>OZ010746.1:90331342-90948351 GCA_963932245.1 Tachinus rufipes | reverse complement strand
TTTTTTTCGTTTTTTACGCGTTTCGGATGCTTTCAAACACAAATGAAATTTTCAAAAATCGAGTGAAAAGTCGATTTATTTTCGTTTCGGATGCTTTCAAACACAAATGAAATTTTCAAAAATCGAGTGAAAAGTCGATTTTTTTTTCGTTTCGGATGCTTTCAAACACAAATGAAATTTTCAAAAATCGAGTGAAAAGTCGATTTTTTTTTCGTTTCGGATGCATTCAAACACAAATGAAATTTTCAAAAATCGAGTGAAAAGTCAATTTTTTTTTCGTTTCGGATGCTTTCAAACACAAATGAAATTTTCAAAAATCGAGTGAAAAGCCGATTTTTTTTTCGTTTCGGATGCTTTCAAACACAAATGAAATTTTCAAAAATCGAGTGAAAAGTCGATTTTTTTTTTCGTTTCGGATGCTTTCAAACACAAATAAAATTTTCAAAAATCGAGCAAAAAGTCGATTTTTTTTTCGTTTCGGATGCTTTCAAACACAAATGAAATTTTCAAAAATCGAGTGAAAAGCCGATTTTTTTTCGTTTCGGATGCTTTCAAACACAAATAAAATTTTCAAAAATCGAGCAAAAAGTCGATTTTTTTTTCGTTTCGGATGCTTTCAAACACAAATGAAATTTTCAAATATCGAGTAAAAAGTCGATTTTTTTTTTCGTTTCGGATGCATTCAAACACAAATGAAATTTTCAAAAATCGAGTAAAAAGTCGATTTTTTTTTCGTTTCGGATGCTTTCAAACACAAATGAAATTTTCAAAAATCGAGTGAAAAGTCGATTTTTTTTCGTTTTGGATGCTTTCAAACACAAATGAAATTTTCAATAATCGAGTGAAAAGTCGATTTTTTTTTCGTTTCGGATGCTTTCAAACACAAATGAAATTTTCAAAAATCGAGTGAAAAATCGATTTTTTTTTCGTTTTTTACGCGTTTCGGATGCTTTCAAACACAAATGAAATTTTCAAAAATCGAGTGAAAAGTCAATTTTTTTTTTCGTTTCGGATGCTTTCAAACACAAATGAAATTTTCAAAAATCGAGTGAAAAGTCGATTTTTTTTTCGTTTCGGATGCTTTCAAACACAAATGAAATTTTCAAAAATCGAGTGAAAAGTCGATTTTTTTTTTCGTTTCGGATGCTTTCAAACACAAATGAAATTTTCAAAAATCGAGTGAAAAGTAGACTTTTTTTCGTTTCGGATGCTTTCAAACACAAATGAAATTTTGAATAATCGAGTGAAAAGTCGATTTTTTTTCGTTTCGGATGCTTTCAAACACAAATAAAATTTTCAAAAATCGAGCATAAAGTCGATTTTTATTTCGTTTCGGATGCTTTCAAACACAAATGAAATTTTCAAAAATCGAGTGAAAAGTCGATTTTTTTTTCGTTTTTTACGCGTTTCGGATGCTTTCAAACACAAATGAAATTTTCAAAAATCGAACAAAAAGTCGATTTTTTTTTCGTTTTTTACGCGTTTCGGATGCTTTCAAACACAAATGAAATTTTCAAAAATCGAGTGAAAAGTCGATTTTTTTTTCGTTTCGGATGCTTTCAAACACAAATGAAATTTTCAAAAATCGAGTGAAAAGTCGATTTTTTTTTCGTTTTTTACGCGTTTCGGATGCTTTCAAACACAAATGAAATTTTCAAAAATCGAGTGAAAAGTCGATTTTTTTTTCGTTTCGGATGCTTTCAAACACAAATGAAATTTTCAAAAATCGAGTGAAAAGTCGATTTTTTTTTCGTTTCGGATGCTTTCAAACACAAATGAAATTTTCAAAAATCGAGTGAAAAGTCGATTTTTTTTTTCGTTTCGGATGCTTTCAAACACAAATGAAATTTTCAAAAATCGAGTGAAAAGTCGATTTTTTTTTTCGTTTCGGATGCTTTCAAACACAAATGAAATTTTCAAAAATCGAGTGAAAAGTCGATTTTTTTTTCGTTTCGGATGCTTTCAAACACAAATGAAATTTTCAAAAATCGAGTGAAAAGTCGATTTTTTTTTCGTTTTTTACGCGTTTCGGATGCTTTCAAACACAAATAAAATTTTCAAAAATCGAGCATAAAGTCGATTTTTTTTTCGTTTCGGATGCTTTCAAACACAAATGAAATTTTCACAAATCGAGTGAAAAGTCGATTTTTTGTTTGTTTCGGATGCTTTCAAACACAAATGAAATTTTCAAATATCGAGTAAAAAGTCGATTTTTTTTTTTTGTTTCGGATGCTTTCAAACACAAATGAAATTTTCAAAAATCGAGTGAAAAGTCGATTTTTTTTTTCGTTTCGGATGCTTTCAAACACAAATGAAATTTTCAAAAATCGAGTGAAAAGTCGATTTTTTTTTCGTTTTTTACGCGTTTCGGATGCTTTCAAACACAAATGAAATTTTCAAAAATCGAGTGAAAAGTCGATTTTTTTTTTCGTTTCGGATGCTTTCAAACACAAATGAAATTTTCAAAAATCGAGTGAAAGTCGATTTTTTTTTTCGTTTTTTACGCGTTTCGGATGCTTTCAAACACAAATGAAATTTTCAAAAATCGAGTGAAAAGTCGATTTTTTTTCGTTTCGGATGCTTTCAAACACAAATGAAATTTTGAATAATCGAGTGAAAAGTCGATTTTTTTTTTCGTTTCGGATGCTTTCAAACACAAATGAAATTTTCAAAAATCGAGTGAAAAGTCGATTTTTTTTTCGTTTTTTACGCGTTTCGGATGCTTTCAAACACAAATGAAATTTTCAAAAATCGAGTAAAGAGTCGTTTTTTTTTTCGTTTCGGATGCTTTCAAACACAAATAAAATTTTCAAAAATCGAGCATAAAGTCGATTTTTTGTTTGTTTCGGATGCTTTCAAACACAAATGAAATTTTCAAATATCGAGTAAAAAGTCGATTTTTTTTTTCGTTTCGGATGCTTTCAAACACAAATGAAATTTTCAAAAATCGAGTGAAAAGTCGATTTTTTTTTCGTTTTTTACGCGTTTCGGATGCTTTCAAACACAAATGAAATTTTCAAAAATCGAGTGAAAAGTCGATTTTTTTTTCGTTTCGGATGCTTTCAAACACATGAAATTTTCAAAAAATCGAGTGACAAGTCGATTTTTTTTTCGTTTTTTACGCGTTTCGGATGCTTTCAAACACAAATAAAATTTTCAAAAATCGAGTGAAAAGTCGATTTTTTTTTCGTTTCGGATGCTTTCAAACACAAATGAAATTTTCAAAAAATCGAGTGAAAAGTCGATTTTTTTTTCGTTTTTTACGCGTTTCGAATGCTTTCAAACACAAATGAAATTTTCAAAAATCGAGTGAAAAGTCGATTTTTTTTTCGTTTCGGATGCTTTCAAACACAAATGAAATTTTCAAAAATCGAGTGAAAAATCGATTTTTTTTTTCGTTTTTTACGCGTTTCGGATGCTTTCAAACACAAATGAAATTTTCAAAAATCGAGTGAAAAGTCGATTTTTTTTCGTTTCGGATGCTTTCAAACACAAATGAAATTTTCAAAAATCGAGTGAAAAGTCGATTTTTTTTTCGTTTCGGATGCTTTCAAACACAAATGAAATTTTCAAAAATCGAGTAAAAAGTCGATTTTTTTTTTTCGTTTCGGATGCATTCAAACACAAATGAAATTTTCAAAAATCGAGTAAAAAGTCGATTTTTTTTTCGTTTCGGATGCTTTCAAACACAAATGAAATTTTCAAAAATCGAGTGAAAAGTCGATTTTTTTCGTTTTGGATGCTTTCAAACACAAATGAAATTTTCAATAATCGAGTGAAAAGTCGATTTTTTTTTCGTTTCGGATGCTTTCAAACACAAATGAAATTTTCAAAAATCGAGTGAAAAATCGATTTTTTTTTTCGTTTTTTACGCGTTTCGGATGCTTTCAAACACAAATGAAATTTTCAAAAATCAAGTGAAAAGTCGATTTTTTTTTCGTTTCGGATGCTTTCAAACACAAATGAAATTTTCAAAAATCGAGTGAAAAGTCGATTTTTTTTTTGTTTCGGATGCTTTCAAACACAAATAAAATTTTCAAAAATCGAGCAAAAAGTCGATTTTTTTTTCGTTTCGGATGCTTTCAAACACAAATGAAATTTTCAAAAATCGAGCAAAAAGTCGATTTTTTTTTCGTTTCGGATGCTTTCAAACACAAATGAAATTTTCAAATATCGAGTAAAAAGTCGATTTTTTTTTTCGTTTCGGATGCTTTCAAACACAAATGAAATTTTCAAAAATCGAGTGAAAAGTCAATTTTTTTTTCGTTTCGGATGCTTTCAAACACAAATGAAATTTTCAAAAATCGAGTGAAAAGTCGATTTTTTTTTTTCGTTTCGGATGCTTTCAACACAAATGAAATTTTCAAAAATCGAGTGAAAAGTCGATTTTTTTTTTCGTTTCGGATGCTTTCAAACACAAATGAAATTTTCAAAAATCGAGTGAAAAGTAGACTTTTTTTCGTTTCGGATGCTTTCAAACACAAATGAAATTTTGAATAATCGAGTGAAAAGTCGATTTTTTTTCGTTTCGGATGCTTTCAAACACAAATGAAATTTTCAAAAATCGAGTGAAAAGCCGATTTTTTTTTCGTTTCGGATGCTTTCAAACACAAATAAAATTTTCAAAAATCGAGCATAAAGTCGATTTTTTTTTCGTTTCGGATGCTTTCAAACACAAATGAAATTTTCAAAAATCGAGTGAAAAGCCGATTTTTTTTTCGTTTCGGATGCTTTCAAACACAAATAAAATTTTCAAAAATCGAGCATAAAGTCGATTTTTTTTTCGTTTCGGATGCTTTCAAACACAAATGAAATTTTCAAAAATCGAGTGAAAAGTCGATTTTTTTTTCGTTTTTTACGCGTTTCGGATGCTTTCAAACACAAATGAAATTTTCAAAATCGAGTGAAAGTCGATTTTTTTTTTCGTTTCGGATGCTTTCAAACACAAATGAAATTTTCAAAAATCGAGTGAAAAGTCGATTTTTTTTTCGTTTCGGATGCTTTCAAACACAAATGAAATTTTCAAAAATCGAGTGAAAAGTCGATTTTTTTTTTCGTTTCGGATGCTTTCAAACACAAATGAAATTTTCAAAAATCGAGTGAAAAGTCGATTTTTTTTTTCGTTTCGGATGCTTTCAAACACAAATGAAATTTTCAAAAATCGAGTGAAAAGTAGACTTTTTTTCGTTTCGGATGCTTTCAAACACAAATGAAATTTTGAATAATCGAGTGAAAAGTCGATTTTTTTTCGTTTCGGATGCTTTCAAACACAAATGAAATTTTCAAAAATCGATTGAAAAGTCGATTTTTTTTTCGTTTTTTACGCGTTTCGGATGCTTTCAAACACAAATGAAATTTTCAAAAATCGAGTGAAGAGTCGATTTTTTTTTCGTTTCGGATGCTTTCAAACACAAATGAAATTTTCAAAAATCGAGTGAAGAGTCGATTTTTTTTTCGTTTCGGATGCTTTCAAACACAAATAAAATTTTCAAAAATCGAGCATAAAGTCGATTTTTTTTTCGTTTCGGATGCTTTCAAACACAAATGAAATTTTCAAAAATCGAGTGAAAAGTCGATTTTTTTTTCGTTTCGGATGCTTTCAAACACAAATGAAATTTTCAAAAATCGAGTGAAAAGTCGATTTTTTTTTCGTTTCGGATGCTTTCAAACACAAATGAAATTTTCAAAAATCGAGTGAAAAGTCGATTTTTTTTCGTTTCGGATGCTTTCAAACACAAATGAAATTTTCAAAAATCGAGTGAAAAGTCGATTTTTTTTTCGTTTCGGATGCTTTCAAACACAAATGAAATTTTCAAAAATCGAGTGAAAAGTCGATTTTTTTTTCGTTTCGGATGCTTTCAAACACAAATGAAATTTTCAAAAATCGAGTGAAAAGTCGATTTTTTTTTTCGTTTCGGATGCTTTCAAACACAAATGAAATTTCAAAATCGAGTGAAAAGTCGATTTTTTTTTCGTTTTTTACGCGTTTCGGATGCTTTCAAACACAAATAAAATTTTCAAAAATCGAGCATAAAGTCGATTTTTTTTTCGTTTCGGATGCTTTCAAACACAAATGAAATTTTCACAAATCGAGTGAAAAGTCGATTTTTTGTTTGTTTCGGATGCTTTCAAACACAAATGAAATTTTCAAATATCGAGTAAAAAGTCGATTTTTTTTTTGTTTCGGATGCTTTCAAACACAAATGAAATTTTCAAAAATCGAGTGAAAAGTCGATTTTTTTTTTCGTTTCGGATGCTTTCAAACACAAATGAAATTTCAAAAATCGAGTGAAAAGTCGATTTTTTTTTTTCGTTTTTTACGCGTTTCGGATGCTTTCAAACACAAATGAAATTTTTCAAAAATCGAGTGAAAAGTCGATTTTTTTTTTCGTTTCGGATGCTTTCAAACACAAATGAAATTTTCAAAAATCGAGTGAAAAGTCGATTTTTTTTCGTTTCGGATGCTTTCAAACACAAATGAAATTTTGAATAATCGAGTGAAAAGTCGATTTTTTTTTTCGTTTCGGATGCTTTCAAACACAAATGAAATTTTCAAAAATCGAGTGAAAAGTCGATTTTTTTTTCGTTTTTTACGCGTTTCGGATGCTTTCAAACACAAATGAAATTTTCAAAAATCGAGTAAAGAGTCGTTTTTTTTTTTCGTTTCGGATGCTTTCAAACACAAATAAAATTTTCAAAAATCGAGCATAAAGTCGATTTTTTGTTTGTTTCGGATGCTTTCAAACACAAATGAAATTTTCAAATATCGAGTAAAAAGTCGATTTTTTTTTTCGTTTCGGATGCTTTCAAACACAAATGAAATTTTCAAAAATCGAGTGAAAAGTCGATTTTTTTTTCGTTTTTTACGCGTTTCGGATGCTTTCAAACACAAATGAAATTTTCAAAAATCGAGTGAAAAGTCGATTTTTTTTTCGTTTCGGATGCTTTCAAACACATGAAATTTTCAAAAATCGAGTGACAAGTCGATTTTTTTTTCGTTTTTTACGCGTTTCGGATGCTTTCAAACACAAATAAAATTTTCAAAAATCGAGTGAAAAGTCGATTTTTTTTTCGTTTCGGATGCTTTCAAACACAAATGAAATTTTCAAAAATCGAGTGAAAAGTCGATTTTTTTTTCGTTTTTTACGCGTTTCGAATGCTTTCAAACACAAATGAAATTTTCAAAAATCGAGTGAAAAGTCGATTTTTTTTTCGTTTCGGATGCTTTCAAACACAAATGAAATTTTCAAAAATCGAGTGAAAAGTCGATTTTTTTTTCGTTTCGGATGCTTTCAAACACAAATGAAATTTTCAAAAATCGAGTGAAAAGTCGATTTTTTTTTCGTTTCGGATGCTTTCAAACATAAATGAAATTTTCAAAAATCGAGTGAAAAGTCGATTTTTTTTTCGTTTCGGATGCTTTCAAACTCAAATGAAATTTTCAAAAATCGAGTGAAAAGTCGATTTTTTTTTCGTTTTTTACGCGTTTCGGATGCTTTCAAACACAAATGAAATTTTCAAAAATCGAGTGAAAAGTCGATTTTTTTTTCGTTTCGGATGCTTTCAAACACAAATGAAATTTTCAAAAATCGAGTGAAAAATCGATTTTTTTTTTCGTTTTTTACGCGTTTCGGATGCTTTCAAACACAAATGAAATTTTCAAAAATCGAGTGAAAAGTCGATTTTTTTTTCGTTTCGGATGCTTTCAAACACAAATGAAATTTTCAAAAATCGAGTGAAAAGTCGATTTTTTTTTCGTTTCGGATGCTTTCAAACACAAATGAAATTTTCAAAAATCGAGTAAAAAGTCGATTTTTTTTTTCGTTTCGGATGCATTCAAACACAAATGAAATTTTCAAAAATCGAGTAAAAAGTCGATTTTTTTTTCGTTTCGGATGCTTTCAAACACAAATGAAATTTTCAAAAATCGAGTGAAAAGTCGATTTTTTTTCGTTTTGGATGCTTTCAAACACAAATGAAATTTTCAATAATCGAGTGAAAAGTCGATTTTTTTTTCGTTTCGGATGCTTTCAAACACAAATGAAATTTTCAAAAATCGAGTGAAAAATCGATTTTTTTTTCGTTTTTTACGCGTTTCGGATGCTTTCAAACACAAATGAAATTTTCAAAAATCAAGTGAAAAGTCGATTTTTTTTTCGTTTCGGATGCTTTCAAACACAAATGAAATTTTCAAAAATCGAGTGAAAAGTCGATTTTTTTTTTGTTTCGGATGCTTTCAAACACAAATAAAATTTTCAAAAATCGAGCAAAAAGTCGATTTTTTTTTCGTTTCGGATGCTTTCAAACACAAATGAAATTTTCAAAAATCGAGCAAAAAGTCGATTTTTTTTTCGTTTCGGATGCTTTCAAACACAAATGAAATTTTCAAATATCGAGTAAAAAGTCGATTTTTTTTTCGTTTCGGATGCTTTCAAACACAAATGAAATTTTCAAAAATCGAGTGAAAAGTCAATTTTTTTTTCGTTTCGGATGCTTTCAAACACAAATGAAATTTTCAAAAATCGAGTGAAAAGTCGATTTTTTTTTCGTTTCGGATGCTTTCAAACACAAATGAAATTTTCAAAAATCGAGTGAAAAGTCGATTTTTTTTTTTCGTTTCGGATGCTTTCAAACACAAATGAAATTTTCAAAAATCGAGTGAAAAGTAGACTTTTTTTCGTTTCGGATGCTTTCAAACACAAATGAAATTTTGAATAATCGAGTGAAAAGTCGATTTTTTTTCGTTTCGGATGCTTTCAAACACAAATGAAATTTTCAAAAATCGAGTGAAAAGCCGATTTTTTTTTCGTTTCGGATGCTTTCAAACACAAATAAAATTTTCAAAAATCGAGCATAAAGTCGATTTTTTTTTTCGTTTCGGATGCTTTCAAACACAAATGAAATTTTCAAAAATCGAGTGAAAAGCCGATTTTTTTTTCGTTTCGGATGCTTTCAAACACAAATAAAATTTTCAAAAATCGAGCATAAAGTCGATTTTTTTTTCGTTTCGGATGCTTTCAAACACAAATGAAATTTTCAAAAATCGAGTGAAAAGTCGATTTTTTTTTCGTTTTTTACGCGTTTCGGATGCTTTCAAACACAAATGAAATTTTCAAAAATCGAGTGAAAAGTCGATTTTTTTTTCGTTTCGGATGCTTTCAAACACAAATGAAATTTTCAAAAATCGAGTGAAAAGTCGATTTTTTTTTCGTTTCGGATGCTTTCAAACACAAATGAAATTTTCAAAAATCGAGTGAAAAGTCGATTTTTTTTTTCGTTTCGGATGCTTTCAAACACAAATGAAATTTTCAAAAATCGAGTGAAAAGTCGATTTTTTTTTTCGTTTCGGATGCTTTCAAACACAAATGAAATTTTCAAAAATCGAGTGAAGAGTCGATTTTTTTTTCGTTTCGGATGCTTTCAAACACAAATAAAATTTTCAAAAATCGAGCATAAAGTCGATTTTTTTTTCGTTTCGGATGCTTTCAAACACAAATGAAATTTTCAAAAATCGAGTGAAAAGTCGATTTTTTTTTCGTTTCGGATGCTTTCAAACACAAATGAAATTTTCAAAAATCGAGTGAAAAGTCGATTTTTTTTTCGTTTCGGATGCTTTCAAACACAAATGAAATTTTCAAAAATCGAGTGAAAAGTCGATTTTTTTTTTCGTTTCGGATGCTTTCAAACACAAATGAAATTTTCAAATATCGAGTAAAAAGTCGATTTTTTTTTTCGTTTCGGATGCTTTCAAACACAAATGAAATTTTCAAAAATCGAGTGAAAAGTCGATTTTTTTTTCGTTTTTTACGCGTTTCGGATGCTTTCAAACACAAATGAAATTTTCAAAAATCGAGTGAAAAGTCGATTTTTTTTTCGTTTCGGATGCTTTCAAACACATGAAATTTTCAAAAATCAAGTGAAAAGTTGATTTTTTTTTCGTTTCGGATGCTTTCAAACACAAATGAAATTTTCAAAAATCGAGCAAAAAGTCGATTTTTTGTTTGTTTCGGATGCTTTCAAACACAAATGAAATTTTCAAATATCGAGTAAAAAGTCGATTTTTTTTTTCGTTTCGGATGCTTTCAAACACAAATGAAATTTTCAAAAATCGAGTGAAAAGTCGATTTTTTTTTCGTTTTTTACGCGTTTCGGATGCTTTCAAACACAACTGAAATTTTCAAAAATCGAGTGAAAAGTCGTTTTTTTTTTCGTTTCGGATCTTTCAAACACATGAAATTTTCAAAAATCGAGTGAAAAGTCGATTTTTTTTTTCGTTTTTTACGCGTTTCGGATGCTTTCAAACACAAATGAAATTTTCAAAAATCGAGTGAAAAGTCGATTTTTTTTTCGTTTCGGATGCTTTCAAACACAAATGAAATTTTCAAAAATCGAGTGAAAAGTCGATTTTTTTTTCGTTTTTTACGCGTTTCGGATGCTTTCAAACACAAATGAAATTTTCAAAAATCGAGTGAAAAGTCGATTTTTTTTTCGTTTCGGATGCTTTCAAACACAAATGAAATTTTCAAAAATCGAGTGAAAAGTCGATTTTTTTTTTCGTTTCGGATGCTTTCAAACACAAATGAAATTTTCAAAAATCGAGTGAAAAGTCGATTTTTTTTTCGTTTCGGATGCTTTCAAACACAAATGAAATTTTCAAAAATCGAACAAAAAGTCGATTTTTTTTTCGTTTTTTACGCGTTTCGGATGCTTTCAAACACAAATGAAATTTTCAAAAATCGAGTAAAAAGTCGATTTTTTTTTCGTTTCGGATGCTTTCAAACACAAATGAAATTTTCAAAAATCGAGTGAAAAGTCGATTTTTTTTTCGTTTCGGATGCTTTCAAACACAAATGAAATTTTCAAAAATCGAGTAAAAAGTCGATTTTTTTTTCGTTTCGGATGCTTTCAAACACAAATGAAATTTTCAAAAATCGAGTGAAAAGTCGATTTTTTTTTCGTTTCGGATGCTTTCAAACACAAATGAAATTTTCAAAAATCGAGTGAAAAGTCGATTTTTTTTTCGTTTTTTACGCGTTTCGGATGCTTTCAAACACAAATGAAATTTTCAAAAATCGAGTGAAAAGTCGATTTTTTTTTCGTTTCGGATGCTTTCAAACACAAATGAAATTTTCAAAAATCGAACAAAAAGCCGATTTTTTTTTCGTTTTTTACGCGTTTCGGATGCTTTCAAACACAAATGAAATTTTCAAAAATCGAGTGAAAAGTCGATTTTTTTTTCGTTTCGGATGCTTTCAAACACAAATGAAATTTTCAAAAATCGAGTGAAAAGTCGATTTTTTTTTCGTTTTTTACGCGTTTCGGATGCTTTCAAACACAAATGAAATTTTCAAAAATCGAGTGAAAAGTCGATTTTTTTTTCGTTTCGGATGCTTTCAAACACAAATGAAATTTTCAAAAATCGAACAAAAAGTCGATTTTTTTTTCGTTTTTTACGCGTTTCGGATGCTTTCAAACACAAATGAAATTTTCAAAAATCGAGTAAAAAGTCGATTTTTTTTTCGTTTCGGATGCTTTCAAACACAAATGAAATTTTCAAAAATCGAGTGAAAAGTCGATTTTTTTTTCGTTTCGGATGCTTTCAAACACAAATGAAATTTTCAAAAATCGAGTGAAAAGTCGATTTTTTTTTTCGTTTTTTACGCGTTTCGGATGCTTTCAAACACAGATGAAATTTTCAAAAATCGAGTGAAAAGTCGATTTTTTTTTTCGTTTTTTACGCGTTTCGGATGCTTTCAAACACAAATGAAATTTTCAAAAATCGAGTGAAAAGTCGATTTTTTTTTCGTTTCGGATGCTTTCAAACACAAATGAAATTTTCAAAAATCGAGTGAAAAGTCGATTTTTTTTTCGTTTCGGATGCTTTCAAACACAAATGAAATTTTCAATAATCGAGTGAAAAGTCGATTTTTTTTTTTGTTTCGGATGCTTTCAAACACAAATGAAATTTTCAATAATCGAGTAAAAAGTCGATTTTTTTTTCGTTTTTTACGCGTTTCGGATGCTTTCAAACACAAATGAAATTTTCAAAAATCGAGTGAAAAGTCGATTTTTTTTCGTTTCGGATGCTTTCAAACACAAATGAAATTTTCAAAAATCGAGTGAAAAATCGATTTTTTTTTTCGTTTTTTACGCGTTTCGGATGCTTTCAAACACAAATGAAATTTTCAAAAATCGAGTGAAAAGTCGATTTTTTTTCGTTTCGGATGCTTTCAAACACAAATGAAATTTTCAAAAATCGAGTGAAAAATCGATTTTTTTTTCGTTTTTTACGCGTTTCGGATGCTTTCAAACACAAATGAAATTTTCAAAAATCGAGTGAAAAGTCGATTTTTTTTTCGTTTCGGATGCTTTCAGACACAAATGAAATTTTCAATAATCGAGTGAAAAGTCGATTTTTTTTTCGTTTCGGATGCTTTCAAACACAAATGAAATTTTCAAAAATCGAGTGAAAAGTCGATTTTTTTTTCGTTTCGGATGCTTTCAAACACAAATGAAATTTTCAAAAATCGAGTGAAAAGTCGATTTTTTTTCGTTTTTTCGGATGCTTTGAAACACAAATGAAATTTTCAAAAATCGAGTGAAAAGTCGATTTTTTTTTCGTTTCGGATGCTTTCAAACACAAATGAAATTTTCAAAAATCGAGTGAAAAGTCGATTTTTTTTCGTTTCGGATGCTTTCAAACACAAATGAAATTTTCAAATATCGAGTAAAAAGTCGATTTTTTTTTGTTTCGGATGCTTTCAAACACAAATGAAATTTTCAAAAATCGAGTGAAAAGTCGATTTTTTTTTCGTTTTTTACGCGTTTCGGATGCTTTCAAACACAAATGAAATTTTCAAAAATCGAGTGAAAAGTCGATTTTTTTTTCGTTTCGGATGCTTTCAACACAAATGAAATTTTGAATAATCGAGTGAAAAGTCGATTTTTTTTTTCGTTTCGGATGCTTTCAAACACAAATGAAATTTTCAAAAATCGAGTGAAAAGTCGATTTTTTTTTCGTTTTTTACGCGTTTCGGATGCTTTCAAACACAAATGAAATTTTCAAAAATCGAGTAAAGAGTCGTTTTTTTTTTCGTTTCGGATGCTTTCAAACACAAATAAAATTTTCAAAAATCGAGCATAAAGTCGATTTTTTGTTTGTTTCGGATGCTTTCAAACACAAATGAAATTTTCAAATATCGAGTAAAAAGTCGATTTTTTTTTTCGTTTCGGATGCTTTCAAACACAAATGAAATTTTCAAAAATCGAGTGAAAAGTCGATTTTTTTTTCGTTTTTTACGCGTTTCGGATGCTTTCAACACAAATGAAATTTTCAAAAATCGAGTGAAAAGTCGATTTTTTTTTCGTTTCGGATGCTTTCAAACACATGAAATTTTCAAAAATCGAGTGACAAGTCGATTTTTTTTTCGTTTTTTACGCGTTTCGGATGCTTTCAAACACAAATGAAATTTTCAAAAATCGAGTGAAAAGTCGATTTTTTTTTCGTTTCGGATGCTTTCAAACACAAATGAAATTTTCAAAAATCGAGTGAAAAGTCGATTTTTTTTTCGTTTTTTACGCGTTTCGAATGCTTTCAAACACAAATGAAATTTTCAAAAATCGAGTGAAAAGTCGATTTTTTTTTCGTTTCGGATGCTTTCAAACACAAATGAAATTTTCAAAAATCGAGTGAAAAGTCGATTTTTTTTTCGTTTCGGATGCTTTCAAACACAAATGAAATTTTCAAAAATCGAGTGAAAAGTCGATTTTTTTTTCGTTTCGGATGCTTTCAAACACAAATGAAATTTTCAAAAATCGAGTGAAAAGTCGATTTTTTTTTCGTTTCGGATGCTTTCAAACACAAATGAAATTTTCAAAAATCGAGTGAAAAGTCGATTTTTTTTTCGTTTTTTACGCGTTTCGGATGCTTTCAAACACAAATGAAATTTTCAAAAATCGAGTGAAAAGTCGATTTTTTTTTCGTTTCGGATGCTTTCAAACACAAATGAAATTTTCAAAAATCGAGTGAAAAATCGATTTTTTTTTTCGTTTTTTACGCGTTTCGGATGCTTTCAAACACAAATGAAATTTTCAAAAATCGAGTGAAAAGTCGATTTTTTTTTCGTTTCGGATGCTTTCAAACACAAATGAAATTTTCAAAAATCGAGTGAAAAGTCGATTTTTTTTTCGTTTCGGATGCTTTCAAACACAAATGAAATTTTCAAAAATCGAGTAAAAAGTCGATTTTTTTTTTCGTTTCGGATGCATTCAAACACAAATGAAATTTTCAAAAATCGAGTAAAAAGTCGATTTTTTTTTCGTTTCGGATGCTTTCAAACACAAATGAAATTTTCAAAAATCGAGTGAAAAGTCGATTTTTTTTCGTTTTGGATGCTTTCAAACACAAATGAAATTTTCAATAATCGAGTGAAAAGTCGATTTTTTTTTCGTTTCGGATGCTTTCAAACACAAATGAAATTTTCAAAAATCGAGTGAAAAATCGATTTTTTTTTCGTTTTTTACGCGTTTCGGATGCTTTCAAACACAAATGAAATTTTCAAAAATCAAGTGAAAAGTCGATTTTTTTTTCGTTTCGGATGCTTTCAAACACAAATGAAATTTTCAAAAATCGAGTGAAAAGTCGATTTTTTTTTTGTTTCGGATGCTTTCAAACACAAATAAAATTTTCAAAAATCGAGCAAAAAGTCGATTTTTTTTTCGTTTCGGATGCTTTCAAACACAAATGAAATTTTCAAAAATCGAGCAAAAAGTCGATTTTTTTTTCGTTTCGGATGCTTTCAAACACAAATGAAATTTTCAAATATCGAGTAAAAAGTCGATTTTTTTTTCGTTTCGGATGCTTTCAAACACAAATGAAATTTTCAAAAATCGAGTGAAAAGTCAATTTTTTTTTCGTTTCGGATGCTTTCAAACACAAATGAAATTTTCAAAAATCGAGTGAAAAGTCGATTTTTTTTTCGTTTCGGATGCTTTCAAACACAAATGAAATTTTCAAAAATCGAGTGAAAAGTCGATTTTTTTTTTCGTTTCGGATGCTTTCAAACACAAATGAAATTTTCAAAAATCGAGTGAAAAGTAGACTTTTTTTCGTTTCGGATGCTTTCAAACACAAATGAAATTTTGAATAATCGAGTGAAAAGTCGATTTTTTTTCGTTTCGGATGCTTTCAAACACAAATGAAATTTTCAAAAATCGAGTGAAAAGCCGATTTTTTTTTCGTTTCGGATGCTTTCAAACACAAATAAAATTTTCAAAAATCGAGCATAAAGTCGATTTTTTTTTCGTTTCGGATGCTTTCAAACACAAATGAAATTTTCAAAAATCGAGTGAAAAGCCGATTTTTTTTTCGTTTCGGATGCTTTCAAACACAAATAAAATTTTCAAAAATCGAGCATAAAGTCGATTTTTTTTTCGTTTCGGATGCTTTCAAACACAAATGAAATTTTCAAAAATCGAGTGAAAAGTCGATTTTTTTTTTCGTTTTTTACGCGTTTCGGATGCTTTCAAACACAAATGAAATTTTCAAAAATCGAGTGAAAAGTCGATTTTTTTTTCGTTTCGGATGCTTTCAAACACAAATGAAATTTTCAAAAATCGAGTGAAAAGTCGATTTTTTTTTCGTTTCGGATGCTTTCAAACACAAATAAAATTTTCAAAAATCGAGTGAAAAGTCGATTTTTTTTTTCGTTTCGGATGCTTTCAAACACAAATGAAATTTTCAAATATCGAGTAAAAAGTCGATTTTTTTTTTCGTTTCGGATGCTTTCAAACACAAATGAAATTTTCAAAAATCGAGTGAAAAGTCGATTTTTTATTCGTTTTTTACGCGTTTCGGATGCTTTCAAACACAAATGAAATTTTCAAAAATCGAGTGAAAAGTCGATTTTTTTTTCGTTTCGGATGCTTTCAAACACATGAAATTTTCAAAAATCAAGTGAAAAGTCGATTTTTTTTTCGTTTTTTACGCGTTTCGGATGCTTTCAAACACAAATGAAATTTTCAAAAATCGAGTGAAAAGTCGATTTTTTTTTCGTTTAGGATGCTTTCAAACACAAATGAAATTTTCAAAAATCGAGTGAAAAGTCGATTTTTTTTTCGTTTCGGATGCTTTCAAACACAAATGAAATTTTCAAAAATCGAGTGAAAAGTCGATTTTTTTTTTCGTTTCGGATGCTTTCAAACACAAATGAAATTTTCAAAAATCGAGTGAAAAGTAGACTTTTTTTCGTTTCGGATGCTTTCAAACACAAATGAAATTTTGAATAATCGAGTGAAAAGTCGATTTTTTTTCGTTTCGGATGCTTTCAAACACAAATGAAATTTTCAAAAATCGAGTGAAAAGTCGATTTTTTTTTCGTTTTTTACGCGTTTCGGATGCTTTCAAACACAAATGAAATTTTCAAAAATCGAGTGAAGAGTCGATTTTTTTTTTCGTTTCGGATGCTTTCAAACACAAATAAAATTTTCAAAAATCGAGCATAAAGTCGATTTTTTTTTCGTTTCGGATGCTTTCAAACACAAATGAAATTTTCAAAAATCGAGCAAAAAGTCGATTTTTTGTTTGTTTCGGATGCTTTCAAACACAAATGAAATTTTCAAATATCGAGTAAAAAGTCGATTTTTTTTTTCGTTTCGGATGCTTTCAAACACAAATGAAATTTTCAAAAATCGAGTGAAAAGTCGATTTTTTTTTCGTTTTTTACGCGTTTCGGATGCTTTCAAACACAAATGAAATTTTCAAAAATCGAGTGAAAAGTCGATTTTTTTTTCGTTTTTTACGCGTTTCGGATGCTTTCAAACACAACTGAAATTTTCAAAAATCGAGTGAAAAGTCGTTTTTTTTTTCGTTTCGGATGCTTTCAAACACATGAAATTTTCAAAAATCGAGTGAAAAGTCGATTTTTTTTTCGTTTTTTACGCGTTTCGGATGCTTTCAAACACAAATGAAATTTTCAAAAATCGAGTGAAAAGTCGATTTTTTTTTTTGTTTCGGATGCTTTCAAACACAAATGAAATTTTCAATAATCGAGTAAAAAGTCGATTTTTTTTTCGTTTTTTACGCGTTTCGGATGCTTTCAAACACAAATGAAATTTTCAAAAATCGAGTGAAAAGTCGATTTTTTTTCGTTTCGGATGCTTTCAAACACAAATGAAATTTTCAAAAATCGAGTGAAAAATCGATTTTTTTTTTCGTTTTTTACGCGTTTCGGATGCTTTCAAACACAAATGAAATTTTCAAAAATCGAGTGAAAAGTCGATTTTTTTTCGTTTCGGATGCTTTCAAACACAAATGAAATTTTCAAAAATCGAGTGAAAAATCGATTTTTTTTTCGTTTTTTACGCGTTTCGGATGCTTTCAAACACAAATGAAATTTTCAAAAATCGAGTGAAAAGTCGATTTTTTTTTCGTTTCGGATGCTTTCAGACACAAATGAAATTTTCAATAATCGAGTGAAAAGTCGATTTTTTTTTCGTTTCGGATGCTTTCAAACACAAATGAAATTTTCAAAAATCGAGTGAAAAGTCGATTTTTTTTTCGTTTCGGATGCTTTCAAACACAAATGAAATTTTCAAAAATCGAGTGAAAAGTCGATTTTTTTTCGTTTTTTCGGATGCTTTGAAACACAAATGAAATTTTCAAAAATCGAGTGAAAAGTCGATTTTTTTTTCGTTTCGGATGCTTTCAAACACAAATGAAATTTTCAAAAATCGAGTGAAAAGTCGATTTTTTTTCGTTTCGGATGCTTTCAAACACAAATGAAATTTTCAAATATCGAGTAAAAAGTCGATTTTTTTTTGTTTCGGATGCTTTCAAACACAAATGAAATTTTCAAAAATCGAGTGAAAAGTCGATTTTTTTTTCGTTTTTTACGCGTTTCGGATGCTTTCAAACACAAATGAAATTTTCAAAAATCGAGTGAAAAGTCGATTTTTTTTTCGTTTCGGATGCTTTCAAACACAAATGAAATTTTGAATAATCGAGTGAAAAGTCGATTTTTTTTTTCGTTTCGGATGCTTTCAAACACAAATGAAATTTTCAAAAATCGAGTGAAAAGTCGATTTTTTTTTCGTTTTTTACGCGTTTCGGATGCTTTCAACACAAATGAAATTTTCAAAAATCGAGTGAAAAGTCGATTTTTTTTTCGTTTCGGATGCTTTCAAACACAAATGAAATTTTCAAAAATCGAGCATAAAGTCGATTTTTTGTTTGTTTCGGATGCTTTCAAACACAAATGAAATTTTCAAAAATCGAGTGAAAAGTCGATTTTTTTTTCGTTTTTTACGCGTTTCGGATGCTTTCAACACAAATGAAATTTTCAAAAATCGAGTGAAAAGTCGATTTTTTTTTCGTTTCGGATGCTTTCAAACACATGAAATTTTCAAAAATCGAGTGACAAGTCGATTTTTTTTTCGTTTTTTACGCGTTTCGGATGCTTTCAAACACAAATGAAATTTTCAAAAATCGAGTGAAAAGTCGATTTTTTTTTCGTTTCGGATGCTTTCAAACACAAATGAAATTTTCAAAAATCGAGTGAAAAGTCGATTTTTTTTTCGTTTCGGATGCTTTCAAACACAAATGAAATTTTCAAAAATCGAGTGAAAAGTCGATTTTTTTTTCGTTTCGGATGCTTTCAAACACAAATGAAATTTTCAAAAATCGAGTGAAAAGTCGATTTTTTTTTCGTTTTTTACGCGTTTCGGATGCTTTCAAACACAAATGAAATTTTCAAAAATCGAGTGAAAAGTCGATTTTTTTTTCGTTTCGGATGCTTTCAAACACAAATGAAATTTTCAAAAATCGAGTGAAAAATCGATTTTTTTTTTCGTTTTTTACGCGTTTCGGATGCTTTCAAACACAAATGAAATTTTCAAAAATCGAGTGAAAAGTCGATTTTTTTTTCGTTTCGGATGCTTTCAAACACAAATGAAATTTTCAAAAATCGAGTGAAAAGTCGATTTTTTTTTCGTTTCGGATGCTTTCAAACACAAATGAAATTTTCAAAAATCGAGTAAAAAGTCGATTTTTTTTTTCGTTTCGGATGCATTCAAACACAAATGAAATTTTCAAAAATCGAGTAAAAAGTCGATTTTTTTTTCGTTTCGGATGCTTTCAAACACAAATGAAGTTTTCAAAAATCGAGTGAAAAGTCGATTTTTTTTCGTTTTGGATGCTTTCAAACACAAATGAAATTTTCAATAATCGAGTGAAAAGTCGATTTTTTTTTCGTTTCGGATGCTTTCAAACACAAATGAAATTTTCAAAAATCGAGTGAAAAATCGATTTTTTTTTCGTTTTTTACGCGTTTCGGATGCTTTCAAACACAAATGAAATTTTCAAAAATCAAGTGAAAAGTCGATTTTTTTTTCGTTTCGGATGCTTTCAAACACAAATGAAATTTTCAAAAATCGAGTGAAAAGTCGATTTTTTTTTTGTTTCGGATGCTTTCAAACACAAATAAAATTTTCAAAAATCGAGCAAAAAGTCGATTTTTTTTTCGTTTCGGATGCTTTCAAACACAAATGAAATTTTCAAAAATCGAGCAAAAAGTCGATTTTTTTTTCGTTTCGGATGCTTTCAAACACAAATGAAATTTTCAAATATCGAGTAAAAAGTCGATTTTTTTTTCGTTTCGGATGCTTTCAAACACAAATGAAATTTTCAAAAATCGAGTGAAAAGTCAATTTTTTTTTCGTTTCGGATGCTTTCAAACACAAATGAAATTTTCAAAAATCGAGTGAAAAGTCGATTTTTTTTTCGTTTCGGATGCTTTCAAACACAAATGAAATTTTCAAAAATCGAGTGAAAAGTCGATTTTTTTTTTCGTTTCGGATGCTTTCAAACACAAATAAAATTTTCAAAAATCGAGTGAAAAGTAGACTTTTTTTCGTTTCGGATGCTTTCAAACACAAATGAAATTTTGAATAATCGAGTGAAAAGTCGATTTTTTTTCGTTTCGGATGCTTTCAAACACAAATGAAATTTTCAAAAATCGAGTGAAAAGCCGATTTTTTTTTCGTTTCGGATGCTTTCAAACACAAATAAAATTTTCAAAAATCGAGCATAAAGTCGATTTTTTTTTCGTTTCGGATGCTTTCAAACACAAATGAAATTTTCAAAAATCGAGTGAAAAGCCGATTTTTTTTTCGTTTCGGATGCTTTCAAACACAAATAAAATTTTCAAAAATCGAGCATAAAGTCGATTTTTTTTTCGTTTCGGATGCTTTCAAACACAAATGAAATTTTCAAAAATCGAGTGAAAAGTCGATTTTTTTTTCGTTTTTTACGCGTTTCGGATGCTTTCAAACACAAATGAAATTTTCAAAAATCGAGTGAAAAGTCGATTTTTTTTTCGTTTCGGATGCTTTCAAACACAAATGAAATTTTCAAAAATCGAGTGAAAAGTCGATTTTTTTTTCGTTTCGGATGCTTTCAAACACAAATAAAATTTTCAAAAATCGAGTGAAAAGTCGATTTTTTTTTTCGTTTCGGATGCTTTCAAACACAAATGAAATTTTCAAAAATCGAGTAAAAAGTTAATTTTTTTTTTCGTTTCGGATGCTTTCAAACACAAATGAAATTTTCAAAAATCGAGTGAAAAGTAGACTTTTTTTCGTTTCGGATGCTTTCAAACACAAATGAAATTTTGAATAATCGAGTGAAAAGTCGATTTTTTTTCGTTTCGGATGCTTTCAAACACAAATGAAATTTTCAAAAATCGAGTGAAAAGTCGATTTTTTTTTCGTTTTTTACGCGTTTCGGATGCTTTCAAACACAAATGAAATTTTCAAAAATCGAGTGAAGAGTCGATTTTTTTTTCGTTTCGGATGCTTTCAAACACAAATGAAATTTTCAAAAATCGAGTGAAGAGTCGATTTTTTTTTCGTTTCGGATGCTTTCAAACACAAATAAAATTTTCAAAAATCGAGCATAAAGTCGATTTTTTTTTCGTTTCGGATGCTTTCAAACACAAATGAAATTTTCAAAAATCGAGTGAAAAGTCGATTTTTTTTTCGTTTCGGATGCTTTCAAACACAAATGAAATTTTCAAAAATCGAGTGAAAAGTCGATTTTTTTTTCGTTTCGGATGCTTTCAAACACAAATAAAATTTTCAAAAATCGAGTGAAAAGTCGATTTTTTTTTTCGTTTCGGATGCTTTCAAACACAAATGAAATTTTCAAATATCGAGTAAAAAGTCGATTTTTTTTTTTCGTTTCGGATGCTTTCAAACACAAATGAAATTTTCAAAAATCGAGTGAAAAGTCGATTTTTTATTCGTTTTTTACGCGTTTCGGATGCTTTCAAACACAAATGAAATTTTCAAAAATCGAGTGAAAAGTCGATTTTTTTTTTCGTTTCGGATGCTTTCAAACACATGAAATTTTCAAAAATCAAGTGAAAAGTCGATTTTTTTTTCGTTTTTTACGCGTTTCGGATGCTTTCAAACACAAATGAAATTTTCAAAAATCGAGTGAAAAGTCGATTTTTTTTTTCGTTTAGGATGCTTTCAAACACAAATGAAATTTTCAAAAATCGAGTGAAAAGTCGATTTTTTTTTCGTTTCGGATGCTTTCAAACACAAATGAAATTTTCAAAAATCGAGTGAAAAGTCGATTTTTTTTTTCGTTTCGGATGCTTTCAAACACAAATGAAATTTTCAAAAATCGAGTGAAAAGTAGACTTTTTTTCGTTTCGGATGCTTTCAAACACAAATGAAATTTTGAATAATCGAGTGAAAAGTCGATTTTTTTTCGTTTCGGATGCTTTCAAACACAAATGAAATTTTCAAAAATCGAGTGAAAAGTCGATTTTTTTTTCGTTTTTTACGCGTTTCGGATGCTTTCAAACACAAATGAAATTTTCAAAAATCGAGTGAAGAGTCGATTTTTTTTTTCGTTTCGGATGCTTTCAAACACAAATAAAATTTTCAAAAATCGAGCATAAAGTCGATTTTTTTTTCGTTTCGGATGCTTTCAAACACAAATGAAATTTTCAAAAATCGAGCAAAAAGTCGATTTTTTGTTTGTTTCGGATGCTTTCAAACACAAATGAAATTTTCAAATATCGAGTAAAAAGTCGATTTTTTTTTTCGTTTCGGATGCTTTCAAACACAAATGAAATTTTCAAAAATCGAGTGAAAAGTCGATTTTTTTTTCGTTTTTTACGCGTTTCGGATGCTTTCAAACACAAATGAAATTTTCAAAAATCGAGTGAAAAGTCGATTTTTTTTTCGTTTTTTACGCGTTTCGGATGCTTTCAAACACAACTGAAATTTTCAAAAATCGAGTGAAAAGTCGTTTTTTTTTTCGTTTCGGATGCTTTCAAACACATGAAATTTTCAAAAATCGAGTGAAAAGTCGATTTTTTTTTCGTTTTTTACGCGTTTCGGATGCTTTCAAACACAAATGAAATTTTCAAAAATCGAGTGAAAAGTCGATTTTTTTTTCGTTTCGGATGCTTTCAAACACAAATGAAATTTTCAAAAATCGAGTGAAAAGTCGATTTTTTTTTTCGTTTTTTACGCGTTTTGGATGCTTTCAAACACAAATGAAATTTTCAAAAATCGAGTGAAGAGTCGATTTTTTTTTCGTTTCGGATGCTTTCAAACACAAATGAAATTTTCAAAAATGGAGTGAAAAGTCGATTTTTTTTTCGTTTTTTACGCGTTTCGGATGCTTTCAAACACAGATGAAATTTTCAAAAATCGAGTGAAAAGTCGATTTTTTTTTCGTTTTTTACGCGTTTCGGATGCTTTCAAACACAAATAAAATTTTCAAAAATCGAGCATAAAGTCGATTTTTTTTTCGTTTCGGATGCTTTCAAACACAAATGAAATTTTCAAAAATCGAGCAAAAAGTCGATTTTTTGTTTGTTTCGGATGCTTTCAAACACAAATGAAATTTTCAAATATCGAGTAAAAAGTCGATTTTTTTTTTTCGTTTCGGATGCTTTCAAACACAAATAAAATTTTCAAAAATCGAGTGAAAAGTCGATTTTTTTTTCGTTTCGGATGCTTTCAAACACAAATGAAATTTTCAAAAATCGAGTGAAAAGTCGATTTTTTTTTTCGTTTTTTACGCGTTTCGGATGCTTTCAAACACAAATGAAATTTTCAAAAATCGAGTGAAAAGTCGATTTTTTTTTCGTTTCGGATGCTTTCAAACACAAATGAAATTTTCAAAAATCGAGTGAAAAGTCGATTTTTTTTTCGTTTTTTACGCGTTTCAGATGCTTTCAAACACAAATGAAATTTTCAAAAATCGAGTGAAAAGTCGATTTTTTTTTCGTTTTTTACGCGTTTCGGATGCTTTCAAACACAAATGAAATTTTCAAAAATCGAGTGAAAAGTCGATTTTTTTTTCGTTTCGGATGCTTTCAAACACAAATGAAATTTTCAAAAATCGAGTGAAAAGTCGATTTTTTTTTTCGTTTCGGATGCTTTCAAACACAAATGAAATTTTCAAAAATCGAGTGAAAAGTCGATTTTTTTTTCGTTTCGGATGCTTTCAAACACAAATGAAATTTTCAAAAATCGAGTGAAAAGTCGATTTTTTTTTCGTTTCGGATGCTTTCAAACACAAATGAAATTTTCAAAAATCGAGTGAAAAGTCGATTTTTTTTTCGTTTTTTACGCGTTTCGGATGCTTTCAAACACAGATGAAATTTTCAAAAATCGAGTGAAAAGTCGATTTTTTTTTTCGTTTTTTACGCGTTTCGGATGCTTTCAAACACAAATAAAATTTTCAAAAATCGAGCAAAAAGTCGATTTTTTTTTTCGTTTCGGATGCTTTCAAACACAAATGAAATTTTCAAAAATCGAGCAAAAAGTCGATTTTTTTTTCGTTTCGGATGCTTTCAAACACAAATGAAATTTTCAAATATCGAGTAAAAAGTTGATTTTTTTTTTCGTTTCGGATGCTTTCAAACACAAATGAAATTTTCAAAAATCGAGTGAAAAATCGATTTTTTTTTTTCGTTTTTTACGCGTTTCGGATGCTTTCAAACACAAATGAAATTTTCAAAAATCGAGTGAAAAGTCGATTTTTTTTTCGTTTCGGATGCTTTCAAACACAAATGAAATTTTCAAAAATCGAGTGAAAAGTCGATTTTTTTTTTCGTTTCGGATGCTTTCAAACACAAATGAAATTTTCAAAAATCGAGTGAAAACTCGATTTTTTTTTTCGTTTCGGATGCTTTCAAACACAAATAAAATTTTCAAAAATCGAGCAAAAAGTCGATTTTTTTTTCGTTTCGGATGCTTTCAAACACAAATGAAATTTTCAAATATCGAGTAAAAAGTCGATTTTTTTTTTCGTTTCGGATGCTTTCAAACACAAATGAAATTTTCAAAAATCGAGTGAAAAGTCGATTTTTTTTTCGTTTCGGATGCTTTCAAACACAAATGAAATTTTCAAATATCGAGTGAAAAGCCGATTTTTTTTTCGCTTCGGATGTTTTCAAACACAAATGAAATTTTCAAAAATCGAGTGAAAAGTCGATTTTTTTTCGTTTCGGATGCTTTCAAACACAAATGAAATTTTGAATAATCGAGTGAAAAGTCGATTTTTTTTTTCGTTTCGGATGCTTTCAAACACAAATAAAATTTTCAAAAATCGAGTTAAAAGTCGATTTTTTTTTCGTTTCGGATGCTTTCAAACACAAATGAAATTTTCAAAAATCGAGTGAAAAGTCGATTTTTTTTTTCGTTTCGGATGCTTTCAAACACAAATGAAATTTTCAAATATCGAGTAAAAAGTCGATTTTTTTTTTCGTTTCGGATGCTTTCAAACACAAATGAAATTTTCAAAAATCGAGTGAAAAGTCGATTTTTTTTTCGTTTTTTACGCGTTTCGGATGCTTTCAAACACAAATGAAATTTTCAAAAATCGAGTGAAAAGTCGATTTTTTTTTTTCGTTTCGGATGCTTTCAAACACAAATGAAATTTTCAAAAATCGAGTGAAAAGTCGATTTTTTTTTCGTTTCGGATGCTTTCAAACACAAATGATATTTTCAAAAATCGAGTGAAAAGTCGATTTTTTTTCGTTTTTTACGCGTTTCGGATGCTTTCAAACACAAATGAAATTTTCAAAAATCGAGTGAAAAGTCGATTTTTTTTTCGTTTCGGATGCTTTCAAACACAAATGAAATTTTCAAAAATCGAGTGAAAAGTCGATTTTTTTTTCGTTTCGGATGCTTTCAAACACAAATGAAATTTTCAAAAATCGAGTGAAAAGTCGATTTTTTTTTCGTTTCGGATGCTTTCAAACACAAATGATATTTTCAAAAATCGAGTGAAAAGTCGATTTTTTTTCGTTTATTACGCGTTTCGGATGCTTTCAAACACAAATGAAATTTTCAAAAATCGAGTGAAAAGTCGATTTTTTTTTCGTTTCGGATGCTTTCAAACACAAATGAAATTTTCAAAAATCGAGCAAAAAGTCGATTTTTTGTTTGTTTCGGATGCTTTCAAACACAAATGAAATTTTCAAATATCGAGTAAAAAGTCGATTTTTTTTTCGTTTCGGATGCTTTCAAACACAAATGAAATTTTCAAAAATCGAGTGAAAAGTCGATTTTTTTTTCGTTTCGGATGCTTTCAAACACAAATGAAATTTTCAAAAATCGAGTGAAAAGTCGATTTTTTTTTCGTTTCGGATGCTTTCAAACACAAATGAAATTTTCAAAAATCGAGTGAAAAGTCGATTTTTTTTCGTTTCGGATGCTTTCAAACACAAATGAAATTTTCAAAAATCGAGTGAAAAGTCGATTTTTTTTTCGTTTCGGATGCTTTCAAACACAGATGAAATTTTCAAAAATCGAGTGAAAAGTCGATTTTTTTTTTCGTTTTTTACGCGTTTCGGATGCTTTCAAACACAAATAAAATTTTCAAAAATCGAGCAAAAAGTCGATTTTTTTTTTCGTTTCGGATGCTTTCAAACACAAATGAAATTTTCAAAAATCGAGCAAAAAGTCGATTTTTTTTCGTTTCGGATGCTTTCAAACACAAATGAAATTTTCAAAAATCGAGCAAAAAGTCGATTTTTTTTTCGTTTCGGATGCTTTCAAACACAAATGAAATTTTCAAATATCGAGTAAAAAGTTGATTTTTTTTTCGTTTCGGATGCTTTCAAACACAAATGAAATTTTCAAAAATCGAGTGAAAAATCGATTTTTTTTTTCGTTTTTTACGCGTTTCGGATGCTTTCAAACACAAATGAAATTTTCAAAAATCGAGTGAAAAGTCGATTTTTTTTTCGTTTCGGATGCTTTCAAACACAAATGAAATTTTCAAAAATCGAGTGAAAAGTCGATTTTTTTTTTCGTTTCGGATGCTTTCAAACACAAATGAAATTTTCAAAAATCGAGTGAAAAGTCGATTTTTTTTTCGTTTTTTCGGATGCTTTCAAACACAAATGAAATTTTCAAAAATCGAGTGAAAACTCGATTTTTTTTTTCGTTTCGGATGCTTTCAAACACAAATAAAATTTTCAAAAATCGAGCAAAAAGTCGATTTTTTTTTCGTTTCGGATGCTTTCAAACACAAATGAAATTTTCAAATATCGAGTAAAAAGTCGATTTTTTTTTCGTTTCGGATGCTTTCAAACACAAATGAAATTTTCAAAAATCGAGTGAAAAGTCGATTTTTTTTTTCGTTTCGGATGCTTTCAAACACAAATGAAATTTTCAAATATCGAGTGAAAAGCCGATTTTTTTTTTCGTTTCGGATGTTTTCAAACACAAATGAAATTTTCAAAAATCGAGTGAAAAGTCGATTTTTTTTCGTTTCGGATGCTTTCAAACACAAATGAAATTTTGAATAATCGAGTGAAAAGTCGATTTTTTTTTTCGTTTCGGATGCTTTCAAACACAAATAAAATTTTCAAAAATCGAGTTAAAAGTCGATTTTTTTTTCGTTTCGGATGCTTTCAAACACAAATGAAATTTTCAAAAATCGAGTGAAAAGTCGATTTTTTTTTTCGTTTCGGATGCTTTCAAACACAAATGAAATTTTCAAAAATCGAGTAAAAAGTCGATTTTTTTTTCGTTTCGGATGCTTTCAAACACAAATGAAATTTTCAAAAATCGAGTGAAAAGTCGATTTTTTTTCGTTTCGGATGCTTTCAAACACAAATGAAATTTTTAATAATCGAGTGAAAAGTCGATTTTTTTTTCGTTTCGGATGCTTTCAAACACAAATGAAATTTTCAAAAATCGAGTGAAAAATCGATTTTTTTTTTCGTTTCGGATGCTTTCAAACACAAATGAAATTTTTAAAAATCGAGTGAAAAGTCGATTTTTTTTTCGTTTTTTCGGATGCTTTCAAACACAAATGAAATTTTCAAAAATCGAGTGAAAAGTCGATTTTTTTTTTCGTTTCGGATGCTTTCAAACACAAATAAAATTTTCAAAAATCGAGCAAAAAGTCGATTTTTTTTTCGTTTCGGATGCTTTCAAACACAAATGAAATTTTCAAAAATCGAGTGAAAAGTCGATTTTTTTTTCGTTTCGGATGCTTTCAAACACAAATGAAATTTTCAAAAATCGAGTTAAAAGTCGATTTTTTTTCGTTTTGGATGCTTTCAAACACAAATGAAATTTTCAAAAATCGAGTGAAAAGTCGATTTTTTTTTCGTTTCGGATGCTTTCAAACACAAATGAAATTTTCAAATATCGAGTGAAAAGCCGATTTTTTTTTCGTTTCGGATGTTTTCAAACACAAATAAAATTTTCAAAAATCGAGTGAAAAGTCGATTTTTTTTCGTTTCGGATGCTTTCAAACACAAATGAAATTTTGAATAATCGAGTGAAAAGTCGATTTTTTTTTTCGTTTCGGATGCTTTCAAACACAAATAAAATTTTCAAAAATCGAGTTAAAAGTCGATTTTTTTTTCGTTTCGGATGCTTTCAAACACAAATGAAATTTTTAATAATCGAGTGAAAAGTCGATTTTTTTTTCGTTTCGGATGCTTTCAAACACAAATGAAATTTTCAAAAATCGAGTGAAAAGTCGATTTTTTGTTTGTTTCGGATGCTTTCAAACACAAATAAAATTTTCAAAAATCGAGTGAAAAGTCGATTTTTTTTTTCGTTTCGGATGCTTTCAAACACAAATGAAATTTTCAAAAATCGAGTGAAAAGTCGATTTTTTTTTCGTTTTTTCGGATGCTTTCAAACACAAATGAAATTTTCAAAAATCGAGTGAAAAGTCGATTTTTTTTTTCGTTTCGGATGCTTTCAAACACAAATGAAATTTTCAAAAATCGAGTAAAAAGTCGATTTTTTTTTTCGTTTCGGATGCTTTCAAACACAAATGAAATTTTCAAAAATCGAGTGAAAAGTCGATTTTTTTTCGTTTCGGATGCTTTCAAACACAAATGAAATTTTTAATAATCGAGTGAAAAGTCGATTTTTTTTTCGTTTCGGATGCTTTCAAACACAAATGAAATTTTCAAAAATCGAGTGAAAAGTCGATTTTTTTTTCGTTTCGGATGCTTTCAAACACAAATAAAATATTCAAAAATCGAGCAAAAAGTCGATTTTTTTTTCGTTTCGGATGCTTTCAAACACAAATGAAATTTTCAAAAATCGAGTGAAAAGTCGATTTTTTTTTCGTTTCGGATGCTTTCAAACACAAATGAAATTTTCAAAAATCGAGTGAAAAGTCGATTTTTTTTTCGTTTTTTCGGATGCTTTGAAACACAAATGAAATTTTCAAAAATCGAGTGAAAAGTCGATTTTTTTTTCGTTTCGGATGCTTTCAAACACAAATAAAATATTCAAAAATCGAGCAAAAAGTCGATTTTTTTTTCGTTTCGGATGCTTTCAAACACAAATGAAATTTTCAAAAATCGAGTGAAAAGTCGATTTTTTTTTCGTTTTTTACGCGTTTCGGATGCTTTCAAACACAAATGAAATTTTCAAAAATCGAGTGAAAAGTCGATTATTTTTTCGTTTCGGATGCTTTCAAACACATGAAATTTTCAAAAATCGAGTGAAAAGTCGATTTTTTTTTCGTTTTTTACGCGTTTCGGATGCTTTCAAACACAAATGAAATTTTCAAAAATCGAGTAAAAAGTCGATTTTTTTTTCGTTTCGGATGCTTTCAAACACAAATGAAATTTTCAAAAATCGAGTGAAAAGTCGATTTTTTTTTTCGTTTCGGATGCTTTCAAACACAAATGAAATTTTCAATAATCGAGTGAAAAGTCGATTTTTTTTTCGTTTCGGATGCTTTCAAACACAAATGAAATTTTCAAAAATCGAGTGAAAAGTCGATTTTTTTTTCGTTTCGGATGCTTTCAAACACAAATGAAATTTTCAAAAATCGAGTGAAAAGTCGATTTTTTTTTCGTTTTTTCGGATGCTTTGAAACACAAATGAAATTTTCAAAAATCAAGTGAAAAGTCGATTTTTTTTTCGTTTCGGATGCTTTCAAACACAAATAAAATATTCAAAAATCGAGCAAAAAGTCGATTTTTTTTTCGTTTCGGATGCTTTCAAACACAAATGAAATTTTCAAAAATCGAGTGAAAAGTCGATTTTTTTTTTCGTTTTTTACGCGTTTCGGATGCTTTCAAACACAAATTAAATTTTCAAAAATCGAGTGAAAAGTCGATTTTTTTTTCGTTTCGGATGCTTTCAAACACAAATGAAATTTTCAAAAATCGAGCAAAAAGTCGATTTTTTGTTTGTTTCGGATGCTTTCAAACACAAATGAAATTTTCAAATATCGAGTAAAAAGTCGATTTTTTTTTTTCGTTTCGGATGCTTTCAAACACAAATAAAATTTTCAAAAATCGAGTGAAAAGTCGATTTTTTTTTCGTTTCGGATGCTTTCAAACACAAATGAAATTTTCAAAAATCGAGTGAAAAGTCGATTTTTTTTTTCGTTTTTTACGCGTTTCGGATGCTTTCAAACACAAATGAAATTTTCAAAAATCGAGTGAAAAGTCGATTTTTTTTCGTTTCGGATGCTTTCAAACACAAATGAAATTTTCAAAAATCGAGTGAAAAGTCGATTTTTTTTTCGTTTTTTACGCGTTTCAGATGCTTTCAAACACAAATGAAATTTTCAAAAATCGAGTGAAAAGTCGATTTTTTTTTCGTTTTTTACGCGTTTCGGATGCTTTCAAACACAAATGAAATTTTCAAAAATCGAGTGAAAAGTCGATTTTTTTTTCGTTTCGGATGCTTTCAAACACAAATGAAATTTTCAAAAATCGAGTGAAAAGTCGATTTTTTTTTTCGTTTCGGATGCTTTCAAACACAAATGAAATTTTCAAAAATCGAGTGAAAAGTCGATTTTTTTTTCGTTTCGGATGCTTTCAAACACAAATGAAATTTTCAAAAATCGAGTGAAAAGTCGATTTTTTTTTCGTTTCGGATGCTTTCAAACACAAATGAAATTTTCAAAAATCGAGTGAAAAGTCGATTTTTTTTTCGTTTTTTACGCGTTTCGGATGCTTTCAAACACAGATGAAATTTTCAAAAATCGAGTGAAAAGTCGATTTTTTTTTTCGTTTTTTACGCGTTTCGGATGCTTTCAAACACAAATAAAATTTTCAAAAATCGAGCAAAAAGTCGATTTTTTTTTTCGTTTCGGATGCTTTCAAACACAAATGAAATTTTCAAAAATCGAGCAAAAAGTCGATTTTTTTTTCGTTTCGGATGCTTTCAAACACAAATGAAATTTTCAAATATCGAGTAAAAAGTTGATTTTTTTTTTCGTTTCGGATGCTTTCAAACACAAATGAAATTTTCAAAAATCGAGTGAAAAATCGATTTTTTTTTTTCGTTTTTTACGCGTTTCGGATGCTTTCAAACACAAATGAAATTTTCAAAAATCGAGTGAAAAGTCGATTTTTTTTTCGTTTCGGATGCTTTCAAACACAAATGAAATTTTCAAAAATCGAGTGAAAAGTCGATTTTTTTTTTCGTTTCGGATGCTTTCAAACACAAATGAAATTTTCAAAAATCGAGTGAAAACTCGATTTTTTTTTTCGTTTCGGATGCTTTCAAACACAAATAAAATTTTCAAAAATCGAGCAAAAAGTCGATTTTTTTTTCGTTTCGGATGCTTTCAAACACAAATGAAATTTTCAAATATCGAGTAAAAAGTCGATTTTTTTTTTCGTTTCGGATGCTTTCAAACACAAATGAAATTTTCAAAAATCGAGTGAAAAGTCGATTTTTTTTTCGTTTCGGATGCTTTCAAACACAAATGAAATTTTCAAATATCGAGTGAAAAGCCGATTTTTTTTTCGCTTCGGATGTTTTCAAACACAAATGAAATTTTCAAAAATCGAGTGAAAAGTCGATTTTTTTTCGTTTCGGATGCTTTCAAACACAAATGAAATTTTGAATAATCGAGTGAAAAGTCGATTTTTTTTTTCGTTTCGGATGCTTTCAAACACAAATAAAATTTTCAAAAATCGAGTTAAAAGTCGATTTTTTTTTCGTTTCGGATGCTTTCAAACACAAATGAAATTTTCAAAAATCGAGTGAAAAGTCGATTTTTTTTTTCGTTTCGGATGCTTTCAAACACAAATGAAATTTTCAAATATCGAGTAAAAAGTCGATTTTTTTTTTCGTTTCGGATGCTTTCAAACACAAATGAAATTTTCAAAAATCGAGTGAAAAGTCGATTTTTTTTTCGTTTTTTACGCGTTTCGGATGCTTTCAAACACAAATGAAATTTTCAAAAATCGAGTGAAAAGTCGATTTTTTTTTTTCGTTTCGGATGCTTTCAAACACAAATGAAATTTTCAAAAATCGAGTGAAAAGTCGATTTTTTTTTCGTTTCGGATGCTTTCAAACACAAATGATATTTTCAAAAATCGAGTGAAAAGTCGATTTTTTTTCGTTTTTTACGCGTTTCGGATGCTTTCAAACACAAATGAAATTTTCAAAAATCGAGTGAAAAGTCGATTTTTTTTTCGTTTCGGATGCTTTCAAACACAAATGAAATTTTCAAAAATCGAGTGAAAAGTCGATTTTTTTTTTCGTTTCGGATGCTTTCAAACACAAATGAAATTTTCAAAAATCGAGTGAAAAGTCGATTTTTTTTTTCGTTTCGGATGCTTTCAAACACAAATGAAATTTTCAAAAATCGAGTAAAAAGTCGATTTTTTTTTCGTTTCGGATGCTTTCAAACACAAATGAAATTTTCAAAAATCGAGTGAAAAGTCGATTTTTTTTCGTTTCGGATGCTTTCAAACACAAATGAAATTTTTAATAATCGAGTGAAAAGTCGATTTTTTTTTCGTTTCGGATGCTTTCAAACACAAATGAAATTTTCAAAAATCGAGTGAAAAATCGATTTTTTTTTTCGTTTCGGATGCTTTCAAACACAAATGAAATTTTTAAAAATCGAGTGAAAAGTCGATTTTTTTTTCGTTTTTTCGGATGCTTTCAAACACAAATGAAATTTTCAAAAATCGAGTGAAAAGTCGATTTTTTTTTTCGTTTCGGATGCTTTCAAACACAAATAAAATTTTCAAAAATCGAGCAAAAAGTCGATTTTTTTTTCGTTTCGGATGCTTTCAAACACAAATGAAATTTTCAAAAATCGAGTGAAAAGTCGATTTTTTTTTCGTTTCGGATGCTTTCAAACACAAATGAAATTTTCAAAAATCGAGTTAAAAGTCGATTTTTTTTCGTTTTGGATGCTTTCAAACACAAATGAAATTTTCAAAAATCGAGTGAAAAGTCGATTTTTTTTTCGTTTCGGATGCTTTCAAACACAAATGAAATTTTCAAATATCGAGTGAAAAGCCGATTTTTTTTTCGTTTCGGATGTTTTCAAACACAAATAAAATTTTCAAAAATCGAGTGAAAAGTCGATTTTTTTTCGTTTCGGATGCTTTCAAACACAAATGAAATTTTGAATAATCGAGTGAAAAGTCGATTTTTTTTTTCGTTTCGGATGCTTTCAAACACAAATAAAATTTTCAAAAATCGAGTTAAAAGTCGATTTTTTTTTCGTTTCGGATGCTTTCAAACACAAATGAAATTTTTAATAATCGAGTGAAAAGTCGATTTTTTTTTCGTTTCGGATGCTTTCAAACACAAATGAAATTTTCAAAAATCGAGTGAAAAGTCGATTTTTTGTTTGTTTCGGATGCTTTCAAACACAAATAAAATTTTCAAAAATCGAGTGAAAAGTCGATTTTTTTTTTCGTTTCGGATGCTTTCAAACACAAATGAAATTTTCAAAAATCGAGTGAAAAGTCGATTTTTTTTTCGTTTTTTCGGATGCTTTCAAACACAAATGAAATTTTCAAAAATCGAGTGAAAAGTCGATTTTTTTTTTCGTTTCGGATGCTTTCAAACACAAATGAAATTTTCAAAAATCGAGTGAAAAGTCGATTTTTTTTCGTTTCGGATGCTTTCAAACACAAATGAAATTTTTAATAATCGAGTGAAAAGTCGATTTTTTTTTCGTTTCGGATGCTTTCAAACACAAATGAAATTTTCAAAAATCGAGTGAAAAGTCGATTTTTTTTTCGTTTCGGATGCTTTCAAACACAAATAAAATATTCAAAAATCGAGCAAAAAGTCGATTTTTTTTCGTTTCGGATGCTTTCAAACACAAATGAAATTTTCAAAAATCGAGTGAAAAGTCGATTTTTTTTCGTTTCGGATGCTTTCAAACACAAATGAAATTTTCAAAAATCGAGTGAAAAGTCGATTTTTTTTTCGTTTTTTCGGATGCTTTGAAACACAAATGAAATTTTCAAAAATCGAGTGAAAAGTCGATTTTTTTTTCGTTTCGGATGCTTTCAAACACAAATAAAATATTCAAAAATCGAGCAAAAAGTCGATTTTTTTTTCGTTTCGGATGCTTTCAAACACAAATGAAATTTTCAAAAATCGAGTGAAAAGTCGATTTTTTTTCGTTTTTTACGCGTTTCGGATGCTTTCAAACACAAATGAAATTTTCAAAAATCGAGTGAAAAGTCGATTATTTTTTCGTTTCGGATGCTTTCAAACACATGAAATTTTCAAAAATCGAGTGAAAAGTCGATTTTTTTTTCGTTTTTTACGCGTTTCGGATGCTTTCAAACACAAATGAAATTTTCAAAAATCGAGTAAAAAGTCGATTTTTTTTTCGTTTCGGATGCTTTCAAACACAAATGAAATTTTCAAAAATCGAGTGAAAAGTCGATTTTTTTTTTCGTTTCGGATGCTTTCAAACACAAATGAAATTTTCAATAATCGAGTGAAAAGTCGATTTTTTTTTCGTTTCGGATGCTTTCAACACAAATGAAATTTTCAAAAATCGAGTGAAAAGTCGATTTTTTTTTCGTTTCGGATGCTTTCAAACACAAATGAAATTTTCAAAAATCGAGTGAAAAGTCGATTTTTTTTTCGTTTTTTTTTCGGATGCTTTTGAAACACAAATTAAATTTTCAAAAATCAAGTGGAAAAGTCATTTTTTTTTTCGTTTCGGATGCTTTCAAATACAAATAAAATATTCAAAAATCGAGCAAAAAGTCGATTTTTTTTTCGTTTCGGATGCTTTCAAACACAAATGAAATTTTCAAAAATCGAGTGAAAAGTCGATTTTTTTTTTCGTTTTTTACGCGTTTCGGATGCTTTCAAACACAAATTAAATTTTCAAAAATCGAGTGAAAAGTCGATTTTTTTTTCGTTTCGGATGCTTTCAAACACATAAAATTTTCAAAAATCGAGTGAAAAGTCGATTTTTTTTTCGTTTTTTACGCGTTTCGGATGCTTTCAAACACAAATGAATTTTCAAAAATCGAGTGAAAAATCGATTTTTTTTTTCGTTTCGGATGCTTTCAAACACAAATGAAATTTTCAAAAATCGAGTGAAAAGTCGATTTTTTTTTCGTTTTTTACGCGTTTCGGATGCTTTCAAACACAAATGAAATTTTCAAAAATCGAGTGAAAAATCGATTTTTTTTTCGTTTTTTACGCGTTTTGGATGCTTCAAACACAAATGAAATTTTCAAAAATCGAGTGAAAAGTCGATTTTTTTTTCGTTTCGGATGCTTTCAAACACAAATGAAATTTTCAAAAAATCGAGTGAAAAGTCGATTTTTTTTTCGTTTCGGATGCTTTCAAACACAAATGAAATTTTCAAAAATCGAGTGAAAAGTCGATTTTTTTTTTCGTTTCGGATGCTTTCAAACACAAATGAAATTTTCAAAAATCGAGTGAAAAGTCGATTTTTTCTCGTTTCGGATGCTTTCAAACACAAATGAAATTTTGAATAATCGAGTGAAAAGTCGATTTTTTTTTCGTTTCGGATGCTTTCAAACACAAATGAAATTTTCAAAAATCGAGCAAAAAGTCGATTTTTTTTTCGTTTCGGATGCTTTCAAACACAAATAAAATTTTCAAAAATAGAGCAAAAAGTCGATTTTTTTTTCGTTTCGGATGCTTTCAAACACAAATGAAATTTTCAAAAATCGAGCAAAAAGTCGATTTTTTTTTCGTTTCGGATGCTTTCAAACACAAATAAAATTTTCAAAAATCGAGCAAAAAGTCGATTTTTTTTTCGTTTCGGATGTTTTCAAACACAAATGAAATTTTCAAAAATCAAGCAAAAAGTCGATTTTTTTTTCGTTTCGGATGTTTTCAAACACAAATGAAATTTTCAAAAATCGAGTAAAAAGTCGATTTTTTTTTCGTTTTGGATGCTTTCAAACACAAATGAATTTTTCAAAAATCGAGTGAAAAGTCGATTTTTTTTTCGTTTTTTACGCGTTTCGGATGCTTTCAAACACAAACGAAATTTTCAAAAATCGAGTGAAAAGTCGATTTTTTTTTCGTTTCGGATGCTTTCAAACACAAATGAAATTTTCAAAAATCGAGTGAAAAGTCGATTTTTTTTTTCGTTTTTTACGCGTTTCGGATGCTTTCAAACACAAATGAAATTTTCAAAAATCGAGTGAAAAGTCGATTTTTTTTTCGTTTCGGATGCTTTCAAACACAAATAAAATTTTCAAAAATAGAGCAAAAAGTCGATTTTTTTTCGTTTCGGATGCTTTCAAACACAAATGAAATTTTCAAAAATCGAGTGAAAAGTCGATTTTTTTTTTCGTTTCGGATGCTTTCAAACACAAATAAAATTTTCAAAAATAGAGCAAAAAGTCGATTTTTTTTCGTTTCGGATGCTTTCAAACACAAATGAATTTTTCAAAAATCGAGCAAAAAGTCGATTTTTTTTTTCGTTTCGGATGCTTTCAAACACAAATGAAATTTTCAAATATCGAGTAAAAAGTCGATTTTTTTTTCGTTTCGGATGTTTTCAAACACAAATGAAATTTTCAAAAATCGAGTAAAAAGTCGATTTTTTTTTTCGTTTTGGATGCTTTCAAACACAAATGAAATTTTCAAAAAATTGAGTGAAAAGTCGATTTTTTTTTTCGTTTTTTACGCGTTTCGGATGCTTTCAAACACAAATGAAATTTTCAAAAATCGAGTGAAAAGTCGATTTTTTTTTCGTTTTTTACGCGTTTCGGATGCTTTCAAACACAAACGAAATTTTCAAAAATCGAGTGAAAAGTCGATTTTTTTTTCGTTTCGGATGCTTTCAAACACAAATAAAATTTTCAAAAATCGAGTGAAAAGTCGATTTTTTTTTTCGTTTCGGATGCTTTCAAACACAAATGATATTTTCAAAAATTGAGTGAAAAGTCGATTTTTTTTTCGTTTCGGATGCTTTCAAACACATGAAATTTTCAATAATTGAGTGAAAAGTCGATTTTTTTTTCGTTTCGGATGCTTTCAAACACAAATGAAATTTTCAAAAATCGAGTGAAAAGTCGATTTTTTTTTTCGTTTTTTACGCGTTTCGGATGCTTTCAAACACAAATGAAATTTTCAAAAATCGAGTGAAAAGTCGATTTTTTTTTTCGTTTTTTACGCGTTTCGGATGCTTTCAAACACAAATGAAATTTTCAAAAATCGAGTGAAAAGTCGATTTTTTTTTCGTTTCGGATGCTTTCAAACACAAATAAAATTTTCAAAAATCGAGCAAAAAGTCGATTTTTTTTCGTTTCGGATGCTTTCAAACACAAATGAATTTTTCAAAAATCGAGCAAAAAGTCGATTTTTTTTTCGTTTCGGATGCTTTCAAACACAAATGAAATTTTCAAATATCGAGTAAAAAGTCGATTTTTTTTTCGTTTCGGATGTTTTCAAACACAATTGAAATTTTCAAAAATCGAGTAAAAAGTCGATTTTTTTTTCGTTTTGGATGCTTTCAAACACAAATGAAATTTTCAAAAATCGAGTGAAAAGTCGATTTTTTTTTTTCGTTTTTTACGCGTTTCGGATGCTTTCAAACACAAATGAAATTTTCAAAAATCGAGTGAAAAGTCGATTTTTTTTTCGTTTTATTTGCGTTTCGGATGCTTTCAAACACAATGAAATTTTCAAAAATCGAGTGAAAAGTCGATTTTTTTTTCGTTTCGGATGCTTTCAAACACAAATGAAATTTTCAAATATCGATTAAAAAGTCGATTTTTTTTTCGTTTCGGATGCTTTCAAACACAAATGAAATTTTCAAAAATCGAGTAATAAGTCGATTTTTTTTTCGTTTCGGATGCTTTCAAACACAAATGAAATTTTCAAATATCGATTAAAAAGTCGATTTTTTTTTGTTTCGAATGCTTTCAAACACAAATGAAATTTTCAATAATCAAGTGAAAAGTCGATTTTTTTTTCGTTCCGGATGCTTTCAAACACAAATGAAATTTTCAAAAATCGAGTGAAAAGTCGATTTTTTTTTTCGTTTTTTACGCGTTTCGGATGCTTTCAAACACAAATGAAATTTTCAAAAATCGAGTGAAAAGTCGATTTTTTTTTTCGTTTTTTACGCGTTTCGGATGCTTTCAAACACAAATGAAATTTTCAAAAATCGAGTGAAAAGTCGATTTTTTTTTCGTTTTGGATGCTTTCAAACACAAATGAAATTTTCAAAAATCGAGTAAAAAGTCGATTTTTTTTTCGTTTCGGATGCTTTCAAACACAAATGAAATTTTCAAATATCGATTAAAAAGTCGATTTTTTTTTCGTTTCGGATGCTTTCAAACACAAATGAAATTTTCAAAAATCGAGTAATAAGTCGATTTTTTTTTCGTTTCGGATGCTTTCAAACACAAATGAAATTTTTAAATATCGATTAAAAAGTCGATTTTTTTTCGTTTCGAATGCTTTCAAACACAAATGAAATTTTCAATAATCAAGTGAAAAGTCGATTTTTTTTTTCGTTCCGGATGCTTTCAAACACAAATGAAATTTTCAAAAATCGAGTGAAAAGTCGATTTTTTTTTTTCGTTTTTTACGCGTTTCGGATGCTTTCAAACACAAATGAAATTTTCAAAAATCGAGTGAAAAGTCGATTTTTTTTTTCGTTTTTTACGCGTTTCGGATGCTTTCAAACACAAATGAAATTTTCAAAAATCGAGTGAAAAGTCGATTTTTTTTTTTCGTTTTTTACGCGTTTCGGATGCTTTCAAACACAAATGAAATTTTCAAAAATCGAGTGAAAAGTCGATTTTTTTTTCGTTTTGGATGCTTTCAAACACAAATGAAATTTTCAAAAATCGAGTAAAAAGTCGATTTTTTTTTCGTTTCGGATGCTTTCAAACACAAATGAAATTTTCAAATATCGATTAAAAAGTCGATTTTTTTTTCGTTTCGGATGCTTTCAAACACAAATGAAATTTTCAAAAATCGAGTAATAAGTCGATTTTTTTTTTCGTTTCGGATGCTTTCAAACACAAATGAAATTTTCAAATATCGATTAAAAAGTCGATTTTTTTTCGTTTCGAATGCTTTCAAACACAAATGAAATTTTCAATAATCAAGTGAAAAGTCGATTTTTTTTTCGTTCCGGATGCTTTCAAACACAAATGAAATTTTCAAAAATCGAGTGAAAAGTCGATTTTTTTTTTCGTTTTTTACGCGTTTCGGATGCTTTCAAACACAAATGAAATTTTCAAAAATCGAGTGAAAAGTCGATTTTTTTTTCGTTTTTTACGCGTTTCGGATGCTTTCAAACACAAACGAAATTTTCAAAAATCGAGCAAAGAGTCGATTTTTTTTCGTTTCGGATGCTTTCAAACACAAATGAATTTTTCAAAAATCGAGCAAAAAGTCGATTTTTTTTTCGTTTCGGATGCTTTCAAACACAAATGAAACTTTCAAATATCGAGTAAAAAGTCGATTTTTTTTTCGTTTCGGATGTTTTCAAACACAAATGAAATTTTCAAAAATCGAGTAAAAAGTCGATTTTTTTTTCGTTTTGGATGCTTTCAAACACAAATGAAATTTTCAAAAATCGAGTGAAAAGTCGATTTTTTTTTTCGTTTTTTACGCGTTTCGGATGCTTTCAAACACAAATGAAATTTTCAAAAATCGAGTGAAAAGTCGATTTTTTTTTCGTTTTTTACGCGTTTCGGATGCTTTCAAACACAAACGAAATTTTCAAAAATCGAGTGAAAAGTCGATTTTTTTTTCGTTTCGGATGCTTTCAAACACAAATGAAATTTTCAAATATCGAGTAAAAAGTCGATTTTTTTTTCGTTTCGGATGTTTTCAAACACAAATGAAATTTTCAAAAATCGAGTGAAAAGTCGATTTTTTTTTCGTTTTTTACGCGTTTCGGATGCTTTCAAACACAAATGAAATTTTCAAAAATCGAGCAAAAAATCGATTTTTTTTTTCGTTTCGGATGCTTTCAAACACAAATGAAATTTTCAAAAATCGAGCAAAAAGTCGATTTTTTTTTTCGTTTCGGATGCTTTCAAACACAAATGAAATTTTCAAAAATCGAGTGAAAAGTCGATTTTTTTTTCGTTTTTTACGCGTTTCGGATGCTTTCAAACACAAACGAAATTTTCAAAAATCGAGTGAAAAGTCGATTTTTTTTTCGTTTCGGATGCTTTCAAACACAAATGAAATTTTCAAATATCGAGTAAAAAGTCGATTTTTTTTTCGTTTCGGATGTTTTCAAACACAAATGAAATTTTCAAAAATCGAGTGAAAAGTCGATTTTTTTTTCGTTTTTTACGCGTTTCGGATGCTTTCAAACACAAATGAAATTTTCAAAAATCGAGCAAAAAATCGATTTTTTTTTTCGTTTCGGATGCTTTCAAACACAAATGAAATTTTCAAAAATCGAGCAAAAAGTCGATTTTTTTTTTCGTTTCGGATGCTTTCAAACACAAATGAAATTTTCAAAAATCGAGTGAAAAGTCGATTTTTTTTCGTTTCGGATGCTTTCAAACACAAATGAAATTTTCAAAAATCGAGTGAAAAGTCGATTTTTTTTTCGTTTCGGATGCTTTCAAACACAAATGAAATTTTCAAAAATCGAGTGAAAAGTCGATTTTTTTTCGTTTCGGATGCTTTCAAACACAAATGAAATTTTCAAATATCGATTAAAAAGTCGATTTTTTTTTTTCGTTTCGGATGCTTTCAAACACAAATGAAATTTTCAAAAATCGAGTGAAAAGTCGATTTTTTTTTCGTTTTGTACGCGTTTCGGATGCTTTCAAACACAAATGAAATTTTCAAAAATCGAGTGAAAAGTCGATTTTTTTTCGTTTCGGATGCTTTCAAACACAAATGAAATTTTCAAAAATCGAGTGAATAGTCGATTTTTTTTTCGTTTCGGATGCTTTCAAACACAAATGAAATTTTCAAAAATCGAGTCGATTTTTTTTTCGTTTCGGATGCTTTCAAACACAAATGAAATTTTCAAAAATCGAGCAAAAAGTCGATTTTTTTTTCGTTTCGGATGCTTTCAAACACAAATGAAATTTTCAAAAATCGAGCAAAAAGTCGATTTTTTTTTCGTTTCGGATGCTTTCAAACACAAATGAAATTTTCAAAAATCGAGTGAAAAGTCGATTTTTTTTTCGTTTCGGATGCTTTCAAACACAAATGAAATTTTCAAAAATCGAGTGAAAAGTCGATTTTTTTTTCGTTTCGGATGCTTTCAAACACAAATGAAATTTTCAAAAATCGAGTGAAAAGTCGATTTTTTTTTTCGTTTTTTACGCGTTTCGGATGCTTTCAAACACAAATGAAATTTTCAAAAATCGAGAAAAAGTCGATTTTTTTTTCGTTTCGGATGCTTTCAAATACAAATGAAATTTTCAAAAATCGAGCAAAAAGTCGATTTTTTTTTCGTTTCGGATGCTTTCAAACACAAATGAAATTTTCAAAAATCGAGTGAAATGTCGATTTTTTTTTCGTTTTTTATGCGTTTCGGATGCTTTCAAACACAAATGAAATTTTCAAAAATCGAGTGAAAAGTCGATTTTTTTTTTCGTTTTTTACGCGTTTCGGATGCTTTCAAACACAAATGAAATTTTCAAAAATCGAGTGAAAAGTCGATTTTTTTTTCGTTTTTTACGCGTTTCGGATGCTTTCAAACACAAATGAAATTTTCAAAAATCGAGTGAAAAGTCGATTTTTTTTTCGTTTCGGATGCTTTCAAACACAAATGAATTTTTCAAAAATCGAGCAAAAAGTCGATTTTTTTTCGTTTCGGATGCTTTCAAACACAAATGAATTTTTCAAAAATCGAGCAAAAAGTCGATTTTTTTTTCGTTTCGGATGCTTTCAAACACAAATGAAATTTTCAAATATCGAGTAAAAAGTCGATTTTTTTTTCGTTTCGGATGTTTTCAAACACAAATGAAATTTTCAAAAATCGAGTGAAAAGTCGATTTTTTTTTTCGTTTTTTACGCGTTTCGGATGCTTTCAAACACAAATGAAATTTTCAAAAATCGAGTGAAAAGTCGATTTTTTTTCGTTTTTTACGCGTTTCGGATGCTTTCAAACACAAACGAAATTTTCAAAAATCGAGTGAAAAGTCGATTTTTTTTTCGTTTCGGATGCTTTCAAACACAAATGAAATTTTCAAATATCGATTAAAAAGTCGATTTTTTTTTCGTTTCGGATGCTTTCAAACACAAATGAAATTTTCAAAAATCGAGTAATAAGTCGATTTTTTTTTCGTTTCGGATGCTTTCAAACACAAATGAAATTTTCAAATATCGATTAAAAAGTCGATTTTTTTTTCGTTTCGGATGTTTTCAAACACAAATGAAATTTTCAAAAATCGAGTAAAAAGTCGATTTTTTTTTCGTTCCGGATGCTTTCAAACACAAATGAAATTTTCAAAAATCGAGTGAAAAGTCGATTTTTTTTTCGTTTTTTACGCGTTTCGGATGCTTTCAAACACAAACGAAATTTTCAAAAATCGAGTGAAAAGTCGATTTTTTTTTCGTTTTTTACGCGTTTCGGATGCTTTCAAACACAAACGAAATTTTCAAAAATCGAGCAAAAAGTCGATTTTTTTTCGTTTCGGATGCTTTCAAACACAAATGAATTTTTCAAAAATCGAGCAAAAAGTCGATTTTTTTTTCGTTTCGGATGCTTTCAAACACAAATGAAATTTTCAAATATCGAGTAAAAAGTCGATTTTTTTTTCGTTTCGGATGTTTTCAAACACAAATGAAATTTTCAAAAATCGAGTAAAAAGTCGATTTTTTTTTCGTTTTGGATGCTTTCAAACACAAATGAAATTTTCAAAAATCGAGTGAAAAGTCGATTTTTTTTTTCGTTTTTTACGCGTTTCGGATGCTTTCAAACACAAATGAAATTTTCAAAAATCGAGTGAAAAGTCGATTTTTTTTTCGTTTTTTACGCGTTTCGGATGCTTTCAAACACAAACGAAATTTTCAAAAATCGAGTGAAAAGTCGATTTTTTTTTCGTTTCGGATGCTTTCAAACACAAATGAAATTTTCAAATATCGATTAAAAAGTCGATTTTTTTTTCGTTTCGGATGCTTTCAAACACAAATGAAATTTTCAAAAATCGAGTAATAAGTCGATTTTTTTTTCGTTTCGGATGCTTTCAAACACAAATGAAATTTTCAAATATCGATTAAAAAGTCGATTTTTTTTCGTTTCGAATGCTTTCAAACACAAATGAAATTTTCAATAATCAAGTGAAAAGTCGATTTTTTTTTTCGTTCCGGATGCTTTCAAACACAAATGAAATTTTCAAAAATCGAGTAAAAAGTCGATTTTTTTTTTTCGTTTTTTACGCGTTTCGGATGCTTTCAAACACAAATGAAATTTTCAAAAATCGAGTGAAAAGTCGATTTTTTTTTTTTCGTTTTTTACGTGTTTCGGATGCTTTCAAACACAAATGAAATTTTCAAAAATCGAGTGAAAAGTCGATTTTTTTTTCGTTTTGGATGCTTTCAAACACAAATGAAATTTTCAAAAATCGAGTAAAAAAACGATTTTTTTTTCGTTTCGGATGCTTTCAAACACAAATGAAATTTTCAAAAATCGAGTAATAAGTCGATTTTTTTTTCGTTTCGGATGCTTTCAAACACAAATGAAATTTTCAAATATCGATTAAAAAGTCGATTTTTTTTCGTTTCGAATGCTTTCAAACACAAATGAAATTTTCAATAATCAAGTGAAAAGTCGATTTTTTTTTCGTTCCGGATGCTTTCAAACACAAATGAAATTTTCAAAAATCGAGTAATAAGTCGATTTTTTTTTCGTTTCGGATGCTTTCAAACACAAATGAAATTTTCAAATATCGATTAAAAAGTCGATTTTTTTTCGTTTCGAATGCTTTCAAACACAAATGAAATTTTCAATAATCAAGTGAAAAGTCGATTTTTTTTTCGTTCCGGATGCTTTCAAACACAAATGAAATTTTCAAAAATCGAGTGAAAAGTCGATTTTTTTTTTCGTTTTTTACGCGTTTCGGATGCTTTCAAACACAAATGAAATTTTCAAAAATCGAGTGAAAAGTCGATTTTTTTTTCGTTTTTTACGCGTTTCGGATGCTTTCAAACACAAATGAAATTTTCAAAAATCGAGTCGATTTTTTTTTTCGTTTCGGATGCATTCAAACACAAATGAAAATTTCAAAAATCGAGCAAAAAGTCGATTTTTTTTTCGTTTCGGATGCTTTCAAACACAAATGAAATTTTCAAAAATCGAGTGAAAAGTCGATTTTTTTTTCGTTTCGGATGCTTTCAAACACAAATGAAATTTTCAAAAATCGAGTGAAAAGTCGATTTTTTTTTCGTTTCGGATGCTTTCAAACACAAATGAAATTTTCAAAAATCGAGTGAAAAGTCGATTTTTTTTCGTTTAGGATGCTTTCAAACACAAATGAAATTTTCAATAATCGAGTGAAAAGTCGATTTTTTTTTCGTTTCGGATGCTTTCAAACACAAATGAAATTTTCAAAAATCGAGTGAAAAGTCGATTTTTTTTTCGTTTCGGATGCTTTCAAACACAAATGAAATTTTCAAAAATCGAGTGAAAAGTCGATTTTTTTTTCGTTTTTTACGCGTTTCGGATGCTTTCAAACACAAATGAAATTTTCAAAAATCGAGAAAAAGTCGATTTTTTTTTCGTTTCGGATGCTTTCAAATACAAATGAAATTTTCAAAAATCGAGCAAAAAGTCGATTTTTTTTTCGTTTCGGATGCTTTCAAACACAAATGAAATTTTCAAAAATCGAGTGAAATGTCGATTTTTTTTTCGTTTTTTATGCGTTTCGGATGCTTTCAAACACAAATGAAATTTTCAAAAATCGAGTGAAAAGTCGATTTTTTTTTTCGTTTTTTACGCGTTTCGGATGCTTTCAAACACAAATGAAATTTTCAAAAATCGAGTGAAAAGTCGATTTTTTTTTCGTTTCGGATGCTTTCAAACACAAATGAAATTTTCAAAAATCGAGTGGAAAGTCGATTTTTTTTTTCGTTTCGGATGCTTTCAAACACAAATGAAATTTTCAAAAATCGAGTGAAAAGTCGATTTTTTTTTTATTCGGACGCTTTCAAACACAAATGAAATTTTCAAAAATCGAGTGAAAAGTCGATTTTTTTTTCGTTTCGGATGCTTTCAAACACAAATGAAATTTTTAAAAATCGAGTGAAAAATCGATTTTTTTTTCGTTTTGTACGCGTTTCGGATGCTTTCAAACACAAATGAAATTTTCAAAAATCGAACAAAATGTCGATTTTTTTTTCGTTTCGGATGCTTTCAAACACAAATTAAATTTTCAAAAATCGAGAGAAAAAACGATTTTTTTTTCGTTTTGTACGCGTTTCGGGTGCTTTCAAACACAAATGAAATTTTCAAAAATCGAGCAAAATGTCGATTTTTTTTTCGTTTCGGATGCTTTCAAACACAAATGAAATTTTCAAAAATCGAGTGAAAAGTCGATTTTTTTTTCGTTTCGGATGCTTTCAAACACAAATGAAATTTTCAAAAATCGAGTGAATAGTCGATTTTTTTTTCGTTTCGGTGCTTTCAAACACAAATGAAATTTTCAAAAATCGAGTGAAAAGTCGATTTTTTTTTCGTTTCGGATGCATTCAAACACAAATGAAAATTTCAAAAATCGAGCAAAAAGTCGATTTTTTTTTCGTTTCGGATGCTTTCAAACACAAATGAAATTTTCAAAAATCGAGTGAAAAGTCGATTTTTTTTTCGTTTCGGATGCTTTCAAACACAAATGAAATTTTCAAAAATCGAGTGAAAAGTCGATTTTTTTTTCGTTTCGGATGCTTTCAAACACAAATGAAATTTTCAAAAATCGAGTAAAAAGTCGATTTTTTTTTCGTTTCGGATGCTTTCAAACACAAATGAAATTTTCAAAAATCGAGTAAAAAGTCGATTTTTTTTTCGTTTCGGATGCTTTCAAACACAAATGAAATTTTCAAATATCGAGTAAAAAGTCGATTTTTTTTTCGTTTCGGATGCTTTCAAACACAAATGAAATTTTCAAAAATCGAGTAAAAAGTCGATTTTTTTTTCGTTTCGGATGCTTTCAAACACAAATGAAATTTTCAAAAATCGAGTGAAAAGTCGATTTTTTTTTCGTTTGGGATGCTTTCAAACACAAATGAAATTTTCAAAAATCGAGTGAAAAGTCGATTTTTTTTTTCGGTTCGGATGCTTTCAAACACAAATGAAATTTTCAAAAATCGAGTGAAAAGTCGATTTTTTTTTTCGTTTCGGATGCTTTCAAACACAAATAAAATTTTCAAAAATCGAGCAAAAAGTCGATTTTTTTTTCGTTTCGGATGCTTTCAAACACAAATGAAATTTTCAAATATCGAGTAAAAAGTCGATTTTTTTTTTCGTTTCGGATGCTTTCAAACACAAATGAAATTTTCAAATATCGAGTAAAAAGTCGATTTTTTTTTCGTTTCGGATGCTTTCAAACACAAATGAAATTTTCAAAAATCCAGTGAAAAGTCGATTTTTTTTTCGTTTCGGATGCTTTCAAACACAAATGAAATTTTCAAATATCGAGTAAAAAGTCGATTTTTTTTTCGTTTCGGATGCTTTCAAACACAAATGAAATTTTCAAAAATCGAGTAAAAAGTCGATTTTTTTTTCGTTTCGGATGCTTTCAAACACAAATGAAATTTTCAAAAATCGAGTGAAAAGTCGATTTTTTTTTCGTTTTTTACGCGTTTCGGATGCTTTCAAACACAAATGAAATTTTCAAAAATCGAGTAAAAAGTCGATTTTTTTTTCGTTTTGGATGCTTTCAAACACAAATGAAATTTTCAAAAATCGAGTGAAAAGTCGATTTTTTTTTCGTTTCGGATGCTTTCAAACACAAATGAAATTTTCAAAAATCGAGTGAAAAGTCGATTTTTTTTTCGTTTCGGATGCTTTCAAACACAAATGAAATTTTCAAAAATCGAGTGATAAGTCGATTTTTTTTTCGTTTTGGATGCTTTCAAACACAAATGAAATTTTCAAAAATCGAGTAAAAAGTCGATTTTTTTTTCGTTTCGGATGCTTTCAAACACAAATGAAATTTTCAAAAATCGAGTAAAAAGTCGATTTTTTTTTCGTTTCGGATGCTTTCAAACACAAATGAAATTTTCAAATATCGATTAAAAAGTCGATTTTTTTTCGTTTCGAATGCTTTCAAACACAAATGAAATTTTCAATAATCAAGTGAAAAGTCGATTTTTTTTTCGTTCCGGATGCTTTCAAACACAAATGAAATTTTCAAAAATCGAGTGAAAAGTCGATTTTTTTTTCGTTTTTTACGCGTTTCGGATGCTTTCAAACACAAATGAAATTTTCAAAAATCGAGTGAAAAGTCGATTTTTTTTCGTTTCGGATGCTTTCAAACACAAATGAAATTTTCAAAAATCGAGTGAAAAGTCGATTTTTTTTTCGTTTCGGATGCTTTCAAACACAAATGAAATTTTCAAAAATCGAGTGAAAAGTCGATTTTTTTTCGTTTAGGATGCTTTCAAACACAAATGAAATTTTCAATAATCGAGTGAAAAGTCGATTTTTTTTTCGTTTCGGATGCTTTCAAACACAAATGAAATTTTCAAAAATCGAGTGAAAAGTCGATTTTTTTTTCGTTTCGGATGCTTTCAAACACAAATGAAATTTTCAAAAATCGAGTGAAAAGTCGATTTTTTTTTCGTTTTTTACGCGTTTCGGATGCTTTCAAACACAAATGAAATTTTCAAAAATCGAGAAAAAGTCGATTTTTTTTTCGTTTCGGATGCTTTCAAATACAAATGAAATTTTCAAAAATCGAGCAAAAAGTCGATTTTTTTTTCGTTTCGGATGCTTTCAAACACAAATGAAATTTTCAAAAATCGAGTGAAATGTCGATTTTTTTTTCGTTTTTTATGCGTTTCGGATGCTTTCAAACACAAATGAAATTTTCAAAAATCGAGTGAAAAGTCGATTTTTTTTTTCGTTTTTTACGCGTTTCGGATGCTTTCAAACACAAATGAAATTTTCAAAAATCGAGTGAAAAGTCGATTTTTTTTTCGTTTCGGATGCTTTCAAACACAAATGAAATTTTCAAAAATCGAGTGGAAAGTCGATTTTTTTTTTCGTTTCGGATGCTTTCAAACACAAATGAAATTTTCAAAAATCGAGTGAAAAGTCGATTTTTTTTTTATTCGGACGCTTTCAAACACAAATGAAATTTTCAAAAATCGAGTGAAAAGTCGATTTTTTTTTCGTTTCGGATGCTTTCAAACACAAATGAAATTTTTAAAAATCGAGTGAAAAATCGATTTTTTTTTCGTTTTGTACGCGTTTCGGATGCTTTCAAACACAAATGAAATTTTCAAAAATCGAACAAAATGTCGATTTTTTTTTCGTTTCGGATGCTTTCAAACACAAATTAAATTTTCAAAAATCGAGAGAAAAAACGATTTTTTTTTCGTTTTGTACGCGTTTCGGGTGCTTTCAAACACAAATGAAATTTTCAAAAATCGAGCAAAATGTCGATTTTTTTTTCGTTTCGGATGCTTTCAAACACAAATGAAATTTTCAAAAATCGAGTGAAAAGTCGATTTTTTTTTCGTTTCGGATGCTTTCAAACACAAATGAAATTTTCAAAAATCGAGTGAATAGTCGATTTTTTTTTCGTTTCGGTGCTTTCAAACACAAATGAAATTTTCAAAAATCGAGTGAAAAGTCGATTTTTTTTTCGTTTCGGATGCATTCAAACACAAATGAAAATTTCAAAAATCGAGCAAAAAGTCGATTTTTTTTTCGTTTCGGATGCTTTCAAACACAAATGAAATTTTCAAAAATCGAGTGAAAAGTCGATTTTTTTTTCGTTTCGGATGCTTTCAAACACAAATGAAATTTTCAAAAATCGAGTGAAAAGTCGATTTTTTTTTCGTTTCGGATGCTTTCAAACACAAATGAAATTTTCAAAAATCGAGTAAAAAGTCGATTTTTTTTTCGTTTCGGATGCTTTCAAACACAAATGAAATTTTCAAAAATCGAGTAAAAAGTCGATTTTTTTTTCGTTTCGGATGCTTTCAAACACAAATGAAATTTTCAAATATCGAGTAAAAAGTCGATTTTTTTTTCGTTTCGGATGCTTTCAAACACAAATGAAATTTTCAAAAATCGAGTAAAAAGTCGATTTTTTTTTCGTTTCGGATGCTTTCAAACACAAATGAAATTTTCAAAAATCGAGTGAAAAGTCGATTTTTTTTTCGTTTGGGATGCTTTCAAACACAAATGAAATTTTCAAAAATCGAGTGAAAAGTCGATTTTTTTTTTCGGTTCGGATGCTTTCAAACACAAATGAAATTTTCAAAAATCGAGTGAAAAGTCGATTTTTTTTTTCGTTTCGGATGCTTTCAAACACAAATAAAATTTTCAAAAATCGAGCAAAAAGTCGATTTTTTTTTCGTTTCGGATGCTTTCAAACACAAATGAAATTTTCAAATATCGAGTAAAAAGTCGATTTTTTTTTTCGTTTCGGATGCTTTCAAACACAAATGAAATTTTCAAATATCGAGTAAAAAGTCGATTTTTTTTTCGTTTCGGATGCTTTCAAACACAAATGAAATTTTCAAAAATCGAGTGAAAAGTCGATTTTTTTTTCGTTTCGGATGCTTTCAAACACAAATGAAATTTTCAAAAATCGAGTAAAAAGTCGATTTTTTTTTCGTTTCGGATGCTTTCAAACACAAATGAAATTTTCAAAAATCGAGTGAAAAGTCGATTTTTTTTTCGTTTTTTACGCGTTTCGGATGCTTTCAAACACAAATGAAATTTTCAAAAATCGAGTAAAAAGTCGATTTTTTTTTCGTTTTGGATGCTTTCAAACACAAATGAAATTTTCAAAAATCGAGTGAAAAGTCGATTTTTTTTTCGTTTCGGATGCTTTCAAACACAAATGAAATTTTCAAAAATCGAGTGAAAAGTCGATTTTTTTTTCGTTTCGGATGCTTTCAAACACAAATGAAATTTTCAAAAATCGAGTGATAAGTCGATTTTTTTTTCGTTTTGGATGCTTTCAAACACAAATGAAATTTTCAAAAATCGAGTAAAAAGTCGATTTTTTTTTCGTTTCGGATGCTTTCAAACACAAATGAAATTTTCAAAAATCGAGTAAAAAGTCGATTTTTTTTTCGTTTCGGATGCTTTCAAACACAAATGAAATTTTCAAATATCGATTAAAAAGTCGATTTTTTTTCGTTTCGAATGCTTTCAAACACAAATGAAATTTTCAATAATCAAGTGAAAAGTCGATTTTTTTTTCGTTCCGGATGCTTTCAAACACAAATGAAATTTTCAAAAATCGAGTGAAAAGTCGATTTTTTTTTCGTTTTTTACGCGTTTCGGATGCTTTCAAACACAAATGAAATTTTCAAAAATCGAGTGAAAAGTCGATTTTTTTTTCGTTTCGGATGCTTTCAAACACAAATAAAATTTTCAAAAATCGAGCAAAAAGTCGATTTTTTTTCGTTTCGGATGCTTTCAAACACAAATGAAATTTTCAAAAATCGAGCAAAAAGTCGATTTTTTTTTCGTTTCGGATGCTTTCAAACACAAATGAAATTTTCAAAAATTGAGTAAAAAGTCGATTTTTTTTTCGTTTCGGATGCTTTCAAACACAAATGAAATTTTCAAAAATCGAGTGAAAAGTCGATTTTTTTTCGTTTCGGATGCTTTCAAACACAAATGAAATTTTCAATAATTGAGTGAAAAGTCGATTTTTATTTCGTTTTGGATGCTTTCAAACACAAATGAAATTTTCAAAAATCGAGTGAAAAGTCGATTTTTTTTTTTTCGTTTTTTACGCGTTTCGGATGCTTTCAAACACAAATGAAATTTTCAAAAATCGAGTGAAAAGTCGATTTTTTTTTCGTTTTTTACGCGTTTCGGATGCTTTCAAACACAAATGAAATTTTCAAAAATCGAGTGAAAAGTCGATTTTTTTTTCGTTTCGGATGCTTTCAAACACAAATAAAATTTTCAAAAATCGAGCAAAAAGTCGATTTTTTTTCGTTTCGGATGCTTTCAAACACAAATGAAATTTTCAAAAATCGAGCAAAAAGTCTATTTTTTTTTCGTTTCGGATGCTTTCAAACACAAATGAAATTTTCAAATATCGAGTAAAAAGTCGATTTTTTTTTCGTTTCGGATGTTTTCAAACACAAATGAAATTTTCAAAAATCGAGTAAAAAGTCGATTTTTTTTTCGTTTTGGATGCTTTCAAACACAAATGAAATTTTCAAAAATCGAGTGAAAAGTCGATTTTTTTTTCGTTTTTTACGCGTTTCGGATGCTTTCAAACACAAACGAAATTTTCAAAAATCGAGTGAAAAGTCGATTTTTTTTTTCGTTTCGGATGCCTTTCAAACACAAATAAAATTTTCAAAACTCGAGTAAAAAGTCGATTTTTTTTTCGTTTCGGATGCTTTCAAACACAAATAAAATTTTCAAAAATCGAGTGAAAAGTCGATTTTTTTTTTCGTTTTTTACGCGTTTCGGATGCTTTCAAACACAAATGAAATTTTCAAAAATCGAGTGAAAAGTCGATTTTTTTTTCGTTTCGGATGCTTTTAAACACAAATAAAATTTTCAAAAATCGAGCAAAAAGTCGATTTTTTTTCGTTTCGGATGCTTTCAAACACAAATGAAATTTTCAAAAATCGAGCAAAAAGTCGATTTTTTTTTCGTTTCGGATGCTTTCAAACACAAATGAAATTTTCAAATATCGAGTAAAAAGTCGATTTTTTTTTCGTTTCGGATGTTTTCAAACACAAATGAAATTTTCAAAAATCGAGTAAAAAGTCGATTTTTTTTTCGTTTTTGAATGCTTTCAAACACAAATGAAATTTTCAAAAATCGAGTGAAAAGTCGATTTTTTTTTCGTTTTTTACGCGTTTCGGATGCTTTCAAACACAAACGAAATTTTCAAAAATCGAGTGAAAAGTCGATTTTTTTTTCGTTTCGGATGCTTTCAAACACAAATAAAATTTTCAAAACTCGAGTGAAAGTCGATTTTTTTTTCGTTTCGGATGCTTTCAAACACAAATAAAATTTTCAAAAATCGAGTGAAAAGTCGATTTTTTTTTTCGTTTCGGATGCTTTCAAACACAAATGATATTTTCAAAAATTGAGTGAAAAGTCGATTTTTTTTTCGTTTCGGATGCTTTCAAACACAAATGAAATTTTCAAAAATCGAGTGAAAAGTCGATTTTTTTTTCGTTTCGGATGCTTTCAAACACAAATAAAATTTTCAAAAATCGAGCAAAAAGTCGATTTTTTTTCGTTTCGGATGCTTTCAAACACAAATGAATTTTTCAAAAATCGAGCAAAAAGTCGATTTTTTTTTCGTTTCGGATGCTTTCAAACACAAATGAAATTTTCAAATATCGAGTAAAAAGTCGATTTTTTTTTCGTTTCGGATGTTTTCAAACACAAATGAAATTTTCAAAAATCGAGTAAAAAGTCGATTTTTTTTTTCGTTTTGGATGCTTTCAAACACAAATGAAATTTTCAAAAATCGAGTGAAAAGTCGATTTTTTTTTTTCGTTTTTTACGCGTTTCGGATGCTTTCAAACACAAATGATATTTTCAAAAATCGAGTGAAAAGTCGATTTTTTTTTCGTTTTATACGCGTTTCGGATGCTTTCAAACACAAACGAAATTTTCAAAAATCGAGTGAAAAGTCGATTTTTTTTTCGTTTCGGATGCTTTCAAACACAAATGAAATTTTCAAATATCGATTAAAAAGTCGATTTTTTTTTCGTTTCGGATGCTTTCAAACACAAATGAAATTTTCAAAAATCGAGTGAAAAGTCGATTTTTTTTTTTTTCGTTTTTTACGCGTTTCGGATGCTTTCAAACATAAATGAAATTTTCAAAAATCGAGTGAAAAGTCGATTTTTTTTTCGTTTTGGATGCTTTCAAACACAAATGAAATTTTCAAAAATCGAGTAAAAAGTCGATTTTTTTTTCGTTTCGGATGCTTTCAAACACAAATGAAATTTTCAAATATCGATTAAAAAGTCGATTTTTTTTTCGTTTCGGATGCTTTCAAACACAAATGAAATTTTCAAAAATCGAGTAATAAGTCGATTTTTTTTTCGTTTCGGATGCTTTCAAACACAAATGAAATTTTCAAATATCGATTAAAAAGTCGATTTTTTTTCGTTTCGAATGCTTTCAAACACAAATGAAATTTTCAATAATCAAGTGAAAAGTCGATTTTTTTTTCGTTCCGGATGCTTTCAAACACAAATGAAATTTTCAAAAATCGAGTGAAAAGTCGATTTTTTTTTTTCGTTTTTTACGCGTTTCGGATGCTTTCAAACACAAATGAAATTTTCAAAAATCGAGTGAAAAGTCGATTTTTTTTTCGTTTTTTACGCGTTTCGGATGCTTTCAAACACAAACGAAATTTTCAAAAATCGAGCAAAAAGTCGATTTTTTTTCGTTTCGGATGCTTTCAAACACAAATGAATTTTTCAAAAATCGAGCAAAAAGTCGATTTTTTTTTCGTTTCGGATGCTTTCAAACACAAATGAAATTTTCAAATATCGAGTAAAAAGTCGATTTTTTTTTCGTTTCGGATGTTTTCAAACACAAATGAAATTTTCAAAAATCGAGTAAAAAGTCGATTTTTTTTTCGTTTTGGATGCTTTCAAACACAAATGAAATTTTCAAAAATCGAGTGAAAAGTCGATTTTTTTTTTCGTTTTTTACGCGTTTCGGATGCTTTCAAACACAAATGAAATTTTCAAAAATCGAGTGAAAAGTCGATTTTTTTTTCGTTTTTTACGCGTTTCGGATGCTTTCAAACACAAACGAAATTTTCAAAAATCGAGCAAAAAGTCGATTTTTTTTCGTTTCGGATGCTTTCAAACACAAATGAATTTTTCAAAAATCGAGCAAAAAGTCGATTTTTTTTTTCGTTTCGGATGCTTTCAAACACAAATGAAATTTTCAAATATCGAGTAAAAAGTCGATTTTTTTTTCGTTTCGGATGTTTTCAAACACAAATGAAATTTTCAAAAATCGAGTAAAAAGTCGATTTTTTTTTTCGTTTTGGATGCTTTCAAACACAAATGAAATTTTCAAAAATCGAGTGAAAAGTCGATTTTTTTTTTCGTTTTTTACGCGTTTCGGATGCTTTCAAACACAAATGAAATTTTCAAAAATCGAGTGAAAAGTCGATTTTTTTTTCGTTTTTTACGCGTTTCGGATGCTTTCAAACACAAACGAAATTTTCAAAAATCGAGTGAAAAGTCGATTTTTTTTTCGTTTCGGATGCTTTCAAACACAAATGAAATTTTCAAATATCGAGTGAAAAGTCGATTTTTTTTTCGTTTTGGATGCTTTCAAACACAAATGAAATTTTCAAAAATCGAGTAAAAAGTCGATTTTTTTTTCGTTTCGGATGCTTTCAAACACAAATGAAATTTTCAAATATCGATTAAAAAGTCGATTTTTTTTTCGTTTCGGATGCTTTCAAACACAAATGAAATTTTCAAAAATCGAGTAATAAGTCGATTTTTTTTTCGTTTCGGATGCTTTCAAACACAAATGAAATTTTCAAATATCGATTAAAAAGTCGATTTTTTTTCGTTTCGAATGCTTTCAAACACAAATGAAATTTTCAAAAATCGAGTGAAAAGTCGATTTTTTTTTTCGTTTTTTACGCGTTTCGGATGCTTTCAAACACAAATGAAATTTTCAAAAATCGAGTGAAAAGTCGATTTTTTTTTCGTTTTTTACGCGTTTCGGATGCTTTCAAACACAAATGAAATTTTCAAAAATCGAGAAAAAGTCGATTTTTTTTTCGTTTCGGATGCTTTCAAATACAAATGAAATTTTCAAATATCGATTAAAAAGTCGATTTTTTTTCGTTTCGAATGCTTTCAAACACAAATGAAATTTTCAATAATCAAGTGAAAAGTCGATTTTTTTTTTCGTTCCGGATGCTTTCAAACACAAATGAAATTTTCAAAAATCGAGTGAAAAGTCGATTTTTTTTTTTTCGTTTTTTACGCGTTTCGGATGCTTTCAAACACAAATGAAATTTTCAAATATCGAGTGAAAAGTCGATTTTTTTTTCGTTTTGGATGCTTTCAAACACAAATGAAATTTTCAAAAATCGAGTAAAAAGTCGATTTTTTTTTCGTTTCGGATGCTTTCAAACACAAATGAAATTTTCAAATATCGATTAAAAAGTCGATTTTTTTTTCGTTTCGGATGCTTTCAAACACAAATGAAATTTTCAAAAATCGAGTAATAAGTCGATTTTTTTTTTCGTTTCGGATGCTTTCAAACACAAATGAAATTTTCAAATATCGATTAAAAAGTCGATTTTTTTTCGTTTCGAATGCTTTCAAACACAAATGAAATTTTCAAAAATCGAGTGAAAAGTCGATTTTTTTTTTCGTTTTTTACGCGTTTCGGATGCTTTCAAACACAAATGAAATTTTCAAAAATCGAGTGAAAAGTCGATTTTTTTTTCGTTTTTTACGCGTTTCGGATGCTTTCAAACACAAATGAAATTTTCAAAAATCGAGCAAAAAATCGATTTTTTTTTTCGTTTCGGATGCTTTCAAACACAAATGAAATTTTCAAAAATCGAGCAAAAAGTCGATTTTTTTTTTCGTTTCGGATGCTTTCAAACACAAATGAAATTTTCAAAAATCGAGTGAAAAGTCGATTTTTTTTCGTTTCGGATGCTTTCAAACACAAATGAAATTTTCAAAAATCGAGTGAAAAGTCGATTTTTTTTTCGTTTCGGATGCTTTCAAACACAAATGAAATTTTCAAAAATCGAGTGAAAAGTCGATTTTTTTTCGTTTAGGATGCTTTCAAACACAAATGAAATTTTCAATAATCGAGTGAAAAGTCGATTTTTTTTTCGTTTCGGATGCTTTCAAACACAAATGAAATTTTCAAAAATCGAGTAATAAGTCGATTTTTTTTTCGTTTCGGATGCTTTCAAACACAAATGAAATTTTCAAATATCGATTAAAAAGTCGATTTTTTTTTCGTTTCAGATGCTTTCAAACACAAATGAAATTTTCAAAAATCGAGTGAAAAGTCGATTTTTTTTTCGTTTTGTACGCGTTTCGGATGCTTTCAAACACAAATGAAATTTTCAAAAATCGAGTGAAAAGTCGATTTTTTTTTCGTTTCGGATGCTTTCAAACACAAATGAAATTTTTAAAAATCGAGTGAAAAATCGATTTTTTTTTCGTTTTGTACGCGTTTCGGATGCTTTCAAACACAAATGAAATTTTCAAAAATCGAACAAAATGTCGATTTTTTTTTCGTTTCGGATGCTTTCAAACACAAATTAAATTTTCAAAAATCGAGAGAAAAAACGATTTTTTTTTCGTTTTGTACGCGTTTCGGGTGCTTTCAAACACAAATGAAATTTTCAAAAATCGAGCAAAATGTCGATTTTTTTTTCGTTTCGGATGCTTTCAAACACAAATGAAATTTTCAAAAATCGAGTGAAAAGTCGATTTTTTTTTCGTTTCGGATGCTTTCAAACACAAATGAAATTTTCAAAAATCGAGTGAATAGTCGATTTTTTTTTCGTTTCGGTGCTTTCAAACACAAATGAAATTTTCAAAAATCGAGTGAAAAGTCGATTTTTTTTTCGTTTCGGATGCATTCAAACACAAATGAAAATTTCAAAAATCGAGCAAAAAGTCGATTTTTTTTTCGTTTCGGATGCTTTCAAACACAAATGAAATTTTCAAAAATCGAGTGAAAAGTCGATTTTTTTTTCGTTTCGGATGCTTTCAAACACAAATGAAATTTTCAAAAATCGAGTGAAAAGTCGATTTTTTTTTCGTTTCGGATGCTTTCAAACACAAATGAAATTTTCAAAAATCGAGTAAAAAGTCGATTTTTTTTTCGTTTCGGATGCTTTCAAACACAAATGAAATTTTCAAAAATCGAGTAAAAAGTCGATTTTTTTTTCGTTTCGGATGCTTTCAAACACAAATGAAATTTTCAAATATCGAGTAAAAAGTCGATTTTTTTTTCGTTTCGGATGCTTTCAAACACAAATGAAATTTTCAAAAATCGAGTAAAAAGTCGATTTTTTTTTCGTTTCGGATGCTTTCAAACACAAATGAAATTTTCAAAAATCGAGTGAAAAGTCGATTTTTTTTTCGTTTGGGATGCTTTCAAACACAAATGAAATTTTCAAAAATCGAGTGAAAAGTCGATTTTTTTTTTCGGTTCGGATGCTTTCAAACACAAATGAAATTTTCAAAAATCGAGTGAAAAGTCGATTTTTTTTTTCGTTTCGGATGCTTTCAAACACAAATAAAATTTTCAAAAATCGAGCAAAAAGTCGATTTTTTTTTTCGTTTCGGATGCTTTCAAACACAAATGAAATTTTCAAATATCGAGTAAAAAGTCGATTTTTTTTTTCGTTTCGGATGCTTTCAAACACAAATGAAATTTTCAAATATCGAGTAAAAAGTCGATTTTTTTTTCGTTTCGGATGCTTTCAAACACAAATGAAATTTTCAAAAATCGAGTGAAAAGTCGATTTTTTTTTCGTTTCGGATGCTTTCAAACACAAATGAAATTTTCAAAAATCGAGTAAAAAGTCGATTTTTTTTTCGTTTCGGATGCTTTCAAACACAAATGAAATTTTCAAAAATCGAGTGAAAAGTCGATTTTTTTTTCGTTTTTTACGCGTTTCGGATGCTTTCAAACACAAATGAAATTTTCAAAAATCGAGTAAAAAGTCGATTTTTTTTTCGTTTCGGATGCTTTCAAACACAAATGAAATTTTCAAAAATCGAGTGAAAAGTCGATTTTTTTTTCGTTTCGGATGCTTTCAAACACAAATGAAATTTTCAAAAATCGAGTGATAAGTCGATTTTTTTTTCGTTTTGGATGCTTTCAAACACAAATGAAATTTTCAAAAATCGAGTAAAAAGTCGATTTTTTTTTCGTTTCGGATGCTTTCAAACACAAATGAAATTTTCAAAAATCGAGTAAAAAGTCGATTTTTGTTTCGTTTCGGATGCTTTCAAACACAAATGAAATTTTCAAATATCGATTAAAAAGTCGATTTTTTTTCGTTTCGAATGCTTTCAAACACAAATGAAATTTTCAATAATCAAGTGAAAAGTCGATTTTTTTTTCGTTCCGGATGCTTTCAAACACAAATGAAATTTTCAAAAATCGAGTGAAAAGTCGATTTTTTTTTCGTTTTTTACGCGTTTCGGATGCTTTCAAACACAAATGAAATTTTCAAAAATCGAGTGAAAAGTCGATTTTTTTTTCGTTTCGGATGCTTTCAAACACAAATAAAATTTTCAAAAATCGAGTGAAAAGTCGATTTTTTTTTTCGTTTTTTACGCGTTTCGGATGCTTTCAAACACAAATGAAATTTTCAAAAATCGAGTGAAAAGTCGATTTTTTTTTCGTTTCGGATGCTTTCAAACACAAATAAAATTTTCAAAAATCGAGCAAAAAGTCGATTTTTTTTCGTTTCGGATGCTTTCAAACACAAATGAAATTTTCAAAAATCGAGCAAAAAGTCGATTTTTTTTTCGTTTCGGATGCTTTCAAACACAAATGAAATTTTCAAAAATTGAGTAAAAAGTCGATTTTTTTTTCGTTTCGGATGCTTTCAAACACAAATGAAATTTTCAAAAATCGAGTGAAAAGTCGATTTTTTTTCGTTTCGGATGCTTTCAAACACAAATGAAATTTTCAATAATTGAGTGAAAAGTCGATTTTTATTTCGTTTTGGATGCTTTCAAACACAAATGAAATTTTCAAAAATCGAGTGAAAAGTCGATTTTTTTTTTTCGTTTTTTACGCGTTTCGGATGCTTTCAAACACAAATGAAATTTTCAAAAATCGAGTGAAAAGTCGATTTTTTTTTCGTTTTTTACGCGTTTCGGATGCTTTCAAACACAAATGAAATTTTCAAAAATCGAGTGAAAAGTCGATTTTTTTTTCGTTTCGGATGCTTTCAAAACACAAATAAAATTTTCAAAAATCGAGCAAAAAGTCGATTTTTTTTCGTTTCGGATGCTTTCAAACACAAATGAAATTTTCAAAAATCGAGCAAAAAGTCTATTTTTTTTTCGTTTCGGATGCTTTCAAACACAAATGAAATTTTCAAATATCGAGTAAAAAGTCGATTTTTTTTTCGTTTCGGATGTTTTCAAACACAAATGAAATTTTCAAAAATCGAGTGAAAAGTCGATTTTTTTTTCGTTTTTTACGCGTTTCGGATGCTTTCAAACACAAACGAAATTTTCAAAAATCGAGTGAAAAGTCGATTTTTTTTTTCGTTTCGGATGCCTTTCAAACACAAATAAAATTTTCAAAACTCGAGTAAAAAGTCGATTTTTTTTTCGTTTCGGATGCTTTCAAACACAAATAAAATTTTCAAAAATCGAGTGAAAAGTCGATTTTTTTTTTCGTTTCGGATGCTTTCAAACACAAATGAAATTTTCAAAAATCGAGTGAAAAGTCGATTTTTTTTTCGTTTCGGATGCTTTCAAACACATGAAATTTTCAATAATTGAGTGAAAAGTCGATTTTTTTTTCGTTTCGGATGCTTTCAAACACAAATGAAATTTTCAAAAATCGAGTGAAAAGTCGATTTTTTTTTTCGTTTTTTACGCGTTTCGGATGCTTTCAAACACAAATGAAATTTTCAAAAATCGAGTGAAAAGTCGATTTTTTTTTCGTTTCGGATGCTTTTAAACACAAATAAAATTTTCAAAAATCGAGCAAAAAGTCGATTTTTTTTCGTTTCGGATGCTTTCAAACACAAATGAAATTTTCAAAAATCGAGCAAAAAGTCGATTTTTTTTTCGTTTCGGATGCTTTCAAACACAAATGAAATTTTCAAATATCGAGTAAAAAGTCGATTTTTTTTTCGTTTCGGATGTTTTCAAACACAAATGAAATTTTCAAAAATCGAGTAAAAAGTCGATTTTTTTTTCGTTTTTGAATGCTTTCAAACACAAATGAAATTTTCAAAAATCGAGTGAAAAGTCGATTTTTTTTTCGTTTTTTACGCGTTTCGGATGCTTTCAAACACAAATGAAATTTTCAAAAATCGAGAAAAAGTCGATTTTTTTTTCGTTTCGGATGCTTTCAAATACAAATGAAATTTTCAAATATCGATTAAAAAGTCGATTTTTTTTCGTTTCGAATGCTTTCAAACACAAATGAAATTTTCAATAATCAAGTGAAAAGTCGATTTTTTTTTTCGTTCCGGATGCTTTCAAACACAAATGAAATTTTCAAAAATCGAGTGAAAAGTCGATTTTTTTTTTTCGTTTTTTACGCGTTTCGGATGCTTTCAAACACAAATGAAATTTTCAAATATCGAGTGAAAAGTCGATTTTTTTTTCGTTTTGGATGCTTTCAAACACAAATGAAATTTTCAAAAATCGAGTAAAAAGTCGATTTTTTTTTCGTTTCGGATGCTTTCAAACACAAATGAAATTTTCAAATATCGATTAAAAAGTCGATTTTTTTTTCGTTTCGGATGCTTTCAAACACAAATGAAATTTTCAAAAATCGAGTAATAAGTCGATTTTTTTTTCGTTTCGGATGCTTTCAAACACAAATGAAATTTTCAAATATCGATTAAAAAGTCGATTTTTTTTCGTTTCGAATGCTTTCAAACACAAATGAAATTTTCAAAAATCGAGTGAAAAGTCGATTTTTTTTTTCGTTTTTTACGCGTTTCGGATGCTTTCAAACACAAATGAAATTTTCAAAAATCGAGTGAAAAGTCGATTTTTTTTTCGTTTTTTACGCGTTTCGGATGCTTTCAAACACAAATGAAATTTTCAAAAATCGAGCAAAAAATCGATTTTTTTTTTCGTTTCGGATGCTTTCAAACACAAATGAAATTTTCAAAAATCGAGCAAAAAGTCGATTTTTTTTTTCGTTTCGGATGCTTTCAAACACAAATGAAATTTTCAAAAATCGAGTGAAAAGTCGATTTTTTTTCGTTTCGGATGCTTTCAAACACAAATGAAATTTTCAAAAATCGAGTGAAAAGTCGATTTTTTTTTCGTTTCGGATGCTTTCAAACACAAATAAAATTTTCAAAAATCGAGTGAAAAGTCGATTTTTTTTTTCGTTTCGGATGCTTTCAAACACAAATGATATTTTCAAAAATTGAGTGAAAAGTCGATTTTTTTTTCGTTTCGGATGCTTTCAAACACAAATGAAATTTTCAAAAATTGAGTGAAAAGTCGATTTTTTTTTCGTTTCGGATGCTTTCAAACACAAATGAAATTTTCAAAAATCGAGTGAAAAGTCGATTTTTTTTTCGTTTCGGATGCTTTCAAACACAAATAAAATTTTCAAAAATCGAGCAAAAAGTCGATTTTTTTTCGTTTCGGATGCTTTCAAACACAAATGAATTTTTCAAAAATCGAGCAAAAAGTCGATTTTTTTTTCGTTTCGGATGCTTTCAAACACAAATGAAATTTTCAAATATCGAGTAAAAAGTCGATTTTTTTTTCGTTTCGGATGTTTTCAAACACAAATGAAATTTTCAAAAATCGAGTAAAAAGTCGATTTTTTTTTCGTTTTGGATGCTTTCAAACACAAATGAAATTTTCAAAAATCGAGTGAAAAGTCGATTTTTTTTTTTCGTTTTTTACGCGTTTCGGATGCTTTCAAACACAAATGATATTTTCAAAAATCGAGTGAAAAGTCGATTTTTTTTTCGTTTTATACGCGTTTCGGATGCTTTCAAACACAAACGAAATTTTCAAAAATCGAGTGAAAAGTCGATTTTTTTTTCGTTTCGGATGCTTTCAAACACAAATGAAATTTTCAAATATCGATTAAAAAGTCGATTTTTTTTTCGTTTCGGATGCTTTCAAACACAAATGAAATTTTCAAAAATCGAGTGAAAAGTCGATTTTTTTTTTTTCGTTTTTTACGCGTTTCGGATGCTTTCAAACACAAATGAAATTTTCAAAAATCGAGTGAAAAGTCGATTTTTTTTTCGTTTTGGATGCTTTCAAACACAAATGAAATTTTCAAAAATCGAGTAAAAAGTCGATTTTTTTTTCGTTTCGGATGCTTTCAAACACAAATGAAATTTTCAAATATCGATTAAAAAGTCGATTTTTTTTTCGTTTCGGATGCTTTCAAACACAAATGAAATTTTCAAAAATCGAGTAATAAGTCGATTTTTTTTTCGTTTCGGATGCTTTCAAACACAAATGAAATTTTCAAATATCGATTAAAAAGTCGATTTTTTTTCGTTTCGAATGCTTTCAAACACAAATGAAATTTTCAATAATCAAGTGAAAAGTCGATTTTTTTTTCGTTCCGGATGCTTTCAAACACAAATGAAATTTTCAAAAATCGAGTGAAAAGTCGATTTTTTTTTTCGTTTTTTACGCGTTTCGGATGCTTTCAAACACAAATGAAATTTTCAAAAATCGAGTGAAAAGTCGATTTTTTTTTCGTTTTTTACGCGTTTCGGATGCTTTCAAACACAAACGAAATTTTCAAAAATCGAGCAAAAAGTCGATTTTTTTTCGTTTCGGATGCTTTCAAACACAAATGAATTTTTCAAAAATCGAGCAAAAAGTCGATTTTTTTTTCGTTTCGGATGCTTTCAAACACAAATGAAATTTTCAAATATCGAGTAAAAAGTCGATTTTTTTTTCGTTTCGGATGTTTTCAAACACAAATGAAATTTTCAAAAATCGAGTAAAAAGTCGATTTTTTTTTCGTTTTGGATGCTTTCAAACACAAATGAAATTTTCAAAAATCGAGTGAAAAGTCGATTTTTTTTTTCGTTTTTTACGCGTTTCGGATGCTTTCAAACACAAATGAAATTTTCAAAAATCGAGTGAAAAGTCGATTTTTTTTTCGTTTTTTACGCGTTTCGGATGCTTTCAAACACAAACGAAATTTTCAAAAATCGAGCAAAAAGTCGATTTTTTTTCGTTTCGGATGCTTTCAAACACAAATGAATTTTTCAAAAATCGAGCAAAAAGTCGATTTTTTTTTCGTTTCGGATGCTTTCAAACACAAATGAAATTTTCAAATATCGAGTAAAAAGTCGATTTTTTTTTCGTTTCGGATGTTTTCAAACACAAATGAAATTTTCAAAAATCGAGTAAAAAGTCGATTTTTTTTTCGTTTTGGATGCTTTCAAACACAAATGAAATTTTCAAAAATCGAGTGAAAAGTCGATTTTTTTTTTTTCGTTTTTTACGCGTTTCGGATGCTTTCAAACACAAATGAAATTTTCAAAAATCGAGTGAAAAGTCGATTTTTTTTTCGTTTTTTACGCGTTTCGGATGCTTTCAAACACAAACGAAATTTTCAAAAATCGAGTGAAAAGTCGATTTTTTTTTCGTTTCGGATGCTTTCAAACACAAATGAAATTTTCAAATATCGATTAAAAAGTCGATTTTTTTTTCGTTTCGGATGCTTTCAAACACAAATGAAATTTTCAAATATCGAGTGAAAAGTCGATTTTTTTTTCGTTTTGGATGCTTTCAAACACAAATGAAATTTTCAAAAATCGAGTAAAAAGTCGATTTTTTTTTCGTTTCGGATGCTTTCAAACACAAATGAAATTTTCAAATATCGATTAAAAAGTCGATTTTTTTTTCGTTTCGGATGCTTTCAAACACAAATGAAATTTTCAAAAATCGAGTAATAAGTCGATTTTTTTTTCGTTTCGGATGCTTTCAAACACAAATGAAATTTTCAAATATCGATTAAAAAGTCGATTTTTTTTCGTTTCGAATGCTTTCAAACACAAATGAAATTTTCAAAAATCGAGTGAAAAGTCGATTTTTTTTTTCGTTTTTTACGCGTTTCGGATGCTTTCAAACACAAATGAAATTTTCAAAAATCGAGTGAAAAGTCGATTTTTTTTTCGTTTTTTACGCGTTTCGGATGCTTTCAAACACAAATGAAATTTTCAAAAATCGAGAAAAAGTCGATTTTTTTTTCGTTTCGGATGCTTTCAAATACAAATGAAATTTTCAAATATCGATTAAAAAGTCGATTTTTTTTCGTTTCGAATGCTTTCAAACACAAATGAAATTTTCAATAATCAAGTGAAAAGTCGATTTTTTTTTTCGTTCCGGATGCTTTCAAACACAAATGAAATTTTCAAAAATCGAGTGAAAAGTCGATTTTTTTTTTTCGTTTTTTACGCGTTTCGGATGCTTTCAAACACAAATGAAATTTTCAAATATCGAGTGAAAAGTCGATTTTTTTTTCGTTTTGGATGCTTTCAAACACAAATGAAATTTTCAAAAATCGAGTAAAAAGTCGATTTTTTTTTCGTTTCGGATGCTTTCAAACACAAATGAAATTTTCAAATATCGATTAAAAAGTCGATTTTTTTTTCGTTTCGGATGCTTTCAAACACAAATGAAATTTTCAAAAATCGAGTAATAAGTCGATTTTTTTTTCGTTTCGGATGCTTTCAAACACAAATGAAATTTTCAAATATCGATTAAAAAGTCGATTTTTTTTCGTTTCGAATGCTTTCAAACACAAATGAAATTTTCAAAAATCGAGTGAAAAGTCGATTTTTTTTTTCGTTTTTTACGCGTTTCGGATGCTTTCAAACACAAATGAAATTTTCAAAAATCGAGTGAAAAGTCGATTTTTTTTTCGTTTTTTACGCGTTTCGGATGCTTTCAAACACAAATGAAATTTTCAAAAATCGAGCAAAAAATCGATTTTTTTTTTCGTTTCGGATGCTTTCAAACACAAATGAAATTTTCAAAAATCGAGCAAAAAGTCGATTTTTTTTTTCGTTTCGGATGCTTTCAAACACAAATGAAATTTTCAAAAATCGAGTGAAAAGTCGATTTTTTTTCGTTTCGGATGCTTTCAAACACAAATGAAATTTTCAAAAATCGAGTGAAAAGTCGATTTTTTTTTCGTTTCGGATGCTTTCAAACACAAATGAAATTTTCAAAAATCGAGTGAAAAGTCGATTTTTTTTCGTTTAGGATGCTTTCAAACACAAATGAAATTTTCAATAATCGAGTGAAAAGTCGATTTTTTTTTCGTTTCGGATGCTTTCAAACACAAATGAAATTTTCAAAAATCGAGTGAAAAGTCGATTTTTTTTCGTTTCGGATGCTTTCAAACACAAATGAAATTTTCAAATATCGATTAAAAAGTCGATTTTTTTTTCGTTTCAGATGCTTTCAAACACAAATGAAATTTTCAAAAATCGAGTGAAAAGTCGATTTTTTTTTCGTTTTGTACGCGTTTCGGATGCTTTCAAACACAAATGAAATTTTCAAAAATCGAGTGAAAAGTCGATTTTTTTTCGTTTCGGATGCTTTCAAACACAAATGAAATTTTCAAAAATCGAGTGAATAGTCGATTTTTTTTTTCGTTTCGGATGCTTTCAAACACAAATGAAATTTTCAAAAATCGAGTCGATTTTTTTTTTCGTTTCGGATGCTTTCAAACACAAATGAAATTTTCAAAAATCGAGCAAAAAGTCGATTTTTTTTTCGTTTCGGATGCTTTCAAACACAAATGAAATTTTCAAAAATCGAGCAAAAAGTCGATTTTTTTTTCGTTTCGGATGCTTTCAAACACAAATGAAATTTTCAAAAAACGAGTGAAAAGTCGATTTTTTTTTCGTTTCGGATGCTTTCAAACACAAATGAAATTTTCAAAAATCGAGTGAAAAGTCGATTTTTTTTTTATTCGGACGCTTTCAAACACAAATGAAATTTTCAAAAATCGAGTGAAAAGTCGATTTTTTTTTCGTTTCGGATGCTTTCAAACACAAATGAAATTTTCAAAAATCGAGTGAAAAGTCGATTTTTTTTTCGTTTTTTACGCGTTTCGGATGCTTTCAAACACAAATGAAATTTTCAAAAATCGAGAAAAAGTCGATTTTTTTTTCGTTTCGGATGCTTTCAAATACAAATGAAATTTTCAAAAATCGAGCAAAAAGTCGATTTTTTTTTCGTTTCGGATGCTTTCAAACACAAATGAAATTTTCAAAAATCGAGTGAAATGTCGATTTTTTTTTCGTTTTTTATGCGTTTCGGATGCTTTCAAACACAAATGAAATTTTCAAAAATCGAGTGAAAAGTCGATTTTTTTTTTCGTTTTTTACGCGTTTCGGATGCTTTCAAACACAAATGAAATTTTCAAAAATCGAGTGAAAAGTCGATTTTTTTTTCGTTTCGGATGCTTTCAAACACAAATGAAATTTTCAAAAATCGAGTGGAAAGTCGATTTTTTTTTTTCGTTTCGGATGCTTTCAAACACAAATGAAATTTTCAAAAATCGAGTGAAAAGTCGATTTTTTTTTTATTCGGACGCTTTCAAACACAAATGAAATTTTCAAAAATCGAGTGAAAAGTCGATTTTTTTTTCGTTTCGGATGCTTTCAAACACAAATGAAATTTTTAAAAATCGAGTGAAAAATCGATTTTTTTTTCGTTTTGTACGCGTTTCGGATGCTTTCAAACACAAATGAAATTTTCAAAAATCGAACAAAATGTCGATTTTTTTTTCGTTTCGGATGCTTTCAAACACAAATTAAATTTTCAAAAATCGAGAGAAAAGTCGATTTTTTTTTCGTTTTGTACGCGTTTCGGGTGCTTTCAAACACAAATGAAATTTTCAAAAATCGAGCAAAATGTCGATTTTTTTTTCGTTTCGGATGCTTTCAAACACAAATGAAATTTTCAAAAATCGAGTTAATAGTCGATTTTTTTTTCGTTTCGGTGCTTTCAAACACAAATGAAATTTTCAAAAATCGAGTGAAAAGTCGATTTTTTTTTCGTTTCGGATGCATTCAAACACAAATGAAAATTTCAAAAATCGAGCAAAAAGTCGATTTTTTTTTCGTTTCGGATGCTTTCAAACACAAATGAAATTTTCAAAAATCGAGTGAAAAGTCGATTTTTTTTTCGTTTCGGATGCTTTCAAACACAAATGAAATTTTCAAAAATCGAGTGAAAAGTCGATTTTTTTTTCGTTTCGGATGCTTTCAAACACAAATGAAATTTTCAAAAATCGAGTAAAAAGTCGATTTTTTTTTCGTTTCGGATGCTTTCAAACACAAATGAAATTTTCAAAAATCGAGTAAAAAGTCGATTTTTTTTTCGTTTCGGATGCTTTCAAACACAAATGAAATTTTCAAATATCGAGTAAAAAGTCGATTTTTTTTTCGTTTCGGATGCTTTCAAACACAAATGAAATTTTCAAAAATCGAGTAAAAAGTCGATTTTTTTTTCGTTTCGGATGCTTTCAAACACAAATGAAATTTTCAAAAATCGAGTGAAAAGTCGATTTTTTTTTCGTTTCGGATGCTTTCAAACACAAATGAAATTTTCAAAAATCGAGTGAAAAGTCGATTTTTTTTTTCGGTTCGGATGCTTTCAAACACAAATGAAATTTTCAAAAATCGAGTGAAAAGTCGATTTTTTTTTTCGTTTCGGATGCTTTCAAACACAAATAAAATTTTCAAAAATCGAGCAAAAAGTCGATTTTTTTTTCGTTTCGGATGCTTTCAAACACAAATGAAATTTTCAAAAATCGAGTGAAAAGTCGATTTTTTTTTTCGGTTCGGATGCTTTCAAACACAAATAAAATTTTCAAAAATCGAGTGAAAAGTCGATTTTTTTTTCGTTTCGGATGCTTTCAAACACAAATGAAATTTTCAAATATCGAGTAAAAAGTCGATTTTTTTTTTCGTTTCGGATGCTTTCAAACACAAATGAAATTTTCAAATATCGAGTAAAAAGTCGATTTTTTTTTCGTTTCGGATGCTTTCAAACACAAATGAAATTTTCAAAAATCGAGTGAAAAGTCGATTTTTTTTTCGTTTCGGATGCTTTCAAACACAAATGAAATTTTCAAATATCGAGTAAAAAGTCGATTTTTTTTTCGTTTCGGATGCTTTCAAACACAAATGAAATTTTCAAAAATCGAGTAAAAAGTCGATTTTTTTTCGTTTCGGATGCTTTCAAACACAAATGAAATTTTCAAAAATCGAGTGAAAAGTCGATTTTTTTTTCGTTTCGGATGCTTTCAAACACAAATGAAATTTTCAAAAATCGAGAGAAAAGTCGATTTTTTTTTCGTTTTGTACGCGTTTCGGATGCTTTCAAACACAAATGAAATTTTCAAAAATCGAGTGAAAAGTCGATTTTTTTTCGTTTCGCATGCTTTCAAACACAAATGAAATTTTCAAAAATCGAGTGAATAGTCGATTTTTTTTTTCGTTTCGGATGCTTTCAAACACAAATGAAATTTTCAAAAATCGAGTGAAAAGTCGATTTTTTTTTTCGTTTCGGATGCTTTCAAACACAAATGAAATTTTCAAAAATCGAGCAAAAAGTCGATTTTTTTTTTCGTTTCGGATGCTTTCAAACACAAATGAAATTTTCAAAAATCGAGCAAAAAGTCGATTTTTTTTTCGTTTCGGATGCTTTCAAATACAAATGAAATTTTCAAAAATCGAGTGAAAAGTCGATTTCTTTTTTCGTTTTTTACGCGTTTCGGATGCTTTCAAACACAAATGAAATTTTCAAAAATCGAGCAAAAAGTCGATTTTTTTTTCGTTTCGGATGCTTTCAAACACAAATGAAATTTTCAAAAATCGAGCAAAAAGTCGATTTTTTTTTCGTTTCGGATGCTTTCAAACACAAATGAAATTTTCAAAAATCGAGTGAAAAGTCGATTTTTTTTTTCGTTTTTTACGCGTTTCGGATGCTTTCAAACACAAATGAAATTTTCAAAAATCGAGTGAAAAGTCGATTTTTTTTTTCGTTTCGGATGCTTTCAAACAAATGAAATTTTCAAAAATCGAGTGAAAAGTCGATTTTTTTTTTCGTTTTTTACGCGTTTCGGATGCTTTCAAACACAAATGAAATTTTCAAAAATCGAGCAAAAAATCGATTTTTTTTTTCGTTTCGGATGCTTTCAAACACAAATGAAATTTTCAAAAATCGAGCAAAAAGTCGATTTTTTTTTTCGTTTCGGATGCTTTCAAATACAAATGAAATTTTCAAAAATCGAGTGAAAAGTCGATTTTTTTTTTCGTTTTTTACGCGTTTCGGATGCTTTCAAACACAAATGAAATTTTCAAAAATCGAGCAAAAAGTCGATTTTTTTTTCGTTTCGGATGCTTTCAAACACAAATGAAATTTTCAAAAATCGAGTCGAAAGTCGATTTTTTTTTCGTTTCGGATGCTTTCAAACACAAATGAAATTTTCAAAAATCGAGTGAAAAGTCGATTTTTTTTTCGTTTTTTACGCGTTTCGGATGCTTTCAAACACAAATGAAATTTTCAAAAATCGAGAAAAAGTCGATTTTTTTTTCGTTTCGGATGCTTTCAAACACAAATGAAATTTTCAAAAATCGAGTGAAAAGTCGATTTTTTTTTCGTTTTTTACGCGTTTCGGATGCTTTCAAACACAAATGAAATTTTCAAAAATCGAGTGAAAAGTCGATTTTTTTTTTCGTTTCGGATGCTTTCAAACACAAATAAAATTTTCAAAAATCGAGCAAAAAGTCGATTTTTTTTCGTTTCGGATGCTTTCAAACACAAATGAATTTTTCAAAAATCGAGCAAAAAGTCGATTTTTTTTTCGTTTCGGATGCTTTCAAACACAAATGAAATTTTCAAAAATCGAGTCGAAAGTCGATTTTTTTTTCGTTTCGGATGCTTTCAAACACAAATGAAATTTTCAAAAATCGAGTGAAAAGTCGATTTTTTTTTCGTTTTTTACGCGTTTCGGATGCTTTCAAACACAAATGAAATTTTCAAAAATCGAGAAAAAGTCGATTTTTTTTTCGTTTCGGATGCTTTCAAATACAAATGAAATTTTCAAAAATCGAGCAAAAAGTCGATTTTTTTTTTCGTTTCGGATGCTTTCAAACACAAATGAAATTTTCAAAAATCGAGTGAAATGTCGATTTTTTTTTCGTTTCGGATGCTTTCAAACACAAATGAAATTTTCAAAATTCGAGTAAAAAGTCGATTTTTTTTTTCGATTTTACGCGTTTCGGATGCTTTCAAACACAAATGAAATTTTCAAAAATCGAGCAAAAAGTCGATTTTTTTTTTTCGTTTCGGATGCTTTCAAACACAAATGAAATTTTCAAAAATCGAGCAAAAAGTCGATTTTTTTTTTTCGTTTCGGATGCTTTCAAACACAAATGAAATTTTCAAAAATCGAGCAAAAAGTCGATTTTTTTTTCGTTTCGGATGCTTTCAAACACAAATGAAATTTTCAAAAATCGAGTGAAAAGTCGATTTTTTTTTCGTTTCGGATGCTTTCAAACACAAATGAAATTTTCAAAAATCGAGTAAATAGTCGATTTTTTTTTCGTTTCGGATGCTTTCAAATACAATTGAAATTTTCAAAAATCGAGTGAAAAGTCGATTTTTTTTTCGTTTTTTACGCGTTTCGGATGCTTTCAAACACAAATGAAATTTTCAAAAATCGAGTGAAAAGTCGATTTTTTTTTTCGTTTCGGATGCTTTCAAACACAAATGAAATTTTCAAAAATCGAGTGAAAAGTCGATTTTTTTTTCGTTTCGGATGCTTTCAAACAAATGAAATTTTCAAAAATCGAGTGAAAAGTCGAATTTTTTTTCGTTTTTTACGCGTTTCGGATGCTTTCAAACACAAATGAAATTTTCAAAAATCGAGTGAAAAGTCGATTTTTTTTTTGTTTCGGATGCTTTCAAACACAAATGAAATTTTCAAAAATCGAGTGAAAAGTCGATTTTTTTTTTCGTTTCGGATGCTTTCAAACACAAATGAAATTTTCAAAAATCGAGCAAAAAGTCGATTTTTTTTTCGTTTCGGATGCTTTCAAACACAAATGAAATTTTCAAAAATCGAGTGAAATGTCGATTTTTTTTTTCGTTTCGGATGCATTCAAACACAAATGAAATTTTCAAAAATCGAGCAAAAAGTCGATTTTTTTTTCGTTTCGGATGCTTTCAAACACAAATGAAATTTTCAAAAATCGAGTGAAAAGTCGATTTTTTTTTCGTTTCGGATGCTTTCAAACACAAATGAAATTTTCAAAAATCGAGTGAAAAGTCGATTTTTTTTTTCGTTTCGGATGCTTTCAAACACAAATGAAATTTTCAAAAATCGAGTGAAAACTCGATTTTTTTTTTCGTTTCGGATGCTTTCAAACACAAATGAAATTTTCAAAAATCGAACAAAAAGTCGATTTTTTTTTCGTTTCGGATGCTTTCAAACACAAATGAAATTTTCAAAAATCGAGTCGAAAGTCGATTTTTTTTCGTTTCGGATGCTTTCAAACACAAATGAAATTTTCAAAATTCGAGTAAAAAGTCGATTTTTTTTTCGATTTTACGCGTTTCGGATGCTTTCAAACACAAATGAAATTTTCAAAAATCGAGCAAAAAGTCGATTTTTTTTTCGTTTCGGATGCTTTCAAACACAAATGAAATTTTCAAAAATCGAGTGAAATGTCGATTTTTTTTTCGTTTCGGATGCATTCAAACACAAATGAAATTTTCAAAAATCGAGCAAAAAGTCGGTTTTTTTTTCGTTTCGGATGCTTTCAAACACAAATGAAATTTTCAAAAATCGAGTGAAAAGTCGATTTTTTTTTCGTTTCGGATGCATTCAAACACAAATGAAATTTTCAAAAATCGAGCAAAAAGTCGGTTTTTTTTTCGTTTCGGATGCTTTCAAACACAAATGAAATTTTCAAAAATCGAGTGAAAAGTCGATTTTTTTTTCGTTTCGGATGCTTTCAAACACAAATGAAATTTTCAAAAATCGAGTGAATAGTCGATTTTTTTTTCGTTTCGGATGCTTTCAAATACAATTGAAATTTTCAAAAATCGAGTGAAAAGTCGATTTTTTTTTCGTTTTTTACGCGTTTCGGATGCTTTCAAACACAAATGAAATTTTCAAAAATCGAGTGAAAAGTCGATTTTTTTTTCGTTTCGGATGCTTTCAAACACAAATAAAATTTTCAAAAATCGAGCAAAAAGTCGATTTTTTTTCGTTTCGGATGCTTTCAAACACAAATGAATTTTTCAAAAATCGAGCAAAAAGTCGATTTTTTTTTCGTTTCGGATGCTTTCAAACACAAATGAAATTTTCAAATATCGAGTAAAAAGTCGATTTTTTTTTCGTTTCGGATGTTTTCAAACACAAATGAAATTTTCAAAAATCGAGTAAAAAGTCGATTTTTTTTTCGTTTTGGATGCTTTCAAACACAAATGAAATTTTCAAAAATCGAGTGAAAAGTCGATTTTTTTTTTTCGTTTTTTACGCGTTTCGGATGCTTTCAAACACAAATGAAATTTTCAAAAATCGAGTGAAAAGTCGATTTTTTTTTCGTTTTTTACGCGTTTCGGATGCTTTCAAACACAAATGAAATTTTCAAAAATCGAGTGAAAAGTCGATTTTTTTTTTCGTTTCGGATGCTTTCAAACACAAATAAAATTTTCAAAAATCGAGCAAAAAGTCGATTTTTTTTCGTTTCGGATGCTTTCAAACACAAATGAATTTTTCAAAAATCGAGCAAAAAGTCGATTTTTTTTTCGTTTCGGATGCTTTCAAACACAAATGAAATTTTCAAATATCGAGTAAAAAGTCGATTTTTTTTTCGTTTCGGATGTTTTCAAACACAAATGAAATTTTCAAAAATCGAGCAAAAAGTCGATTTTTTTTTCACTTCGGATGCTTTCAAACACAAATGAAATTTTCAAATATCGAGTAAAAAGTCGATTTTTTTTTCGTTTCGGATGTTTTCAAACACAAATGAAATTTTCAAAAATCGAGTAAAAAGTCGATTTTTTTTTCGTTTTGGATGCTTTCAAACACAAATGAAATTTTCAAAAATCGAGTGAAAAGTCGATTTTTTTTTTTCGTTTTTTACGCGTTTCGGATGCTTTCAAACACAAATGAAATTTTCAAAAATCGAGTGAAAAGTCGATTTTTTTTTCGTTTTTTACGCGTTTCGGATGCTTTCAAACACAAACGAAATTTTCAAAAATCGAGTGAAAAGTCGATTTTTTTTTCGTTTCGGATGCTTTCAAACACAAATAAAATTTTCAAAAATCGAGTGAAAAGTCGATTTTTTTTTTCGTTTCGGATGCTTTCAAACACAAATGAAATTTTCAAAAATTGAGTGAAAAGTCGATTTTTTTTTCGTTTCGGATGCTTTCAAACACATGAAATTTTCAATAATTGAGTGAAAAGTCGATTTTTTTTTTCGTTTCGGATGCTTTCAAACACAAATGAAATTTTCAAAAATCGAGTGAAAAGTCGATTTTTTTTTTCGTTTTTTACGCGTTTCGGATGCTTTTAAACACAAATGAAATTTTCAAAAATCGAGTGAAAAGTCGATTTTTTTTTCGTTTTTTACGCGTTTCGGATGCTTTCAAACACAAATGAAATTTTCAAAAATCGAGTGAAAAGTCGATTTTTTTTTCGTTTTTTACGCGTTTCGGATGCTTTCAAACACAAACGAAATTTTCAAAAATCGAGCAAAAAGTCGATTTTTTTTCGTTTCGGATGCTTTCAAACACAAATGAATTTTTCAAAAATCGAGCAAAAAGTCGATTTTTTTTTCGTTTCGGATGCTTTCAAACACAAATAAAATTTTCAAAAATCGAGCAAAAAGTCGATTTTTTTTCGTTTCGGATGCTTTCAAACACAAATGAATTTTTCAAAAATCGAGCAAAAAGTCGATTTTTTTTTCGTTTCGGATGCTTTCAAACACAAATGAAATTTTCAAATATCGAGTAAAAAGTCGATTTTTTTTTCGTTCCGGATGTTTTCAAACACAAATGAAATTTTCAAAAATCGAGTAAAAAGTCGATTTTTTTTTCGTTTTGGATGCACAAATGAAATTTTCAAAAATCGAGTGAAAAGTCGATTTTTTTTTTCGTTTTTTACGCGTTTCGGATGCTTTCAAACACAAATGAAATTTTCAAAAATCGAGTGAAAAGTCGATTTTTTTTTCGTTTTTTACGCGTTTCGGATGCTTTCAAACACAAACGAAATTTTCAAAAATCGAGTGAAAAGTCGATTTTTTTTTCGTTTTGGATGCTTTCAAACACAAATGAAATTTTCAAAAATCGAGTAAAAAGTCGATTTTTTTTTCGTTTCGGATGCTTTCAAACACAAATGAAATTTTCAAAAATTGAGTGAAAAGTCGATTTTTTTTTCGTTTCGGATGCTTTCAAACACAAATGAAATTTTCAAAAATCGAGTGAAAAGTCGATTTTTTTTTCGTTTTTTACGCGTTTCGGATGCTTTCAAACACAAACGAAATTTTCAAAAATCGAGTGAAAAGTCGATTTTTTTTTCGTTTCGGATGCTTTCAAACACAAATGAAATTTTCAAAAATCGAGTGAAAAGTCGATTTTTTTTTCGTTTCGTATGCTTTCAAACACAAATGAAATTTTCAAAAATCGAGTGATAAGTCGATTTTTTTTTCGTTTTGGATGCTTTCAAACACAAATGAAATTTTCAAAAATCGAGTGAAAAGTCGATTTTTTTTTCGTTTCGGATGCTTTCAAACACAAATGAAATTTTCAAAAATCGAGTAAAAAGTCGATTTTTTTTCGTTTCGGATGCTTTCAAACACAAATGAAATTTTCAAAAATCGAGTGAAAAGTCGATTTTTTTTTCGTTTCGGATGCTTTCAAACACAAATGAAATTTTCAAAAATCGAGTGAAAAGTCGATTTTTTTTCGTTTAGGATGCTTTCAAACACAAATGAAATTTTCAATAATCGAGTGAAAAGTCGATTTTTTTTTCGTTTCGGATGCTTTCAAACACAAATGAAATTTTCAAAAATCGAGTGAAAAGTCGATTTTTTTTTCGTTTCGGATGCTTTCAAACACAAATGAAATTTTCAAATATCGATTAAAAAGTCGATTTTTTTTTCGTTTCGGATGCTTTCAAACACAAATGAAATTTTCAAAAATCGAGTGAAAAGTCGATTTTTTTTTCGTTTTGTACGCGTTTCGGATGCTTTCAAACACAAATGAAATTTTCAAAAATCGAGTGAAAAGTCGATTTTTTTTCGTTTCGGATGCTTTCAAACACAAATGAAATTTTCAAAAATCGAGTGAATAGTCGATTTTTTTTTCGTTTCGGATGCTTTCAAACACAAATGAAATTTTCAAAAATCGAGCAAAAAGTCGATTTTTTTTTTCGTTTCGGATGCTTTCAAACACAAATGAAATTTTCAAAAATCGAGCAAAAAGTCGATTTTTTTTTTCGTTTCGGATGCTTTCAAATACAAATGAAATTTTCAAAAATCGAGTGAAAAGTCGATTTTTTTTTTCGTTTTTTACGCGTTTCCGGATGCTTTCAAACACAAATGAAATTTTCAAATATCGAGTGAAAAGTCGATTTTTTTTTCGTTTTGGATGCTTTCAAACACAAATGAAATTTTCAAAAATCGAGTAAAAAGTCGATTTTTTTTTCGTTTCGGATGCTTTCAAACACAAATGAAATTTTCAAAAATCGAGCAAAAAGTCGATTTTTTTTTCGTTTCGGATGCTTTCAAACACAAATGAAATTTTCAAATATCGAGTAAAAAGTCGATTTTTTTTTCGTTTCGGATGCTTTCAAACACAAATGAAATTTTCAAAAATCGAGCAAAAAGTCGATTTTTTTTTCGTTTCGGATGCTTTCAAACACAAATGAAATTTTCAAATATCGAGTAAAAAGTCGATTTTTTTTTCGTTTCGGATGCTTTCAAACACAAATGAAATTTTCAAAAATCGAGCAAAATGTCGATTTTTTTTTTCGTTTCGGATGCTTTCAAACACAAATGAAATTTTCAAAAATCGAGTGAAAAGTCGATTTTTTTTTCGTTTCGGATGCTTTCAAACACAAATGAAATTTTCAAAAATCGAGTGAAAAGTCGATTTTTTTTTCGTTTCGGATGCTTTCAAACACAAATGAAATTTTCAAAAATCGATTGGAAAGTCGATTTTTTTTTCGTTTCGGATGCTTTCAAACACAAATAAAATTTTCAAAAATCGAGTGAAAAGTCGATTTTTTTTTCGTTTCGGATGCTTTCAAACACAAATGAAATTTTCAAAAATCGAGTGAAAAGTCGATTTTTTTTTCGTTTCGGATGCTTTCAAACACAAATGAAATTTTCAAAAATCGAGTGAAAAGTCGATTTTTTTTTCGTTTTTTACGCGTTTCGGATGCTTTCAAACACAAATGAAATTTTCAAAAATCGAGCAAAAAGTCGATTTTTTTTTCGTTTCGGATGCTTTCAAACACAAATGAAATTTTCAAAAATCGAGCAAAAAGTCGATTTTTTTTTCGTTTCGGATGCTTTCAAACACAAATGAAATTTTCAAAAATCGAGTGAAAAGTCGATTTTTTTTTCGTTTCGGATGCTTTCAAACACAAATGAAATTTTCAAAAATCGAGTGAAAAGTCGATTTTTTTTTCGTTTCGGATGCTTTCAAACACAAATGAAATTTTCAAAAATCGAGTGAAAAGTCGATTTTTTTTTCGTTTTTTACGCGTTTCGGATGCTTTCAAACACAAATGAAATTTTCAAAAATCGAGAAAAAGTCGATTTTTTTTTCGTTTCGGATGCTTTCAAATACAAATGAAATTTTCAAAAATCGAGCAAAAAGTCGATTTTTTTTTCGTTTCGGATGCTTTCAAACACAAATGAAATTTTCAAAAATCGAGTGAAATGTCGATTTTTTTTTCGTTTTTTACGCGTTTCGGATGCTTTCAAACACAAATGAAATTTTCAAAAATCGAGTGAAAAGTCGATTTTTTTTTTCGTTTTTTACGCGTTTCGGATGCTTTCAAACACAAATAAAATTTTCAAAAATCGAGTGAAAAGTCGATTTTTTTTTCGTTTCGGATGCTTTCAAACACAAATGAAATTTTCAAAAATCGAGTGGAAAGTCGATTTTTTTTTTCGTTTCGGATGCTTTCAAACACAAATGAAATTTTCAAAAATCGAGTGAAAAGTCGATTTTTTTTTTATTCGGACGCTTTCAAACACAAATGAAATTTTCAAAAATCGAGTGAAAAGTCGATTTTTTTTTTCGTTTCGGATGCTTTCAAACACAAATGAAATTTTTAAAAATCGAGTGAAAAATCGATTTTTTTTTCGTTTTGTACGCGTTTCGGATGCTTTCAAACACAAATGAAATTTTCAAAAATCGAACAAAATGTCGATTTTTTTTTCGTTTCGGATGCTTTCAAACACAAATTAAATTTTCAAAAATCGAGAGAAAAGTCGATTTTTTTTTCGTTTTTTACGCGTTTCGGATGCTTTCAAACACAAATGAAATTTTCAAAAATCGAGCAAAATGTCGATTTTTTTTTCGTTTCGGATGCTTTCAAACACAAATGAAATTTTCAAAAATCGAGTGAAAAGTCGATTTTTTTTTCGTTTCGGATGCTTTCAAACACAAATGAAATTTTCAAAAATCGAGTGAATAGTCGATTTTTTTTTCGTTTCGGTGCTTTCAAACACAAATGAAATTTTCAAAAATCGAGTGAAAAGTCGATTTTTTTTTCGTTTCGGATGCATTCAAACACAAATGAAAATTTCAAAAATCGAGCAAAAAGTCGATTTTTTTTTCGTTTCGGATGCTTTCAAACACAAATGAAATTTTCAAAAATCGAGTGAAAAGTCGATTTTTTTTTCGTTTCGGATGCTTTCAAACACAAATGAAATTTTCAAAAATCGAGTGAAAAGTCGATTTTTTTTTCGTTTCGGATGCTTTCAAACACAAATGAAATTTTCAAAAATCGAGTAAAAAGTCGATTTTTTTTTCGTTTCGGATGCTTTCAAACACAAATGAAATTTTCAAAAATCGAGTAAAAAGTCGATTTTTTTTTCGTTTCGGATGCTTTCAAACACAAATGAAATTTTCAAATATCGAGTAAAAAGTCGATTTTTTTTTTCGTTTCGGATGCTTTCAAACACAAATGAAATTTTCAAAAATCGAGTAAAAAGTCGATTTTTTTTTCGTTTCGGATGCTTTCAAACACAAATGAAATTTTCAAAAATCGAGTAAAAAGTCGATTTTTTTTTCGTTTCGGATGCTTTCAAACACAAATGAAATTTTCAAATATCGAGTAAAAAGTCGATTTTTTTTTCGTTTCGGATGCTTTCAAACACAAATGAAATTTTCAAAAATCGAGTAAAAAGTCGATTTTTTTTTCGTTTCGGATGCTTTCAAACACAAATGAAATTTTCAAAAATCGAGTGAAAAGTCGATTTTTTTTTCGTTTCGGATGCTTTCAAACACAAATGAAATTTTCAAAAATCGAGTGAAAAGTCGATTTTTTTTTTCGGTTCGGATGCTTTCAAACACAAATGAAATTTTCAAAAATCGAGTGAAAAGTCGATTTTTTTTCGTTTCGGATGCTTTCAAACACAAATGAAATTTTCAAAAATCGAGTGAATAGTCGATTTTTTTTTCGTTTCGGATGCTTTCAAACACAAATGAAATTTTCAAAAATCGAGTGAAAAGTCGATTTTTTTTTTTTCGTTTCGGATGCTTTCAAACACAAATGAAATTTTCAAAAATCGAGCAAAAAGTCGATTTTTTTTTTTCGTTTCGGATGCTTTCAAACACAAATGAAATTTTCAAAAATCGAGCAAAAAGTCGATTTTTTTTTCGTTTCGGATGCTTTCAAATACAAATGAAATTTTCAAAAATCGAGTGAAAAGTCGATTTTTTTTTTTCGTTTTTTACGCGTTTCGGATGCTTTCAAACACAAATGAAATTTTCAAAAATCGAGCAAAAAGTCGATTTTTTTTTTTCGTTTCGGATGCTTTCAAACACAAATGAAATTTTCAAAAATCGAGCAAAAAGTCGATTTTTTTTTCGTTTCGGATGCTTTCAAATACAAATGAAATTTTCAAAAATCGAGCAAAAAGTCGATTTTTTTTCGTTTCGGATGCTTTCAAACACAAATGAAATTTTCAAAAATCGAGTGAAAAGTCGATTTTTTTTTCGTTTCGGGATGCTTTCAAACACAAATGAAATTTCAAAAATCGAGTGAAAAGTCGATTTTTTTTCGTTTAGGATGCTTTCAAACACAAATGAAATTTTCAATAATCGAGTGAAAAGTCGATTTTTTTTCGTTTCGGATGCTTTCAAACACAAATGAAATTTTCAAAAATCGAGTGAAAAGTCGATTTTTTTTTCGTTTCGGATGCTTTCAAACACAAATGAAATTTTCAAATATCGATTAAAAGTCGATTTTTTTTTCGTTTCGGATGCTTTCAAACACAAATGAAATTTTCAAAAATCGAGTGAAAAGTCGATTTTTTTTTCGTTTTGTACGCGTTTCGGATGCTTTCAAACACAAATGAAATTTTCAAATATCGAGTAAAAAGTCGATTTTTTTTTCGTTTCGGATGCTTTCAAACACAAATGAAATTTTCAAAAATCGAGCAAAAAGTCGATTTTTTTTTTCGTTTCGGATGCTTTCAAACACAAATGAAATTTTCAAATATCGAGTAAAAAGTCGATTTTTTTTTCGTTTCGGATGCTTTCAAACACAAATGAAATTTTCAAAAATCGAGCAAAATGTCGATTTTTTTTTTCGTTTCGGATGCTTTCAAACACAAATGAAATTTTCAAAAATCGAGTGAAAAGTCGATTTTTTTTTCGTTTCGGATGCTTTCAAACACAAATGAAATTTTCAAAAATCGAGTGAAAAGTCGATTTTTTTTTCGTTTCGGATGCTTTCAAACACAAATGAAATTTTCAAAAATCGATTGGAAAGTCGATTTTTTTTTCGTTTCGGATGCTTTCAAACACAAATAAAATTTTCAAAAATCGAGTGAAAAGTCGATTTTTTTTTCGTTTCGGATGCTTTCAAACACAAATGAAATTTTCAAAAATCGAGTGAAAAGTCGATTTTTTTTTCGTTTCGGATGCTTTCAAACACAAATGAAATTTTCAAAAATCGAGTGAAAAGTCGATTTTTTTTTCGTTTTTTACGCGTTTCGGATGCTTTCAAACACAAATGAAATTTTCAAAAATCGAGCAAAAAGTCGATTTTTTTTTCGTTTCGGATGCTTTCAAACACAAATGAAATTTTCAAAAATCGAGCAAAAAGTCGATTTTTTTTTCGTTTCGGATGCTTTCAAACACAAATGAAATTTTCAAAAATCGAGTGAAAAGTCGATTTTTTTTTCGTTTCGGATGCTTTCAAACACAAATGAAATTTTCAAAAATCGAGTGAAAAGTCGATTTTTTTTTCGTTTCGGATGCTTTCAAACACAAATGAAATTTTCAAAAATCGAGTGAAAAGTCGATTTTTTTTTCGTTTTTTACGCGTTTCGGATGCTTTCAAACACAAATGAAATTTTCAAAAATCGAGAAAAAGTCGATTTTTTTTTCGTTTCGGATGCTTTCAAATACAAATGAAATTTTCAAAAATCGAGCAAAAAGTCGATTTTTTTTTCGTTTCGGATGCTTTCAAACACAAATGAAATTTTCAAAAATCGAGTGAAATGTCGATTTTTTTTTCGTTTTTTACGCGTTTCGGATGCTTTCAAACACAAATGAAATTTTCAAAAATCGAGTGAAAAGTCGATTTTTTTTTTCGTTTTTTACGCGTTTCGGATGCTTTCAAACACAAATAAAATTTTCAAAAATCGAGTGAAAAGTCGATTTTTTTTTCGTTTCGGATGCTTTCAAACACAAATGAAATTTTCAAAAATCGAGTGGAAAGTCGATTTTTTTTTTCGTTTCGGATGCTTTCAAACACAAATGAAATTTTCAAAAATCGAGTGAAAAGTCGATTTTTTTTTTATTCGGACGCTTTCATACACAAATGAAATTTTCAAAAATCGAGTGAAAAGTCGATTTTTTTTTTCGTTTCGGATGCTTTCAAACACAAATGAAATTTTTAAAAATCGAGTGAAAAATCGATTTTTTTTTCGTTTTGTACGCGTTTCGGATGCTTTCAAACACAAATGAAATTTTCAAAAATCGAACAAAATGTCGATTTTTTTTTCGTTTCGGATGCTTTCAAACACAAATTAAATTTTCAAAAATCGAGAGAAAAGTCGATTTTTTTTTCGTTTTTTACGCGTTTCGGATGCTTTCAAACACAAATGAAATTTTCAAAAATCGAGCAAAATGTCGATTTTTTTTTCGTTTCGGATGCTTTCAAACACAAATGAAATTTTCAAAAATCGAGTGAAAAGTCGATTTTTTTTTCGTTTCGGATGCTTTCAAACACAAATGAAATTTTCAAAAATCGAGTGAATAGTCGATTTTTTTTTCGTTTCGGTGCTTTCAAACACAAATGAAATTTTCAAAAATCGAGTGAAAAGTCGATTTTTTTTTCGTTTCGGATGCATTCAAACACAAATGAAAATTTCAAAAATCGAGCAAAAAGTCGATTTTTTTTTCGTTTCGGATGCTTTCAAACACAAATGAAATTTTCAAAAATCGAGTGAAAAGTCGATTTTTTTTTCGTTTCGGATGCTTTCAAACACAAATGAAATTTTCAAAAATCGAGTGAAAAGTCGATTTTTTTTTCGTTTCGGATGCTTTCAAACACAAATGAAATTTTCAAAAATCGAGTAAAAAGTCGATTTTTTTTTCGTTTCGGATGCTTTCAAACACAAATGAAATTTTCAAAAATCGAGTAAAAAGTCGATTTTTTTTTCGTTTCGGATGCTTTCAAACACAAATGAAATTTTCAAATATCGAGTAAAAAGTCGATTTTTTTTTCGTTTCGGATGCTTTCAAACACAAATGAAATTTTCAAAAATCGAGTAAAAAGTCGATTTTTTTTTCGTTTCGGATGCTTTCAAACACAAATGAAATTTTCAAAAATCGAGTAAAAAGTCGATTTTTTTTTCGTTTCGGATGCTTTCAAACACAAATGAAATTTTCAAATATCGAGTAAAAAGTCGATTTTTTTTTCGTTTCGGATGCTTTCAAACACAAATGAAATTTTCAAAAATCGAGTAAAAAGTCGATTTTTTTTTCGTTTCGGATGCTTTCAAACACAAATGAAATTTTCAAAAATCGAGTGAAAAGTCGATTTTTTTTTCGTTTCGGATGCTTTCAAACACAAATGAAATTTTCAAAAATCGAGTGAAAAGTCGATTTTTTTTTTCGGTTCGGATGCTTTCAAACACAAATGAAATTTTCAAAAATCGAGTGAAAAGTCGATTTTTTTTCGTTTCGGATGCTTTCAAACACAAATGAAATTTTCAAAAATCGAGTGAATAGTCGATTTTTTTTTTTCGTTTCGGATGCTTTCAAACACAAATGAAATTTTCAAAAATCGAGTGAAAAGTCGATTTTTTTTTTCGTTTCGGATGCTTTCAAACACAAATGAAATTTTCAAAAATCGAGCAAAAAGTCGATTTTTTTTTTCGTTTCGGATGCTTTCAAACACAAATGAAATTTTCAAAAATCGAGCAAAAAGTCGATTTTTTTTTCGTTTCGGATGCTTTCAAATACAAATGAAATTTTCAAAAATCGAGTGAAAAGTCGATTTTTTTTTTTCGTTTTTTACGCGTTTCGGATGCTTTCAAACACAAATGAAATTTTCAAAAATCGAGCAAAAAGTCGATTTTTTTTTCGTTTCGGATGCTTTCAAACACAAATGAAATTTTCAAAAATCGAGCAAAAAGTCGATTTTTTTTTCGTTTCGGATGCTTTCAAATACAAATGAAATTTTCAAAAATCGAGCAAAAAGTCGATTTTTTTTCGTTTCGGATGCTTTCAAACACAAATGAAATTTTCAAAAATCGAGTGAAAAGTCGATTTTTTTTTCGTTTCGGATGCTTTCAAACACAAATGAAATTTTCAAAAATCGAGTGAAAAGTCGATTTTTTTTCGTTTAGGATGCTTTCAAACACAAATGAAATTTTCAATAATCGAGTGAAAAGTCGATTTTTTTTTCGTTTCGGATGCTTTCAAACACAAATGAAATTTTCAAAAATCGAGTGAAAAGTCGATTTTTTTTTCGTTTCGGATGCTTTCAAACACAAATGAAATTTTCAAATATCGATTAAAAAGTCGATTTTTTTTTCGTTTCGGATGCTTTCAAACACAAATGAAATTTTCAAAAATCGAGTGAAAAGTCGATTTTTTTTTCGTTTTGTACGCGTTTCGGATGCTTTCAAACACAAATGAAATTTTCAAAAATCGAGTGAAAAGTCGATTTTTTTTCGTTTCGGATGCTTTCAAACACAAATGAAATTTTCAAAAATCGAGTGAATAGTCGATTTTTTTTTCGTTTCGGATGCTTTCAAACACAAATGAAATTTTCAAAAATCGAGCAAAAAGTCGATTTTTTTTTTCGTTTCGGATGCTTTCAAACACAAATGAAATTTTCAAAAATCGAGCAAAAAGTCGATTTTTTTTTTCGTTTCGGATGCTTTCAAATACAAATGAAATTTTCAAAAATCGAGTGAAAAGTCGATTTTTTTTTTCGTTTTTTACGCGTTTCCGGATGCTTTCAAACACAAATGAAATTTTCAAAAATCGAGCAAAAAGTCGATTTTTTTTTCGTTTCGGATGCTTTCAAACACAAATGAAATTTTCAAAAATCGAGCAAAAAGTCGATTTTTTTTTCGTTTCGGATGCTTTCAAACACAAATGAAATTTTCAAATATCGAGTAAAAAGTCGATTTTTTTTTCGTTTCGGATGCTTTCAAACACAAATGAAATTTTCAAAAATCGAGCAAAAAGTCGATTTTTTTTTCGTTTCGGATGCTTTCAAACACAAATGAAATTTTCAAATATCGAGTAAAAAGTCGATTTTTTTTTCGTTTCGGATGCTTTCAAACACAAATGAAATTTTCAAAAATCGAGCAAAATGTCGATTTTTTTTTTCGTTTCGGATGCTTTCAAACACAAATGAAATTTTCAAAAATCGAGTGAAAAGTCGATTTTTTTTTCGTTTCGGATGCTTTCAAACACAAATGAAATTTTCAAAAATCGAGTGAAAAGTCGATTTTTTTTTCGTTTCGGATGCTTTCAAACACAAATGAAATTTTCAAAAATCGATTGGAAAGTCGATTTTTTTTTCGTTTCGGATGCTTTCAAACACAAATAAAATTTTCAAAAATCGAGTGAAAAGTCGATTTTTTTTTCGTTTCGGATGCTTTCAAACACAAATGAAATTTTCAAAAATCGAGTGAAAAGTCGATTTTTTTTTCGTTTCGGATGCTTTCAAACACAAATGAAATTTTCAAAAATCGAGTGAAAAGTCGATTTTTTTTTCGTTTTTTACGCGTTTCGGATGCTTTCAAACACAAATGAAATTTTCAAAAATCGAGCAAAAAGTCGATTTTTTTTTCGTTTCGGATGCTTTCAAACACAAATGAAATTTTCAAAAATCGAGCAAAAAGTCGATTTTTTTTTCGTTTCGGATGCTTTCAAACACAAATGAAATTTTCAAAAATCGAGTGAAAAGTCGATTTTTTTTTCGTTTCGGATGCTTTCAAACACAAATGAAATTTTCAAAAATCGAGTGAAAAGTCGATTTTTTTTTCGTTTCGGATGCTTTCAAACACAAATGAAATTTTCAAAAATCGAGTGAAAAGTCGATTTTTTTTTCGTTTTTTACGCGTTTCGGATGCTTTCAAACACAAATGAAATTTTCAAAAATCGAGAAAAAGTCGATTTTTTTTTCGTTTCGGATGCTTTCAAATACAAATGAAATTTTCAAAAATCGAGCAAAAAGTCGATTTTTTTTTCGTTTCGGATGCTTTCAAACACAAATGAAATTTTCAAAAATCGAGTGAAATGTCGATTTTTTTTTCGTTTTTTACGCGTTTCGGATGCTTTCAAACACAAATGAAATTTTCAAAAATCGAGTGAAAAGTCGATTTTTTTTTTCGTTTTTTACGCGTTTCGGATGCTTTCAAACACAAATGAAATTTTCAAAAATCGAGTGAAAAGTCGATTTTTTTTTCGTTTCGGATGCTTTCAAACACAAATGAAATTTTCAAAAATCGAGTGGAAAGTCGATTTTTTTTTTCGTTTCGGATGCTTTCAAACACAAATGAAATTTTCAAAAATCGAGTGAAAAGTCGATTTTTTTTTTATTCGGACGCTTTCAAACACAAATGAAATTTTCAAAAATCGAGTGAAAAGTCGATTTTTTTTTTCGTTTCGGATGCTTTCAAACACAAATGAAATTTTTAAAAATCGAGTGAAAAATCGATTTTTTTTTCGTTTTGTACGCGTTTCGGATGCTTTCAAACACAAATGAAATTTTCAAAAATCGAACAAAATGTCGATTTTTTTTTCGTTTCGGATGCTTTCAAACACAAATTAAATTTTCAAAAATCGAGAGAAAAGTCGATTTTTTTTTCGTTTTGTACGCGTTTCGGATGCTTTCAAACACAAGTGAAATTTTCAAAAATCGAGCAAAATGTCGATTTTTTTTCGTTTCGGATGCTTTCAAACACAAATGAAATTTTCAAAAATCGAGTGAAAAGTCGATTTTTTTTTCGTTTCGGATGCTTTCAAACACAAATGAAATTTTCAAAAATCGAGTGAATAGTCGATTTTTTTTTCGTTTCGGTGCTTTCAAACACAAATGAAATTTTCAAAAATCGAGTGAAAAGTCGATTTTTTTTTCGTTTCGGATGCATTCAAACACAAATGAAAATTTCAAAAATCGAGCAAAAAGTCGATTTTTTTTTCGTTTCGGATGCTTTCAAACACAAATGAAATTTTCAAAAATCGAGTGAAAAGTCGATTTTTTTTTCGTTTCGGATGCTTTCAAACACAAATGAAATTTTCAAAAATCGAGTGAAAAGTCGATTTTTTTTTCGTTTCGGATGCTTTCAAACACAAATGAAATTTTCAAAAATCGAGTAAAAAGTCGATTTTTTTTTCGTTTCGGATGCTTTCAAACACAAATGAAATTTTCAAAAATCGAGTAAAAAGTCGATTTTTTTTTCGTTTCGGATGCTTTCAAACACAAATGAAATTTTCAAAAATCGAGTAAAAAGTCGATTTTTTTTTCGTTTCGGATGCTTTCAAACACAAATGAAATTTTCAAAAATCGAGTAAAAAGTCGATTTTTTTTTCGTTTCGGATGCTTTCAAACACAAATGAAATTTTCAAAAATCGAGTAAAAAGTCGATTTTTTTTTCGTTTCGGATGCTTTCAAACACAAATGAAATTTTCAAAAATCGAGTAAAAAGTCGATTTTTTTTTCGTTTCGGATGCATTCAAACACAAATGAAATTTTCAAAAATCGAGTGAAAAGTCGATTTTTTTTTCGTTTCGGATGCTTTCAAACACAAATGAAATTTTCAAAAATCGAGTAAAAAGTCGATTTTTTTTTCGTTTCGGATGCTTTCAAACACAAATGAAATTTTCAAAAATCGAGTAAAAAGTCGATTTTTTTTTCGTTTCGGATGCTTTCAAACACAAATGAAATTTTCAAAAATCGAGTGAAAAGTCGATTTTTTTTTCGTTTCGGATGCTTTCAAACACAAATGAAATTTTCAAAAATCGAGTGAAAAGTCGATTTTTTTTTTCGGTTCGGATGCTTTCAAACACAAATGAAATTTTCAAAAATCGAGTGAAAAGTCGATTTTTTTTCGTTTCGGATGCTTTCAAACACAAATGAAATTTTCAAAAATCGAGTGAATAGTCGATTTTTTTTTTCGTTTCGGATGCTTTCAAACACAAATGAAATTTTCAAAAATCGAGTGAAAAGTCGATTTTTTTTTTTCGTTTCGGATGCTTTCAAACACAAATGAAATTTTCAAAAATCGAGCAAAAAGTCGATTTTTTTTTTCGTTTCGGATGCTTTCAAACACAAATGAAATTTTCAAAAATCGAGCAAAAAGTCGATTTTTTTTTCGTTTCGGATGCTTTCAAATACAAATGAAATTTTCAAAAATCGAGTGAAAAGTCGATTTTTTTTTTTCGTTTTTTACGCGTTTCGGATGCTTTCAAACACAAATGAAATTTTCAAAAATCGAGCAAAAAGTCGATTTTTTTTTCGTTTCGGATGCTTTCAAACACAAATGAAATTTTCAAAAATCGAGCAAAAAGTCGATTTTTTTTTCGTTTCGGATGCTTTCAAACACAAATGAAATTTTCAAATATCGAGTAAAAAGTCGATTTTTTTTTCGTTTCGGATGCTTTCAAACACAAATGAAATTTTCAAAAATCGAGTAAAAAGTCGATTTTTTTTTCGTTTCGGATGCTTTCAAACACAAATGAAATTTTCAAAAATCGAGTGAAAAGTCGATTTTTTTTTTTCGTTTTTTACGCGTTTCGGATGCTTTCAAACACAAATGAAATTTTCAAAAATCGAGTGAAAAGTCGATTTTTTTTTTCGTTTCGGATGCTTTCAAACACAAATGAAATTTTCAAAAATCGAGCAAAAAGTCGATTTTTTTTTTCGTTTCGGATGCTTTCAAATACAAATGAAATTTTCAAAAATCGAGTGAAAAGTCGATTTTTTTTTTCGTTTTTTACGCGTTTCGGATGCTTTCAAACACAAATGAAATTTTCAAAAATCGAGCAAAAAGTCGATTTTTTTTTCGTTTCGGATGCTTTCAAACACAAATGAAATTTTCAAAAATCGAGTGAAAACTCGATTTTTTTTTTTCGTTTCGGATGCTTTCAAACACAAATGAAATTTTCAAAAATCGAGCAAAAAGTCGATTTTTTTTTCGTTTCGGATGCTTTCAAACACAAATGAAATTTTCAAAAATCGAGTCGAAAGTCGATTTTTTTTTCGTTTCGGATGCTTTCAAACACAAATGAAATTTTCAAAAATCGAGTGAAAAGTCGATTTTTTTTTCGTTTCGGATGCTTTCAAACACAAATGAAATTTTCAAAAATCGAGCAAAAAGTCGATTTTTTTTTCGTTTCGGATGCTTTCAAACACAAATGAAATTTTCAAAAATCGAGTGAAATGTCGATTTTTTTTTCGTTTCGGAAGCATTCAAACACAAATGAAATTTTCAAAAATCGAGCAAAAAGTCGATTTTTTTTTCGTTTCGGATGCTTTCAAACACAAATGAAATTTTCAAAAATCGAGTGAAAAGTCGATTTTTTTTTCGTTTCGGATGCTTTCAAACACAAATGAAATTTTCAAAAATCGAGTAAATAGTCGATTTTTTTTTTCGTTTCGGATGCTTTCAAACACAAATGAAATTTTCAAAATTCGAGTAAAAAGTCGATTTTTTTTTTCGATTTTACGCGTTTCGGATGCTTTCAAACACAAATGAAATTTTCAAAAATCGAGCAAAAAGTCGATTTTTTTTTCGTTTCGGATGCTTTCAAACACAAATGAAATTTTCAAAAATCGAGTGAAAAGTCGATTTTTTTTTTCGTTTTTTACGCGTTTCGGATGCTTTCAAACACAAATGAAATTTTCAAAAATCGAGCAAAAAGTCGATTTTTTTTTCGTTTCGGATGCTTTCAAACACAAATGAAATTTTCAAAAATCGAGCAAAAAGTCGATTTTTTTTTCGTTTCGGATGCTTTCAAACACAAATGAAATTTTCAAATATCGAGTAAAAAGTCGATTTTTTTTTCGTTTCGGATGCTTTCAAACACAAATGAAATTTTCAAAAATCGAGTAAAAAGTCGATTTTTTTTTCGTTTCGGATGCTTTCAAACACAAATGAAATTTTCAAAAATCGAGTGAAAAGTCGATTTTTTTTTTTTTCGTTTCGGATGCTTTCAAACACAAATGAAATTTTCAAAAATCGAGCAAAAAGTCGATTTTTTTTTTCGTTTCGGATGCTTTCAAATACAAATGAAATTTTCAAAAATCGAGTGAAAAGTCGATTTTTTTTTTCGTTTTTTACGCGTTTCGGATGCTTTCAAACACAAATGAAATTTTCAAAAATCGAGCAAAAAGTCGATTTTTTTTTCGTTTCGAATGCTTTCAAACACAAATGAAATTTTCAAAAATCGAGTCGAAAGTCGATTTTTTTTTCGTTTCGGATGCTTTCAAACACAAATGAAATTTTCAAAAATCGAGCAAAAAGTCGATTTTTTTTTTCGTTTCGGATGCTTTCAAACACAAATGAAATTTTCAAAAATCGAGCAAAAAGTCGATTTTTTTTTCGTTTCGGATGCTTTCAAATACAAATGAAATTTTCAAAAATCGAGTGAAAAGTCGATTTTTTTTTTTCGTTTTTTACGCGTTTCGGATGCTTTCAAACACAAATGAAATTTTCAAAAATCGAGCAAAAAGTCGATTTTTTTTTCGTTTCGGATGCTTTCAAACACAAATGAAATTTTCAAAAATCGAGCAAAAAGTCGATTTTTTTTTCGTTTCGGATGCTTTCAAACACAAATGAAATTTTCAAATATCGAGTAAAAAGTCGATTTTTTTTTCGTTTCGGATGCTTTCAAACACAAATGAAATTTTCAAAAATCGAGTAAAAAGTCGATTTTTTTTTCGTTTCGGATGCTTTCAAACACAAATGAAATTTTCAAAAATCGAGTGAAAAGTCGATTTTTTTTTTCGTTTTTTACGCGTTTCGGATGATTTCAAACACAAATGAAATTTTCAAAAATCGAGTGAAAAGTCGATTTTTTTTTCGTTTCGGATGCTTTCAAACACAAATGAAATTTTCAAAAATCGAGTGAAAAGTCGATTTTTTTTTTTCGTTTCGGATGCTTTCAAACACAAATGAAATTTTCAAAAATCGAGCAAAAAGTCGATTTTTTTTTTCGTTTCGGATGCTTTCAAATACAAATGAAATTTTCAAAAATCGAGTGAAAAGTCGATTTTTTTTTTCGTTTTTTACGCGTTTCGGATGCTTTCAAACACAAATGAAATTTTCAAAAATCGAGCAAAAAGTCGATTTTTTTTTCGTTTCGGATGCTTTCAAACACAAATGAAATTTTCAAAAATCGAGTGAAAACTCGATTTTTTTTTTCGTTTCGGATGCTTTCAAACACAAATGAAATTTTCAAAAATCGAGCAAAAAGTCGATTTTTTTTTCGTTTCGGATGCTTTCAAACACAAATGAAATTTTCAAAAATCGAGTCGAAAGTCGATTTTTTTTTCGTTTCGGATGCTTTCAAACACAAATGAAATTTTCAAAAATCGAGTGAAAAGTCGATTTTTTTTTCGTTTCGGATGCTTTCAAACACAAATGAAATTTTCAAAAATCGAGCAAAAAGTCGATTTTTTTTTCGTTTCGGATGCTTTCAAACACAAATGAAATTTTCAAAAATCGAGTGAAATGTCGATTTTTTTTTCGTTTCGGAAGCATTCAAACACAAATGAAATTTTCAAAAATCGAGCAAAAAGTCGATTTTTTTTTCGTTTCGGATGCTTTCAAACACAAATGAAATTTTCAAAAATCGAGTGAAAAGTCGATTTTTTTTTCGTTTCGGATGCTTTCAAACACAAATGAAATTTTCAAAAATCGAGTGAAAAGTCGATTTTTTTTTTCGTTTCGGATGCTTTCAAACACAAATGAAATTTTCAAAAATCGAGTAAAAACTCGATTTTTTTTTCGTTTCGGATGCTTTCAAACACAAATGAAATTTTCAAAAATCGAGCAAAAAGTCGATTTTTTTTTCGTTTCGGATGCTTTCAAACACAAATGAAATTTTCAAAAATCGAGTCGAAAGTCGATTTTTTTTTCGTTTCGGATGCTTTCAAACACAAATGAAATTTTCAAAATTCGAGTAAAAAGTCGATTTTTTTTTCGATTTTACGCGTTTCGGATGCTTTCAAACACAAATGAAATTTTCAAAAATCGAGCAAAAAGTCGATTTTTTTTTTCGTTTCGGATGCTTTCAAACACAAATGAAATTTTCAAAAATCGAGTAAAAAGTCGATTTTTTTTTCGATTTTACGCGTTTCGGATGCTTTCAAACACAAATGAAATTTTCAAAAATCGAGCAAAAAGTCGATTTTTTTTTTCGTTTCGGATGCTTTCAAATACAAATGAAATTTTCAAAAATCGAGTGAAAAGTCGATTTTTTTTTCGTTTCGGATGCTTTCAAACACAAATGAAATTTTCAAAAATCGAGTGAAAACTCGATTTTTTTTTTCGTTTCGGATGCTTTCAAACACAAATGAAATTTTCAAAAATCGAGCAAAAAGTCGATTTTTTTTTTCGTTTCGGATGCTTTCAAACACAAATGAAATTTTCAAAAATCGAGTCGAAAGTCGATTTTTTTTTCGTTTCGGATGCTTTCAAACACAAATGAAATTTTCAAAAATCGAGTGAAAAGTCGATTTTTTTTTCGTTTCGGATGCTTTCAAACACAAATGAAATTTTCAAAAATCGAGCAAAAAGTCGATTTTTTTTTCGTTTCGGATGCTTTCAAACACAAATGAAATTTTCAAAAATCGAGCAAAAAGTCGATTTTTTTTTTCGTTTCGGATGCTTTCAAACACAAATGAAATTTTCAAAAATCGAGTGAAATGTCGATTTTTTTTTTCGTTTCGGATGCATTCAAACACAAATGAAATTTTCAAAAATCGAGCAAAAAGTCGATTTTTTTTTCGTTTCGGATGCTTTCAAACACAAATGAAATTTTCAAAAATCGAGTGAAAAGTCGATTTTTTTTTCGTTTCGGATGCTTTCAAACACAAATGAAATTTTCAAAAATCGAGTAAATAGTCGATTTTTTTTTCGTTTCGGATGCTTTCAAATACAATTGAAATTTTCAAAAATCGAGTGAAAAGTCGATTTTTTTTTCGTTTTTTACGCGTTTCGGATGCTTTCAAACACAAATGAAATTTTCAAAAATCGAGTGAAAAGTCGATTTTTTTTTTCGTTTCGGATGCTTTCAAACACAAATGAAATTTTCAAAAATCGAGTGAAAAGTCGATTTTTTTTTCGTTTTGGATGCTTTCAAACAAATGAAATTTTCAAAAATCGAGTGAAAAGTCGATTTTTTTTTCGTTTTTTACGCGTTTCGGATGCTTTCAAACACAAATGAAATTTTCAAAAATCGAGTGAAAAGTCGATTTTTTTTTTGTTTCGGATGCTTTCAAACACAAATGAAATTTTCAAAAATCGAGTGAAAACTCGATTTTTTTTTCGTTTCGGATGCTTTCAAACACAAATGAAATTTTCAAAAATCGAGTGAAAACTCGATTTTTTTTTCGTTTCGGATGCTTTCAAACACAAATGAAATTTTCAAAAATCGAGTGAAAAGTCGATTTTTTTTTCGTTTCGGATGCTTTCAAACACAAATGAAATTTTCAAAAATCGAGTAAAAACTCGATTTTTTTTTCGTTTCGGATGCTTTCAAACACAAATGAAATTTTCAAAAATCGAGCAAAAAGTCGATTTTTTTTTCGTTTCGGATGCTTTCAAACACAAATGAAATTTTCAAAAATCGAGTCGAAAGTCGATTTTTTTTTCGTTTCGGATGCTTTCAAACACAAATGAAATTTTCAAAAATCGAGCAAAAAGTCGATTTTTTTTTCGTTTCGGATGCTTTCAAACACAAATGAAATTTTCAAAAATCGAGTGAAATGTCGATTTTTTTTTCGTTTCGGATGCATTTAAACACAAATGAAATTTTCAAAAATCGAGCAAAAAGTCGATTTTTTTTTCGTTTCGGATGCTTTCAAACACAAATGAAATTTTCAAAAATCGAGTGAAAAGTCGATTTTTTTTTCGTTTCGGATGCTTTCAAACACAAATGAAATTTTCAAAAATCGAGTGAAAAGTCGATTTTTTTTTTCGTTTCGGATGCTTTCAAACACAAATGAAATTTTCAAAAATCGAGTGAAAACTCGATTTTTTTTTTCGTTTCGGATGCTTTCAAACACAAATGAAATTTTCAAAAATCGAGCAAAAAGTCGATTTTTTTTTCGTTTCGGATGCTTTCAAACACAAATGAAATTTTCAAAAATCGAGCAAAAAGTCGATTTTTTTTTTCGTTTCGGATGCTTTCAAACACAAATGAAATTTTCAAAAATCGAGTCGAAAGTCGATTTTTTTTTCGTTTCGGATGCTTTCAAACACAAATGAAATTTTCAAAAATCGAGTGAAAAGTCGATTTTTTTTTCGTTTCGGATGCTTTCAAACACAAATGAAATTTTCAAAAATCGAGCAAAAAGTCGATTTTTTTTTCGTTTCGGATGCTTTCAAACACAAATGAAATTTTCAAAAATCGAGCAAAAAGTCGATTTTTTTTTTCGTTTCGGATGCTTTCAAACACAAATGAAATTTTCAAAAATCGAGTGAAATGTCGATTTTTTTTTCGTTTCGGATGCATTCAAACACAAATGAAATTTTCAAAAATCGAGCAAAAAGTCGATTTTTTTTTCGTTTCGGATGCTTTCAAACACAAATGAAATTTTCAAAAATCGAGTGAAAAGTCGATTTTTTTTTCGTTTCGGATGCTTTCAAACACAAATGAAATTTTCAAAAATCGAGTAAATAGTCGATTTTTTTTTCGTTTCGGATGCTTTCAAATACAATTGAAATTTTCAAAAATCGAGTGAAAAGTCGATTTTTTTTTCGTTTTTTACGCGTTTCGGATGCTTTCAAACACAAATGAAATTTTCAAAAATCGAGTGAAAAGTCGATTTTTTTTTTCGTTTCGGATGCTTTCAAACACAAATGAAATTTTCAAAAATCGAGTGAAAAGTCGATTTTTTTTTCGTTTTGGATGCTTTCAAACAAATGAAATTTTCAAAAATCGAGTGAAAAGTCGATTTTTTTTTCGTTTTTTACGCGTTTCGGATGCTTTCAAACACAAATGAAATTTTCAAAAATCGAGTGAAAAGTCGATTTTTTTTTTGTTTCGGATGCTTTCAAACACAAATGAAATTTTCAAAAATCGAGTGAAAACTCGATTTTTTTTTCGTTTCGGATGCTTTCAAACACAAATGAAATTTTCAAAAATCGAGTGAAAACTCGATTTTTTTTTCGTTTCGGATGCTTTCAAACACAAATGAAATTTTCAAAAATCGAGTGAAAAGTCGATTTTTTTTTCGTTTCGGATGCTTTCAAACACAAATGAAATTTTCAAAAATCGAGTAAAAACTCGATTTTTTTTTCGTTTCGGATGCTTTCAAACACAAATGAAATTTTCAAAAATCGAGCAAAAAGTCGATTTTTTTTTCGTTTCGGATGCTTTCAAACACAAATGAAATTTTCAAAAATCGAGTCGAAAGTCGATTTTTTTTTCGTTTCGGATGCTTTCAAACACAAATGAAATTTTCAAAAATCGAGCAAAAAGTCGATTTTTTTTTCGTTTCGGATGCTTTCAAACACAAATGAAATTTTCAAAAATCGAGTGAAATGTCGATTTTTTTTTCGTTTCGGATGCATTTAAACACAAATGAAATTTTCAAAAATCGAGCAAAAAGTCGATTTTTTTTTCGTTTCGGATGCTTTCAAACACAAATGAAATTTTCAAAAATCGAGTGAAAAGTCGATTTTTTTTTCGTTTCGGATGCTTTCAAACACAAATGAAATTTTCAAAAATCGAGTGAAAAGTCGATTTTTTTTTTCGTTTCGGATGCTTTCAAACACAAATGAAATTTTCAAAAATCGAGTGAAAACTCGATTTTTTTTTTCGTTTCGGATGCTTTCAAACACAAATGAAATTTTCAAAAATCGAGCAAAAAGTCGATTTTTTTTTCGTTTCGGATGCTTTCAAACACAAATGAAATTTTCAAAAATCGAGTCGAAAGTCGATTTTTTTTTCGTTTCGGATGCTTTCAAACACAAATGAAATTTTCAAAATTCGAGTAAAAAGTCGATTTTTTTTTCGATTTTACGCGTTTCGGATGCTTTCAAACACAAATGAAATTTTCAAAAATCGAGCAAAAAGTCGATTTTTTTTTCGTTTCGGATGCTTTCAAACACAAATGAAATTTTCAAAAATCGAGTGAAATGTCGATTTTTTTTTCGTTTCGGATGCATTCAAACACAAATGAAATTTTCAAAAATCGAGCAAAAAGTCGGTTTTTTTTTCGTTTCGGATGCTTTCAAACACAAATGAAATTTTCAAAAATCGAGTGAAAAGTCGATTTTTTTTTCGTTTCGGATGCTTTCAAACACAAATGAAATTTTCAAAAATCGAGCAAAAAGTCGATTTTATTTTCGTTTCGGATGTTTTCAAACACAAATGAAATTTTCAAAAATCGAGTGAAGTCGATTTTTTTCGTTTCGGATGCTTTCAAACTCAAATGAAATTTTCAAAAATCGAGTGAAAAGTCGATTTTATTATCGTTTCGGATGCTTTCAAACACAAATGAAATTTTCAAAAATCGAGTGAAAAGTCGATTTTATTATCGTTTCGGATGCTTTCAAACACAAATGAAATTTTCAAAAATCGAGTGAAATGTCGATTTTTTTTTCGTTTCGGATGCATTCAAACACAAATGAAATTTTCAAAAATCGAGCAAAAAGTCGGTTTTTTTTTCGTTTCGGATGCTTTCAAACACAAATGAAATTTTCAAAAATCGAGCAAAAAGTCGATTTTTTTTTCGTTTCGGATGCTTTCAAACACAAATGAAATTTTCAAAAATCGAGTGAATAGTCGATTTTTTTTTCGTTTCGGATGCTTTCAAATACAATTGAAATTTTCAAAAATCGAGTGAAAAGTCGATTTTTTTTTCGTTTTTTACGCGTTTCGGATGCTTTCAAACACAAATGAAATTTTCAAAAATCGAGTGAAAAGTCGATTTTATTATCGTTTCGGATGCTTTCAAACACAAATGAAATTTTCAAAAATCGAGCAAAAAGTCGATTTTTTTTTCGTTTCGGATGCTTTCAAACACAAATGAAATTTTCAAAAATCGATTGAAAAGTCGATTTTTTTTTCGTTTTTTACGCGTTTCGGATGCTTTCAAACACAAATGAAATTTTCAAAAATCGAGTGAAAAGTCGATTTTTTTTTCGTTTCGGATGCTTTCAAACACAAATGAAATTTTCAAAAATCGAGCAAAAAGTCGATTTTATTTTCGTTTCGGATGTTTTCAAACACAAATGAAATTTTCAAAAATCGAGTGAAGTCGATTTTTTTCGTTTCGGATGCTTTCAAACTCAAATGAAATTTTCAAAAATCGAGTGAAAAGTCGATTTTATTATCGTTTCGGATGCTTTCAAACACAAATGAAATTTTCAAAAATCGAGTGAAAAGTCGATTTTTTTTTCGTTTTTTACGCGTTTCGGATGCTTTCAAACACAAATGAAATTTTCAAAAATCGAGTGAAAAGTCGATTTTTTTTTCGTTTCGGATGCTTTCAAACACAAATGAAATTTTCAAAAATCGAGTGAAAAGTCGATTTTTTTTTCGTTTCGGATGCTTTCAAACACAAATGAAATTTTCAAAAATCGAGCAAAAAGTCGATTTTTTTTTCGTTTCGGATGCTTTCAAACACAAATGAAATTTTCAAAAATCGAGTGAAAAGTCGATTTTTTTTTCGATTTTTACGCGTTTCGGATGCTTTCAAACACAAATGAAATTTTCAAAAATCGAGTGAAAAGTCGATTTTTTTTTCGTTTCGGATGCTTTCAAACACAAATGAAATTTTCAAAAATCGAGTGAAGTCGATTTTTTTCGTTTCGGATGCTTTCAAACTCAAATGAAATTTTCAAAAATCGAGTGAAAAGTCGATTTTATTATCGTTTCGGATGCTTTCAAACACAAATGAAATTTTCAAAAATCGAGCAAAAAGTCGATTTTTTTTTCGTTTCGGATGCTTTCAAACACAAATGAAATTTTCAAAAATCGAGTGAAAAGTCGATTTTTTTTTCGTTTCGGATGCTTTCAAACACAAATGAAATTTTCAAAAATCGAGCAAAAAGTCGATTTTATTTTCGTTTCGGATGTTTTCAAACACAAATGAAATTTTCAAAAATCGAGTGAAGTCGATTTTTTTCGTTTCGGATGCTTTCAAACTCAAATGAAATTTTCAAAAATCGAGTGAAAAGTCGATTTTATTATCGTTTCGGATGCTTTCAAACACAAATGAAATTTTCAAAAATCGAGTGAAGTCGATTTTTTTCGTTTCGGATGCTTTCAAACTCAAATGAAATTTTCAAAAATCGAGTAAAAAGTCGATTTTATTATCGTTTCGGATGCTTTCAAACACAAATGAAATTTTCAAAAATCGAGTGAAAAGTCGATTTTATTATCGTTTCGGATGCTTTCAAACACAAATGAAATTTTCAAAAATCGAGTGAAAAGTCGATTTTTTTCGTTTCGGATGCTTTCAAACTCAAATGAAATGATTTTTGTGTTTGAAAGCATCCGAAACGAAAAAAAAATCGACTTTTTGCTCGATTTTTGAAAATTTCATACACAAGAGTCGACGCCGGCTTAGTGAGTCCCCGCCATTCCAGCTGACGCTTAATACTTTGAAGAATTTGGTCATTCTTGTCAGTGTTATGCTATCAGCAGTTGGTCTAAAAAAGGGTAAACCCCTCATGCCCAGGGACACCATCCTCTGTTGCTATAGGTGGTTCGACCTTGGTGGCACAGGTTAGATGAGACTATTAAGAGACTGTTAACATCAATTTGTTTGAATTCATTGACCATTGCTTCATCATAAATTAATAGTTTTTGTCATTTTAACGTTTGATAATATTTAGTATTGGTTGCGAAATATTTTGAATTACGTTTTAATAATCATTAGTAAGTTAATTTTTATATTGTTTTGTCAATATTTTAAAACATGCGTGTTCTCCATTCTAAGAATTACATGTAAAAGTATTACTTGGTGTAATGTTAACTGATTTTTAATTTTAGATCTAAAATTCAACAAAATAAATTGGGCAAATAAGACCAAAATACATGTAATGTTAGGAATTTATATAAAAAATTGAATCAACGAATGGGTATTACAAATTTGGCGATTATCAAACATAGGTACTAAATGCCATTTAGCATTTGAGTAATCTCATTACGCTCCTTGCTCACATTAATTTAAGTTTTTTGGATAATTAAATTGTTTTCAGTAATAATATAAAAGCTTTTTCATAATTAGTTGTTATTATGATTTTTAAAGTAGTTTTGTTAACTTTATCGTCTTCAAGAAGTGCAATGTATTTTGCCATATTGTCAATGCAATATTTGTTTCAATGTTTTATTAAAGTTAGGATTTCTTTTTTGATAAATTTAATGTTTTATTTATATTTTCTTAGTCATGTGAAAATAATGTGAGCAGGGATTGTATGTTTATAAGTTATAAATTTATTAATAATTAATTCTTTGCTTAAGACATAAGAAGTTTTGTATTACATTTTTGTGTCTTTGTCAAATATTATTTAAAATGTCAGACCATAGTAAAATTGCCAAATTTAACTAAACGCAGCATTAGTTGTTTAATATTTCAGATTTTTTCTTCAGCTCTGTATTCTGGATCGGAAGATGCAACCAATGCAGTCGGTTCTTCAAATGTTGGTTGTTTTGAGGTATTTACGAGTGCTGTAATTAAGGAAAGCATGTTGAGTCGAGGAAGGTGATTGCTACTGACAATCAATCTTCTTAGGACTTTGTATGTTTTACTTGGTTTTAGCTTTGTAAAGACCAATTAACGGCTAATTTTTTAATTATCGACTGTGTTGGGGTTTCTAGGAGTGTTCGAATCGGGGAACACTTTCCATATTCGGCGGAAATGTTTGTCATAGAACGACAAACTTTTCTGGACTTGGAAAGTATTCATCGATTGGAAACTTTCAGAGACTAGCTGCACTCCGAGAAGGAAATAGAATGCAATTTTTTGGTAGTAAATTAGGACCCGGAGGCTAAACTAGAAAAGTAGGGGGAGCCCGTGTCGCCTGTGGCGAGGCGTTGAGGATGGTAACCGCCTTCGGCGGGTATATATAAACGGCTTAGGCGGGTAAATAAGCTGCCTTCGGCGGCTTAATATAGCCGCCTTCGGCGGATACTAAATAATTTAATTTAACTAATTAATAATAGCCTCCTTCGGCGGCTATTAATACTACATAACTTACCTTGACAAACTTAAAAATAACAATAGCCTCCGTGATGGGGAGAATTCCCCTGTAGAAAGAGGTATATCTTTGGGGGTAAGTATTGTTGGGGAAGGAGATTAGTAAGGTTGATAATTGATATATTTAAAAATAATTAAAAAATTAAACCCTCCACGCTGAAATTGTTGATAAAGAAGGAAAATAAAAAAAGTATTTTTTAAACAAGTTGATTTATTCATAAGAACAACACACACAACAACAAACCAATAGATTTTGCTTTCCCTAAAGCTAACGTAGAGAACGTGGAGCAACACGGGGTCTCCCCGTATAGTTCCGTTTTCCCCTAGACCTAAGGTAGAGAGCAGAATCAGCTCTTCTAAGAGCTATTAAGCTTACTCTCCCCATTACTTGCATAGTAAATTACTCTCCCTAGATTTACCTATTCATTTGTAAGCAAAACAAAAACATAACAAACACATCAAGCTTTTCGCAAAGTCTAAGGTTGAGAACGTGAACAACACTTCTGTGAAGTTCCATTTTTCACTAGACTTAAAGACAAAAAGCACAAAAACAATAAGCGTGTCCTTATTATCTCAACAAGAGATATGAAAGGTGCAGCGAAGTAGGCCAAATATATTATTTATAATTTGCAATTAGACCAATATTTAGCAACGTACAAAAACGTAATTGCTTAACATTACACATTATTTAAAAAAAAAAACGTAAATTTGAAAAATTGCAAAACTATGCTTTGTTTAAACCGTTCTAACTTTGTTAATTCTTAAAGAAATTTGAAGCACAAGGTCTAGATTTCTTCGTGTTCAATCTTTCTTTAAAGTAATAACACTAGACTTATAAAATCAATTCATATTCACCACTATTTTGATGCAAGAAGTCGCACATGTTTTCGCAATCTTCAAAACTTGTAATTTTCTGGTCCCAAAAAAAAACGCTGTCACCCTATGTCGATTTTAGTCAAAATTTCAGTAAATACTTTTCAGACCACAAGAAAAAAGGTTATTTATATGAAAAATGGTATATCAGGTATTATCAAGAAGCTATTGAGAAAATGCAACTTGTTGTGCTGCGTCGCCTGGTTGTAGGTGTTGTACTTTTGATAATAATATGGGTGAACATTTTCACTAAAAAACGCGTCAGAAAAATTGCTTTCTGTCGGAAAATCTCTATTTCTAAGGCATTATTACCATTACAGAATCCGTAAACAAAAATAATATCTGCGTATTCTCCGTTGTTAAACAGCATTTTCATAAAATTTTACTAACCGAACTAAAAAAAACTGTTTTAACAAGTATCAAAAGCTTGCATTAATGCACACTTGTTGAAATTGTTTTGTTTGTGATTTTTTGCTAAATAAAAAGTTTTTTTAATATTTTATATTTGTTGACTATCTCAAAAACAAAGCAAGATAGACAAAAAGTGATTTAGATTTTTTGAAGAACAATTCCGATAATGACGATTTTTGAATTTAAAAAAATTCTTGATAATGCCCAATATACCATTTCATATAAATAACCTTATTCCTTGTAGTCTAAAAAGTATTTACTAAAATGTTGACTAAAATCAACATAAGGTGACAGCGTTTTTTCGGAACCTAAAAATTACAAGTTTTGAAGATCGCAAAAACATGTGCAACTTTCTGCAACAAAATAGTGGTGAATATGTATTAATTTTATAAGTCTTGTGTAACCACTTTAAAGAACGATTGAACACAAATAAATCGAAACTTCGTGGATAAAATTTCTTAAAAATTTGACAAAGTTAGAACTTTTAAACAAAGCATAATTTTGCAGTTTTGTTAAATTTACGGGTTTTTTTGAAATAATGTTTGAAGCTTGATATATCAAAATGACTGCCCCAACATTAAATAAACAAATATTGGTTTTAAAGTACATGTAATAAAAAATATTTTGAGCCATCGTGGACCTTTTTATCTTTTTCCAGAAGCCCAAAAATTGAGATACAAAATAAGCTAAAAAAGACGTTTTATTGTGAAATTTCTGAACTTCAAATGTGTGTCATTTTGAACAGACAATATTCTAAGGTCCAAAATTTTGAAAATCTCATTTTTTTCATTCATATTTTGATCACTGAAATTTGAGCAAAATCAAAGAGATCGACTTTTGTAAATTAGTCGAAAAGTAAGGGAATTACCCATATAGATACTTGAAAATAATTTTTTTGTGTTCGATGCGAAGCGACTCAATGAGTCTCGAGCTGCTGAGTATTATTAAATCTTTGTTTGAGTTTTAAATTATTCAACTTATTACTCACATGTGCAATATAAGTAACATAACAATAAACTTGCGTAAAATCAAAAACATTAAGTCATTTTTTTTTTTAATTATTCTTCTCTTATCCAAAAATGGCTAATTTCGGTCAACTTGAAAGTTTTAAATGCGTGAAACTAACATACTTCTAGCCGGCAAATGGGGACGCAGTTTTTCCTGTGCCAAGCCACAGACCCCAGTAGCGGAAGTTTGTGCTTCAAGGGGTTCTCCTTCGGCGATCAAAAAAGTCGAAACATAGCAAGAGGGGGAAGGTCGTTTTTTTGCATTTTCTAATGTAAAATAAACCCTTGATTACGATTTTGGGCATACGACTCCGATATTCTTAGCACCGTAGCGGCAATTTTAAAATAACCGCCAAAAACACGTTTTTTGCGTTTCGATAGGCAAAAAAAGCACTAAACGGTGAAGGGCAAAAACGCAATTGCTTCTGAGGGTAGTCAACAGACCCATCTAAATCCCCGCCAAACCGGAATTCCGTAGGTCAAAAGGTTTTCCTTCGGCGATCGACGAAAGTTTCGGTTTTATCGCCAATACGTACATAAGCTTACGTCGATCAATGTAGGTAATTTTTTGGTTACTAGGGTAATTTGAACCCCTAATTACAATTCTGAAATTGCCGTTTCGATATTTTTAACATTTCATCATAGCGGGTTTTCGAAGTATTTTTATTACAAAACGTGTAAAACAAATATAGTTTTAACCGGCCGAAAAGGACGCAATTGCTCCTGTGGCAAGCCAACAAACCGAAAGTCCGGATGTCAAAGAGTTTTCCTTCGGCGATCGATTGTATTGTTTAGTACGTACGCATGCTCGTGTTTGTCAGAGTAAAATCCGCAAATGTAAATGAAAGTTTGTAATTTATTGCTTTCTGGGGTAATTTAAAGCCCTGATTACGATTTCAATATCGTCGTTTTGATATTTTCATCATTTCCCCTTCTTATCCAAAAATGGCTATTTTTGGTCAGTTTGAAAATTTCAAACGCGTGAAACTAACATACTTCTAGCCGGCGGATGGGGACGCAGTTTTTTCTGTGTCAAGCCACAGACTCCAGTAGGTTGTCGGCCAGAGTGGAAATCCGTGCTTTAAGAGGTTCTCCTTCGGCGATCGAAATAGTCAAAACATAGCAAAAAGGGGGGGGGGGGTCTTTATTCTATTGTTTGACAAAGATTTTTTCAGTTTTAAGAAAATAAAGTCGTTTTTTTTTATTTTTTGACGTAAAATAAACCCCTAACTACAATTTTGGGGATCCGACCCAGATATTCCTAGCATCCTGGCGGCAATTTTAAAATAACCGCCAAAAACACAGTTTTTTTGCGTTTCCATGGGCAAGAAAAACACTAAACGGTAAAGAGCAGGGACGCAATTGCTTCTGAGGGTAGTCAACAGACCCATCTAAATTTCCGCCAAACCGGAAGTCCGTAGGTCAAAGGGTTTCGATTTTATCGCCAATACGTACATAAGCTTACATCGCCACAATAAAATTCGCAAATGTGGATCAATGTTGGTAATTTTTTGGTTACTAGGGTAATTTGAACCACTAATTACGATTCAGGAATCGCCGTTTTGATTTTCTTAACATTTCAACTTCTAATTCATAGCGGGTTTTCGGAGTATTTTTATTACAAAAACGTGTGAAACAAATATAGTTTTAACTGGCCCAGGAGAACACAATTGCTCCTGTGGCAAGCCAACAGACCCTAGCAGATGCTCTTGCAAACCGGAAATCCGTTAGTCAAAGGATTTTACTTCGGCGATCGATTGTATCGCTTAGTACGTACGCATGCTCGTGTTTGTCTGAGTAAAATCCACAAATGTGGATGAAAGTTTGTAATTTTTTGCTTTCCTCTTATCCAAAAATGGCTATTTTCGGTCAATTTGAAAGTTTTAAATGCATGAAACTAACATACTTTTAGCCGGCGGATGAGGACGCAGTTTTTTTATTGTCAGGCCACAGACCCCAGTAGGTTGTCGGCCAAAGCAAAAGATCGTGCTCCAAGCGGTTCTCATTCGGCGATCAAATAAGTCGTTCTCTTTATTTGACAAGGGTTTTTTCAATTTAAATGAAAAAAGGTAGGTTTTTTGCATTTTCTGACGTAAAATGAACCCCTGATTACGATTTTGGGGTCGGATTCTGATATTCTTAGCACCTTGGCGGCAATTTTAAAATAACCGCCAAAAACACGTTTTTTTTTTGGTTTCGATGGGCAAAAAAAACACTAAACGGTGAAGGGCAGGAACGCAATTGCTTCTGAGGGTAGTCAACAGACCCATCTGAATCCCCGCCAAACTGGAAGTCCGTAGGTCAAAGAGTTTTCCTTTGGCGATCGACGAAAGTTTCGATTTTATCGTCAATACATACATAAGCTCACGTTGCCACACTAAAATTAAGAAATGCAGATCAATGATGGTAATTTTTTGGTTACTGGGGTAATTTCGATCCCTAATTACGATTCCGGAATCGCCGTTTCAATATTCTTAACATTTCACCTTCTAATTCATAGCGGTTTTTTAGTGTATTTTTATTACAAAAACGTGTAAAACAAATAAACTTTTAACCGGCCGAAGAAGATGCAATTGCTCCTGTGGCAAGACAACAGACCCCGGCAGATGCTCTTGCAAACCGGAAATCCGGAAGTCAAAAGGTTTTCCTTCGTCTATCGATTGTATTATAATTTTTTGCTTTCTAAAGTAATTTGGAGCCCGTTTTGATATTCTCATTCATTACCCTCTTATCCAAAAATGGCTATTTTTGGTCAATTTGAAAGTTTTAAATGCGTGAAACTATCATACTTTTTTTTTTTTTTTTTTTTTTTGGTGATAGGTGGAGAATCTTCCTAAAGACTCGCAAAGTGTCGGATTTACCCTCACGGGCGCCTACCGACTAAACTCCCCCCGACTTTGACTGCTGGAAGTTCGTCCTTTCAGGACATTGCCTTCCTGAATGGTTGTGTGTTCAACACGGAAAATATTTACATAATGCACATGTGTGCCAACCATATAGGTGTGCCTAGAATGAGTGGGATCTAGTTCCACTTCTAGGTCTGAGTTTCAGACTGACGGGCCGGGTCTGAAATTATTAGACGTCTAGTCGTCTAATAGAACTTTAGAAGCTTTTAGTAGCTTGACGAAGTCATCATTACTTGCTTGCGATAAACGAAGTAACAGATGATCTTTAGCTGATAGAAGAAAGGCGCTTGGCGCCGATTCCGCAGCTTGTGCAAAGGATTTTTCCCCGCTTGCGTTGAGACCGCTCCGTGGTTGAGCACGAGACTGCTTACGGTGAGCAGGTGTCTTACCGGTGGCCTGGCTGTTGCGGCTAGCCTTTAGTTTCTGGTAAACCAGGCAGCCCTTATAACTTGCCGTGTGGTCCCCACACAAGAGTGCAACCGGCGCTCAGATGAGCTCCGGCGCACTTGGCTCACCGATATGGTGCGTTGCACCGGGATGCCCCGTGGCCGTAACGTTGGCAACGGTGACATTGTGCGATCTCGGGGCCTTTGCGTTTGACCTCTGTGGTCATGCGAAGCCCGAGCAACTTAGTTAGAGACAGGATCTCTCTGTTTTTGGCTTCCTGAGGAAGCTGGACGTACACCATTGGAAAGTCTTTCCCGTTCCTTCCCATTCGTGTAGTCAATTTTGGAGTGTACCCCTGAGCGATGAGCTCAGCGTGCACTATTTCAACCTTAATGCAGGTGGGCACACCCCGAATAACTTATTTTAAGGTCTTTTCGGACCCTAGTTGGTAGGTGTGGTGAAAGATGTCATGCTCTGTGCAATAATCGATCACCGCACTGAAATCATCCTGCGTTAGGAGGTGCAGGCGAATGCCATCGACCACGTTTACTGCGCGATCAATGGTGATGTTTAACGACTCGAAGGTCGCCTTTAGCCCTAGGTACCCATCCTTATCATGGATGGTAATAGGAGGAGGGCGGCGTGCACCGGCTCCCACTCTGGGCGCCGGCTGTGTTGACTGGCCTAAGGTGCAAGTAGCCGGACCAGAGTTGGTCGGCTTCGCCTTAGGGGCGGGCCGGGTTGAAGACCCTTTGGCCTTAGTGGCTGATGGCCTTGATGGTGCTGAAGGCACTTGACGTGTGGGGCCGGCTGAAGGCCTATTAGAGCAAGAAGGTTGAGAGGGCTCACCTAGTTCCTTCCTCATCTTCTTCGACTTCGCTTTCTTCTCTTCGACCAAGATGAATTTGTTCTTTTCGGACGGGTCTTCTTGGTGGAGGTCGACCTCGCTTTGGGCGGTTTCCATTTCTTCCTTGGAGGAGGAAGAGTCGAGCGGTCCGGCGGCAGGTCTCTTGAGGGAGGCCTGGGCCTGGGGGGCCGCTGTCGCGCTTGGAACCTGGTTGCAGGTTTCCATTGGGGCCTCTTTGGTAGTGGTCGAAGCTGGTGCCGTTGGAGGTGTAAGCTGGATGGGCAGCTCGGCGAGAATGGCGGCCTTTGCCTCCTTAGCATCTCTTCGGATCGCTTTAACCTGGGCGTCCTCCTCGGTAATCCTCTTCGTCTGGCATTCCATCATTGTCATGAGTTGGGATTCTAGAGAGTGGATCTTCTTCGCCTGGTTTTCGATGATCATCTCGTTCTTCTCCACCACGGCATACATTAGCTCCAGAATCTCCCGGTCCGACATCTTTAATTAATTAATTAAATTAATAATTAATTAATTAAACAGTTGAATTAGTTGTGGATGGCAGTATCTTTCAACTGTTCATCCGCGCCTAGCGTGCAATGATAATTGCAATTATCCTGGATTGGATCCAGTAGCAGGTGCGTCTCTTGGATCGTTCTCGTAGTGGACTAGTCTGGTCGGCTGCTGGCGGTTGACGCTGTTCTAACTCTTTTATCATACTTCTAGCTAGCGGATGGGGACGCAATTTTTCCTGTGTTAAGCCACAGACTCCAGTAGGTTGTCGCCCAAAACGGAAGTCCGTGCTTGAAGAGGTTCTCCTTAGGCAATCGAAAGAGTCCAATTCATCGCCAATACGTATATAAGCGCACGTCATCGCCGCACTAAAATTTGCAAATGTAGATCAATGTTTGCTGAGGAGAACGCAATTTATCCTGTGCAAGCTAACAGACCCTAGCAGATGCTCTTACAAACCGTAAGTCCGTAAGTCAAAGGATTTTCCCTTGGCGATCGATTGTATCGCTAAGTACGTACGCATGGAGGACGCAATTTATCCTGTGCAAGCCAACAGACCCTAGCAGATGCTCTTACAAACCGTAAGTCCGTAAGTCAAAAGATTTTCCTTCGGCGATCGATTGTATCGCTTAGTACGTACGCATGCTCGTGTTTGTCAGAGTAAAACCCACAAATGTGGTTAAAAATTTGTAATTTTTTGCTTTCTGCGGTAATTTGGAGCCCTGATTACGATTTTGATCGTCGTTTTGATATTTTCATCATTTCCTTCTCTTATCCAAAAATGGCTCTTTTTGGTCAATTTGAAAGTTTTAAATGCGCGAAACTAACATACTTCTAGCTGGTGGATAGGGAAGCAGTTTTTTCTGTGTCAAGCCACAGACCCCAGTAGGTTGTTGGCCAAAGCGGAAGTCCGTGCTTCAAGGGGTTCTCCTTCAGCAATCGAAAGATTCAAAACACAGCAAAAGGGTGAGGTCTTTCTTCTTTTTAGACAAGGATTTATTCAATTTTAGGAAAAAAAAAGTCGTTTTTTTTTGCATTTTCTTACGTAAAATAAACCCCTGATTACGATTTTGAAGGTATAATCCCAATATTCCTAGCATCCTGGCGGCAATTTTAAAATAACCGCCAAAAACACTTTTTTTGCGTCTCGAAGGGCAAAAAAGCACTAGACGGTGAAGGGTAGAGTGCCAATTGCTCCTGAAGGTAGTCAACAGACCCGTCTAAATCCCCGCCAAACCGGAAATCCGTAGGTCAAAGAGTTTTCCTTCGGCGATCGAAGTAAGTTTTGGTTTTATCGCCAATACGTACATAAGCTCACGTCGCCTAACTAAAATTCGCAAATGTGAATCAATGTTGGTAATTTTTTGGTTACTAGGGTAATTTAAACCCCTGATAAAGATTCCGGAATCGCCGTTTTGATATTCTTAACATTTCATCCTCTAATTCATAGCGGGTTTTCGGAGTATTTTTATTACAAAAACGTGTGAAACAAATATAGTTTTTACTGGCCGAGGAAGACGCAATTGCTCTTGTGGCAAGCCAATAGACCCCGGGAGATGTTTTTGCAAACCGTCCGTAAGTCAAAGGGTTTTTCTTCGGCGATCGAAAGAAATGAAAAATAAAAATTGGGAAGGTAGATCTACAACTGCAAAAAGGACACAAACCAAACAACTTTTCTTTCATTTTTTTTTTGTTTTGGTTTTTTTGCTAACCCTGTATAAATATTAACGATATCTAGTATTTGGTTTATTTACAAAATATTTTTTAATTGATATAACATAGGTTTATTATGTATAACAATATTTAAATCAATTTATTTTCTCTAGTTATTTACAATTTGCATAAAAGTAGAAACTTACCAATGTTATTTTTGTCATCAATTTGAGATTGTTGGCAAATATTTTATAAAAGCTTTTTTAGTTGACCGTCATTGTGCATCGGAGGTCGGACGGCTGATACGGCCAATACGATTCTTACCGATACCGTACCGATAGTATTTTGCTGCTGCCTTGCCCCGCTCCTCCACACTTTGCAGTCGTGTGGTGAGTGTTAGTGAGTGTGCTTCGCAACGGACCAATTGGCAAATTCTTCAATCTTTAGAGGAAATGGATGTAATTAAATCATATTGTTTTAATTAAAGGTATTGTTCTCTATATTATTCATTTGATCAAAGAAGGATTATTGGTTTATTGCGTAGTTTTAAGTATGATTTTTGCAACGGTTTTTACTACGAACGTTCCGAGGATTATATATCTTTGAAAGGTATGTAGATTTAATAAGTTTAAATACGATGTTTTAGGTTTGACTTTGAGTTATAAACCTTCTTTGGTAATCTGCAATAGTACTCTAACGGTTAATGTTTATAAAATAAATTCTCATTAATAGCTTTGCATTTCTCTAAGTCTTAGATCACATTTATGTTGCTATTATGTACTTAATCAATTAAAGTAAGATATTTTATTTTGTTCAAAAAAGTGATTTTGAAATTTTTGTAATATCGTTACTGAAATGTCATTTTAGTCCATAACACTTTTCCATCCAATGATTCCAAGTCACTACTGCATTTTTTTCTTATTTAACTTTATTTATTTTAACCAATATTTATTTCCATTCTCTTCACTGCAAATAATTTACTAATAAATTCATTTATATTTGGCTATATATCTGCTACTATCAATTTTTGCTTATCATGCAATTCTACCTTTTCTAGTCTGTTTACTAATTTTTTATCTGTTCTTCTCTTGTCACTTTTACTGACAATCCTTTTATACAATTTATTTTGTTACTTGCATGTTTCCATTCCAATAAACTACTAACTTTAATATTTTTTTTTACTAAACTTTTATTGCACTCTTAAAAAACTTTTTCTTCAAATTTTAACAGTTTTGTAGCCCATCAGCTTGGTTTTCTGCAAAACTATTTATTTAGATGTTGAAAGCTCTACTCTTAATGCATACAATTTGTTGTACTTTTTGTCAATTGTTTCTGTTTCATTCTCTAGATTTTTGCTATATATAACATAACACTTTTAATGCACGCAGTCTAAATTATCATTTTCACTTTAAAACAATTATTTGCTATTATTTTAGACAGTTATTTCTATCGTCTTATGTCACACTTTACAACTGATAACTATAGCTTAAGCTTGCTTTTATATTATTGAATTGTTTTGCGAGTAAACTGAGTTCAATTATATTCACAATAGAACAAAAATAGTTTTACAATTATTTTAAATTGATATTAAATCATAGAAGGAAAATAAGAAACTAATTTTTTGATGACAAACATTGGGGCCGGTGGTAGGGCCACTTCGTCTAAAATTGTGGACGGGAGGTTTGTATTGGTGTAACCCGCATGCCCGCCCAAGTGTTTCCTATCAAGGAATTAATCTTCTATTTTGATGTTTTTATTGTCTTATACTTGAAAAATAAATGTTAATTGTTATTAATTTAGAGCAGGATAATCAAAAAACTTTTGATGGTAAACACTTTGGCAAGTTAGCGATTCTTCCTCAAGTGTTTGTTATTAAAAGATTGGAATTTTATTCTATTCTTGATGTTTTTATTGTTATTACAGTTGAAAAATAATAATTAATTTCATAATGACAAACACTTGAGCGGGTAAGCGATTCTTGCCTAAGTGTTTGTCATTAAGAGATTAGGTTTTTCTTCTATTTTTGATGTTTTTATTGTTATTACAGTCAAAAAATTAATGTGAATTATTATAAAATTATAGAAGAAGAGACAGGCAATCAATCTTTTAATGACAAACACTTTGGTGTTTAGGCGATTCTTGCCGAAGTGTTTGTTATTAAGAGATTGAGTTTTTCTTCAATTTTTAATGTTTTTATTGTTATCACAATCAAAAAAATTATGTGAATTATTATACAATTATAGAAGAAGAGACAGGCAATCAATTCTTTAATGACAAACACTTTGGTGGGTAGGCGATTCTTGCCCAAGTGTTTGTCATTAAAACATTGCGTTTTTCTTCTATTTTTGATGTTTTTATTGTTATCACAGTCAAAAATTTAATGTAAATTATTATAAAACTATAGAAGAAGAAACAGACCATCAATTCTTTAATGACAAACACTTTGGTGAGTAGGCGATTCTTGCCCAAGTGTTTGTCATTAAGAAATTGGACTTTTCTTCTATTTTTGATGTTTTTATTGTTATCACAATCAAAAAATTAATGTGAATAATTATAAAATTATAAAAGAAGAGACAGGGAATCAATTCTTTAATAACAAACACTTTGGTGGGTAGGCGATTCTTGCCCAAGTGTTTGTTATTAAGAGATTGGGTTTTTCTTCTATTTTTGATGTTTTTATTGTTATCACAGTCAAAAAATTAATGAGAATTATTCTAAATTATAAAAGAAGAAACAGGCAATCAATTCTTTAATGACAAACACTTTAGTGGGTAGGCGGTTCTTGCTATAAAGTTTGTTATTAAGAGATTGGAATTATAGAAGAAGAGACAGGCAATCAATTCTTTAATGACAAAGACTTTGGTAAGTAGGCAATTCTTGCCCAAGTGTTTGCCATTAAGAAATTGAATTTTTCTTCTATTTTTGATAGTTTTATTGTTATTACAATCAAAAAATTGATGTGAATTATGATAAAATTATAGAAAAAGAGACGGGCAATTAATTCTTTAATGACAAACATTTTGGTGAGTAGGCGATTCTTGCTCAAGTATTTGTCATTAAGAGATTAGGATTTTCTTCTATTTTTGATGTTTTTATTGTTATCACAGTCAAAAAATTGATGTGAATTATTTAAAAATTAGAAAAGAAGAAACAGGCAATCAATTCTTTAATGACAAACACTTTGGTGGGTAGGCGATTCTTGCTCAAGTGTTTGCCATTAAAAAATTGAATTTTTCTTCTATTTTTGATGTTTTTATTGTTATCACAGTAAAACAATTAACAAGAATTATTATAAAGTTATAGAAAAAGAGACGGGCAAGCAATTCTTTAATGACAAACACTTTGGTGAGTAGGCGATTCTTGCCCAAGTATATGTTATTAAGAGATTGAGTTTTTCTTTTATTTTTGATGTTTTTTGTTATCACAGTCAAAAAAATAATGAGAATTATTATAAAATTATAGAAGAAGAAACAGGCAATCAATTCTTTAATGACAAACACTTTGGTGAGTAGGCGATTCTTGCCCAAGTGTTTGTCATTAAAAGATTGGGTTTTTCTTCTATTTTTGATGTTTTTATTGTTATCATAGACAAAAATTAATGAGAATTATTATAAAAGAAAAGACAAGCAATCAATTCTTTAATGACAAACACTTTGGTGAGTAGGCGATTCTTGCTCAAGTATTTGTCATTAAGAGATTCGGATTTTCTTCTATTTTTGATGTTTTTATTGTTATCACAGTCAAAAAATTGATGTGAATTATTTAAAAATTAGAAAAGAAAAAACAGGCAATCAATTCTTTAATGACAAACACTTTGGTGGGTAGGCGATTCTTGCTCAAGTGTTTGCCATTAAAAAATTGAATTTTTCTTCTATTTTTGATGTTTTTATTGTTATCACAGTAAAACAATTAACAAGAATTATTATAAAGTTATAGAAAAAGAGACGGGCAAGCAATTCTTTAATGACAAACACTTTGGTGAGTAGGCGATTCTTGCCCAAGTATATGTTATTAAGAGATTGGGTTTTTCTTTTATTTTTGATGTTTTTTGTTATCACAGTCAAAAAAATTAATGAGAGTTATTATAAAATTATAGAAGAAGAAACAGGCAATCAATTCTTTAATGACAAACACTTTGGTGAGTAGGCGATTCTTGCCCAAGTGTTTGTCATTAAAAGATTGGGTTTTTCTTCTATTTTTGATGTTTTTATTGTTATCATAGACAAAAATTAATGAGAATTATTATAAAAGAAAAGACAAGCAATCAATTCTTTAATGACAAACACTTTGGTGAGTAGGCGATTCTTGCTCAAGTATTTGTCATTAAGAGATTCGGATTTTCTTCTATTTTTGATGTTTTTATTGTTATCACAGTCAAAAAATTGAGGTGAATTATTTAAAAATTAGAAAAGAAAAAACAGGCAATCAATTCTTTAATGACAAACACTTTGGTGGGTAGGCGATTCTTGCTCAAGTGTTTGCCATTAAAAAATTGAATTTTTCTTCTATTTTTGATGTTTTTATTGTTATCACAGTAAAACAATTAACAAGAATTATTATAAAGTTATAGAAAAAGAGACGGGCAAGCAATTCTTTAATGACAAACACTTTGGTGAGTAGGCGATTCTTGCCCAAGTATATGTTATTAAGAGATTGGGTTTTTCTTTTATTTTTGATGTTTTTTGTTATCACAGTCAAAAAAATTAATGAGAATTATTATAAAATTATAGAAGAAGAAACAGGCAATCAATTCTTTAATGACAAACACTTTGGTGAGTAGGCGATTCTTGCCCAAGTGTTTGTCATTAAAAGATTGGGTTTTTCTTCTATTTTTGATGTTTTTATTGTTATCATAGACAAAAATTAATGAGAATTATTATAAAAGAAAAGACAAGCAATCAATTCTTTAATGACAAACACTTTGGTGAGTAGGCGATTCTTGCCCAAGTGTTTGTCATTAAGAGATTGGGGTTTTCTTCTATTTTTGATGATTTTATTGTTATCACAGTCAAAAAATTAATCAAAATTTTTATAAAATTATAAAAAAATAGACAGGCAATCAATCTTTTAATGAAAATACTTTGGTGAGTAAGCGATTCTTGCTCAAGTGTTTGCTATTAAGAGATTGAGTTTTTCTTCTATTTTTGATGTTTTTATTGTTATCATAGTCAAAAATTAATGAGAATTATTTTAAAAGTATAGAAGAAAAGACAAGCATTCAATTCTTTAATGACAAACACTTTGGTGGGTAAGCGATTCTTGCCCAAGTGTTTATCATTAAAAGATCGGGGTTTTCTTCTATTTTTGATGTTTTTATTGTTATCCCAGTCAAAACATTAATCTGAATTAGTATAAAATTATAGAAAAGGAGACAGACAATCAATTCTTTAATGACAAACACTTTGATGAGTAAGCAATTCTTGCCCATTTGTTTGTCATTAAGAAATTAGGTTTTTCAGTTCAATTCATGCCAGATTTTGGTGCTTTCTAAAAATATTTTAATGTCGGATTTTGATATCTTTGACATTTTATGAATAAATGTTTTTACTTTTTAATAATTTGGGGAAATATGTTGATATTTCATGACCGGATTTTGGTATTTTTGACATTTCATTAAAAGAATTTTGCACTTTTTGACAGTTTATGACCAAACTTTAGTTTTATTGACATTTTTGATATTTCATAGCTGGATTTTGTTATTTTTGAGATTGCATAAAGATTTTCACAATTGTTAAACAGTTTATGACCTATGTTGGAGCTTTTTGACTTCTTCTTCTTCTTTACGTGCATTGTCCTCCACGAACGTTGGCGATCATCAACATTATTTGGGTCTTGTTGACAGCTCTACTAAAAAGAGTTGTAGTGCTGACCCCAAACCACTGTCGCAGGTTTTTCAACCAGGACGTCTTTCTGCAACCTGGCTCTTGCCTACCAGCTATCTTTTCCTGCATTATATTTTGCAGTAATTTATACTTCGAGCCTCGCATGATATGGCCAAGATACTCAAGCTTGCGTTTTTTCAGAAGATATAGAATTTCTGTGTCCTTATTGAGGCGTGCAATAACTTGGGCATTAGATATTCTATCTGTCCACACTATACGTAGCATCCTTTTGTATGAACACATCTCGAATGCTTCTAACTTTTTGCACATAGCATCTGTGAGCTTCCAGGTACATTAATATGGAGAAAACATAACAACGTAGCAACCGAACTCGCACATTGAGATTAAAATCCCTGTGGCACATAACTTGCTTCATTTTATTGAAGGCCGTGCGAGCTTGTTCTATTCTAGATCTAATTTCTTTCGATTGATCCTATTGCTGATTCAGGGAGCACCCTAGATATTTGAATTAAGCGACTTGTCAATTTGCTGATTTCCTACTTTTATGTTTGTCACCACATTGCGCTCCTTACTGACTACGATGACCTTGGTCTTGTTTATGTTTAGTTCTAGGCCTGCTTGTTCACTATTAGCCAAGACACAATTCGGCAATTCTTGAAGATCTTTCTCCGTATTTGCCAGCAGGACCGTATCATCTGCAAGTTATTCACCACCTCCCCGTTTAGTAAGATACCTTCAGATTTTCCATCCAAAACTTCGGCAAATATTCGTTCGGAGTATATGTTGAATAAAAGTGGTGATAACACGCACTTATGTCTAACCCCTCTTTGGATTTCTATTTCATCTGTATTGTTGTTATCTACTCTCACGGATGCGGATTGGTGCCAGTAAAGTTTTTCAATGATACGAATGTCTCTGCCATCTAAACCTAGTTCTTGCAAGATCACTATGAGCTTGCTATGTTTTACACACAAACGCTTTTTGATAGTCTATAAAGCTTTTTGACAATTGTTTAAAACTTCAAGACGATTTTTGACATTTTATGATTTTGTTTTTTTTTATAATTTTATATTTTATAACCGGATTTATCATTTTTGACATTTCATGAATAAAATTCAAGTGATTTTGTTTCTTTCTGACAATGTTTTATGAGATTTTGTTATTTTTGACATTCCATAAACAGAATTTTGCACTTTTTAACAGTTCATGGTTGAATTTTGGTTTTTTCTGGTTTATTTAAATATTACATAGCCGGATTTTGCTATTTTTGACATTCCTTGAAAAACTGTTAAAATGTGCAAAATTCTTTGCACTTTTCAACAGTTTTTGTGGCCGTATTTTACTATGCTTGACATTTTATAACTAGAATTTTACACTTTTGGTCGAATTGTGGTTTATTCTGAAAATATTGATTATAATTTGTACTTTTTAACAGTTACTCTAGATTAAAAAAATTACAACAATGTGTACATTTTTAATGTTTTGCAGTAAGACCTAGCTACGCCACTGTATCTTACGGTGAACTGAGTAGCTATAAAATAATTATTTTCACACGAAATAGCAAGAGTTGTGAAGAACTCAACACAACTCGTCCCAACAGATGCAACATTATAACTGTAACAGCGTTTCTAATGCGTTTTTAGCAAACAACGCATCTTTTTGAAAGATTTTTTACATTTTAATTGATTCAAACGCGTATTCAAAAAACATATTTTTTCTGATATAACAATTATCAAATGTCAACTGTCAAATCTACAAGTTGATTTAGTATCTATGAAATGTTTCACAAATCTGCCAGATAAATTGTCAGTTTAACAATGCAACTGTCACCTGTTTTACAAATAACTCATGCAAACACAGTATGTCGACAAAACTGTCATATAAGCTATCTGACATATGAGGCGGGTTCGTTTCGCCAATATCACTGAAATTTTGATCACTTGGTGATGACCTAAAATATTACTTAATTATTGTTTAACATAATACATAACAAAGAACGACCAATTTCACTTTATCTCAAATTGTTTTATTATTATTTATACTCGCCAAAAAATTTAAATTTATGTCACCGAATTCGTTTAATTTATCATCATGATGTGATCAAAATTTCAGTGATATTGGTGAAACGAACGCGCATATTAACTGCAAACTTTAATCTTGACAAACCTGTCATATCAACTGTCAATACAAGAATGCAAGTGTTTATTATTTTACAATTTTGGCGTATAAACTATATTTGACTAGATATTTGACAATTTTGCATTATAATATGTCAAGTCAATATAATTTAAAACTGTCAACTCAACTGTCACTTAAATCTGTCATATAAACTGTAAACTTTTGATTTGACAAAACAACTGTCAACTAGCCGTCCTTTTAATCGGGCTAATTTAATAATTTTTTTTTGAAAACACAATTTATGATAAATTATCATCAATAACTGCCATTTTTATTTATTTAATGAAGAATCTTTATTAATACAATTTATCATAAATTATCATCAACAACCATCTTTATTCAATGAAGAATTTCTATTAAAAATTGCCCAAAACGCATATTATCAACTAAAGTAAAGCCAATAATATGCATTTATCGCTTAATTCGCTCAAAATCATAATTTATTACCAAGCAATCACCTTTATTGCTTAAAAATGCATTTAATAAAGTATCTCCATTAAATACAAAACCCCAAACACATGTAATTAACTAAAATAAAGCTATTATTATGCATTTATTGCTCAAACTAATTAATAATTAACAAAAACATATTTTGTGCAGATAATTACTAACAAATCTTTCACAACCTAACCTACTTATAGCTTGCTTAAAATAGATTTAAATCAAGCAAATGCATTTATCGCTCAACAAACGCTGTTATAGCATGTAATTAACATTAAAGACATTTATTACAGTTTAAGAAATTTTTTGTCAGTTTCAAAACAATTTATGAGCTCTATGGAACTTTATTTCTTACAGTTCAAAGTCATTTTATGATATTCTTAACAGTTATAAACATTTTAAGACTTTTTTTATAGTTGAGTACCTTTAATAACATTTGTGACAGTTTAGGAACATTTTATATTAATTTAAAAACGTTTGAAGAAAATTCAGGAAAACTTTGCAAGATATTTTGACAATTTAATCATTTTTAAAAATTCAACAACATTTTATGACACTTTAAGGTGACGGTCGGTTGATGCGCCGTAAATGGAAAAGTACATAGTAACCTTTTTCACGTTCACAACCAAACTACAAAACCAATCATATCGTGCTATACGTGCTTTGAAAGGTTGAACAATCTGCCAAGTTTTAATTAAGTTTTCAATTTTTTATGTTTACTAAATTTTTTTATATTAATTATTATAAACTATTGTACTTATTTTTGACAAACTAACGCCGTAAATAAATTTCTTGGTTGATTTATGATAACTAAACTAATATTAAACCCGACCTTAGTGACATATCTTTCAATTAAAATCATTTTCACAAAAATAAAGCCTGTATTTTTTAAATAAACCTGAAAACAACTTTTCAATAATTTTTGTTATAAAATAATTGTATTTTTAGACAACTTCTTGTACAAACGACTGCCAGCAGTTTGGACTCTTGGTCATAGAGGGCAAGTGGTCTCATGTGTTTGTGAGATTGATATTTACTTTTATGACAATCCCTCCCCGGACCCTTCTTTCTAGTCGCGCTAGGCAAAGACACGGTTTGGGCACATGCGGACCACATATTTGATGGCAATTGATAACAATAAACAGAGACGTAGAAACAAAAAGGGTTTAATTTTAAATTTTATTATAAATGGGTTTTGCAATTGGTTGTTATAATAGATATTTTATTAAAATAAATACTAATCATTTGTTTAAAATACTAAACCAATAAATACAGTTTTATTTTGATAAATATTATTTAATTATTTATTTGTTGTATAAAATGAATTGAATTTACTAAAAGTATGAAACTATTATATTGTAAAATGAATAATTGATATAAGTTCTACTGAATTAAAAAATATATAAAGTATATTATTGTGTTATAATAAATATACAGCAATGTTAGTTATTACTGTTATTAGTATACATAATTATTAGAGTCAAGTGAGGTAAATATGAACCGCTCTAAATTAATAAATAAAAGAAGCATGTAATTAAATTACTAATCAATGTATGACAAAATTGTAAATGGTGTTGTTTAGCTTATAGTGGAAAATAGAGAAAAGTGGTAACAATCAGTTGCATTTTTTTTGTCAAGTTAAGTTTTTTCTTAGCAATGTAAAAAAAATGAAATTAATTTAATTTATTGCAGCACTTTTCGAATAACCGACAACTAAATTGAAGTTTAAGTTTTGTAATCATTTTGCACTGTGAAAATAAATCACAGATTATATTTTGTTTGTCATTCTTATTATTTTATACTTTTATTTGTTTTTAATATTGTTATCGCTGTATGTGTCTAAAATGTACGTAAAAATATTTGTAATGTAATTTATAATATATATATTTTAAAATTATATTTATAAAAAATATACTTTTATATGCTTTAATGGTCCAACCACCGAAACTAGTCTACTCGAAATAAAGACAAAGTTAATGCATATAAAAGTATATTTTTTATATATATATAATTTTAAAATATATATACAGGGTGTTAGACAAAAAACGTACGGCTGAATATCTCCATTATTTTTTAACCAATTTATATGATTCAAAATCCATTTTAAATGGTTTTTTGAGTATTATAAAGGCAGGTACACACATATTTGTTTTAATTTTTAGTATAGTTGATATGGCAACCAACTTTTTTTTAAATTTTTTGAATCTCTATGGTATTTTTACAACCATGTAAAATAAAAATATACTTTTATAACAAAATTTTTTGATAAATTGAAAAAACATAATATTTGTTTTTTATTTAAAATGATCGTAATTGAATAGTTTGTATCCAGGCTGGGGCCTGGATACAAACATTCAATCTTTTTGGTCGAGGATATTGCGGCCAAGAAATCGTTCAATGTACAATCGTCTAACTTGTAACAAATTGCCATCAGCAAGTCCATACATGACATGCATGTCAGTCATCTCGGCATTTGTATAGTGATTCATGGTAGAGGAATTCACTAAAAGACACGTCAAACAGCCAAACGTCACTCAATCTAAACAACTGCGACCGATACATGTGATTATCAATAACGAGACGCATTCAAATGAAATCCACTTGTACAGTAGATAAAACAGTCGTTCCAAGTTATCGTTAACAATTTTTTATACTTAATAAACTCATTAATTTTTTGTACTTGATATACTCATTGGCGTACGTCATACTTTTATTTACATTAATGATTTCAACAAATATCGTATATGGTTGTCGCATATTTTGTTCACTCTGTATTTTCGAAACATAGGGGTTTTTTAGAAATTATCATAGGACAAAACATTCTTAGAATAAACTAAGGAATAACATGTCTACCTAACACCCTGTATAAAAATGACTTTTTGACCGGAATTTTATGTTTTAAATCACAGTTTTTCTTAAACCTAAAATATATTATAAAACATACTACCTCTGTTCCATAATAAGTGAGCCATTACCGTTTTATATTTTTTCCATAATGATTGAGCCATTACCAAAGTTTATTTTTTACAAAATAAGTTAGCCGTTTTCGTTTCAACGTACTATATTTATACTTATATTTTTACAAAACTTATAACTAATAAAAACTATTAGTATAAACGAATAGTAGGCAAGCGATTTTCCCTACGAAGCTTTGCCTTGCTAATATGTTGAAGTTTATAATTATTGTTACCGTCACAATCTATAATCGATTTCATAACTGTTTGTAAAGTAATAAACACATTACCTAATGTATGTCTAGTCACCTCTTTAAAAGATTCTTCGACAACTCTTATTAATTCGTCAATATTGCGCGGTGAATGCTGGTGTTGTAATGATTGAATAGACGAAAAAAAGCCAAGATTTGAATGTGCTTGATTCAAATCGGGACTATTGGTCCGTTGAAAAGTAAACGAAATGTTCCAACCATCCCTCCTACATTCGGTCCGAAGTTGCTCATCTTCAATAATGCAATGTAGTCTTGCATTATCATGCTGTATGATTATATTGCTAGAAGTTTTTGAGGAACCCTTTGGCCACTTTTCTTTAATTGCCGGAATCAATTTATCCATTAACATACGTTTGTAAACATCTTTACAGATTTCTACAGGTTTGGTTACCATTGCACCTTTGGGTCAATTTTTGCTATTTCGCGAGGCTGGTTCTTGTACTATAAATGGCCATATTCCAATTTTTCCATTAAAAAACTGGCTACGGTAACGATCGTACCGCGGTCGGGCAACGGCTGCCAAAAACATTACTTTGATCATGTTTGACTTACTTTGAACTTGACGACATGGTTCAACTTCATCAGGCAGAAGATAGATATTCTGCTTTACTTTAGTGATATAAAACCACTTTTCGTCAATGTGGATGTAATTCATTAAATCCTCAAACTCGCCATTTTCTTTCACAAACACAGACAATAATCCAGACGTGATACCTTGTTATCATCCTTTAAAAGCGGTTTCAATGAATTGGAATGCCTCTTAATTTCACCATTTTTTAGCAACCTCCATAGCAAGGAAGGCGGTATTTCAACTGCAACTGATAACGACCGCAATCTCCCTCTTCTTTTGTGATCAACTAATCGAATATTTTTTCTGTTCTGTCAATTTTTTTCCGACCAGAGTTTCCTTTCTTGTTAGAATCAACATTCATAGGCGTATTTTCATCCAAACCACAAACAGAATCAATAATAAATTTGGTCTACTCATCGTTTGAAACTTCCGGCGTTAGAAAACTTTCGCTTAAAAAACCGAATGTTAATTGTTGCTTTTGAAGAATTAAACTGTCAGATATTTTGACGTCCATGGCACATGTGATTAGGAATTTGGTGTATATTAAGAATATCAAAATAGAAATTGAAAAAACAACTAAGTGTCAATAAGTTTGAAAAAAAACTCTTCAAAACTTTTTAAATGTTATTTATGTCATAAGATTTGCTAACATGTTTTATTTGGGTATCTCTGTTAAATTGCTAGTAACTTTTATCTGAACAAATTAATCAACTAATACCGATTGTTCTGAATAATAATAACGAATGTTATACTAAAGCACAATTTAATTATTTCTAAAAACGTTAAGACTAACAAATTTACAGGTAATTAAAAAAAACGTTTATTTGTAACGGTCGATGTATATAAATACAGATTTAGTAGAACAAATAACGGGAATAAAGCAAGAATTTTTTTGAAACCTACTTTTGGTTGCTCTAATTTATAAAACTGATACAATTTTAATGCCAACATTTTCAGTTATTCTAGAAATTCTTGTTTGCAATCTTCCTAGTAACGTATTTTGTACATTTTCACAAATCTTGCTACTAAGAATAATACTTCATTATTAATAATTTTATAAAATTAAAAAGGAAAACGATAAAAAAAATCCGTTTGTTTGTTTTCTACCAATTACTGCCATTGGTCATTTATTTCATACTGTGCAGCGGTGGAAACAAAAGCAACAATATTGTGCAACGTATTTATAAATTCAACTATTTATTTGCATTTAAATAATAATGACAATAAGTTGAACCTAAATTATCAACTTTTTTATAAAACTATAACCTTATTATCAAATTTAATCAAACAATTATATTTCCATAACCAATTAAATATAAATGACTAAAATCAGTTTGGTTCATATATTATTCTGGATTAAAATGATAAAACAAAATCTTCTTGATATATTTTTAATTATTTACAAATGTAGTATTGTAATTGTAAAGTTATTACTTATCACTTCAAAGACAACTCTGCACAATTCTGCAAAAAGACTAAATACAGACACGCACACTTATACCGTTTTGAAAAAAACAGTATAAGCATAAAAAGAAAATCAAGAACTAATCTCGCTACAATAATATACATATATAATAAGCAGTATACAAATCAAATTTGTAAACATGCGAATCTAAATTGTATTTGAAGTTGCACAGGAGTACATCGCGGGGTAAGGGGTAGTAGGTCTATAAATAAACATAGGTGAAAACGTTTCAATATTCTCAATATATTTTTTAAACATTCGTATCATAAAATATTATATTATTATGTTACAATAAGGTTTAGTATAATTTTATCTTTGTTACAAAACACAATAGATGCACACAAATGTTAAAAAAATTGCAATTTCTAGAGTTTTTTTGTTCAATACCTATTAGTCAAAAATAATTTAATTGTTAAAATGCAATTGTTATACACTACTGTTTAAATACAAACTGCACACATAATTTAGTTAAAATATTATGAAGTATATATTTGTAAATATATCTAATAATTATAGAAACAATAATAAAGATTCAATAAAATTAAATATTTTATGCGCGCCCCTGGTGCAAATCTATATAAATACGTAAATACATAACATAATTTTGTAAAAATACGAATTGTTTTCGTACTATGAAGGGGTGCGGGGATGTAGTTTATAAATAAATATATAATCGGCTATGATGCGCGCTAGCTCGAGTAAGTTGTTATTCTGCGCATTATTCTTAATTCAACTATTTAGCAACAGGAGCCAGCACATGTCGGACAAATTTCAATTTTCTTGGTTTCGCGGGTAGACTCTGCCCTTAAAAGCATTTGAAACTCATAAACATCGTTTTCTAATATTTATGAGTAACCAAGAAGTATTAACAGATTATAAAAATTTATAGTAGCTCAAGAATATTTATGTATATTGTGCTCTCAGTTGCAATTTATTTGAACAACAAAGTTTTAATCAATTTTCAAAATTTGTTAAAAAATAGTATAAATTAATATTTTCTAAAAAAATGATTTACATGCTTAGTAGTGTTAAATTATTTCAACAAAAAAATTACAATTTAATTTCAAAATTTAACAGACAATCGAAAGTTTTAGATTTTTATTTATTCCATTAAATTCTCTACACGTTGCAAAAAAACGATTTTAAAAAGGAGTTAAATTTCGTGAGTTCTGCTCGTAGTTTTATGACACTTCTTAAACCGCTCCCTTAACTTTAATTTGACATATTCAAACTTTCCGCGCATCCCCACTCCGCACGTAACGCACTATAGGACGTGACCTGACGTTCTTTATAGTACATTTCTAACCTAGTTTTCTTGGCGGAATTCGTTTGTTTTTGTTTATGATAATATCAAACCAATGATAATGATGAAGAATAGATTTCATTTTAATAATTAATTTTAGTTTAAAGTGAACTTGAAATTCAATCTATGCATACTACAATGAAAACATGATAAAATAGTAAGTTCAAAATTATGAAATTACTAATTATATTTAATAAGCAAAATTGAAAAAAATATTTTTTTTAGGTATTGCTACTTGGAATGTACAGTTAACTAGTCTTTTAAAATTAATCTGTTATATTATTATGCCATCATTTAAATCATACTCTTGTAAATACCCAAAATGTGATAATGCTTACTTTTTAAATGCCACTGAACCTAACAAACATTTTTACCTATTCCCAAAACGGCCAGAATATAAACAATATTGGAGAAATGTTTGTGAAATCGATGCAAATGTTAAAAGTGATTCTTTTCACATATGCGAAGATCACTTTTTATTAAAACATTTTAGAAACGTTGAAAAAAAACATCTTAATTGGAATGCTGTTCCGGAGTATCCTATAAATAGTTTACCAAATGAATCTAAAGATCAAGAACAATCATCAGATTCAAGTTGCATTAATAATGAGAATTTTAATCATTCAATCGACAACATTTTGAATTGGAAACCGAGTTGGCATCATAATTACATTAACGTACCTGAAGAAACATTTCCTGAGTTGAATATTGATTTAAATGATGAAATTAAAAAAGAAGGCATTTTAAGAAAATTGAGATTAACTAAAAACCATCTCAGTCCAGGAATGTTATTGATGTATCATAGTTATCGCAATGTACAATCTCAGTTGTGCATGTTGAACAATAAATTAAAAGTAGAGGAAGGCAAATTTTGGCAGTTAAAGAAATCTTATGATGATCAATGTAAATTTATTGATGATAATTTTACAAAGGACATTGATGACATCGAATTGAAGCTCAAAGCAAAGTTTAAACGAAAGAAGAAAAAAATTAAAGGATGAATTAAAATAAATTTCAGATACTTGCCATCAAATTGCTCAATAGATTTTTAAGAAATGGAAATAAATATGTTTTTTTTTATAACATATTTGTACTTTGTTATAAGTCTAGTCTAGTCTAAATAAATGCTATTGCGTTATTTACTATATATTTTTGTATTTATTTTATAACTCAATATATGTGGAGATTTTATTGAATTATTTATGCTGAACTGGCCACTTTTTCAGGTAAAAAATTTGAAACTCAAGTTGGCAATTTTATGTTTTTATTATATAAATTTAAAAAACCACGTAGGAAAAAGTACTTTTTGTTCTGATAATTGAAACTATCATGAAACGTTTCTGAACTGTCAAAATATTCTTTATTTACTCATAAATATTAGAAAACAATGTTTCTGAGTTTCAAATGCTTTTGAACTGTCATAAAATGTTGTTGGACTGTTAAAAATGATTAAATTGTCAAAATTTTCCTAAATTTTCTTCAAACGTTTTTAAATTAATATAAAATGTTCTTGAACTGTCACAAATGTTATCAAATGTACTCAAACTATAAAAAAATGTTCATAAACTGTTAAAAATATCATAAAATGTCTGTGAACTGTAAGAAATAACGGTTAATGTTTATAAAATAAATTCTCATTATTAGCTTTGCATTTCTCCAAGTTTTAGATCACATTTATGTTGCTATTATGTACTTAATCAATTTAGTTTGATATCTAGTATTAAAGTAAAATATTTTATTTTGTTCAAAAAAGTGATTTTGTAATTTTTGTAACATCGTTACTGAAATGTCATTTTAGTCCATAACACTTTTCCATCCAATGATTCCAAGTCACTACTGCATTTTTTTCTTATTTAACTTTATTTATTTTAACCAATATTTATTTCCATTCTCTTCCCTGCAAATTACTGCTGGTAATTTACTAATAAATTCATTTATATTTGGCTATGTATCTGCTACTATCAATTTTTGCTTATCATGCAATTCTACCTTTTCTAGTCTCTTTACTAATTTTTCATCTTCTCTTGTCACTTCTTTTACAGACAATCCACACCTTTTATACAATTTATTTTGTCACTTGCATTGCATGTTTCCATTCCAATAAACTACTAACTTTAATATTTTTTTTACTAAACTTTTATTGCCCTCTTAAAAAACTTTTTCTTCAAATTTTAACAGTTTTGTAGCCCATCAGCTTGGTTTTCTGCAAAACAATTTATTTAGATGTTGAAAGCTCTACTCTTAATGCCTGCATACAATTTGTTGTTGTACTTTTTGTCAATTGTTTCTGTTTCATTTTCTAGACTTTTGCTATATATATAACATAACACTTTTAATGCACGCAGTCTAAATTATCATTTTCACTTTAAAACAATTATTTGCTATTATTTTAGACAGTTATTTCTATCATCTTATGTCACACTTTACAACTGATAACTATAGCTTAAGCTTGCTTTTGCATTATTGAGTTGTTTTGCGAGTAAACTGATTCAAGTTCAATTATATTCACAATATAACAAGAATAGTTTTACAATTATTTTAAATTGATATTAAATCATAGAAGGAAAAATAAGAAACCAATTTTTTTATGACAAACATTAGGGCCACTTAGTCTAAAATTGTGGACGGAAGGTTTGTATTGGTGTAACCCGCGTACCCGCCCGAGTATTTCTTATCAAGGAATTAATCTTCTATTTTGATGTTCTTATTATCTTATACTTGAAAAATAAATGTTAATTGTTATTAATTCAGAGCAGGATAATCAAAAAACTTTTGATAGTAAACACTTAGGCAAGTTAGCGATTCTTCCTCAAGTGTTTGTTATTAAAAGATTGGATTTTTATTCTATTTTTGATGTTTTTATTGTTATTACAGTTGAAAAATTATAATAAATTTCATAATGACAAACACTTGAGCGGGTAAGCGATGCTTGCCTAAGTGTTTGTCATTAAGAGATTAGGTTTTTCTTCTGTTTTTGATGTTTTTATTGTTATCCCGCAGTCATAAAATTAATCTGAATTAGTATAAAATTATAGAAGAAGAGACAGGCAAGCAATTCTTTAATGACGAACACTTTGGTGAGTAGGCAATTCTTGCCCAAGTGTTTGTCATTATGAGATTGAAGTTTTCTTCTGATTTTGATGTTTTTATTGTTATCACAGCCAAAAAATTAACGAGAATTATTATAAAATTATAGAAGAAGAGATAGACACTTTGGCGGGTAGGCAATTCTTGCTCAAGTGTTTGTCATTAAAAAATTGGGGTTTTCTTCTATTTTTGATGTTTTTATTGTTATCACAGTCAAAAAATTAATGGGAATTATTATAAAATTATAGAAGAAGAGACAGGCAAGCAATTCTTTTATCACAAACACTTTGGTGGGTAGGCGATTCTTGCCCAAGGGTTTGTTATTAAGAGATTGGGTTTTTCTTTTATTTTTGATGTTTTTATTGTTATCACAGTCAAAAATTTAATGTGAATTATTATAAAACTATAGAAGAAGAAACAGGCAATCAATTCTTTAATGACAAACACTTTGGTGGGTAGGCGATTCTTGCCCAAGGGTTTGTTTTAAGAGATTGGGTTTTTCTTCTATTTTTGATGTTTTTATTGTTATCACAGTCAAAAAGTTAATGAGATTTTTTATAAAATTATAGAAAAAGCGTCAGGCAATCAATCTTTTAATGACAAATACTTTGGTGAGTAAGCGATTCTTGCTCAAGTGTTTGTCATTAAGAGATTGGGTTTTTCTTCTATTTTTGATGTTTTTATTGTTATCACAGTCAAAAAATTAATGAGAATTTTTATAAAATTATAGCAAAAAAGAGAGGCAATCAATTTTTTAATGGCAAACACTTTGGTGAGTAAGCGACTCTTGCCCAAGTGTTTGTCATTAAGAGATTGGGTTTTTCTTTTATTTTTAATGTTTTTATTGTTCACAGTCAAAAAATTAATGTAAATTTTTATAAAATTATACAAGAAGTGACAGACAATCAATTCTTTAATGACAAACACTTTGGTGAGTAGGCGATTATGGGCAAGAATTTGTTGTTTGTCATTAAGAAATTAGGTTTTTCAGTTAAATTCAAGCCAGATTTTGGTGCTTTCTAAATATATTTTAATGTTGGATTTTGATATCTTTGACATTTTATGAATAAATGTTTTTACTTTTTAATAATTTGGGAAAATATGTTGATATTTCATTACCGGATTTTGGTATTTTTGACATTTCATTAAAAGAACTTTGCACTTTTTGACAGTTTATGACCAAATTTTAGTTTTGTTAATATTTTTGATATTTCATAGCTGGATTTTGTTATTTTTGAGATTGCATAAAGATTTTCACAATTGTTAAACAGTTTATGACCTATGTTGGAGCTTTTTGACTTCTTCTTCTTCTTTACGTGCCTTGTCCTCCACGAACGTTGGCGATAATCAACATTATTTGGGTCTTGTTGACAGCTCTACTAAAAAGAATTGTAGTACTGACCCCAAACCACTGTCGTAGGTTTTTCAACCAGGACGTCTTTCTGCGACCTGGCCCTTGCCTACCAGCTATCTTTTCCTGCATTATATTTTGCAGTAATCTATACTTCGAGCCTCGCATGATATGGCCAAGATACTCAAGCTTGCGTTTTTTCAGAAGATATAGAATTTCTGTGTCCTTATTGAGGCGTGCAAGAACTTGGGCATTAGATATTCTATCTGTCCACACTATACGTAGCATCCTTCTGTATGAACACATCTCGAATGCTTCTAACTTTTGCACATAGCATCTGTGAGCTTCCAGGTACATTAATATGGAGAAAACATAACAATGTAGCAACCGAACTCGCAGATTGAGATTAAGATCCCTGTGGCACATAACTTGCTTCATTTTATTGAAGGCCGTGCAAGCTTGTTCTAATCTGAATCTATTTTTTTTTCGATTGGTCCCATTGCTGATTCAGGGAACACCCTAGATATTTGAATTAAGCGACTTGTTAATTTGCTGATTTCCTACTTTTATGTTTGTCACCACATTGCGCTCCTTACTGACTACGATGACCTTGGTCTTGTTTATGTTTAGTTCTAGGCCTGCTTGTTCACTATTAGCCAAGACACAATTCAGCAATTCTTGAAGATCTTTCTCCTTTACCTTCAGATTTTCCATCCAAGGCTTCGGCAAATATTCGTTCGGAGTATATGTTGAATAATAGTGGTGATAACACGCACTTTTGTCTAACCCCTCTTTGGATTTCTACTTCATCTGTATTGTTGTTATCTACTCTCACGGATGCGGATTGGTGCCAGTAAAGTTTTTCAATGATACGAATGTCTCTGCCATCTAAACCTAGTTCTTGCAAGATCACTATGAGCTTGCTATGTTTTACACACAAACGCTTTTTGATAGTCTATAAAGCTTTTTGAGAATTGTTTAAAACTTCAAGACGATTTTTGACATTTTATGATTTTGTTTCTTTTTTTAATAATTTTATATTTTATAACCGGATTTGTCATTTTTGACATTTCATGAATAGAATTCAAGTGATTTTGTTTCTTTCTGACAATGTTTTATGAGATTTTGTTACTTTTGACATTCCATAAACAGAATTTTGCACTTACTAACAGTTCATGGTTGAATTTTGGTTTTTTCTGGTTTATTTAAACATTACATAGCCGAACTTTGCTATTTTTGACATTCCTTGAAAAACTGTTAAAAAGTGCAAAATTCTTTGCACTTTTTAACAGTTTATGGCCCAATTTTGATACTTTCTGACAATATAGAAATTTTTGTGGCAGTATTTTACTATTCTTGGCATTTCATAAATAGAATTTTACACTTTTGGTTGGATTGTCGTTTATTTTGAAAATATTGATTATAATTTGTACATTTTAACAGTAACTTTAGATTAAAAAAATTACAAATTAGCAAACAACGCATTTTTTTGAAAGATTTTTTTACATTTTAATTGATTCAAACGCATTTCCAAGGCATTTTATTCAAAAAACGTATTTTTTCTGATATAACATTCATCAAATGTCAACTGTCAAATCTACAAGTTGATTTAAACCTTTTAGTATCTATGAAATGTTTCACAAATCTGCCAGATAAATTGTCAGTTTAACAATGCAACTGTCACCTGTTTTACAAATAATTCATGCAAACACAGTATGTCGACAAAACTATCATATAAGCTATCTGACATATGAACTGCAAACTTTAATTTTGACAAACCTGTCATATCTACTGTCAATACAAGAATGCAACTGTTTTTTATTTTACAATTTTGGCGTATAAACTATATTTGACTAGATATTTCACAATTTTGCATTATAATATGTCAAGTCAATATAACAAAAAACTGTCAACTCAACTAAATCTGTCATATAAACTGTCAACTTTTGATTTTACAAAACAACTGTCAACTAGCCGTCCTTTTAATCGAGTTAATTTAACAAAATTCTCCTAAAAACACAATTCATGATAAATTATCATCAATAACTGCCTTTTTTTAATTATTTAATAAAGAATCTTTCTTTATTAATACAATTTATCATAAATTATCATCAACAACCATCTTTATTCAATGAAGAATTTCCATTAAAAATTGCCCAAAACGCATATTATCAACTAAAGTAAAGCCAATAATACGCATTTATAGCTTAAACTATAAGAAAATTTGCCTAAAATCATAATATCAAGCAAAAAAGCTATAAAATGCATTTAATAAATCCGAAACGAATGTAATTAACCTAAAATAAAGCTACTATTATGCATTTATCGCTCAAACTAATTAAAAATAAGACAAAAATATATTTTGAGCTAACAATTCCTTCACAACCTAACCTAACCTACTTATTGTTTGCTTAATGTGATTTAAATAAAGCTAATGCATTTATCTGTCACCAAACACAATTATAGCATGTGATTAACATTAAAGAGATTTATGACAATTTAAGAATATTTTTGTCAGTTTCAAAGCAATTTATGAGCTCTATGGCAGATGTGGAACACTTTATTTCTTACAGTTCAGACATTTTATGATATTTTTAACAGTTTAGGATTTTTTTTTTATAGTTTAGTACATATGATAACATTTGTGACAGTTCAGGAACATTTTATATTAATTTAAAAACGTTTGAAGAAAATTCAAGAAAACTTTGCAAGATATTTTGACAATTTAATTATTTTTAACAGTTCAACAACATTTTATGACAGTTCAAAAACATTTGAAACTCATAACCATCGTTTTCTAATATTTATGAGTAACCAAGAAGTGTTAACAGATTATAAAAATTTATAGTAGCTCAAGAATATTTATGTATATTGTGCTCTCAGTTGCAATTTATTTGAACAACAAAGTTTTAATCAATTTTCAAAATTTGTTAAAAAATAGTATAAATTAATATTTTCTAAAAAAATGATTTACATGCTTAGTAGTGTTTAATTATTTCAACAAAAAAATTACAATTTAATTTCAAAATTTAACAGACAATCGAAAGTTTTAGATTTTTATTTATTCCATTAAATTCTCTACACGTTGCAAAAAAACAATTTTAAAAAGGAGTTAAATTTCGTGAGTTCTGCTCGTAGTTTTATGACACTTCTTAAACCGCTCCCTTAACTTTAATTTGACATATTCAAACTTTCCGCGCATCCCCACTCCGCACGTAACGCACTATAGGACGTGACCAATGAAGTAGATTACTCTACTTCATTGGACGTGACTAGCTGACGTTCTTTATAGTACATTTCTAACCTAGTGTTCTTGGCGGAATTCGTTTGTTTTTGTTTATGATTATATCAAACCAATGATAATGAAGAAGAATAGATTTCATTTTAATAATTAATTTTAGTTTAAAGTGAACTTGAAATTCAATCTATGCATACTACAATGAAAACATGATAAAATAGTAAGTTCAAAATTATGAAATTGCTAATTATATTTAATGAGCAAAATTGAAAAAAATATTTTTTTTAGGTATTGCTACTTGGAATGTACAGTTAACTAGTCTTTTAAAATTAATCTGTTATATCATTATGCCATCATTTAAATCATATTCTTGTAAATACCCAAAATGTGATAATGCTTACTTTTTAAATGCCACTGAACCTAACAAACATTTTTATCTATTCCCAAAACGGCCAGAATATAAACAATATTGGAGAAATGTTTGTGAAATCGATGCAAATGTTAAAAGTGATTCTTTTCACATATGCGAAGATCACTTTTTATTGAAACATTTTAGAAACGTTGAAAAAAAACATCTTAATTGGAATGCTGTTCCGGAGTATCCTATAAATAGTTTACCAAATGAATCTAAAGATCAAGAACAATCATCAGATTCAAGTTGCATTAATAATGAGAATTTTAATCATTCAATCGACAACATTTTGAATTGGAAACCGAGTTGGCATCATAATTACATTAACGTACCTGAAGAAACATTTCCTGAGTTGAATATTGATTTAAATGATGAAATTAAAAAAGAAGGCATTTTAAGAAAATTGAGATTAACTAAAAACCATCTCAGTCCAGAAATGTTATTGATGTATCATAGTTATCGTAATGTACAATCTCAGTTGTGCATGTTGAACAATAAATTAAAAGTAGAGGAAGGCAAATTTTGGCAGTTAAAGAAATCTTATGATGATCAATGTAAATTTATTGATGATAATTTTACAAAGGACATTGATGACATCGAATTGAAGCTCAAAGCAAAGTTTAAACGAAAGAAGAAAAAAATTAAAGGATGAATTAAAATAAATTTCAGATACTTGCCATCAAATTGCTCAATATTTTTAAGAAATGGAAATAAATAAACATAATTGTACTTTGTTATAAGTCTATTCTAAATAAATGCTATTTGCCTTATTTACTATATATTTTTTACAAATGTCAAAAAAAGTTCATAAACTGTCAAACATTAAAAAATATAAAAGTTAACATGTTCCTGAGCTACCATAGACTTAAATAAATATTCTTGAGCTACCATAAGTTTCTCTAATCGGTTAAAACTTCTTGGTTACTGATAAATATCGGAAAACAATGTTTCTGAGTTTCAAGTGCTTTTGAACTGTCATCAAATGTTGTTGAACTGTTAAAAATGATTAAATTGTCAAAATAACTAATAGCAAAGTTTTCCTGAATTTTCTTTAAACGTTTTTAAATTAATATAAAACGTTCCTGAACTGTCACAAATGTTATCAAATGTACTCAAACTATAAAAAAAATCCTAAAATGTTCATAAACTGTTAAAACTATCATAAAATGTCTGAACTGTAAGAAATAAAGTTTTCCTCAGCTGACATAAAGCTCATAAATTGTTTTGAAACTGAGCAAAATATCTCATAAATGTCTTTAATGTCAATTACATGCTATAACTGCGTTTGTTGAGCAATAAATGCATTTGCTTGATTTAAATCAAGTTTAAGCTAGCTATAAGTAGATTAGGTTGTGAAGGATTTGTTAGTAATTATCTGCACAAAATGTATAATAGTTAATTACATGCGTTTTGAGTTTTAGATTTAATCGAAATACTTTATATATATATATATGCATTTAGCATTTTTAAGTGATAAAGGTGGTTGCTTGGTAACAAATTATGATTTTGAGTGAATTTTCTTGTAGTTTAAGCAATAAATGCTTATTATTGGCTTTACTTTAGTTGATCATGTGCGTTTTGGGCGATTTTTAATGAAGATTCTCCATTGAATAATTAAAAAAATAAAATAAAGACTTTTGTTGATGATAAATTTATAAAAACTTGTATTGATGGAGATTCTTTATTAAATAATTTAAAAAAAGCAGTTGTTAATGATAATTTATCATAAATTGTGTTTTTGAGCAAATTAACTCGATTAAAAGGACGGCTAGTTGATAGTTGTTTTGTCAAATGAAGAGTTGACATTTTATATGACAAATTCAAGTGACAGTTGAGTTGACAGTTTTTTGTTATACTGACAGTCGACATATTATAATGCAAAATTGTCAAATATCTAGTCGATTGTTTATACGCCAAAATTGTAAAATAAAAAACAGTTGCATTCTTGTATTGACAGTTGATGACAGGATTGTGAAGATTAAAGTTTGCAGTTTATATGTCAGATAGCTTATATACTGTTTTGTCGACATATTGTATTTGAATGACATATTTGTAAAACAGTTGACAGTTGCATTGTTAAATTGACAATTGAAGGTTTAAATCAACTTGTAAATTTGACAGTTGACATTTCATTTGATAAATGTTATATTAGAAAAAAATACGTTTTCTGAATAAAATGCTTTGAAAATGAGTTTGAATCAATTAAAATGTAAAAAATCTTTCAAAAAGATGAGTTGTTTGCTAAAACCGTATTAGAAACGCTTTTACAGTTAAAATGTTACATCTGTCAGGACGTGTTGTGTTGAATTCTTCACAATTTTTGCTATTCCGTGTGAAAATAATTATTTTATTGCTACTCAGTTCACCGTAAGATACAGTGGCGTAGCTAGGATTTTTGGGCTTTAGTCTTTTGAAAAAAAACGTACACAATTTTGTAACTTTTTTTTATATAAATTAACTGTTGAAAAAGTACAAAATTATAATCAATATTTTCAGAATAAACCACAATCCGATCAAAAGTGTGAAATCCTATTTATGAAATGTCAAGAATAGTCAAAGTACGGCCATAAAAATTTCAATATTGTCAAAAAGTTGCAAAATTGGGCCATAAGCTGTTGAAAAGTGCAAAATTCTTTTCATGGAATGTCAAAAACAGCAAAATCAGGGTATGTAATACTTAAATAATATCAGAAAGAACCAAAATCCAACCATGATCTGTTGAAAAGTACAAAATTCTGTTTATGGAATGTCAAAAATAACAAAATCTGGTCATAAAACATTGTCAGAAAGAAACAAAATTTGGTCAAAACACTTGAAATGTCAAAGATATCAAAATCCGGCCGTAAAATATTAAAATATTTTTAAAAAGCACCAAAATCTGGCCCGAACTGTAGAAAAACATAAAAAAAATTATAAAATGGCAAACTTCAGCTATAAAATATCAAAATATTGTTAGAAATAGCTAATTTTTGTCATAAACTGTTAAAAAGTGCAAAATTATATTTATGGAAAGTTGAAAATCGTTCAATTCGTTCATAAAACATTTTCAAAAAGAACGAAAATTTGACTAAAAACAGTTGAAAACTGCATAATTATGTTCAAAAAATGTCAAAAACAGCAAAATCCGTCTTGAAATTTCAAACTATTGTTATAAAGCAGCCAGATTGGCTATGAAATATCAAATATTATTAAAAAGAACCAAAATCCTCTATAAACTGTCTAAAAGTACAAAAATTCTATTATAAAATGTCAAAAATAGCCAAATCCAGCTATAAATTATGAAAATATTGTTTTATTAACTTAATAATTTTTAGATTTTGAAACAGAGTTTGCCTTCTATGCTTGTGGGTTTTCCGCATTGCAGACTCTTGCATACAGATAGCTACGCCACTAGTAAAGTAATTACTTCCCATCTATACTTGCACGGAATAGGAATTGTTGAAAAGAATCGTCTCAATATTTTGGTCATACAAACCGGATATCAACGAATCCTAACAGATTGATTTACGTAGCGCCATTAAAACGGCTTCTGGCGACTTAAATCGTTCGAATGTGTTGATTCCCCATTTCATGTTATTATGGTCTTTGTTTTATCCAGTTTCATTTGTTTGGCAATTTCAGGTCTTCTTGATTATAAGCTTCCGTCAACATAGAACCCGGAAAGAGTGTCTGCAACAACTCTTGCAGAGCCTTCAATCGACTTTGTGTATTTTTCGTTTATGATTTGCAAGGATCCAATGTTCCCAGTACGTTCTTTGCTTGCATGTAGAACTGTTTTGCACACAGTTTATAAATATCGGGCCGGTGGTTCAATACAGTGTTCCCGCTCACCCACCCAAGTGTTTGTTATCAAAAATTTTGCTCAATCTCACAGTTGTTGCGTTTTTGCTGATTTTGATATGACAGATTGAATTACAGATGTCACTAATACGTCAGAGGTGGGAACAACATCAAATTTCTTGATAACAATCACTTGGGCGGGTGGGCGGGAACACAGTTTATAAATATCGGGCCGGTGGTTCGATACGGTGTTCCCTCTCACCCACCCAAATGTTTGTTATCAAAAAAATTGTTTATTCTCACACTTGTTGCGTTTCTGCTGCTTTTGATATGACAGATTGATTGACAGTTCTCACTAATACGCCAGAGTTGGGTACAACATCAAATTTCTTGATAACAATCACTTGGGCGGGTGGGGGGGAACACAGTTTATAAATATTGGGCCGGTGGTGTGATACAATGTTCCCGCCCGCCCACCCAAGTGTTTGTTATCAAAAATTTGCTCATTCTCACACTTGTTGCGTTTCTGCTGCTTTTGATATGATAGATTGAATGACACTTGTCACTAATAAGACTGAAGTGAGTACAATATCAAATTTCTTGATAACTAACACTTGGGCGGGTGGGCGGGAACACAGTTTATAAATATCGAGCCGGTGGTTTGATACAATGTTCCCGCCCACCCACCCAAGTGTTTGTTATCAAAAAAATTGCTCATTCTCATACTTGTTGCGTTTCTGCTGCTTTTGATGTAACAGATTGAATGACAGTCGTCACTAATACGTCAGAGGTGGGTACAATATCAAATTTCTTGATAACAATCATAAGGGCGGGTGGGCGGGAACACAGTTTATAAATATCGAACCGGTGGTTTCATACAATATTTCCTTCCAACCACCCAACTATTTGTTATCAAGAATTTTGCTCATTCACACACTTGTTGCGTTTCTGCTGCTTTTGATATGATAGATTGAATGATAGTTGTCACTAATACGACTGAGGTGGCTACAATATCATATTTCTTGATAAAAATCACTTGGGTGGGTGAGCGACAACACAGTTTATTAATATCGATATTTTATTTGATAGAATGTTTCCTCCCACCCACCCAAGAGTTTGTTATCAAAAAATTTGCTTATTCTCACACTTGTTGCGTTTTTGCTGTTTTTAATGTAACAGATTGAATGACAGTTGACAGTAATACGTCAGAGGTGGGTACCAATATCAAATTTCTTGATAAGAATCATTTGGGCGGGTGGCAAGGAACACAGTTTATAAACATTGTGCCGCTGGTTTGATACAGTGTTCCGGCCCACCCACCCAAGTGTTTGTTATCAAAAAAATTGCCTATTCTCACACTTGTTGCGTTTTTGCTGTTTTTAATGTGACAGAATGAATGACAATTGACAGTAATACGTCAGAGGTGGATACAATAACAAATTTTTTGATAACTAACACTTGGGCGGGAACACAGTTTATAAATATCAGGCCGGGTGGTTTGATACAATGTTCCCTCCCACCCACCCAAGTGTTTGCTATCAAGAAACTTACTTATACTTGTTGCATTTCTGCTATTTTTGATGTGACAGATTGAATGACAGTTGACAGTAATACGTGAGAGGTGGGTACAATAATAATTTTTTTAATAACTAACACTAGGGCGGGTGGGCGGGAACACAGTTTATAAATATCGGGCCGGTGGTTGATACAGTGTTCCCGCGCACCCACCCAAGTGTTTGTTATCAAAAAAATTGCTTATTCTCACATTTGTTGCGTTTCTGCTGCTTTTGATATGACAGATTGAATGACAGTTGTCACTAATACGTCAGAGGTGGGTACAACATCAAATTTCTTAAAAGCAAACACAGTTTATAAATATCGGGCCGGTGGTTTGATACAAAGTTCCCGCCCACTTACCCAAGTGTTAGTGATCCAGAAATTAGAAGTATCACTTTTCTGCAAACGTTATAAGTCTTTATGTCAATGGAAGCAATGGTGGTACAAACCTCTTAATGACCAACACTTGGGTTGGTTAGTGCGTCATTCCAATTAATAATTACCAGCCAGTAGTTTGAACTAGAGTGCTCAACCGCTCGCCCGAGTGTTAGTAATCCAGAAATCAGAAGTATCTATTCTTTACAAGCGATACAAGTCTTTATGTCAGAGGAGACAACAATGGTACCAATCTTTTAATGACCAAGGGTCACTCCAATTTATGATTAGGAGCTAGTAGTTAGAACAGGAGTGCCCACCCGCCCAAGTGTTACTTTTCAAGCGTTAGAAAGTCAGAGGAGGAGGTTGTAATATCTAATCTCTTAATGATCAACACTTGTGTGGGTCACTCCAATTGATGATTACTAGCCAGTAGTTTGAACTGGCCCAGTTTAAACTACTCGCTCGTAATCATAAACTGGGGTTCCCGCCCACCCATCCAGGCATTTGTTATCAAAAGATTGAATAATGAACAGAGGTCGATATTCAATCTTTTGATAACAAGCACTTGGTTGGGTGGGCGGGTACCCCAGCAGTTTAAACTATTTGCACGTAATTATAAAGTGTGGTTTCCGCCCACGCACCCAGGTTTCCTTTATCAAAAGATTGAATAAAGAATCTTTTAATAACAAAAACTTGGGTAGGTGGGCGGGAACCCCAGTTTGAACTACTCGCTTGTATTTTATGATGTTTGTGACAGTTCAAAAGCATTATTAACAGTTTAAATGCTTTTTTGACAGATGAGAAACAAATAAAATCATCCTATTGTTGTTCAGTAAATACGAACTGCGGCTCTTTATACGCATGCATATATCATGTCTGTTTTATTTTATATATTTTTTGTTGACAAAACAATGCCATCAGTTCCTGTTTTATAATAAACATAATTGTAATGTTTGGTCATCTTTTATTTAGGGTCGAAGTCGGGTTTAATAAGCTAGTCCTAAATCAACTGAAGTACCGACCTAAATAAATATGGTTTCTGAAATGCTTCTTGGTTTAAATGATGAAATAACAGATGGTTAATTGAAATTATAGAGATGGAATTAATAAACATAATTGAAGAGTAATTTTTTTTTTTTTTTTTTAGGGAGATTTGTAACAACATTAAATAGTTTTTGTATTAATTTATTATAAAATAAATAAAACAAATTTTCCATGAATTATATTACATATATATTTAAAAAACTGTAATTAGTTTAAACTTTTACAAGGTCATCATTGGCTTTGTAAAGGTTGAAACTAGTTACTGTTTTTTAAATAAAATCTTAAACATGTTTGAGTTTTCAAAATTGCTCAGTTTGCAAGTTTAAGAACATTTTTGGTAGTGGCGGGACAATTTGTAACATTTTTGACAGCTTAAGATTATTATTGATATTTTATGACATTTTTGACAGTTTGTTAAATAACAGTTCAAACCCATTACTAAAAGTATAGAAACACTTTTGGCAGTTACTTAACATTTTATAATATTTGAGTCATTTCAAGACCATTATTGTCACTTCAATAACATTTTACGGCATTTTCGACAGTTTATGATAGTTTAAAAACATTGCTAAAAGTTCAAGAACATTATTGACATTTTATGTCAGTTTATGAACATTTTATAAAGTTTGTGATAGTTCAAAAGCATTATATGACAGTTTAGAAACATTTTATGGCAGTTTAATATTTTTTGATAGTTTAGAGCTAATTTATGACAGTTTAAAAACAATATATGACACTTTAGAAAAACATTATGGCAACTTAGTAGTTTTATAACATTTGTGACAGTTCAAAAACATCATACGATGTGAGAGTTTAAAAGCATTATATGACGGTTTAGAAACATTTTTTATTATTTAATAATATTTTTAAGCTTATAAACGTTATTGACAGTTGAACAAGCGTTCGTAAACTGTTGAATGATTTTGTTGTTAAAATAGTTCAATGAAATATAAAAAATACTCAGTGAATGTAGCAATAATAACATTTATTAATTAAAGACTAGAATTATAACAAAACATACTTATACTCTATAAAAAATCATGTTTAAATTCCCTGAAATATAAGAAATAACATAAATGCTTGTCAGTCTCAACTTAACAATACTTAGAATGTATTAGAAATACCAACAACTTATTTCAATTTATCACTTTTCAAAGTTTTATTCGATCGCTTCCGTTTACCACAAATCGTTTTATTATTCATTTCTTTCAACAATGAATTATGTTGCAATTGGAAGTTATCAATGTTATTTGTAAAATTTTTCTTAATAAATTTACATTGATCTCCATATAGTTTTTGTAAACGCAAACATTTTTGCCGTTCCAAGTTTAATTTTTTTTTACACGTACTCAATTTAGATTGCATATTACGATAACACTTATACATCTCTGACATTTCTGGAGTGAGCCTTTTTTGAGTTAATCTCAGTTTTCTTAAAATACCTACTTTTTTATTTTTGTTTTGCGGTAAATTAACAAATTGAAGGTAATCATGATCAAAAAGATGACTCATTTTGCTTCTAAAATGATTTTTATCGGTTGCTAAATTGAATAATCGAGTAAATTCATTATCATTATGATTAGTAGAGTCTTCCGTTGTTACTGAAGGCAGTTTATTTAATAAATTAAATGTAGCCGAACATAAAATATTATTTTTTGGTTCTTGATTTAGAACTTCACATATTGGTTCAGCAGTCGATTTATTTGATAAATAAACATTTTCATTTGTAGAAGTTTCAAATAAAAACCCTTTTTCATGATTCTCCGGAACAGCATTCCAATTCAGATTTAGTCTACGAATGTTTTTAAAATGTTTCGTTAAAAAATGATCAGAGCATATACGAAAATTTTTACAATCGACACTTGCATCAACTCCGCAAGCTTTTCTCCAACATTCTCTATAGTCTAGATTTGATGGGAATTGAAAAAAATGTTTGTTAGGAACCAAGGGATTTGCAAAGTAAGAACTTTTACATTTGGGGTATTTACAGGTATATTTTTTTCTATTTGATGCCATAATAAAATAACAGATTGACTGTTAAAAATGTATAGTTGTAATATTAGAACATCGGTTAAGCAACCTTATGTTATATTCAAGTGGCAAATATTCTGGTACCTTAAAAAAAAAAGAAATATTTTATTTTGTATATTATGAAATATAATTAGTAATTCTATAATATTTTATTAATAATTAATTAAATAAAATCTATTGACTTACATTAATAATAAACAAACGAATTCTGCTAAGAAAATTAGGTTAGAAATTCGATGCCAGTGAATGCTATTTCGCCATTTTGCATAGAGATGTCGGCAGTAGTCGGCACTTTAAAAGTATCTATCTATCCAGTGGTGTAGTCTGCGGGATGGTTAGAGGTTATAGCATTTCCCTAAAATGATTGGAAAAAAATGCGTAATGATTCTAAATATTTGAATAAATTAAATCTAGTTGGTTATTTATTAAAAAATTACACCAAATATTGATAACAGAAACTATAATATCCTCCAAATTGTTTTTAATTTGTTTTGTTTAAACTGCGTCAAATCTCATGTTTAGCAATGTTTCCTCTCTAAATCACTGTGAAGAAAAGTCGGTCATTGACCCTATTCACCCGTCCCGATTAATCCCCTTAACTAATCTGGATGGATAAGTTTTGTTTTTTATTATTTATATTAAGCGTGCTTGTCTCGGACAAGCTTGCAATATGGTTGAGTCAAGGAATTCAGTGGTAGAAAAACTGCAAGGAAAAAGATAAACCGATCTTGGATAAGTTTATTAAATCTGATATCAGTTCTTATCAAATTTATGTCAAACCAGTTGATAATACAAGCGAAAATATCATGTCAATAAGAGGCAAAATTTGATTTTATGAATAAGGTTGATTCCAAAGGTAGAAATCGTGTCGTTATCTTCTTCAAGAAGTTTGATTAAACTAACAATTTTTTAAACGGTAGTTTTCTAAATAGTAACTTAAAATCATTTGTTCTTTCACATAACATTGCATGTAAAGACACTGTACGCGGAGTTTACAACGTTTACAAAAAAGAACTCATTTTCTTAGACGTAAGTCAGCCGTTTCCAGAAAACTTTAAGTTAGAAAATCGATTAATTAGTCTTCTGCCATTCAAGCCTTTCTCTTCCCCAAAAAACACCAATTGCAACATTCGCCGTGCCTGTGGTGGGACAAAGAGTGTTCTGATGCAGTTAACAAATCACAACGTCTCTAAAGATCAATTTCTATCTGTTCTATGGTTTTTCTCATGACTCTTTCATAGAGCTCAAAACAAATTTAGTTTTTTAAATTTAACCAATTTAGTTCTTCAAGTTTTTGACTTGGTACTTGATGTACTCTTTTAGGGTTGTTCACAGTAAAAGAAACTACCTGCCCACAATTTAAACTTGGTGCCCGCCCGCCCACCTCACTGTTAGTTATCATGAGATTCATTGTTAAACAATTCTTTGATGTCTAAGTAACAACTGACGTTTATTCTTTTATTTATAATAGTTACTAGAACATAAGAGGTGAAGGAAATATAGGATTTCTTGATGACTAACACTTGGTTGAGTGAGTGGGTTACAGTAAAAGAAACTACCCGCTCACAATTTAAATTTGGTTCATTGTTAAACAATTCTCTGTCTAAGTGACAATTGACATTTATTCTTTTGTATATAATAGCTATAAAAACATAAACGATGGGAGAAATATAAAATTCATTGATGACTAACACTTGGGTGAGTGGTTAGATCATAGTAAAAGATACTACCCGCAATTTAAACTTGGTGCCTGCCCGTCCAGCAAGCCTTAGTTATCAAGAGATTCATTGTTAAACAATTTTCTGATGTCTAAGTGACATTTGATATTTATTCTTTTGTATATAATAGCTACAAAAACACAAAGAGTGGGAAAAATATAGGATTCCTTGTGACTAACACTTGGCTGGGTGGGTGGGTTACAGTAGAAGAAACTACCCGCCCACAATTTAAACTTTGTTTTTTTTTTTAATTACATTTATTACAAAACTGATAACTTTTAAAAGTTTACAAAAGAGCTCAAAATGACTGACGGTGGCATAAAAGACACTCCATCTCTTCACGTTAAGCTTTTGGTTTTGCTCAAAACCGTCTCAATGGCATCCGGAAGTCCCGGAAGCCAGAGAGTGGCATGCGTGCCAGGAGAGGTTATCCGTATGCACGACGGAGATTGTTTTCTCTAGCCACCCCAAAAATGTGTTATTATCACAAGTGATCTTAAGGATCGTTTCTCCAAAAGTAGGAGGTATTTTCTCTGGAGTGTACAGAGTTATATAGAGGTAGGCAACTTTAATTAATTTTGCCTGTGTCTTATTGGTTTTGCTTAAGGGATGGGGCTGGTTGGTGACACCTACTTGAAACTTTTGTTTTGTTTTTTTAGGTTGCCTAGGTGAGTGCTCAGAAGTGAATAAACAAAACTTTTCCTTTTGATTTATTTCTTTCGAAAGGGTTTTTTACCAAAAGCTTGGATCCTTTCTTTTTCTGAAAGGGTTTTTGGCTTGATTGGGATTCTGTGTTAGATTAGCTATGGTTGCCATCCCAGCTCGAGAGAAATCCGTCTTGTTTGGAAGGAGGTTTGCCTATTTTGCAGCAGCCAATCGCGCAATATTTTGTCTTTTCACTTCGTTTCTTGAAACGGCTCTATTGGGCCTGAATCTCGGACGTATTAAGTGTCCAACTAAAACAAAGACGCACCCGTCGCTATTTTTCTAAGGTGTCCAAAGTGGTTTTCTTTTAGATTTCATCCTCTATGTTTGTGAGAATTATTTTTTTTATTAGGTTCCCATTCTCTATAGAGCCCGCAACAGGGCTACTAGAAAAGTATAATTTTTGAAAGTGGGTTGTACACAAACATACAAATTGAATATGCAGTTTGTTGCGCACTCTACCACTACCAAAGCTCACCCTGTTGATCATCTGACTAGCAAGCCGATTTTTGAAATGGGATAGTCGCAATCACCCGTTTAAAAAAAAATCCGCGCCAAAGTGTGTGTTGCCAGACTCTAGAGGCGCATCTCTATTGTGACTCTCTAGCTACCAGGTTTCTGTCATTCTCCTTTACGGATTTCCACACACGGCACAAACATGCGGGAATACTACGCTGCAGGGTGATTGTAATTAGTCTGAAACCTCGTCCTCGGCTGACTGCCAGCTTAAAGTTCCAATACGAGGAAACAGGGGCGGTGCTAACTACTATGGCACCCTCTGCAAATTACAAATATGTCGCCCCGTCTTTACAGATTAAAAAAAAAAACATAATTATTACTAAAAAAATGTATATTCACTAAGTTTACGCGCGATTGCATTAAGAAAGGAAACGGAAAAAAATTAAAATTACATAAATCACTCAAAGTGAGAGAAGAATAGCCGTTTTCTTTTATGCGGTTGTGTTGTCTGTTACATTCTGGACTGGGTCTGAGAAGGTAGAAATTAATATGGTGCTTCTGGTTATTGTTTGGGTGGTTGTCTCTTCAGAAAATTACGTCCTTAAGTTGGGAGCAGCGGTTACCTTCTAGGGTACTACCAGTACCCTCTAGGGTTAGGTAGTCTTAGCCCATCGCAATCTAAAGATTTTTTTAATGGTTCACTGGTGACGCAGAGTTAAAGGCTAGCGGTAGAACTGACTCCAAAGTTTGGCGGGGTTTTGTTGAAAAAGATCTCGACCGTCACAAATCCAGAAGTTGGTTTAATTGCTTGCTAGATGGTTAACCTCAATGATAGAGATAAGGGGTGTACTGTATGCAGCTTATTGTAATTGATTTTCAGCTTCTATGTGCTAGGAAGTGATGTGTGCACCAAGTGTTATGTGAAATGACGTGGCAGTAAACGTTTATAGTTGTGAGGTGTCTATGACGTTTTGCTGGGAACGGTTTTAAAGGTACCGTTGGTTAGGACGGACTCTCAGTGTGAATGAGTTTTCAGTAACAGTTTTGTTGACTTTAAGCACGCCTCTTTTAAAACCTGTTTTAGCAACAATCCCCTTCTTTTTGCATTTTTATGGCACGCACTAATGTCTTGCATTTTTTGGTAAATAATAGAAAATAGTATAAATCAAGCTTCCTGGAAATTTACGTTCAGAAATTTATAACGTAATGAGCTCAGTTCCAGTTAATTACATTAATGTCATATCTGAGAGTTACTTTTGTTATTGTCACTATTGGATAATTGTGATTTGACTCACTATAGTTTTCACTCGGTTCACAACTACTGGGTCTTAGGGCTTTAAGGGGGTCTGATTTGGGTGTAGACTTTAGGTGCAAACTAAGGTTATCCTAGTGCTGACGTGAGGGAACCATATTGTCCAGTAGTAGTGGTTCACTTTAGTTATGTTTGGATTCAGCTTTTCGGTGCTCTCATTGGTTGACAATGTTGATCAGATCAAACGTAAACATAGTTTATAAATATTGAGCCGGTGATTTGATAACTAACAATTGGGCGAGTGAGCGGGAACACAGTTTATAAATATTGAGTTGGTGGATTGATAAAGTGTACCCGCCCACTCGCCCAAGTGTTTATCAACAAATTTGCTTATTCTCACATTTGTTGCTATTCTGATGTTTGAAAGACAGTTGTCACTAATACGTTAGCGATGGGTACAATAACAAACTTCTTGATAACTAACGATTGAGCGGGTGAGCGGAAACACAGTTTATAAATATTGGGTCGGTAGTTTGATACAGTGTTCCCGCCCACCCGCCCAATTGTTTATTATCAAGAAATTTGCTTATTCTCACATTTGTTGCGTTTCTGCTGTTTTTAGTATGACTGATTGAATGACATTTCTCACTAATACATCAAAGGTAGATACAATAACAAATTTTTTGATAACCTATAACTGGGCGGGCGGGCGGGAAGTCAGTTTATAAATATTGGGTCGGTGGTTTAATACACTGTTTCCGCCCACCCGCTCAATTGTTTATTATCAAGAAATTTGCTTATTCTCACATTTGTTGCGATTCTTCTGTTTTTAGTATGACAGATTGAAAGACAGTTGTCGCTAATACGTTAGAGGTGGGTACAATAACAATTTCTTGATATGTAACAATTGGGCGGGTGGGCGGAAACACAGTTCATAAATATTGGGTCGGTGGTTTGATAAAGTGTTCCCGCCCAAGTGTTTGTTATCAAAAAATTTGCTTATTTTTAAATTTGTTGCGATTCTGTTGTTTTTAGTATGACAGATTGAAAAACAATTGTTACTAATACGTCATAGGTGGGTACAATAACAAATTTGCAGATCCGGTTTTGGAAAAGGAGCGTTCCTGTTTTTATCCATAGCTACTAATGATTGACAGTACAATTTTTATTGATATAGATTTTTTTGCTGCAAGAGTTCTTTGTTCTCTTGGTGGTAGGGGCGTCTGGAAAATGTGACTGTTTATTTTTTGGCACATTTTTTCTTCATTTATTGAAAAAACTTCTCTATGTATTGGAAGGTCTTCGTGCTGACGGGTCCGTGAAGTTGGAGCGACTTTACTCTAAGTCACTTTGGGCGCCAATTGTTGCGGTTTAGGTTTGTCGAAGTGGGCGCTAGCAACGATTCTGGACCGGTGTTAATGTCCGAGAATAGATTTATTATTTTGGGGTTTGTGCGGGGTTTTTCACTATTGTTTTTTTTAGGAAATTACTACATGGAGTCTAAACAGTTGCCGACGTGGCAGTTCCTCCAGGAAAGTATGTCTTGAAGGTAGAAGCAGCATTACTTTCTAGGATAACACAAAGTCTTATTGCTTAACTTAATTTCCATTGCTATAAATATCTAATTTTGCTTCTCAATAGTCAGTCAAGTTCTGGCGCCAAAGCAGACATCACACGTACTCCTTAGGTCACATCATAGACTGTTAGTTTAAGATTTTTGGCATATTAGCCTAAAGGATTATTAATGTACATCATAGACTTTGTAGCTTTCAATGGACGACCATCAGCCTGGTCCCGTCAATTCTACTACTACCAGTTCAAACATTTTAATAGATAAATCAAAGAGAACTAAGCACTTAAGTTCCTGTTTCAAGCGGCACTACGTTGTGCAACACAAAACCAAATCTGTTCTTTAATCAGAATCGCACTCTGGCTGAGTAGATATGAATGGGTCATTCATACAGAGTGCGGGTCGCACTTTGTGGGAACGAATATGACGCAAAACAATTACAAACTTGCAAAATTCTAAAATGCAAGAAGAACCCCAACGCCGTGGAACTTTAAACCCCAAAGTTATTTAACTGCCCCTCGGGTTGTGTGACGGTCGCTCCCTTATTATCTCCAGATTAATCTCATATCTTACTAGTCAATCAATTTTCTACGGTGGTCGGAGCTGCTGAACAGGGTGCTTGTCACCACCCGGCTACTGGGTGTGGGTTGGCTAGATAGTAAAAGAAGGTTAAAAGTTAAAAGCGCTATTGTGTACTACTCAGACAAATTATGACTTATTATATTTTTAAGCGAAGATAAATTATAAAAAAAACATGTTTGACAATAATATGATGCAATGTGGATCATCATGAGCTATGGCGCCCCTTGTTCTATTGCTTTTCTCTTTCCTAGAACCACCGGTTACGACCTGAAAGTTTATTAAAACACGCAAGCCCCATAACCACGGCAAGGAGACGATCGTCAACGGAAAAAATATGTGAAGAAATACTTAAATACTCTTATCGCTATGGGAAAAATATGAAACTTAAAACACTCGGGTGAGTGGGAACTACAGTTTAAAATTATGATGTTAATTCCACATCATAATTTTGAACTGTAGTGCGTAACCCACGCACTCAAATATTGGCCAACAAACGGTTCGAAATCACCTTCTCTTTCTTGAACAAAAGGATTTCTAACGTTTATAAAAAAAAAATTGGAATTTCTTGTTAACAAACTCATTGAGTGGCTGTGTGGGTACTGCAGTTTAAATTACTTGCTGGTAATCATGATCTGGAGTGACTCATCCACTTGCCCAAGTGTTGGTCTTTAAGAATTTAGTTATTATCTTTTCTTCTTCTGACTAAGGATTTTCAAACACTTGCAGAGAGGATAAACATCCAATTTTTTTCATAACAAACACTCTGGCGGGTAGGTGGGTCTTCCAGTTCAAACTACTCGCTAGTAGTCATGACATGGAGTAACCCAGCTACCCGCCCAAGTGTTGGTCATCAAGACATTGAATATCATCTTTCTTTTTCTGACTAAGGGATTTCTAACACCTGCAGAGAGAAAACACTTTTAATTTTTTATAACAAACACTTGGGCGGGTGAGTGGGTACTCCAGTTCAAACTACTCGCTTGTAATCATGATCTGGAGTGACCCACCCACCCGCCCAAGAGTTGGTTATCAAAAGATTGAATATCACCTCCTCCTCCTTTGGCTAAAGGACTTCTAACACCTGCAGAAATGAAATACTTTTAATTCTTTGATAATAACTCGGGCGAGTAGGTGGGCTTTTCAGTTTAAACTACTCGCTGATTAACATGATCTGGAGTGACCCATCCACCCGCTCAAGTGTTGATCACTTTTGCAAAGAACAAAATCTTCCAATTATTTCATTACAAATACTCGGGCGGGTGGGGGTGCACTCCAGTTTAAACTACTTACTGGTAATCACAATCTCGAGTTCTTGATTTCTTCTCCCCCTCCCCCCCAACCCTCCATAGCTGTCGTTTTAGGTCTAGGAACAAAACATGTACAACCTTCTGACCAGCTGCAGCCATACAAAACTTTCTTCTTTTTGATCAGGCGTTACCTTTTGTCGCTTACAGGTTGAGCTCGGAGATTAAGACAATGTCCGCCCCAATTTCCGCACCTAGCTGCATCGCAAGGTCAGTAGCCGCGGAAATCTTTGATAACAAACACTTGTGTGGGTGTGTGGTCACTGCAGTTCAAATTACTTGCTGATAATCATAATCTGGAGTAAACCACCCATTCACTCAAGTGTTAATCATTATAAGATTGGATATCACCATCTCTTTCTCTGACTTAAAAGCTTGGTCATCAAAAAACTAAATATTACCTCTTCCGCTTCTGACTGAGAGAAAAACATCAAATTCTTTGATAACAAACACTTAGGTGGGTAGATGAGCTTTTCAATTCAAACTACTTGTTGGTAATTATAACCTGCAGTGATCCACCCACCCGCCCAAGTGTTAGTCATCAAAAGATTGAATATTACCTCATCCTCTTTTGACTAAAGGACTTCTAAAAGTTTCTGAAACAAACAACTTTCATTTCTTTGATAACAAACACTTGGGTGAGCCACTACAGTTTAAACTACTTGTTAATAAACATTGTTTGTAGTGACCCTTCTACCCTCCCAAGTATTGGTTATCAAAAAATTTAATACCATTTCCACCTCTTCTGACTAAGGCACTGCAGATAAAAAAACTTTTCAGTTTTTTAATAACCAAATAACTTGAGCAGGTGGGTGAGCACTCTAGTTCAAACTACTTGCTGGCAATCATGTTCTGAAGTAGCCCACTCACTCGCCCAAGTGTTGGTTATCAACAAATTCTATATTACCTCTTCCTTTTTGGTCAAAGAGTTTTCTAACGTTAGCAAAAAGGAAAAACTTTAATTTATTGATAACAAACAGTCGGACGCGTGAGTTGGAACCTCTTAACATAATTACAAGTAAGTTTAAACTCACTCAAATGTCAATCATCAAGAAATTGAACCAATAAGTGGATTCATATGTAGAATAGTCTTCTAAATTAAGTTAAAATTGGTTTATTTTAAGATTTTATGAAAAAACTGGATTGTTTTTATTAAATAATATTTTAGAGGTTAAGCCGATCGTTTAGACATTTGCAATATATGAATTCAATTGTAGAATTGTCTGCTTACATTCCGATACAACCAACTTACTGTTAAATTTTATGTGAGTAGAGATAGATGTAAAACTATCATGAATAAGGACACTTTAATGCAAATAAACTCGACTAAAAAACCTACAATCTGGTCAGTTTTAATTAAAATTTAATGGCCTACTATTTAAAAAATAGGCTTACTTCTAAATTAGTACTGCTTAGCGCATTGTTTTTGAGATTAGCTGGGATGCATTTTTTTTTTAATTTACACCTTTTAGGTCACCCTGTGTGTATCACTATTGCAAGTATTGCAACACCCTGTACACATCGTTCCTATGTTCAACTCAAACTTCATTGGTTCAACTTCATCGTTCAAGTGACGTTGCGCAGCGCCTATGCGCGCCTTTAGGAACTTCTACAATAATAATTGTGATGTTTTGTGTAAATTATTAATCAATCCCTTATATTAATTGTGTATCATTAATTGTATGAAACAATCATACATTAGACAATAGTGTAGTGTACAAAAGCAAACAACTATAATGGATTTAGCAAGGTTAGTTTTTATGGTTATGTTCTATATCCTCCCTAATTAATTCCCTATTTTAGCATCCTCCCTGCCCCTACACAAAATGTATGGGATAGGGACGACGATAGAAGACAGAGAGCCTTTGAGAGACCAAGCTTGGCTCTCGTTGTGGCCCATCCAATTGCACCTCCGTATGGTCAAAGACGAGGATGGATACCAAGACAACCGACGGATTATGGAGGTATTAATTTATACATTTAAAATTAAATAAATTACACAATTTAAATTTTAGATGGTGGTGCTTTTCCGGAAATTCACGTAGCACAATACCCGTTAGATATGGGTCAAAAGGGTAAAGAATCAACATCAAATGCTTTAGCAGTTCAATTAGATTCTGAAGGAAAGGTTAAATACGATGTAATAGCACGACAGGGACATTCCAAAGATAAAATAGTTTATTCTAAATTATCCGATTTGCTTCCCGTTGAAGTTATGGATGAAAATGATCCTAGTTTAGAAAAACCTAATCAAGAGGAAGTTGAAGATGTTACGGAAAAAACTAGACAAGCTTTGCAGAGAATAACGAATTCAAAAATTGCTGCTGCTATGCCTGTTAGATGTGCTGAAAGACAGGTAAATAATTTAATTGTGTTAATAATAGTTAATTTTGGTTATTTCGTAGGGTCCTGCTGAATTTATAAGATATACTCCTTCACAACAAGGCGCTGCTTTTAATTCAGGTGCTAAACAACGGGTTATTCGATTAGTTGAAGCACAAGTCGATCCAATGGAACCTCCTAGATTTAAAATAAATAAAAAAATACCTCGTGGACCTCCTTCGCCTCCAGCACCTGTTTTACACAGTCCTACACGTAGAGTTACCGTTAAAGAACAAAAGGAATGGAAGATACCTCCTTGTATATCAAATTGGAAAAACGCTAAAGGTTATACAGTGCCATTAGATAAACGTTTAGCAGCCGATGGTAGAGGTTTGCAGCAGTTACATATTAACGAAAATTTTGCTAAATTAGCCGAAGCATTATATATAGCCGATCGTAAAGCTCGTGAGGCTGTTGAAACTCGAGCTCAATTAGAACGTAAATTAGCACAAAAAGAGAAGGAACAGAAGGAAGAGCATCTCAGAGCGTTAGCTCAGAAAGCACGTGATGAACGTGCGGGTATTAAAACACATTCGTCTGCTGATATCGGGAATGGTAATGATGATGAGAAGGAGCGTGATGCGTTAAGAGCGGATCGACATAAGGAGCGTGCTAGGGATAGGAATTTGGCTAGAGCCGCACCTGATAAGAGATCGAAATTGCAAAGAGAACGTGAGAGGGATATTTCTGAACAAATTGCGCTTGGTATGCCGGCTAGAGGACAATCATCTAATGAAACACAATTTGATCAACGATTGTTTGGGCAGGCTCAAGGATTGGGGCAAGGGTATGGTGATGATGAGGGTTATAATGTTTATGATAAACCATGGAGGGATGGTGGATCTATGGCGAATCATCTTTATAGACCTAGCAAGAATGTCGATAAGGATGTTTATGGGGAAGATTTGGAAAAAATTGTTAAAACAAATCGGTATGTTTGTAGAATTATTTTTCGACATTTTGTAACACTTTTTTGTTTTAGATTTGTTCCTGATAAAGAATTCAGCGGTACCGATCGCAGTGCAGGTCGTTCAGGTCCTGTACAGTTTGAAAAAGAAGAGGATCCGTTCGGTTTAGATCAGTTCTTAAGTCAAGCTAAACGTGCAAGTAAAAGAAAAGAACCTGAACGAAGAGATGATCGTGACAAAAGGAAACGTAGAGATTAAATCTGCACAGGTTTCTTTCTTTATTTTTATATAAAATATTGTTGCAACCGAATAATAATTGCAAATCTTGACTGTATGGATTATTATATTGATTTTTTTATGTAAAGATACTACAAAATGATGAATTATATATACATATGTAATAAAATTTAGCTGACTTATTCATTTTTATTTGGCAATAAACCGACTCCAACTAACGACGCAAAATTTGTTAAACGTTATTTAGTTTGCACATTTAATTATCCATACATTCATCCTATAAAATTTTGTTACGTAAGTTTGTAGCATTCCATTTTGACTGCTGCTGGGTTACCTGAAAATAAAATATGATGATTTAATGTAGGTTAGCGTACTCTACTGCTACACTAGTGGTTTCGAGTTCGAGTCCTCTATCTGGAGGTCAGTTTTTTTGGTTAAGAAAAATGTCTTGTGATGAGTACGCCTTCTTTCGGATAAGAAGAAAAACTTTAGTAGGTCCCGTGTACTGTCTCGATGTTGCGTGCACGTTAAAGAACCCAATAATTTAGGTTGGTATTCTTGAATTTGCGGCAAAATTCCCTGGCAGCAGAAATAGACCGACGTTAAATAAATGAACTAACCTAACCTAACATCTGTGAACCAATTTGAACGTTACATTTTGGCGCCCAACGTTAGCGATAATTAAATAGATTAGGAAAAGTTGAAGGGTCATACTGGGTTGTCAAATATCTGGTTAAACCCATTTTGTTGTTTTTGTTTTGGATTTTTGGAATAGAGATGTATAGTTAGGTTAGGTTGGATTTTTGGAATAGAGATGTATAGTTAGGTTAGGTTTTGTTTAGATATTTTTAGGATAGAATTATATTTAATGTTTGTGAAGTGCAATATTTTTGGAGTGGTGTAGATCATTTCTAAAATTTAGCACCATTTCGAGGAAGCTAGAAAGAACTTGGCATGTTAGGTTAGGAACTGATCTATGAACTGGCTATTATATACATATTATTGCTTCAGCTGATGAAGGTGGACAGAGCATAGGTCGACACCCTTTTACGATTAAAGATGTGAAATCTGTCACGGCAAAACTAGAGGGGGAACAAACTAACTTTAAGATTTTGACCCAGTTTTTTCACTTAATAAAAAACAGAATTGAATTGGCTCAACCGGAGGCTGACGAGGATACCAAGATTCGTTCGGGTCACTTTCAACATGTTTTAGGGTTTCTAAATCAAGGTAGGTGGCGGCGATCAAACTATTAGAGTTACAGGTACAAGTACAGTAGTCTGTTATCACCGGTCCAGCTGCAGCCATTGGTCTTAGCAATAATGCTGTTTTTTTTTGGGAGGGGAAATGCATTATTGTGTGGGGCTTCCTGTTGCTTCTATACGCACTAAAACCCTAAACCTCTATTTCCTCCTAGACTTGCGGAATCACCTTGTGGTATTCATAAATCCAAGACACTTTCTATTTTGCAAGTCTTATCCTCTTCTTTTGTTGCCATTATTTTTCTTATTCCCTTTATCAGTGTCCGTCCAGTTACTTGCACTTTCCATCATAAGTGGGGTTATCTCCTTCCCGACTTTATTCTGATGTCCTTCCAGCGAGGGCAGCCGTCATGCACACTATAGTTCTATCATGTAGATAGTGGAATTTTGGCTTTGTGATGTATGTTGATATTCCCCTTCTCTCTAGTTTTCCTATTATATTAGTCTCCTCCATGCCACTGAGTTGAAGGTGTTCTTTATATCATAGGTGATTAGTACAGCGTATTTACTTGACCGGCGGCCTTTTGACATGCCTAAGGGCATCAACTGTAGTGACCTCCTCTAAACCTGTGTTGGTTCTCACTGAGGCCTCTATTTCCATTTGGTTCCTCTATGAGGATGTGCTCATACAGCTTTCCTAGAGTATTCGATAGGTAAATAGGTCGGTATGTCTTGCCTTCATCCTTTTTGATAGATTTTTCAATACTAGTTCAGCTTTTTTCCAGTCTGTGGGAAAGAATCCTTGCTTGATAAGTTTGTCTTGGGCACTGCTCAACTTCTTTTCTCTCTTGTTTTTCGCTTCCTGGACTCGATTTATGTTTATATGTAGTCACTCAGATTTTCTTCTAATTTTTGGGTTTTAGGGTTTATGGATCAAAATGATGTAAAAAACAACTCCGGTGATCAAACTGAAAAACAGAAGTCTGTTTTCTCCGGTCCTGCCGCAGCCACTGACCTTAGCAATAATGCTGGCTTATGAGGAGAACCAGCTGCTTCATGCAACGTTCGTCACTAATTGGAAAACGGTTCATTTCAACAATTTTCAGAGTGATGGCCGCTTTTCTGCAGATAGTAGAAGATCTTCAGCAGGCTTACAACTTTTCAAAGGAGCAACTCTTTGCATCTACCATTGGGATACGCTTGTATGTTTGTTGAGGGAGAAGTATTTTCCAGCTGATTACGACGACCGACTTTATGAGGAGATAAAGAGGCGGACTCTAGACCCCGCCGAACCGATGGGAATGTATCTGTTAGCAATGAAAAGTTTGTTTTCTAGGCTAACCTATGTTATTAGTGAGCCGTTAAAATTACATTTTGGATCATTGGACCTTTTTTCAAATAATTTTTGGGCTGAATGAAGGCACGAGTATTGATCCATTATTCAAGTTAGGGTGTTTGCTAGAGAAGTCAAGAATGCGAGGGCGGACAATTTTATGCTTCCTTCGATTTAGAGTCTCATCTGGCGTATATTCAGACCAATCCTAGATCTAGCGCCGACGATGTTGTGGAGACAATTGTCGCAAAGTGAGGAATTTGGCTAGAAACTACGGTGAGACTTCTAGAAAACGTTGTTTTGACAGTGGAAAGGAAGACCACATCAATTTACGTGCCTCAATTGTACCCAGAACAGCATTAGATGGTTGCTTAACGAATAAAGCTGTAGTACTGCCAACCACTACTACGGTTATCGACTGCATATTGTTGCAGGATCAGGGCGATAAGAGGCCCTATTTGCAAGTTGGCATACTTGGCGGATAACACTAGACAGTGAGTCTAAGGGCTTTCATAATCCACAATCGTGGACTATTTCAGTTTACGCCAGTGCTTTTTGGGGTGCATAACGCTGTTTGTGTACTTAGACGACGTGATTGCTACCCCATCTGGATACTAATTGGGGTGAGAGTTTTAAAGGAGGTTTTTGATCAGCTCCATAACGCCGGTATTACGTTAAGTAAAAAGAAATGTTTGTATTTGGGCTATATTGTTAACTCTAGAGAGCTCATGTAGACCGGATAAGGTAAGTAAGCACTGCTTGAAATTCCTGCAGCGTGTCTTGAGGTAAGAAGTGGAATTTGTTCAGGTTTGTACCAATTTTTTTTCGGAAATAATAGCGCCTATGACCTGTCTGACAAAAAAATCGTTTCAAATGGACTACCGAGCGTGAAAATTTTAGAAAGTCAAAAAGCTCTTGTTTCTGCTCTTATTTTATCGTGTCCCGATTTGTCAGTAGTGAGTGCCTCAAGGAGTAGAATGATCTTTGTTTGTTGTGGTGACTGACTATCATTCTCTGGTTTGACTCTAGAGTCCAAACAAAATTGGGCGTCCGATTACAACAATGTGGCTTTGCCTTGCGTCGCAAAGTTAAGATTGCCGAGTCTGAGGGAGTTGTCGATGATTGAGAAGGTGCAGAGTAAACCGGTATGTATTCCCGCATAAGTACGTAAATATGAAAAATCAGCAGCTAAATGCAGAGTGGGAACGATGGAAATTGGTGGTACCAAAAAGAACAGGTTGGAGGTAGATTAAAAACTTTTTCTCGAATCTCTGAGCGCTATTACGGGCCTAGGATGCGAGCTAACGTGTCCAGGTTTTATGACTATCAATCACCATCTAAGCCATTGCAAACAGTGTCAACTGATCTTATGGAACCACTCCCACTTTTATTTTGGTTGTCACGGACAACTTTACGAAATTTTCTTTATGTTTTGCGTTGAGAAAAGCTACTGCTGTTGTTAGGAGGATGTTTTATTGTACCTCAGTCCATTCTGTGTGATAATGGAATGCAGTACCAAAGCAAATTATTCCGCGAGTTGTGCGGACGTTACAATGTTAAAAGCAAGTATAATCCTCTTTATCACCCGCATGCCAAGAAATAGTTGACGTTGAAAACCATGTTAGCTTCGTTTGTATCTGATAATTTGGGATTAATTTTTCGGCACGTAGGTATGAAGAGGCACCCACGTATCTCATTTTTATGGCGATTTGGTTTTGAACGTAATTTTGTTGGATGATGATTTGGTGTTGGGAAAGTTAGTACTGGGCAGCTTCTGTTGTTTCATCTTCTTTTTAGCGACCGACCACTCGCCAAAGGAAGGTTGTTAAAGAAGTCTCTAGGTTAGGGGATCGAGTACCGAACTACAGTTTACTTCCTTAAGGTATCTTTGCTTTTAGCCGTCTATGACCACCTCTTCCATTTACTGGCCAGTACTTGCATTATCCAAGAATGTCTTGTTCTGTTTTATTTTTGGGTAGGATATTACTTTTCCAGAGATTATAGGTTTTATTGGGAAAGGTTTTGAGAGAGCACAACCTTAGTTGAAGCCTAGTTTTGTTTGAGTTGTTAATGTTGTTTGGTTACCTGAAAATAAAATATGATTATTTATGTAGGGAACTGTGGACCAATTTGAGTTTCAACAGTTTGGATGCATCATTGGTTTGTTTCAGCAGCCTCTTGGAAGTATCCTATACATAAAAACAAGCTTCTTTAAGAAATTAAGAGAAATAATCGTATTTGGTACAGGAAATGCTGAATGTGGATTTCAAATTTCATTTAATTTTTTTGTGTTTCACATCGTTTTTCATCCAGTGGCGTCACAGCGATATTTTTTGTCAATGTTTTTGATTTTTATATTTTTCAGTTTACGCTATACCAAGTGGCAACCCTAATATTTCGTCTGCTCAGTGCCACACTATTGGCAATAGAATGATATTTGGACGCCTATATTTCTATATTTTTCTGAGACTATGATGCAACTTTTACTATAGGTACATATAAATTCTATCTACCTGCTCTTATAGTTTTATATTGAAAATAATGTAATTTTATTAGTATACTTTACTTTATAGATTGTCATAAATGATGCAATAGTAAATTAATATTTTTAAATAAAATGTATAGCATCGCCTCAGCAGAATCTATTAAAACATGTGCAAACGTTAAATATTATAATACAGTGGAATTTAATATTTGTGAAAAAGAAAATGTTATTTTACCGCCGCGTGTAGGTAGCGACATCTGTTGGGTTAGTTTCATGAAGTTCTGCTCTTAATTTTAAAAACAATTTGTGTCTATGCAACCAATTCCAATTTTTTTTTTTGTAGTAATCAACAGTCTGAATTGGTAAGTAGTAAAACTGGAGATATTGGACTTCAATTTCAGACTTCAACAATTTTTTGGTTTGTAAATCAGCGAGAAACGTTTAATGCCCTCTAGCGGACGATATAATAACTGTATTGATATTATTACAGGTTTATCTGCATCTATTTTACACCAAAACTTCAGATACGAGATTATCATGTGATATTGGACCATTTTCTCTGCATTCTTCCTGTGAACTACAAAAATGTTATAAATCTTATTATAGGCACATATTTGAGTAGTTGGAATCAGAAAGGAAATGTAAAAAAAATATTTGAAAAATATATAAATTTATAACAATAATTTATCGAGTTTATTAAAACATGATGTACATCCAAATTGATAAAACAATAATACTTGCCGCAAAGGTGTTGTTTAGTCTTAATAAAATATTTATTAGTAATTAATAAAATATTGTGCTATAATTATGTGTCATGATCATTGAGCAACAGCAGCATTTGCAGCTATACTTGGACTATTTATAACTTCACCAAGACTATCCAACAACTCTTTTCTGTAATCATCAAAATCTCCATCTACTTCATTTATTGTTTGATCTTCAATTACATATAAAGCACATGCAGTGTCCCTAAAAATAACACAAATTAAATAAAGTACTAACAAGCATGATACTGCGCATATTAATTTGATCGGCTTCATATGATCGTGTTGGTGCGGTCATATACGTCATAATTTTGTGACGGAGACAGAGATCTTACTAAAAGTAACGAAACTTACCGAATAAGTCGTTCATCGTGAGAAACAATTATAACACCACCTTGATATTCATTAATTGCTTCTGCTAAAGCATCAATCGATTCAATATCTAAATTATTAGTAGGTTCATCCTACAAAGAAAATAGTCAGTAACGTAAACATAATTATATTCTGACGTTAAGTTAGCACCCCAAAATGTCCCCGTTTTCTGACATACGCGCCATTTCAAAATAAATAAATAGCAAACATTGATATCAGAAATGTCATCAATCAATTTTTGAACAAAGCTATTATGTACATACCAGAATAATAACATCAGGAGCATTCAAGCATAATTCAGCTAAAGCAACCCTAGCTTTCTGACCACCAGACAAATCCTTCATTTTGATCGTATGTGCATGACTTGATAAACCGAATGTACCAAGCTGTTTTCTAGCTTTCTCATATGGTAAATCGAATAACCTCATCAAATATTCAGATGGGGTTTCTTCAGCTGTTAAATGTTCTCCGGAATGTTGATCGTACCTTCCAATACGCTATATAGAAAAGAAACAATTCCATCAACAAAAATTACCTCATCACACATAACGATTATAGAACTTTTTCTTCATTTAATTTCTTTTTGTAACAGTAAAAATCGTTGTATATGAAAAGGGGCCTAAAGCTGTTATATTTTGACTTACTAATCTATGATTCTTTTTCTGTTCGCCTTCTTGCGGTTGTATATCTGCTGTTAATAATTTGAGGAAAGTTGATTTGCCTACACCATTCGGTCCCACAATGGCTATTCTGCTGCTCAGATCTATACCAAAATCTGCTTTAACGAATAATGGTTTTTGCCCTTCGTATGCAAATGTAGCATCTAAAAATTTTGCATATTAGTTTGGTGATTTATAGAAAAAGTTATATTGAAGTACTGTATAATCCAAGAATTGGTGGCTGCAGTGGCGGTGGTTCTGGGAAGGAAAATTTGACAATGTATTCTCGTGGTCGTTGTAATAATTCGGTCGCAGTAACTTCTTCTTCTTGTTTTTGAATTTTGCTTCTATTTTTCTCTTGTTTACGAGTTAGGGCTTCTTTCTGTTTCTTTTCCTGTTGAATTGAAATTTGAAATTAGTTTCACTAAAATCTACTAAAAAGTTGGGTTATTACTAAAGAGACAGGATACTCTTATAGGGCTCTATATAAATGTTGATTGATAACTGTACTTAGCCTATCTTAGGCATGACACAGATGGCTTTGACACAAACATTTATAAATGTTTATATTATGTTATATTCTGTTTTCAATCGCAATTATGTTATAGTAAATAATACAGATATGCATAAGTAAAATGTGTATAATAAATACTATCATAGTTTTAATAACATAATATGACACCATCCAGCCCGGTTTTCCGGGAATCTCAAAAAGTATTTTTATTTACTTTTTCCTTATTGGGCAGTGCCCACTGAATATACTTCCGATTTCGCGCCCCAATTGCTTGACTAAATCTGTGCATATATGTTACAGCAGTCAATTTGACAAATAAGAAAAACGTGTTTAATACAACAAATCTATCAAATAGTAATAAAGCAACTGTAAAAGTTTAATAATTTAAGAATTGTTAATAAAACTGTAAAACTAACGAGTTTTGACATATTTGCTCGACTAAATGTGTTCGTATATGTTGCAGCAGTCAATTTGACAGATGAAATCGTTTTTAATACAACAAATCTGTCAAAATGTTACTGAAACAAGTGCTTTATATATGAAATGTTAATTTGACACATATATTGAAATTGAATTAATTGAAACTGTCAAAAACTAGTTAATTTGACGATGTTTTGATACTTTTATTGACTATTTGTTTAACATTTTTCAATTATAATTTAATTTTAATAAAACTTTGTATGTGAAGTAGCTAGAATTTTTAGAGTTCACCGCAAAATATTGAGAACGGTCTCCTTGAAACATTAAAATATATTCAGAGAGCAAATTCGGCCATAAAACTGTTGTAAAATTCTATTAATAAAATATCAAAAATAGCAAAATATTGTTGGAAAAATCAAAATCTTGCTATAAACTGTTAAAAAATTTAAAATTCTAGTTATAAAACGTTCAAGAATAGTAAAATCAGGTCATAAAATTTAAATATTGTCAGATGCACAAAAATAACTGTTAACAAATGCAAAAAAATTAAATCATCAGCCATAAAACAGTTGAAAAATGTAAAATTCTACTCATAAAATGTCAAAATTAACAAAAGCCTACAATACTTATAGAATGTTAAAAATAGCAAAACCTGGCCACAAATTTGGTCATAAACTATTAAAAATGCAAAATTTGGCCAAAATCAATTGAAAACTGCAAAATTTTATTCATAAAAAGTCAAAACATCAAAATCCGAACTTAAAATTTTCAAAAAACACCAAAATCCGGCTATAAACTTTTCAAAGGTGTAAATTTTTTTATATAAAACCCTAAAAATAGCAAATCCAGCTTTGACATATCAAAAACATTGTTAAAAAGAAGTGCAAAGTCCGACCATGAAATTTTAAACAATTGTCACCCATAAACTCTTAAAAGTGCAAAAATCTTCATAAAATCTCAAAAATATCAAATCAACAGCTCAGAACTTGCAAACTATCAATAAAAAGTAGTAATAAAACATTAATAACAGAGAAGTGAAAAATGCATTGGAAAATTAAACTTTTTTTTAAAGTTATTTGAAGATTTTCCGAGACCCAAATTTGGGTCGCAACCAGAGGTTAAGATTCACTGCTCTAGAATCTCTAGATAATCCCAATCCCTTACATAATTTCCAACTAACTTTATTTTCAGAGGTTCTTGCTGTTCTTGGAACAGATGTCACCTATAGTGTTTCCAGTAGCGTTGAATGTCTGGATCGACGCAAGAATGGTTACATTGCTTGGGGTTTCTCGACTAAAAACGTATGGTCCATCCTAGCACACTATGCGCACATACCCCTTCCACCACGCTTTATTTGCGTCTTATTTACTGCGATTTCTTCGCGATAGGTTTGAGGAGTGCCGCAAACAAAAAATAAAAATTTCAATCAGCTGAAATGCTTCCGAGAAGAATTTTACCACAATAAAAGCTCTTAGACCATAACAACAACATAAGACATACTAATGGCACCGACCGGCCGCAGCACACATTGAACAGTATAAATATGATTTTATCTAAATATTTGCACAAAAAACACATTTATTACATAATAGTAGTACAACAAACTGATTTATTATTAAATTCATTTAAATCACGCACAAAAACCATTTTATTGCATAAAAGTAGCACAAAGAACTTTTATTAAACTCATTATAATTTGCACAAAAAACCTATTTTACATAATAATAGCACAAAAAACTAGTTTATTTAATGAAATTTATCCTAAATTGGGCAAAAAACCTTTTTTGCATAAAATTAGCACAAAAAACTGATTACCTTCTAAATCGCAAAGAAAAACCATTTATTGGACAAAAATAGCACAAAAAACTGATTTATTTCACAAAATGCGCAAAAACCCATTTATTACTTAGTAATAGCACAAAAAACTAGTTTATTTAATTAAATTTCTCATAAATTGCACAAAAAATCGTTTAATTGCATAAAATTAGCACAAAAAACTGATTTATCTCATAAAATGTGCAAAAAAAACATTGCATACATTTAGCACAAAAAACTTATTTATTACATAATAATAGCAAAAATCTAGTTTATTTAATAAAATTCATCAAATTAATTGTAAGAAATTTGCACAAAAAATCCTTGTACTGTATAAAATTAGCACAAAAAAATCTTTATCTCACCAAAACTCATTTATTGCACAAAAAACTAATTTCACTCAGAAAACTAATAAATCGCGCAGAAAACATTTTTATTGCAAAGAATGAAAATAAAAAACTTATTCATTGCAAAAAAAATCATTGTAAATTTTGCTAAAAACCTTTTAGACTGCATGAAACTAGCACACAAATGATTTATCCAATAAAAAACTACGCAGAAAACCCATTTATTGCACAAAAAACGGATTTAACTCAGAAAATTCATCATAAATTGCACAGAAAACCTTTATGTTGCATAAAAGAAGCACAAAAAATAGTTTATCTTCTAAAATTCATCATAAATGAAACAAAACAACTTTTTATTGCATAAATTGCACAAAAAAACTTTTTTATTTCATGAAATTAGAACAAAAAACTAATCTATCTCAGTAAATTCGTCATAAATTATACAAAACAACTTATTATTGCACAAAAAACTAATTTAAATTAATCATTAAATTCATCAAAAATCGCAAAAAATCAACATTCTAAAAAAACGCACAAAAAAAACTTAAAATTTATTATAAATCGCATAAAAAACTTTTTATTGGGAATGAAATTGAAACAAAAAACTAAATTATCTCATCAAATTCATAATAAAACAAGCAGATAGTCCTTTTAGTAGCACAAGAAATTGATTCTCATAAAATTTATAATAAATTGCACAAAAAATGAGTTTATTTCTTAAAATTGAACATAAATCCCGTAAAAATCTTTTTATGGCAAAAAACTGATATAAACTCGAGAAGTTTATTATAAATCTTTTTATTAAAAAAAAAATGAATATAAAACCTAATTTATTGCAGGAAATTCATCATAAATTCTGCAGATAACCCTTTATTGCATAAACATAGAAACTGATTTATCTCAAAAAATTTATCAAAAATAACACAAAAAATTGATTTATTCGATAAAAACAGCACAAAAAACTGATTTCTTGCAGGAAATTCATTATAAACTGTGCAGAAACTACAATTGCTGAAAAATAGTGCTCAAAATTAGCATTAACAAATTGATTTAACTAAAGAAATTCATCATAAGTCGTGCAAAAATCTTTTTCATTAGAGAAACTTTGCATTTTTTTATTTATGCAATAAATTAACACAAAAAACTGATTCATCTAATTCAATTTATCATAAATGGCACAAAAAACCTATTTATTGCATAAATTTAGCACAAAAAACTGCTTTTTTTATTATATTCGTGCAGAAAAACCAGTTATTGCATAAAAATAGCACAAAAATTGCTTCAAAGTAAAAGAAACAAAATGTATAGCACAAAAAACCTATTTATTTATATAATAATAGCACAAAAAACTAGTTTATTTAATGAAATTTATGATAAATTGAGCAAAAAATCTTTTTATTGCATAAAATTAAAACAAAATTTCTTTTAAATTCTTTATAAATCGCGCAGAAAAATAGCACAAAAAACTGATTTATCTCCCAAAATGAGCAAAAAAAAAAACATTTATTACATACATATAGCAGATACCTATTTATTAAATAATAATAGCAAAAAAAACTAGTTTATTTAATGAAATTTATCATAAATTGCGCAAAAAATCTTTTAATTGTATGAAATTAGCACAAAAAATCCTTATACTGTACAAAATTAGCACACAAAAAAATCTTTACCTCACAACATTTCATGATAAATGTGTAAAAAACTCATTTATTGCACGAAATTAGAGCAAAAAAACTAATTTCACTCAGGAAACTCATAATAAATCGCGAATAAAACCTTTTTTATTGCAACAGAAAATAAAAAACTAATTTATTGCAAAAAAATCTTTGTAAATTGTGCAAAAAACCTTTAGACTGTATGAAACTAGAACAAAAATAAATTGTCTAATAAAAAACTTCATAAACTGCGCAGAGAACCTATTTATTGCACAAAATTAGCACAAAATACAGATTTAACTCAAAAAATTCATCATAAATTGCACAGAAAACATTTATATTGTATAAAAGTAACACAAAAAACTAGTTTATCTCCTAAAATTCATTAGAAATTAAACAAAACAACTTTTTATTGCATAAATAACTTTTTATTTCATGAAATTAGAACAAAAAACTAATCTATCTCATTAAATTTGTCATAAATTATACAAAACAACTTATTATTGCACAAAAAAGTAGTTATCAATAGCCGTTTCTAGCACATTCCGGCACGACGGAGGGTAAACTACAGCCTAGCGGACGATAGGTGAACTAAAGTTTGTCCACCTATCGGACGATAGTTGAACACTTGTTGTCTTTTTTTATTGTAAATGAAATTGAAAAGAATTGAAAGAACTTTATCTCATAAATTTCATAATAAAACAAGCAGAAAGTTCTTTTATTAGCACAAAACATAATAAAAAATAAAATAAATCATGAAATTTATAATAAATTTGAACAAAAAAATAGTTTATCTCTTAAAATTGAACATAAATCCCGTAAAAACCTTTTTATTGCAAAAAAAACTGATATAACTCGAGAAGTTTATTATAAAAGTTTTTATTAAAAAAAAAATGAGCGCAAAAACTAATTTATTGCAGGAAATTCATCATAAATTGTGCAGAATACCCTTTATTGCATGAACATAGAACAAAAAAACTGATTTATCTCATAAAATTTATCAAAAATAACACAAATATCCATTTATAAAACAGTACAAAAAACTGATTTCTTGCAAGAAATTTATTAAAAAATGTGCAGAAACCACAATTGCTCAAAATTAGCATAAACAAATTGATTTAACTAAAGAAATTCATAATAAATCGTACAAATATTTTTTATTAGGCAAACTTTCACGCAAAAATCTTATTTATTAGAGAAACTTTTGCACAAACCATCTTTTTATTATTTATTATTATTACTTTATTTATTATATTCTTTATAAATCGAGCAGAATAACCATTTCTTGCATAAAAATAGCACAAAAATTGCATGAAATCTGAAGAAAAAAAAAATTTACAGTAAAGTTTCGCTAATCCGGATCAATTAAAACATGGCTTGATCCGAATTATTGAACAATCCGGATTACTGGAACAATAATAAAATAATCAAACAAGAGCCACATTATATAATAAAGCTTTTATTATAATGACAATAGAACAAATTTTCAAGAAAAAATTAAACCTTTTAAGAAAAACTCCGATATTTTAGTCTGGCGAATGCAACCTTGCTTAACCTTCATTGCGCAACTTTTGTATTATTTTTTGTTTTTCGACTAGAGTTAATGTTATGTGTGGTCGTTTTGGTGCCATGTTGAAATAAACTAAAAATTCAGGGATTTCCCTTTTTCTTTTTCGTTGGTCGGCATGCTAGGTCCGGATTACAAGGTACATAATGTAAAATTTACATTTTTTAATTTTGACTGAACTACAAGGACATCCGGATTAAAGCGATTCGGATTAGCGGAGCTTTGCTGTATCTTAAAAAACCCTAACTATTGCACAAAATCTAATTTAATCCAAAAATTTAACACAAAAAAACTTATTTATTGCAGAAAAATTGATCACAAATTGCAAGATTTCTTATTAAATTCGTTATAAATTGTGCAGAAAACCCATTTATGCAAAAACTTAACTTATTTCAAGAAATTGATCATAAAATTGCACAAAACATCTTTTTATTGCATAAAATTAGCACAAAAAACAGATTTATCTCATAGAATTCATTAAAAATTAAAACACAATAACATAAGCTAAAATATACAGAAAACTTAAATATTTTGCTAGTTATTACAAGGTGGTAGCACATCTTGGCAACTATTTGAGAAGTACCAAATTTTTTATAAGATATCACGGCCTTAAGAATATGTTATGACATGTATGACAGTTTAGGAATATTTTTTGTTTAGAAACAATTTATAAGTTCTATGACAACTAAGGAATATGTTATTTAAAACAATGCAAAGATATTTTATGATATATTTGACAGTTTATGAAGATTTTAGAACATATTCTTTATAGATTAAGAATATTTGATGACATAACTTATTTTTAATCTGTTTAATTATATTCTTCTTTTAACAAAACAGAAATATGGTGGCAATAATATGTATTTCACTTACCGCTGCTTTCTTTGAAGAACCATGAGCCTTCAATTCCTTAATCCTTCTCTCTTGTTTCTCATACTCCTTGATCATTTCCTTTCGTTTCTGTACATACATCTTCTTAAACATTGAATAATTACCTTTATAATAGTACAACTTTTGTTGATCTAAATGAATAATTTCATTGCAAACATTATCTAAGAAAGATTGATCGTGAGAAACTATAAGCAGAGTCTTCTTCCACGTCTGCAAATAGCTAAAATAAAAAAGAAGTATTATTAACATTATTAAAACACAAAACATTACTTACTTATCAAGCCAAATCACAGCATTTAAATCTAAATGATTAGTAGGTTCATCAAGTAATAGTAATGTGGGTTCTATGTATAGAGCTCGAGCCAATGATACTCTCATACGCCAACCACCTGAGAAATTTTTCGTTGCTCTATTCTGAAAATAAATTAAGATTTAAATCTGATCTGATGGTTTGAATATTTTTGAATTTTAATGTCTAACCTGCATGGATTTAGTAAATCCTAAACCGGCCAAAATTCTCCTAGCTCTCGGTTCAGCAGAATCAGCCCCAATAGCTTTCAATTCCTCATAAACATCATTCAACCTATCTTGAGCACTCATTTTACCCTTAGCTAAAGCCTCTTCCAAAGCCTTACACTCTTCCAACAAAGTAGTACGCTTAACATCTGCTCTCAGTACGGAGTCAACAGCTGAGTAATCATCAGCAACAACTTCCTGCTCACAATACAATATATCAATATTAGGAGGTATAGCAAATGCACGTGTAGCTATATGCCGAAGCAACGTAGTTTTACCATGCCTAAAACAAATTTATTAAACTTTGAATTCAATTTAATTAAATTAACATACCCGTTAGGACCAACAAGACCGTAATGACGTCCATTTGCAATTAATAAATTAGCATTAACAAACAGATCATTTCCTTTAGCGGAAATAGTAAAATTTTCTACTTTAATATCAATTGCATTTTCTAAAGCAGCCAGTTGTCCAGCCGATTTTTGACTTTGTGAAACTGTAAAGTTACTATCTAATTCGGAATGTCCCTGACCACCTTTTTTCAATAAAGTTTCCATCTGCTTTTCATATTCTTGTTGTTTCTTCAATTTCTTTTTCTCCTTATGCGTTAGCTTCTTTTCATCTATTTTCATTGTGGATACTTTATCGGAAATTTCATCAACATCAGATTTTTCAATTGAACTTTCTTTTTTATCTTCAAATTTTACTTCTTCCTTTTTAATTTCAACAGGTTTTTCTTCCTTTTTGTTTTCAACAGGTTTAACTTCTTCCTCAGATACAGCAGCTTCTTCTTCAACTTCTTCTATTTCAATTTTAGCCGGTTTTTTATTTTTCTTGTTACTTTTTTTAACCGGTTTAACTTCTTTCTCAGATTCTGAAAACTCTTCATGATCATCATCATTTTCACCCTCTTCTTCCTCTTCTTCTTCAACTTCTTTCTTTGAAGGTTTCTTATTTTTTTTATTACTCTTTTTAACAGGTTTGATATCTTCTTCAGAGTTTAATAATTCTTCATCCAGATCGATATCTTCTTCAACTTTAGGAGCTTTCTTATTTTTCTTGTTACTTCTTTTAGCCGGCTTCAATTCATCATCTGATTCAACTTTAAGTTCAATTTTATCATCATCATCATCAGTCCAATCACCCTTTTTATCTTTCTTTTTACTCAATTTTGCTTTCTTTTTTTCAGCTTTAGGTTTTCCAGTTTCCACCGAAGTTTCATCATTTGATGCATCATTTTCACCATCTGACTCTAAATCGATTTTCTTTTTATTCTTACCTGTGAACGAAATTAATTTTACTTTCTAATCTACTAATATAGGTCATCATAACATATTGTTCAACCCCCACTTACCTTTCTTTTGATTTTTCTTTGCCAAAGGAGCAATATCATCTTCGGAAACTTCATTCAATTTAGCATCACCTTCATCACTCCAATCATCATCCTTTTTCTTGCCTTTACCTTTCTTGGCAGCTTTTCCCTTAACTGGTTTTGAGGTTAAATCCGGCTTCTCAATATCAATGGTTGGTGCTTTTGGTTGTTCATCCCAATCATCATCCATGTTCTTCTTTTTATTACCCTTCTTTTTCGACATGTTTAATTATAATTACCTAACTATGTGTAAAAAAATTTACTAAAAAATTCTAACAAAACGTGTGAGATCACGAAACGGGGTTGCCAAATTTGGCAGCTGTCAAGTCATTACAGGTTGGGTTTTTCTAGGTAATGGTTATTTGGTAAATTGAGCATTCTGTTTAGTATCGTATGGCATGAAGTTAAGAGGGAGAATCAGTGGCGTTGCATAAATTTATTTTGAGTGGTGTTCGAACAATTTTTGCACAAACATGAGTGGGTAGGCACATTAAGTAATGTTATATAAGCACACTGATTTATTTCTTTTTTATTACAATTGTTAACAGTGGTTTTTGTTAGCATTGTTTATAATAATTAATGTACTGTATACTATTTACGTACAGGTAATCGTTGAAGTTATTCACACATAGACCAAGTGGGTTTTTGGGGTGTGAAAAAGTAATTGTCGTACTTTACAACTGTCTGAGGTTATTCACACAAAGGTTAAAGAAAAACTTAAAAATGCCTAAAATTAAGTACTTGAGATTGGGGTCGATAAGGTATCTGATAATTGTAGCATGCCAGGTACGTTCCCAGAGTTGGAGTTGTACTGTAAAAGATTGTTATTCATACACTGGCATGAAGCCTTGAGGTTGTGTGTTAACACCGTGTTTGGCATTGAAGTCTTATACGTAACGGCTGTTAAAGACATACTTTGTGCACTAGAATTAGAGCTGCAAGATTCTCAAGCATACACTGTCCATGTTAGCATAGATAGTTCTACTTGCGTACTTGATTTGTAATCATCAATTTTGTATTTAAGCTTTTCAATGCAATACCAAACTACTACTATGTCATTCATATAAGATTAGCATTGATATGCATGAACACTGTGTGATGATTTATGTAAACATAGCAATATGATCTAATTATTTTTGTTAATATCCTTATTTATTCCTGCACGTTACAGCACTGATATACACATGAAGTAAATAACATTCCCAACAAAATTTTCGATTCATTGAAAATTCTGTTAATAATTCAATATTCTGTTAAATGTCTTCTAGGTTATAATCAATTAATTTTTGTATAAAAAACCTAAAAATGTCTAATTTATTAAAACCTTTGCCAATATTAAACATATTAACCAGAAATCTTGGCAGAGCTAAAGGTAGGAAAGCATATAAATGGGAAGGAGAAGGTGTACGATATCCCGGCTTCACTTATTACCCCAGGTAACTTACTAAGCTTTAAAATACTGTGATAATAATGAATTTTAATTAGCACCCCAGATTTCCAAGACCCACCTATTGAACCATCGAAACTATTTCGAGTACAAAGAATAAAACCAATTAAAGGTACACCATACTGGGAAAGAAATATCCTCAAGGAATTAGGCTTACTTGGAAAAGTAACTATAAATATCTCTTTCAAACAAATACTAATATTCAATCAAATTTTAGTCAAGCGATGTTGCCATAGTTAAAAATATACCTGAAAATAATTCAAGATTATGGAAAATAAAACATTTAATAAAGATTAAACCGATTACATTTCCACACGGCTTTCCTGAAGATGCGAATGGATCTTATTTGAAAGAAAATGGTGAATTAGTCGTCGCACAGAAAGTTGGATTTGAAACTAGGTTAAAAGCAACAGAAGAATTTGAAAAGAATCCAAAGAAATTAGATGGTGATACTTTGAGAAGAGATTCTCGCATTAAATGGTTAAGTGGATATTGAATATTTTGTTATAAATAAAATTTAAGTAGTCAGTCTTATAATGTAATTATTACACCTAATCCTTTTATCAAGATATTTAAGTGAAAGATGGGAGATTGACATTATGCTTACTTGGGTGAAGCGCATAACTTGTCATAGGATTGAACCTCAGCTCCGGTAGAGCATTTTAAGAAATTGTGACATTTGTCAATACATGATTAGTGTCCATGTATAATTACATTTAATATGAGTGGGTGGACTAGATACTATCTCTCAATTAGCTGATTCAATACTATAAAAATATACAGGATGTTCATTTTATTATGGAAATTTGGATTTTTTTTTTAAATTGACCACCCTGTATATTTTTACAAATAATGATTTAATGATTGTTTTTTTTATCCATTTGGTTAAAATAAATGTGAGTTTGTATAACTCAAAAATTGTGCATTTTATAAAAAAAATATTTCTATAAAAAATACTCAAAATTAGTCTTATAATAAAAAAATGTGAAAATATACAGGGTGTTTCATTTGAAACAAAATATTTAAAATTTCTACAATAAAATAATCACCCTGTATATTGGAAGTATTTTTAATCAATAGTTTGCTTAAAAACAAACAACTTCTGTTTGCAACTTTTTTGAAATTTTCTACGGTTCAAGAATTACTTAGGTGTCCCGGTAATTTTGACTAACCCTGTATAAACAAGTCACAATGGCATTTCACACTGTATTTGCGAACCTACAATTAAGAAACCTAGAAGAAAAGAGAAATACAACTAAATACTTTTTAAAATTAAAAAAAAAAAAAACAAAATTTGGATTGATAAAGGTAAAAACCATCATAAATAAGCATAACAACTTTAGTTAGTTGAAATAGTGCCGGGCCCTACATTTGCCACCACCCCCATACAGTTACGAGTTACACTTTGCAGCTCGTATCTGTACGGTCCCAGCTATTATAATGTCTATATATAAACGCGTCGCGATATCACTCAGCAGTTTACACATTTTCGTCGAGAATCTGATGTATATAAACAGAACACAATATCACTCCGCACAAAATCTTCTGAACGATCCGTCTGCCTATATACAGAGCCCGCGGTAGATTGAGCAAAAAAACATCTAGGAATGTAGAAGGTAAAATTCAAATCTTGGTAACCATTCAATTAGTATATAATTAGGCTATAAATCTAGAACAGTAAAATTGTAATTAAAAATTTGTCAAAAAACAGTTATAGCAAAATTGAGTTTGTTGAATGAATTGATTTATTGATTAATGAGTTGTCAATGAAATATGAAATGCTACAGCCATGTTGTCAGATAATTTTGTAGCAAATGTAGTTTAGATTGAAATGAGGTAGTAAAAGTCATAGTAATACTGCAAAATGTGTGAATAATTAACAATTATTAATAATAACAATAAATGTTACTAGTTTGATACAACATTACATTATCCATTTGAAACCAAGAGTGTAGAGACTAGAAGAGAAATCAGTTAGCGATAACACTTCAAACACTTTTGTCAATAAGTCAATTGGAACTATTACACTTGTTACAAAGTTTTTTAGATGCCGGGCCCTACATTTGCCACCACCCCCATACAGTTACGAGTTACTACTTTGTAGCTCGTATCTGTACGGTCCCAGCTATTATACTGTCTATAAATAAACCCGTCGCGGTACCACTCCGCACTTCTCACACTTTTCGTCGACAATCCTCTGTATATAAACAGCGCGATATCACTCCGCACTAAATCTTCTGAACGATCCGTCTGCATATATACAGAGCCCGCGGTAGATTGAACAAAAAAAAACATCTAGGAATGTAGAAGGTAAAATTCAAATCTTGGTAACCATTCAATTGGTATATAATTAGGCTATAAATCTAGAACAGTAAAATTATAATTAAAAATTTGTCAAAAAATGGTTATAGCAAAATTGTGTTTGTTGAATAAATTAATTGATTGATTAATAAAATGTCAATGAAATATTAAATGCTACAGCCATGTTGTCAGATAATATTGTAACAAATGTAGTTTAGGTTAGAAGGAGATAGAAAATTTCAGAGTATTACTGCAAAATAAATAATAATTAATAGTAACAATAAATGTTACTAGTTTGATACAACATTACATTATCCATTTAAAACCAGGTGTGTAGACTAGAAGAGAAATCAGTTCGCGATATCACTTTAAACACTTTTGTCAATAAGTCAGTTGGAACTATTATACAGGGAGTTTATAAATGAATGGGATTATGTAATCACTTTAAATGTGCCGCTTTTGTTAAATTGTTCACTAAACTATTTGTTTTGACAGATCAACTTTGACAGCTGTCAAGCAAACATATGAAAACATATGTAGTATAGTGGACGATTTTAAAAGGCGGCATATTTAAAGTGATTACATAATCCCATTCATTTATAAACTCCCTGTACTTGTTACAAAGTTTTTTAGATGCCGGGCCCTACATTTGCCACCACCCCCATACAGCTACGAGTTACTACTTTGTAGCTCGTATCTGTACGGTCCCAGCTATTATATTGTCTATATATAAACGCGTCGCGATACCACTCCGCACTTCACACACTTTTCGTCGACGATCCTCTGTATATAAACAGCGCGATATCACTCCGCACTATATCTTCTGAACGATCCGTCTGCATATATACAGAGCCCGCGGTAGATTGAGCCTCAAAAATTACATCTAGAAATGGAGAAGGTAAAACTACAAATATAAAGAAAATTTATAATTATTACATTATTTTAGGGGGCGTAGTCGACGCGTGAGCTAATCAAACAAGTGGCCCCTTTGAATACTTTCAGTTGTTTGAAACGACAACTGTTACATTATAAACACATTTTTAATATGATGTAAGAATATCATTAGTATAAAGCAATTCTTTCCTGACTATAAAATCGTGACTGATTTTCCTAACCTAATTAGAATGTACATTTTCGCAATTCTATCTAATTACTGGGCTCAACACGACCTCTATTTTTATAGTGACGTGGAGTTAACCAGGGTAAAAATCCATCTCAAACCTAATTGGAATACTTGGCCTAACTGAAACAGTCTAACACTGGAACAGTGAGGTAGCAAGTTAATATCTGCTTATATTAAATGTTCTTATATATTAAATTTTCAAATTCATCTTTAAAATCATTGTCTAATTGTCCTCTTTTTGTACAGTTCTAACCTATTAAATCACTGGGCTCAGAACGACCTCTATTGATGATAGTGACGTGGAGAGTTCACCAGCGGCAAAACAAAATAACAAATTTATTTCTATCAACTAAAACCATGCATTTCAATAATCATGTTGGTCTGATATTACTGAAGTGATGACCACACAACAAGTACTATTCAAACCAGCCGCCACATACAGAGATTAATGCCATGTTTTCAACACTTTCACTTTAAGCATGTATAGCAAAAGATCAACTGCCTTGAAAACAAACGCATTTATTTAGTAAGTAGCACTGTATAATTATTGAGAACACGATTTGTTGATACAAAAAAAAGTTATTGAACAAATTAGAATAAAATAATAAGATTATAAATTTGGGCCGAAGCATACCAAATAAACTATTTTTGGTTCTACCTGAAATACTCGGCCTGACTGAAGCAGTCTATTACTGTAACAGTGAGGTTGCGAGTCTATTAGATGTAATTAATAAGCAAAATCTAAGGAATATATTGAATTATTAATAAAAATTATGATTGTATTAACAGCAACGTATTTATCACACAGACAATTTTTTTGAAACAACAACTGTGGTGTTATAAATTTCTTTCTAGGAACGATCTGAAATCAAAATGAGCAAAAATACAAATATATATATATATACATATATACATATACAGGGTGTCCGGAAAATACGTGTACAACGTTTGACGACAGACTCCTGACGTCAAAATAGGTCGATCTAAGCCGACTTAGTTATATCCAAAATTGTCTCGTTTAGCCGGTAGAGGGCGTCAAAAAAAACAAAAGTATAACAAAGTTGAAAGTATCTATTGTAAGAAACTAAGTAAAACAAAAACATTACTTAAGCAAATGTGTAAAATGACCGCCATCTTGCTGAATACACTTATTAACACTCTTTAAAAAATGATATTGGACCCTATCTAATGTCTCGGGATAAAAACCGCTGCAATAAATCATCGCGTGTGTTTACCGGAGTCTTGTAAACTTCTGTTTTAATAGCGCCCCACAAAAAGAAGTCACACATATTTAACTCAGGAGAACGTGGTGGCCATTTTACTGGTGCATCATTGCCTCTTCCAATCCATCGGTTGGGATATTGATGATGTAAGTATTGCCGAACGGCAACGGAAAAATGGGGCGGGGCACCATCATGCATATACCACATTTCCCTCCGAAGTAAAAGGGGCAAATTCTCCAGAAGAATTGGTAATGTGTCTTGCAAAAAATTTAAATAAATATTTCCATCTAACCTGTCTGGAATAACAATGGGACCAATAAGGTAGTGATCAATAAAACCTGCCCAAATATTAATTTTAAATTGATGCTGATGATGTGCAACTTTAATGGCATGTGGATTTTCATCGGAATAAATATGTTCGTTGTGCAGATTGGTTACCCCAAATCTTGTAAAGCATGCCTCGTCAGTAAACATAATTTTTCTACAAAAATTTGGAACAAGGATTCTTTTGTTTCTAATAAATTGACAAAATGTAAGCCGCATGGGGGGATCAGTCGGTAAAAGTTCTTGGACTTTTTGTATGTGGTAAGGATGTAACAACTGTTCTCTTAAAACCTCATTGACAATTGTTTTAGGAACATTTAACTCACGTTCTAAGAGACGGGTACTGGTACTTGGTTCTTCTTCAACTCTTTCCAAAATCATCTCTTCTGTTTCCACAGTTTGAGTTGTTCGCATACGACCCCTGCCTTCAAACTTTTTCTCAAAACTGCCCGTTTCCCGAAGATGACGCTCAATATTGGCAAATGTTTGGTGGTTTGGTATTCGACGGTTAGGAAACCTCTCCATGTAAACCCTAACACTCTGACGCCCATTTCCTTGACAAAACCCGTATACCAGGAGCATGTCAACTTTCTGAGAGTTTGTATAATTTTCCATTTTTAATGGTAAAATGAACTTGTAATTCAAGAATGTTGATCGTATACTTGAGTAAATTTCATAGACTGGTGACAATTTGTCAATAATTGTCAAATTATTAAACGCCATAGCAACAAGGTCACTTAAAAAATTATTGTTACAGGTAATTTCTTTTTAATATTTACAAATTTTTGACGCCCTCTACCGGCTAAACGAGACAATTTTGGATATAACTAAGTCGGCTTAGATCGACCTATTTTGACGTCAGGAGTCTGTCGTCAAACGTTGTACACGTATTTTCCGGACACCCTGTATATTAGGCTATAAATCTAGAACAATAAAACTGTAATTAAAAATTTGTCAAAATACGCTAATAACAAAATTGTGTTTGTTGAATGATTTGATTGATTGATTAATGCATTGTCAATGAAATATTAAATGTTACAGCCATGATGTCAAGTAATTTTGTAACAAATGTAATTTAGATTGAAAAAAAGTAGTATATGTCATAGTATTACTGCAAAATGTAAGCATAATTAACAATAATTAATAGTAATAATAACTGTCACTTGTTTGATACAACATTACACTATTCAATTAAAACCAGGTGTTTAGTCTAGAGAAGACAGATCAGTTCTTAATATCACTTCGCTCTTCAAACACTTTTGTCAATAAGTCAGTTGGAACTATTATACTTGTTACAAAGTTTTATTAGATGCCGGGCCCTACATTTGCCACCACCCCCATACAGTTACGAGTTACTACTTTCCAGCTCGTATCTGTACGGTCCCAGCTATTATACTGTCTATATATAAACGCGTCGCGATATCACTCCGCACTTTATACATTTTCGTCGACGATCTGATGTATATAAACAGAACACGATATCACTCCGCACTAAATCTTCTGAACGATCCGTCTGCATATATACAGAGCCCGCGGTAGATTGAGCAAAAAAAACATCTAGGAATGTAGAAAGTAAAATTCAAATCTTGGTAACCATTCAATTGGTATATAATTAAGCTATAAATCTAGAACAGTAAAATTGTAATTAAAAATGTCAAAAAAACGTTTATAGCAAAATTGTGTTTGTTGAATGAATTAATTGATTGATTAATAAAATGTCAATGAAATATTAAATGCTACAGCCATGTTGTCAGATAATATTGTAGCAAATGTGGTTTAGATTAGAAGGAGATAGTAAATGTCAGAGTATTACTGCAAAATATGTGCTAAATTAACAATAACTAATAGTAACAACAAATGCTACTAGTTTAATACAACATTACATTATCCATTTGAAACCAGGAGTGTAGAGACTAGAAGAGCAATCAGTTAACGATATCACTTCAAACACTTTTGTCAATAAGTCAGTTGGAACTATTAAACTTGTTCCAAAGTTTTTTAGATGCCGGGCCCTACATTTGCCACCACCCTCATACAGTTACGAGTTACACTTTGTAGCTCGTATCTGTACGGTCCCAGCTATTATACTGTTTATATATAAACGCGTCGCGATATCACTCCGCACTTTACACATTTTCGTCGAGGATCTGATGTGTATAAACAGAATACGATATTACTCCGCACTAAATCTTCTGAACGATCCGTCTGCCTATATACAGAGCCCGCGGTAGATTGAGCAAAAAAAAAACATCTAAGAATGTAGAAGGTAAAATTCAAATCTTGGTAACTATTCAATTGGTATATAATTAGGCTATAAATCTAGAACAGTAAAATTGTAATTAAAAATGAGTCAAAATGCATTTATACCAAAATTGTGTTTGTTAAACGAATGTAAGCATAATTAACAATAATTATTAGTGACAATAGCAGTTACTTGTTTGATAAAACATTACACTATCCATTTGAAACCAGGCCTCAAGAGACTAGAAGAAAAGTTAGTTTGCAATATCACTTCAAACACTTTTGTCAATAAGTTCGTTAGAACTATTACACTTGTTACAAAGTTTTTTAGATGCCGGGCCCTACATTTGCCATCACCCCCATACAGTTACGAGTTACTACTTTGTAGCTCGTATCTGTACGGCCCAGCTATTATACTGTCTATAAATAAACCCGTCGCGATACCACTCCGCACTTCACACACTTTTCGTCGACGATCCTCTGTATATAAACAGCGCGATATCACTCCGCACTAAATTTTCTGAACGATCCGTCTGCATATATACAGAGCCCGCGGTAGATTAAGCTTCAGAAATTACATCTAGAAATGGAGAAGGTAAAAGTACAAATATAAAGAAAATTAATAATTATTACATTATTTTAGGGGGGCGTAGTCGACGCGTGGCCCCTTTGAATATTTTCAGTTGTTTGAAACGACAACTGTTAATAAATACATTTTTAGTATGATGTAAGAACATCATTAGTATAAAGCTATTCTTTCTTGACTATAAAATCTTGACTGATTTTCCTATTTCCTATGAATGCACATTTTTGCAATTCTATCTAATCACTGGGCTCAGCACGACCTCTATTTTTATAGTGACGTGGAGTTAACCAGGGTAAAAATCCATTTCAAACCTATTGGAATACTTGGCCTAACTAAAACAGTCTAACACTGGAACAGTGAGGTAGCAAGTTAATATCTGCTTATATTAAATGTTCTTATATATTAAATTTTCAAATTCATCTTTAAAATCATTGTCTAATTGTCCTCTTTTTGTACAGTTCTAACCTATTAAATCACTGGGCTCAGAACGACTTCTATTGTTGATAGTGACGTAAAGAGTTCACCAGCGGCAAAACAAAATAACAATTTTATTTCTATCAACTAAAACCATGCATTTCAATAATCATGTTGGTCTGATATTACTGAAGTGATGACCACACAACAAGTACTATTCAAACCAGCCGCCACATACAGAGATTAATGCCATGTTTTCAACACTTTCACTTTAAGCATGTATAGCAAAAGATCAACTGCCTTGAAAACAAACGCATTTATTTAGTAAGTAGCACTGTATAATTATTGAGAACATGATTTGTTGATACAAAAAAAAGTTATTGAACAAATTAGAATAAAATAATAAGATTATAAATTTGGGCCGAAGCATACCAAATAAACTATTTTCGGTTCTACCTGAAATACTCGGCCTGGCTGAAGCAGTCTATTACTGTAACAGTGAGGTTGCGAGTCTATTAGATGTAATTAATAAGCAAAATCTAAGGAAATGATTGAATTATTAATAAAAATTATGATAGTATTAACAGAAACGTATTTATCACACAGACAATTTTTTTGAAACAACAACTGTGGTGTCATAAATTTCTTTCTAGGAACGATCTGAAATCAAAATGAAAAAAATACAAATATATATATATATATATATATATAAGAATATATTTTTGACCATACTTAAAAACTGAGTATTTTCAAATTAGTTCAAAATTAAACACGTATAGTAGGTACCAAAAAACATGTTTCTTAAGTTTTCAGCTTTTTAAGTCATAATCTCAAATATTGTGAGCTTCTTAAAGTTCAGAAAACAACCAAAAACTACATATTTAAGTAATTTTTTACAATTTCTTAACGTATAAACATTGGAAAATAGTCTTCAAATTTATTTTTATCGTAATTTTTTGTTTAAATTTGATTTTTTTAATTCAACATTTTTATTTGTTCTTAAAAGTTTTGCAAAGTTTTTACAATCAAACATATAAATCATAAAATACAACTTCACAAAGATTGGTATTTTGGTCAAAAGTGCTCATTTTTGTATACTGCCGTTGTAACTTTTTTCTATATAAATATATTTCCTGAAAATTTCAAAAAACATTTTTGATAAATACTTGAAAAAGCTCAGATAACTTGGTTCTTAGGAATAATATTAACTTCAAGCTACAGGACTTCTAAACCTCCATAACAGATTGTAAAATCATTTTTAAGTAAATATACTGAGTAATTATTACAATTTTTACTACCAAAAAACATGTTTCTTACATTTAGCTCTTGAATTCAGTTTCAATTTTTGAAGAATTGAAAGTTTAGGAAACGTTCAAACATCACATTTTTAAACAAAAACTTTTTTTTTGTGATTTTTTATACTTTAACGTGTTTTGTTTATTTAGTCTTCTTAATTCCTGTGAGCGTAGGCCGTTTTGAAAAAACTCTAAAAATGACAAAATAGTCCTATATTGAAAATGCCAAGATAACGTCAAACCTCAACAAAATAAAGTTTAATTTGGCGTATTTTTGATTTAAACTTAGAGCAATTCAAAACAAAAATAATAAGCCAAATTATACTTAACTTTGTTGAAATTTGGCATTGTTACTTTTTCAATATAGAGCAAATTTTGTTATTTTTAGGTTATTTTTAACACGGCTCACGGAATTTAAAAATGACTAAATAAAAAAAATAAAAATACAAAAAATACGAACAAAAAATAAGAGTTTGTGGATCTTTTGCCAATGTTCTTGCGCTGAGAAAAAAGATAAAAATTACTCAAAAACGCAATTTTTAGGCGTTTTCTAAACTTTCAGAAAGTTCAAACTTGAGATTATGAGTTCAAGAGCTGAAAATATGAAAAACATGTGTTTTTGGTAGTAAAAATTGTAATCATTATTCAGTTAATTAACGTAAAAACGTTGTTTTTACAATAGTTTACAGAGTTCTAAAAGTTATGTAGCTCAGACTTAATATTATTACCAAGAACCAAACTAGCAGGGCTTTTTCGGGTTTTTATAAAAATGTTTTCTAAAATGTTCAGCAAAAAATATTTATATAAAAGAAAGTTACAATGGCTTTAATGTATACTAAAATGAGCGTTTTTGACCAAAATAACAATCTTTAAAAAGTGGTATCTAACTTCAATTTAAATGTTTGATCAAAGAAAACTTTACAAAACTTTCTTGAACAATTCAGAAAAAAATTGTAAAATTACAAATTTTTTTGTTGAAATTTAACATGAAATGAATTAATAATTTATTCAAAATCAGTCAATCGAATCACAGCGGCCAAGGGTCAAGCATAGACAATTGTTTCGGTTCTACAAACCTCGTCAGTATGCCTTGTACGACCACGGCATCGCATGATAGCGAAGACAATTTTGAATAAATATTTCTGTTCTTATGAACACAATTGATATTATAAATAATCAAACGAAAGACTGGTTTGCCATCTAGTTGCAATTTTTAATAAAAATTGCAACTAGATGGCAAACCAGTCTTTCGTTTGATTATTTATGAAATTTAACATGTCACGGCATTTTTAATGTAAGGTTCATTTTGAAATTTAAGCTGTTTTCTACAGGGCTTACGCTCACAAAAATTAAGTATAGTTAACTAATAAAATCAAATATACAAAAAATTACAACAAAAATAAGATTTTTGGCACTTTTTTCCAATGTTTCTAAGCTGATAAAAAATATTATAATTTACCCAAAAAAATGTGATTTTTGAAAGTTTTTCTAAACTTTAAAAGTTTTCCAAAAATTGAGATTATGACTTAATAAATTGAAAAACTAGATAACATAATTTTTTGAATTTTACTGTCATATAATTAATTTTCAGCCAATTAAAAGACTTTCGGTAATTAAGTATTATCGAAATGTAATAAAATTACCTATATATATATATAAATTTAATAAAAAATACATAGGTTTAATTAAAAAAACATGACATTATTTTAAGGGGCGTAGTTGACGCGTAAGCTAATCAATCAAGTGATCCCTTTAAATATTTTCAGTTGCTTGTAACAACTGTTAGATCATAAATTCATTTTTAGTAATAATGTGATCATTAATATTAAGATCTCAGTCGTTTTTTCCGATGTCTGATTAATATATCTAACCTATTTAGAATGCACATATTTGCAATCCCAGTAAATTACTGGGCTCAGCACGACTTCTATTAATAGTGACGTGGAGCTGACCAGGGTTAAAATTCTTTCAAAACTTAATTGGAATACTTGGTCTTACTGAAACAATTTAACACTGCAACAGTGAGGTAGCAAGTTGATTTCTGCTAATATTGAATGTTCTTATAGATTAAATTTTTAAATTCATCTTTAAAATTATTGTCTAATCGTCCTCTTTTTGTACAGTTCTAACCTAATAAATCACTGAGCTCAGCACGACCTCTATTGATGATAGTGACGTGGAGAGTTCACCAGTTTTAAAGCAAAATAACAAATTTATTTCTATCAACTAAAACCATGCAATTCAATAATCATGTTGGTTTGTTATTACTGAAGTGATGACCACACAACATGTACTAATCAAACCAGCCGCCACAAACAAAGATTAATGCCATGTTTTCAACGATTTCACTTTAAGCATGTACAGCAAAAGATTAACTGCCTTGAAAACAAACGCATTTACTTAGTAAGCAGCACTGTATAATTATTGAGAACACGATTTGTTGATACAAAAAAATAGTTATTGAACAAATTAAAATGAAATAATTAAATTATAAATTTGGGTCGAAACAAACCAAATAAACTATTTTTAGATCTACCTGAAATACTCGGCCTGGCTGAAGCAGTCTAAACTGGAACAGTGAGGTTGCGAGTCCATTAATGTAATAAGTAAACAAAATCTAGAGAAATAATTGTAATATAAACAGCAACTTATTTATCACAGACAGATGTTTGAAACGACAACTGTGGTGTGATAAATATTTTCCTAAGATTAATCTGAAATCAAAATAAGCAAAAACACAAGTATATAAAATTTTAACAAAGAAATTGTTACATTATTTTAGAGGGCGTAGTTGACGAGTGATTTAATCAAACAAGTGGCCCCCTTAAATCTATTCAGTTGTTTGAAACGACAACTGTTACATAAAAAATACATTTTTAGTAATAATGTATAGTAGAAGACCTCAGTCATTCTTTTCTATGTCTCATTATTTTGTACAGTTCTAATCTATTAAATCACTGGGCTCAAAACGACCTCTATTGATGATAGTGACGTGGAGAGTTCACCAGTTTTAAAGCAAAATAACAAATTTATTTCTATCAACTAAAACCATGCAATTCAATAATCATGTTGGTTTGATATTACTAAAGTGATAACCACACAACAAGTACTATTCAAACCAGCCGCCACAAACAGAGATTAATACTATATTTTCAACGATTTCACTTTAAGCATGTACAGCAAAAGATCAACTGCCTTGAAAACAATGGTATTTACTTAGTAAGTGGCACTGTATAAATATTGAGCACACGATTTGTTGATACAAGTAGAAATGCTATTTAACAAAATTAAAATGAATGTTAATTAGATTATATATTTGGGTCAAAGCAAACCAAATAATGTAATTGATTTTCATATCTTATTTAGAATGCACATTTTTGCAATTCTATCAAATCACTGGGCTCAACACAACCTTTACTAATAGTGACGTGGAGTTGACCAGGCTTAAAATTATTTAAAACTTAATTGGAAAACTTGGCCTAACTGATACAGTCTAACACTGCAACAGTGAGGTAGCAAGTTAATTTCTGCTAATCCTAAATGTTTTTATATATTAAATTTTTAAATTCATCTTTAAAATCATGGTCTAATTCTTCTCTTTTGTACAAATCTAACCTATTGAATCACTGAGCTCAGAACGACCTCTATTGATGATAGTGACTTAGAGAGTTCACCAGCGGCAAGACAAAATTACAAATTTATTTCTATCAACTAAAACCATGCAATTCAATAATCATGTTGGTCTGTAATACTGAAGTGATGACCACACAACAAGTACTATTCAAACCAGCTGCTACAAACAAAGATTAATACCATGTTTTCAACGATTTCACTTTAAGCATGTACAGCAAAAGATCAACTGCCTTGAAAACAAAGGCATTTACTTAGTAAGTGGCACTGTATAAATATTGAGCACACGATTTGTTGATACAAGTAGAAATGCTATTTAACAAAATTAAAATGAATGTTAATTAGATTATATATTTGGGTCAAAGTAAACCAAATAATGTATTTTTTGATAAATCTGAAACACTCGGCCTGGCTGAAGCAGTCTAAACTGTAACAGTGAGGTTGCGAGTTTATTGTAATATAATAAATAAGCAAAATTTGGAGAAATAATTGAATTATATGTAGAAACTAGTATAGTATAAACAGCAACGTATTTATCACACAGACAGATGTTTGAAACGACAACTGTGGTGTAATAAATATCTTCTCAGGATCAATCTAAAATCAAAATAAGCAAAAACACAAATATATAGAAATGTAACAGACATTTTTACATTATTTTAGGGGGCGTAGTTGACGCGTTAGCTAATCAAACAAGTGGCCCCCTTAAATATTTTCAGTTGTTTGAAACGACAACTGTTACATAATAAAATTTTTTTAGTAATGATGTGAGAACATCATTAGTATGAAGCTATTCTTTCCAAACTAGAATTTCCTGATTAATTTTTTTAACCTATTTAGAATGCACAACTTCGCAATTCTATCAAATCACTGGGCTCAACACGACTTCTACTGATAGTGACGTGGAGTTGACCAGGGTAAGAATCCATTTAATACTTAATTTGAATACTTGGCCTAACTGAAGCAGTCTAACACTGGAACAGTGAGGTAGCAAGTTAATATCTGCTAATATTAAATGTTCTTATATATTAAATTTTCAAATTCATCTTTAAAATCATTGTCAAATTGTTCTCTTTTTGTACAGTTCTAACTTATTAAATCACTGGGCTCTAAACGACCTCTATTGATGATAGTGACGTAGAGAGTAAACCAGCGGCAAAACAAAATAACAAATTTGTTTCTATCAACTAAAACCATGCAATTTAATAATCATGTTGGTCTGATATTACTGAAGTGATGACCACACAACAAGTACTATTCAAACCAGCCGTCACAAACAGAGAAAAATACCATATTTTCAACGATTTCACTTTAAGCATGTACAGCAAAAGATCAACCACATTGAAAACAAACGCATTTACTTAGTAAATAGCACTGTATAATTATTGAGAACACGTCTTGTTGATACAAAAAAATAGTTATTGAACAAATTAAAATGAAATAATTCAATTATAAATTTGGGCCGAAGCAAACCAATTAAACTATTGGATTCACCTAAAATACTCGGCCTGGCTGAAGCAGTCTAAACTGAAACAGTGAGGTTGCGAGTCTATTATATAATATAAAATTAGCAAATTATAGAGAAATAATTAATTTATATGTAGAAATTATCATAGAGTCAACAGCAACGTAATTATCACACAGACAGATGTTTGAAACGACAACTGTGGTGTGGTAAATAACTTCCCAGGAACAATCTGAAATCGAGACAAGCAAAAACACAAATATAAAGAAATTTAACAATAAAATAATTACATTATCTTAGGGGGCGTAGTTGACGCGTGAGCTAATCAAACAAGTGGCCCCCTTGAATACTTTCAGTTGTTTGAAACGACAACTGTTACATATAAAATACATTTTTAGTAATGATGTGATCATTAGTATAGTAGAAGACTTTAGTCTTCATTTCCTAACCATAATGACTGATGTATCTAATCTATTTAGAATGCACAATTTTGCAATTCTATCTAATCACTGGGCTCAACACGACCTCTAGTGATAGTGACATGGAGTTGACCAGGGTTAAAATCCGTTTAAAACCTAATTAGAATACTTGGCCTAACTGATACAGTCTAACACTGGAACAGTGAGGTAGCAAGTTAATATCTGCTAATATTAAATGTTCTTATATATTATATTTTCAAATTTATCTTTAAAATTATTGTCTAATTGTCTTCTTTTTGTACAGTTCTAACCTAATAAATCACTGGGCTCAGAACGACCTCTATTGATGATAGTGACGTGGAGAGTTCGCCAGCGGCAAAACAAAACAACAAATTTATTTCTATCAACTAAATCCATGCAACTCAATAATCATGTAGGTCTGATATTACTGAAGTGATGACCACACCACAAGTACTATTGAAACCAGCCGCCACAAACAGAGATTAATACCATGTTTTCAACGATTTCACTTTAAGCATGTTCAGCAAAAGATCAACTGCCTTGAAAACAAAGGCATTTACTTAATAAGTGACACTGTATAAATATTGAGCACACGATTTGTCGATACAAGTAGAAATGCTATTTAACAAAATTAAAATGAATGTTAATTAGATTATATATTTGGATTAAAGCAAACCAAATAATGTAATTGATTTTCATATCCTATTTAGAATGCACTTTTTGCAATTCTATCAAATCACTGGGCTCAACACGACCTCTACTAATAGTGACGTGGAGTTGACCAGGGTTAAAATCCATTTAAATCCTAATAGGAATATTGGCCTAACTGATACTGTCTAACACTGCAACAGTGAGGTAGCAAGTTAATTTATAATTCAAATTTTTAAATTCATCTCTAAAATTATTGTCTAATTTTTTTTGTACAATTCTAACCTATTAAACTACAGGGCTCAGCACGACCTCTATTGATGATAGTGACGTAGAGAGTTCACCAGCATCAAAACAAAATAACAAATTTATTTCTATCAACTAAAACCATGTTATTCAACAATCATGTTAGTTTGATATTACTAAAGTGATGACCTCACAACAAGTAATATTCAAACCAGCCACCACAAACAAAGATTAATACCGTGTTTTCAATTAGCAACGGTTTCACTTTAAGCATATGCAGCAAAAGATCAACCGCATTGAAACCAAGGCATTTACTTACTAAGTGACACTGTATAAATATTGAGAATACGATTTGTTGATACCAAAAATAGTTATTGAACATTATAGAATGAAATAATTAAATTATAAATTTAGGTTGAAGCAAACCTAATAATGCATTTTTAAATCCACCTGAAATACTCGGCCTGGCTGAAGCAGTCTAAACTGTACAGTGAGGTAGCGAGTCTATTACAATACAATAAATAAGTAAAATTTAAATAAACAATTATATGTAAAAATTATAGTATAAACAGCAACGTAATTTATAACACAACAGTTGTTTGAAACGTGGTGTGATAAATATCTTCCCAGCAACAACCTGAAATTAAAATAAGCAAAAATACAAATATATACAAATTTAATAAAATAATATTAAGGAAGCAATGGCTCAATCAAACTACTTTATTACAGACAAAGATGAAATTAAAGTAACGTAATGCAAAAACAACATAAAATCGAGTGAGAAACAATAAACTTAAGATGATATAAAGACATAAATATTTTAAGATGCTACAACAGAAATAAATATAGACACAAAACACACTGTAGAATAAAACATGAAAGAGAATGGTAGAATAAACTTTGCAAATGATACACAAATAACGAGAAACAGAATTGACTACATAAGTTAATAAAATAACTAAAAAATGAATAAATATGCATATATTAAATTGCTTTTTATAGATGAAAAAGTTAAATTATAAGTGAAATATAACTTTACAAAAACTAAGATGCAAACATTAAATTTTCAAATTACTGCTCATACTCTCAATCAAGAGATAATAAAAACGGAGGTGGTAAAGCAAACATTAACCAAAATTTTTTGCAATCTACAGATCCCAAGACTCTGAAATAAATCATTTCGTAGATAACTTGAAACACATTGTTAATAGTAAAAAAAAACTTTTTCATAATTGTGGACATAAATATGTACTCAGCAATAACAATAACATAAACATATACTTAAATTGTATCACAATAAAACTAGAATACAGAAAAACAGTAAAACAATTATGTAATAACAAATCCCAAAAAAACGTATCAGCTAGTTAGACCATAAAATATTAAATATCAATATTTCAATCCAAGAAAGTAGAAGAAGGTAGCCATTATAAAAAGTAATTAAAATGAATTTTACTCTAGAAAATATATATAAACACCTTTCATATAGTGAGCTAATTTTAAAAAGTAAAATTATTAAATTTGTCCACGTCAAAAATATAAATTGGATGAACGCACAGCTTGTCTCGTTATTTAAACAAAGAAACATAATTTACAAACAACTACTTAGTAAAGAAAATAACACTAACTTAAAATAAAAGTATTTAGAAATTAACCTACAACTAAAATCTGATATTCAAACACTAAAAAAGATGTGGTTTGTAGTTAATAAAATACTTAACAAAACACAAAATAATAAAATAATAAATCTGTTAAAAGAATTTTAATAAAGCACATAAAATTACGGAACCAACGAGAATTACAACTAATACTAAAACATGCAAAAATATAAAAACTACCAACAAAACTAAAAAAAAAATTTAAAAAGAAGAATGAAAATGTTGAAACCGTCAATAGTACGATTTTACAGAAATAATAAAATCATTATAAGAAAGCCTTTCCCCTTATATAACATAAAACAAGCAACGATAAGAAATAGATAACACCAAACATTAAACAGTTGTAAACAACACAGAAAAAAATCAACAAAAGAATAAATAATGCATGGTATATATAATTACAGGTATTAAAAATAAAAAAAAAGAGTACAATGCAAAAAGACAGCAGCAACAGAAATGAATGTTGAAATGTAATAAAAGAAATTAAAGAAGACAATAAATAATGCAAAATAGAATTAATTAAAGAAAGCAACATAACTCTCAAAGAAACCGCATCTATATTTAACAACTTTTTTGCAGATTTAAAACAGAGCTTAAAAAAACCAAACAACTTATACAAAAAACAAATATAACAATTTATTTGTATTCAGTAAATAAAATAGAAGAAGCACAATCTACAGGAGTAGACAACATACCTGGACACGTGCTTAAATTAGTTAAGTTTATCATAACGCACATTATAAATGTATCAAATCTCTAAGCAATATATCAATAGCTTTAAAACAATTAAGAGTAATGCTATTTTACAAAAACAAATGAAACTTAAACGAGCTAATAAAGTCCAGTCCAATACCACTTCAAAACCAAATATCTAAAATATTTGAACAATGTTTTTTATAACTGGATATACTTATTTTTGGAAAACAATAATTTAATTAGTAACTACCACATGGATTCAGAAAAAAAAATCAATATTAACAGCACTTGACAAAAAAATTTAAGATATTATGGAAGCATTAAAAAAAAGTAGCATTATTTTTTTATATAAATTGTGCTTTTTACCATACTAAACCCTATTGTTAGACAAGTTCTACGCAAACAGAATCAAAGGAATACGAAACACTTGAATAATATCATACATACAAAACAGAACACGGATAGTAGAAATAAAACAAGCAACATCAGATCAAAAAAACATAAATGTTGTTCTCAAGAAACATATTTATTTAGCCGATAGTATTTATTAAACAAAATAATTATAAAAAAATAATCAAAAAAGAACATAATCAATCACCAAAATGGAATAATTCTAAACAGTAATAAAACGCAAATAATAACGTTCTATTCATCAACAATAAAAAAACTAAAAGGAGTTACTTTTTATAAATAAACAATGAAAGCATAGAGCAGCTAAAAACTAAAATTCTTAGAAATTTATATAGACAAAAAACTTACATAGATATTTTAAAATCCCACCTGTCATTATTGAATTATTTATTAGAGTCTATTAAAAATACCATCATATAAAACAAATAAAACTTTTATTTTGCGGAATTATTCAATCAAAAATCGCATATCAACGGTCTAATTCCAAACTGACAAAATCCAAATTTTACAGGAGACGTGTGTAACATTAATTAATTTATATTCTGTATTTTGTATTATAGATACTGGTTATCACAACTACGAAAACAACAAGTTTCATTTTTTTTTTAATTAGATCTATTAAGTATCTGGTAGATGGGAACTTTGCTATATATTGAAACCAAAATGTCAAAAATCATCAGGAAATCTGCCAAGACTCGTAAAGTATTAATGATACAAAAAAAAATCATACGTACAATAGATGAAACAAACCGCTATTTATATATTTATAAATTAGAAATGAAAACAATATGAATAGCGACATACACACATGCGAAACAAGAATTAACACCCAGTAAGGCAACAACAATTCCAACGTCTACGCACAACACAAAAATAATCATTGTACGAAAATATAGCGTGGTACAATAAGCTAAACGTATACCTTTAAGAAGAAACCAACCCATTAATGTTTAAACAAAAACTAACAAATCATTTCTTAAATAATTCTTTTTATAGTTTAGAAACATACCTGAGATTCTAATTCAAACCCTAACAATAAATATATTATTGTAACTAATATATTTAGTTGATAAATAATCTATTATTATTGTTCACAGAAGAAATCTGAAATCAAAATAAGCAAAAACACAAAAATATATACAATTAACAAAAAAATATTAATTTTTTTAGAAGACGTAGTTGACGCGTGAGCTAATCAAACAAGTGGCCCCCTTAAATACATTCAGTTGTTTGAAACGACAACTGCTACATAATAAATACTTTCTAGTAATGATGTGATCATTAGTATAGTAGATGACTTTAGTCATCCGTTCCTAACCATAATACTTGATTGATGTGTCTAATCTATTTAGAATGCACATTTTTGCAATTCTATCAAATCACTGTGCTCAACACGACCTCTATTTATAGTGACGTGGAGTTGACCAGGGTTAAAATCCATTTAATACCTTATTTGAATACTTGGCCTAACTGAAACAGTCTAACACTGGAACAGTGAGGTAGCAAGTTTATTTCTGCTAATATTAAATGTTATTATATATTAAATTTTCAAATTCATCTTTAAAATCATTGTCTAATTGTTCTCTTTTGTACAGTTCTAACCTATTAATTCACTGGGCTCTAAACAACCTCTATTGATGATAGTGACGTAGAGAGTAAACCAATGGCAAAACAAAATAACAAATTTATTTCTATCAACTGAAACCATGCAATTCAATAATCATGTTGGTTTGTTATTACTGAAGTGATGACCACACAACATGTACTAATCAAACCAGCCGCCACAAACAAAGATTAATGCCATGTTTTCAACGATTTCACTTTAAGCATGTACAGCAAAAGATCAACTGCCTTGAAAACAAACGCATTCACTTAGTAAGTGGCACTGTATAATTACTGAGAACACAATTCGTTGATACAAGTAGAAATGCTATTTAACAAAATTAAAATAATTGTTAATTAGATTACATATTTGGGTCATAGCAAACCATTTGTAATTGATTTTTATATCTTATTTAGATTGCGCATTTTTGCAATTCTATCAAATCACTGGGCTCAACACGACCTCTACTGATAGTGACGTGGAGTTGACCAGGGTTCAATTCCATCTCAAACCTAATTGGAATACTTGGCCTAACTGAAACAGTCTAACACTGGAACAGTGAGGTAACAAGTTAACTTCTGCTAATATTAAATGTTCTTATATATTAAACTTGCAAATTTGTGTTTAAAATTATGGTCTAATTGATCTCTTTTTGTACAGATCTAACCTATTAAATCACTGGGCTTAGAACGACGTCTATTGATGATAGTGACGTATAGAGTTCACCAGCGGCAAAACAAAACAACAAATTTATTTCTATCAACTAAAACCATGCAATTCAATAATTATGTTGGTCTGATATTACTGAAGTGATGACCACACAACAAGTACTATTGAAACCAGCCGCCACATACAGAGATTAATGCCATGTTTTCAACACTTTCACTTTAAGCATGTACAGCAAAAGATCAACTGCCTTGAAAACAATCGCATTTATTTAGTAAGTAGCACTGTATAATTATTGAGAACACGATTTGTTGATACAAAAAAAAGTTATTGAACAAATTAGAATAAAATAATAAGATTATAAATTTGGGCCAAAGCATACCAAATAAACTATTTTTGGTTCTACCTGAAATACTCGGCCTGGCTGAAGCAGTCTATTACTGTAACAGTGAGGTTGCGAGTCTATTAGATGTAATTAATAAGAAAAATCTAAGGAATATATTGAATTATTAATAAAAATTATGATTGTATTAACAGCAACGTATTTATCACACAGACAATTTTTTTGAAACAACAACTGTGGTGTTATAAATTTGTTTCTAGGAACGATCTGAAATCAAAATGAGCAAAAATACAAATATATATATATATATATATATATATACATATATATATATACATATATATAAGAATATATTTTTGACCATACTTAAAAACTGAGTATTTTTAAATTAGTTCAAAATTAAACACGTATAGTAAGTACCAAAAAACATGTTTCTTAAGTTTTTAATTTTTTAAGTCATAATCTCAAATATTGTGAGTTTCTTAAAGTTTAGAAAACAACTAAAAACTACATTTTTAAGTAATTTTTTACATTTTCTCAACGTATAAACATTGAAAAATAGTCTTCAAAATTTATTTTTTTGTAACTTTTCGTTTTAATTTGATTTTTTTTAATTTAACATCCATTTTTTGTGAGCTAAGGCTGTTCAAAAAATAGCCTAAAATCCCAAAACCCCACTTTGAAAATGCTATGACAATGTTAATTTTCATCAAAATACATATCTAATATAGCTTAATGTTTTTGTTTTGAATTGCTCTTTAAAGTTTTGCAAAGTTTTAACAATCAAACATATAAATTATAAGATACAACTTCACAAAGATTGGTATTTTGGTCAATAGTTCTAATTTTTGTATACTGTCGTTGCAATTTTTTCTATATATATTTTTTTTTTGATAATTTCTAAACACATTTTTTATAAATATTTGAAAAAGCTCAGGTAGCTTGGTTTTTAGGAATAATATTGACTTCAAGCTACAGCACTTCTAAACCTCCATGAAAAATTTCAAAATCATTTTTACGTTAATATACTGAGTAATTATTACAATTTTTACTACCAAAATACATATTTCTCACATTTTTAGCTCTTGAATTCAGAGTCTCAATTTTTGAAGAATTAATAGTTTAGTAAACGTTGAAACATCACACTTTTTTTTCTCAGCGTTGGAACATTGAAATAAAGATATACAAAACTATATTTTTTGTGATTTTTCATACTTTAAGGTGTTTTGTTTATTTAGTCTTCTAAATTCCTTGGAGCGTAGGCCGTTTTGAAAAAACCCTAAAATGACAAAAACAGTTCTATATTAAAAATGCCAAGACAACAATAAATTTCAACAAAATTAAGTTTAATTTGGCGTAATATTTTAGATTTAAACTTAGAGCAATTCAAAACAAAAATAATAAGCCAAATTATACTTAACTTTGTTGAAATTTGGCATTGTTACATTTTCAATATAGAGCAAATTTTGTTATTTTTAGGTTATTTTCAAAACGGCTCAAGGAATTTAGAAATGACTAAATAAAAAAAAAAAAATGAAAATAGAAAAAATACGAACAATAATAAGAGTTTGTGGATCTTTTTCCAATGTTCTTACGCTGAGAAAAAAGATAAAAATTACTCAAAAATGTAATTTTTAGGCGTTTTCTAAACTTTCATAAAGTTCAAACTTGAGATTATGAGTTCAAGAGCTAAAAATATAAAACATGGTGTTTATGGTAGTGAAAATTGTAATCATTATTCAGTTAACGTTGTTTTTTACAATAGTTTACAGAGTTCTGAAAGTTATGTAGCTTAATATTATTACCAAGAACCAAACTAGCAAGGCTTTTTTGGGTTTTTATAAAAATGTTTTCTAAAATTTTCAGCAAAAAAATATTTATATAAAAGAAAGTTACAATGGCTTTAATGTATGCTAAAATGAACGTTTTTGACCAAAATACAAATCTTCAAAAAGTGGTATCTGACTTTAATTTAAATGTTTGATCAAAGAAAACTTTGCAAAACTTCCTTGAACAATTCAGAAAAAAAAAGTTAAATTAGATAAAATTTTGTTGAAATTTAACATGTCACGGCATTTTTAATGTAAGGTTCATTTTGAAATTTAAAGCTATTTTCTACACGGCTTACGCTCACAAAATTTAAGGATGGTTAACTAATAAAATCAAATATACAAAAAATTACAACAAAAATAAGATTTTTGGCACTTTTTTCCAATGTTTCTAAGCTGATAAAAAATGTTATAATTTACCCAAAAAATGTGATATTTGAAAGTTTTTCTAAACTTTAAAAGTTTTCCAAAAATTGAGATTATGACTTAATAAATTGAAAAACTAGATAACATAATTTTTTGAATTTTACTGTCATATAATTAATTTTCAGCCAATTAAAAGACTTTCGGTAATTAAGTATTATCGAAATGTAATAGAATTACCTATATATAAATTTAATAAAAAATACATGGGTTTAATTAAAAAAACATGACATTATTTTAAGGGGCGTAGTTGCCGCGTAAGCTAATCAATCAAGTGATCCCTTTAAATATTTTCAGTTGCTTGTAACAACTGTTAGATCATAAATTCATTTTTAGTAATAATGTGATCATTAATATTAAGACCTCAGTCGTTTTTTCTCATGTCTGATTAATATATCTAACCTATTTAAAATGCACATATTTGCAATCCCAGTAAATTACTGGGCTCAGCACGACTTCTATTAATAGTGACGTGGAGCTGACCAGGGTTAAAATTCTTTCAAAACTTAATTGGAATACTTGGTCTTACTGAAACAATTTAACACTGCAACAGTGAGGTAGCAAGTTGATTTCTGCTAATATTAAATGTTCTTATAGATTAAATTTTTAAATTCATCTTTAAAATTATTGTCTAATCGTCCTCTTTTTGTACAGTTCTAACCTAATAAATCACTGAGCTCAGCACGACCTCTATTGATGATAGTGACGTGGAGAGTTCACCAGTTTTAAAGCAAAATAACAAATTTATTTCTATCAACAACAAGTACTATTCAAACCAGCCGCCACAAACAGAGATTAATACCATGTTTTCAACACTTTCACTTTAAGCATGTACAGCGAAAGATCAACTGCCTTGAAAACAAACGCATTAACTTAGTAAGTGGCACTGTATAATTATTGAAAACACGTCTTGTTGATACAAAAAAATAGTTATTGAATACATTAAAATGAAATATGTAAATTAAAAATTTGGGCCGAAACAAACCAAATAAACTATTTTTAGATCTACCTAAAATACTCGGCCTGGCTGAAGCAGTCTAAACTGGAACAGTGAGGTTGCGAGTCTTTTATATAATAAAAAATAAGCAAATTATAGAGAAACAATTAATTTATATGTAGAAATTATCATAGAGTCAACAGCAACGTATTTATCACACAGACAGATGTTTGAAACGACAACTGTGGTGTGGTAAATAACTTTCCAGGAACAATCTGAAATCGAAACAAACAAAAACAATTTAACAATAAAATAATTACATTATCTTAGGGGGCGTAGTTGACGCGTGAGCTAATCAAACAAGTGGCCCCCATGAATACTTTCAGTTGTTTGAAACGACAACTGTTACATAATAAAAACATTTTGGTAATGATGTGATCACTTGTATAGCAGAAAACTTTAGTCATTCTATCCTAACTATAATGCCTGATTGATTTTCCTAATTTATTTAGAATGCACATTTTCGCAATTCTATCAAATCACTGGGATCAGCACGACCTCTATTGATAGTGACGTGGAGTTGACCAATGTTAAATTCCATTTAAAACCTAATTAGATTACTTGGCCTAACTGAAACAGTCTAACACTACAACAGTGAGGTAGCAAGTTAACTTATAATTCAAATTTTTAAATTCATCCCTAAAATTATTGTCTAATTTTTTTTGTACAATTCTAATTTATTAAATTACTAAGCTCAGCATGTCCTCTATTGATGATAGTGACGTAGAGAACTTACCAGTTTTAAAACAAAATAACAATTTTATTTCTATCAACTAAAACCATGTTATTCAATAATCATGTTGATCTGATAATACTGAAGTGATGACCACACAACAAGTACTATTCAAACCAGCCGCCACATACAGAGACTAATACCATGTTTTTAACACTTTCACTTTAAGCATGTACAGCAAAAGATCAACTGCCTTGAAAACAATGGTATTTACTTAGTAAGTAGCACTGTATAAATATTGAGAACACAATTTGTTGATACAAAAAAATAGTTATTGAACAAATTAGAATGAAATAATAACATTATAAATTTGGGCCAAAGCATACCAAATAAACTATTTTCAGATCTACCTGAAATACTCGACATGGCTGAAGCAGTCTAAGCTGTAACAGTGAGGCTGCGAGTCCATTAATGTCATAAGTAAACAAAATCTAGAGAAATAATTGAATTATATGCAGAAATTCTCATAAAATAAATAGCAACGTATTTATCACACAGACAGATGTTTGAAACGACAACTGTGGTGTGATAAATATCTTCTCAGTAACAATCTGAAATTAAAATAAGAAAAAACTATAAAAAAGTAAACAACAAAATAATTACATTAATTAAAGGGGCGTAGTTGACGCGTTAGCTAATCAAACAAGTAGCCCCCCCTGAATCCTTTCAGTTCTTTAAAACGACAACTGTTACATTATAATTGCTTTATCTAATCTACTTAGAATGCACTTTTTCGCAATTCTATCAAATAACTGGGCTCAGCACGACCTCTATTGATAGTGACGTGGAGTTGACCAGGGTTAAAATCCATTTAAAACTTATTTGGAATACTTGGCCTTACTGATACAGTCTAATACTGCAACAGTGAGGTAGCAAGTTAATTTCTGCTGATATTAATTATTATTATAAATTAAATTTTTAAATTAATTTTTAAAATTGTTGCCTATATATTTTTTACAATTCTAACCTATTAAATCACTGGGCTCAGAACGACCTCTATTGATGATAGTGACGTGGAGAGTTCACCAGTTTTAAAGCAAAATAACAAATTTATTTCTATCAACTAAAACCATGCAATTCAATAATCATGTTGGTCTGATATTACTGAAGTTATGACCACACAACAAGTACTATTCAAACCAGCTAATTTCTCACATCCGTTTTTCTTTTAATTTAATCTTTGTTAAATTTTTATTACGTTTGCTTTTTTAGTATTCAAACGCAACGTTTTTTCTTTCTCCGGCGATATATTACTTTTATTAAGTTTAATTAAAAGATTATTAGTTATTAATTACCAATTATTATAAAAATATCTTTTTATTTGTTCACAATAATGTAATCATGTAATTGACAACATTAAATTTTTATTAACCATTACAGCATTGCGTTAGCAAGTTTAAAGTTTCGGATAAATTAATTTATATATGAAATATATAATTTTTATATTTAATTTCTAAGATAGAATTCCGCCCTGGCTAATATGTACTCTCCGCTCTTCGTTTCAGTAAACATGCGTGTGCTTCTGTGCGACGCTCTCACTTTATTAGCAAAGAATAGAGCCTATTTGTGGTAGTGGGGTAGACTTTTCGGGTCGGCCCTCTCGCTACCTCGTTCCCTGCCGCTGCCTCCCTTAGAAACTACTCGGCACGCGAAGAATCGCCTTAATACCATGTTTTCAACGATTTCACTTTAAGCATGTACAGCAAAAGATCAACTGCCTTGAAAACAAACGCATTTACTTAGTAAGTAGCACTGTATAATTATTGAAAACGCGATTTGTTGATACAAAAAAAAGTTATTGAACAAATTAGATTGAAATAATAAAATTATATATTTGGGTCTAAGCAAACCAAATATAGTATTTTTGATAAACCAGAAATACTCGGCCTGGCTGAAGCAGTCTATTACTGTAACAGTGAGGTTGCGAGTCCATAATAATAAAATAAATAATAAAAATTTAGAGATATCATCGTAATATAAACAGTAACGTATTTACCACACAGACAATTGTTTGAAACGACAATTGTGGTGTGATAAATATGTTCTCAGGAACATTCTGAAATCAAAATAAGCAAAAACACAAATATATAGAATTTTAACAAAGAAATTGTTACATTATTTTAGGGGGCGTAGTTGACGCGTGATCTAATCAAACAAGTGGCCCCCTTAAATCTATTCAGTTGTTTGAAACGACAACTGTTACATAAAAAATACATTTTTAGTAATAATGTATAGTAGAAGATCTCAGTCATTCTTTCCTATGTCTAATTATTTTGTACAGTTCTAACCTATTAAATCACTGGGCTCAAAACGACCTCTATTGATGATAGTGACGTGGAGAGTTCACCAGCGGCAAAACAAAACAACAAATTTATTTCTATCAACTAAAACCATGCAATTCAATAATTATGATGGTCTGATATTACTGAAGTGATGACCTCACAACAAGTAATATTCAAACCAGCCGCCACAGACAAAGATTATAATCATGTTTTCAATTAGCAACGGTTTCACTTTAAGCATGTTCAGCAAAAGATCAACCGCATTGAAAACAAAGGTATTTACTTAGTAAGTGGCACTGTATAAATATTGAGAACACGATTTGTTGATACAAAAAAATAGTTATTGAACAAATTAGAATGAATAAATTAAATTATAAATTTGGGTTGAAGCAAACCTAATAATGCATTTTTAAATACACCTGAAATACTCGGCCTGGTTGAAGCAGTCTAAACTGTAGAGTGAGGTAGCGAGTATATTACAATACAAAGTAAAATTTAAATAAACAATTATATGAAAAATTATAGTATAAACAGCAACGTAATTTATAACACGACAGTTGTTTGAAACGTGGTGTGATAAATATCTTCCCAGCATCAACCTGAAATTAAAATAAGCAAAAATACAAATATATACAAATTTAATAAAATAATATTAAGGAAGCAATGATTCAACAAAACTACTTTATTACAGACAAAGATGAAATTAAAACAACATAAAACCAGTTGAAATCGAGTGAGAAACAATCAACTTAAAATGATATAAAGACATAAATATTTCAAGATGCTACAACAGAAATAAATATAGACACAAAACACACTATAGAATAAAACATGAAAGAGAATGTCAAAGTGAGAATGGTAGAATAAATTCTGCAAATGATACACAAATTACGAGAATCAGAATTGACTACATAAGTTAATAAAATAATTAAAAAATGAATAAATATGCATATATTAAATTGCTTTTTATAGATGAAAAAGTTAAATTATGAGTAAAACATAACTTTACAAAAACTAGGATGCAAACATTAAATTTTCAAATTACTGCTTATACTTTCACTCAAGAGATAATAAAAATGGTGGTGGTAAAGCAAACATTAACCAAAAATTTTTGCAATCTACAGATCTCAAGACTCTGAAATAAATCATTTCATAGATAACTTGAAATACATTATTAATGGTAAAAAAAAACTTTATTATAATTGTAGACATAAATATGTACTCAGCAACAACAATAACATAAACATATACTTGAATTGTATCACAATAAAACTAGAATACAGAAAAACAGTAAAACAATCATGTAATAACAAATTCCAAAAAAACGTATAAACTAGTTAGACCATAAAATATTAAATATCAGTATTTCAATCCAATACCAGTTAAAATGAAGTACAAGAAGGTAGCCATCATAAAAAGTAACGAAAATGAATTTTACACCAGAAAATATATATAAACACCTTTCATATAGTGAGCTAATTTTAAAAAATAAAATTATTAAAATTGTCCACGTCAAAAATATAAATTGGATGAACGCACAGCTTGTCTCGTTATTTAAACAAAGAAACATAATTTACAAACAACTACTTAGTAGAGAAAATAACACTTACTTAAAATAAAAGTATTTAGAAATTAACCTACAACTAAAATCTGATATTCAAACACTAAAAAAGATGTGGTTTGTAGTCAATAAAATACTTAACAATACACAAAATAATAAAATAATAAATCTGTTAAAAGAATTTTAATAAAGCACATAAAATTACGGAACCAACGAGAATTACAACTAATACTAAAACATGCAAAATTATAAAAATTACTAACAAAACTAAAAAAAAAAAATTAAAAAGAAGAATGAAAATGTTGTAACCGTCAATAGTACGATTTTACAGAAATAATAAAATCATTATAAGAAAGCCTTTCCCCTTATATAACATAAAACAAGCAACGATAAGAAATAGATAACACCAAACATTAAACAATTGTAAACAACACAGAAAAAAATCAACAAAAGAATAAATAATGCATGGTATATATAATTACAGGTATTAAAAATTAAAAAAAGAGTACAATGCAAAAAGACAGCAGCAACAGAAATGAATGTTAAAATCTAATAAAAGAAATTAGAGAAGACAATAAATAATGCAAAATAGAATTAATTAAAGAAAGCAACATAACAACCCTAAAAAAAAAAACGCAACTATATTTAACAACTTTTTTGCAGATTTAAAACAGAACTTAAAAACCAAACAACTTATACAAAAAACAAATATAACAACTTATTTGTATTCAGTAGATAAAATAGAAGAAGAACAATCTACAGGAGTAGACAACATACCTTGACACGTGCTTAAATTAGTTAAGTTTATTATAAAGCACATTATAAATCAACCAAATCTCCAAGCAATATATCAATAGCTTTAAAACAGTTAAGAGTAATGTCAATTTACAAAAACAAATGAAACTTAAACGAGCTAATAAAGTCCAGTCCAATACCACTTCAAAACCAAATATCTAAAATATTTGAACAATGTTTTTTTATAACTGGATATACTTATTTTTTGAAAACAATAATTTAATTAGTAACTACCAACATGGATTCAGAAAAAAAATCAATATTAACAGCACTAGACAAAAAAATTAAGATATTATGGAAGCATTAAAGAAAAGTAGCATTAATTTTTATTTTATGTAAATTGTGCTTTTTACCATACTAAACCCTATTGTTAGACAAGTTCTACGCAAACAGAATCAAAGGAATACGAAACACTTGAATAATATCATACATACAAAACAGAACACGGATAGTAGAAATAAAACAAGCAACATCAGATCAAAAAAACATAAATGTTGTTCTCAAGAAACATATTTATTTACGCCGATAGTATTTATTAAACAAAATAATAATAAAAAAATAATAAAAAAAGAACATAATCAATCACCAAAATGGAATAATTCTAAACAGTAATAAAACGCAAATAATAACGTTCTATTCATCAAATAAAAAAACTAAAAGGAGTTACTTTTTATAAATAAACAATGAAAGCATAGAGCAGCTAAAAACTAAAATTCTTAGAAATTTATATAGACAAAAAACTTACATAGATATTTTAAAATCCCACCTGTCATTATTGAATTATTTATTAGAGTCTATTAAAAATACCATCATATGAAACAAATAAAACTTTTATTTTGCGGAATTATTCAATCAAAAATCGCATATCAACGGTCTAATTCCAATAGCCCGTAACTGACAAAATCCAAATTTTACAGGAGACGTGTGTAACATTAATTAATTTATATTCTGTATTTTGTATTATAGATACGAATTATCACAACTACGAAAACAACAAGTTTCATTTTTTTTAATTAGATCTATTAAGTATCTGGTAGATGGGGAACTTAGCTATATATTGAAACCAAAATGTCAAAAATCATCAGGAAATCTGCCAAGACGCGTAAAGTATTAATGATACAAAAAAATCATACGTACAATAGAAAGAACAAACCGCTATTTATATATTTATAAATTAGAAATGAAAACAATATGAATAGTGACATACACACATGCGAAACAAGAATTAACACCAAGTAAGGCAACAACAATTCCAACGTCTACGCACAACACAAAAATAATCATTGTACGAAAATATATCGTGGTACAATAAGCTAAACGTAGACATTTAAGAAGAAACCAATGCATTAATGTTTAAACAAAAACTAACAAATCATTTCTTAACTAATTCTTTTTAAAGTTTAGAAACATACCTGAGAATCTAATTCAAATCTTAGCGATAAATATATTATTGTAACTAATATATTTAGTTGATAAATAATCTATTATTATTATTCGTTTTATTCACAGAAGCGATCTGAAATCAAAATAAGCAGAAACACAAAAATATATACAATTAACAAAAAAATATTAAATTTTTTAGGAGACGTAGTTGACGCGTGAGCAGACAACTGTTACATAATAAATACTTTCTAGTAATGATGCGATTATTAGTATAGTAGAAGACTTTAGTCATCCGTTCCTAACCATAATACTTGATTGATGTATCTAACCTATTTAGAATGCAGATTTTTGCAATTCTATCAAATTACTGTGCTCAACACGACCTCTATTCATAGTGACGCGGAGTTGACCAGGGTTAAAATTTATTTAATACCTTATTTGAATACTTGTCCTAACTGAAACAGTCTAACACTGAAACAGTGAGGTAGCAAGTTTATTTCTGCTAATATTAAATGTTATTATATATTAAATTTTCAAATTCATCTTTAAAATCATTGCCTAATTGTTCTCTTTTGTACAGTTCTAACCTATTAATTCACTGGGCTTTAAACAACCTCTATTGATGATAGTGACGTAGAGAGTAAACCAGTGGCAAAACAAAATAACAAATTTATTTCTATCAAATGAAACCATGCAATTCAATAATCATGTTGGTTTGTTATTACTGAAGTGATGACCACACAACATGTACTAATCAAACCAGCCGCCACAAACAAAGATTAATGCCATGTTTTCAACGATTTCACTTTAAGCATGTACAGCAAAAGATCAACTGCCTTGAAAACAAACGCATTTACTTAGTAAGCAGCACTGTATTATTATTGAGAACACATTTTGTTGATACAAAAAAATAGTTATTGAACAAATTAAAATAAAATAATTAAATTATAAATTTGGGCCAAAGCAAACCAAATAAACTATTTTTGGATCCACCTGAAATACTCGGCCTGGCTGAAGCAGTCTATTACTGTAACAGTGAGGTTGCAAGTCTATTAAATCTAACTAATAAGTAAAATCTAAGGAAATTATCTAATTTTGAATAAAAATTATTATTGAATCAACAGCATCGCATTTATCACACAGACAGATGTTTGAAACGACAACTGTAGTGTGGTAAATATCTTCTCAGAAACAATCTGAAATCGAAATAAACAAAAACACAAATATATAGAAATTTAACAAAGACATTGTTACATTATTTAGGGGGCGTAGTTGACGCGTTAGCTAATCAAACAATTGGCCCCCTTGAATGATTTCAGTTGTTTGAAACGACAACTGTTACATAATAAATACATTTTTAGTAATGATGTGATCATTAGTATAAAAGAAGACCTTAGTCATTCCATCCTATGCCTGATTGATTTTCTTAACCTATTTAGAATACACAATTATGCAATTCTATCAAATCACTGGGCTCAACACGACCTCTACTGATAGTGACGTGGAGTTGACCAGGGTTTAAATTCATTTAATAACTAATTTGAACACTTGGCCTAACTGAAACAGTCTAACACCGGAACAGTGAGATAGCAAGTAAATTTCTGCTAATATTAAATGTTCCTAAAAATTAAATTTTTAAATTCATCTTTAAAATTATTGTCTAATTGTCTTCTTTTTGTACAGTTTTAACCTATTAAATCACTGGGCTCAGAACGACCTCTATTGATGATAGTGACGTGGCGAGTTGACCAGCGTTAACAAAATAACAAATTTATTTCTATCAACCAAAACCATGCAATTCAATAATCATGTTGGTCTGACATTACTGAAGTGATGACCACACAACAAGTACTATTCAAACCAGCCGCCACAAACAAAGATTAATACCATGTTTTCAACGATTTCACTTTAAGCATGTACAACAAAAAATCAATTGCCTTGAAAACAAACCCATTTATTTAGTAAGTGGCACTGTATAAATATTGAGCACACGATTTGTTAATACAAGTAAGAAATGCTATTTAACAAATTAAAATGAATGTTAATTAGATTATTTATTTAGGTCAAAGCAAACCAAATAATTTAATTGATTTTTATATTTTATTTAGAATGCACAATTTTGCATTTTTATCAAATCACTGGGCTCAACACGACCTCTACTGATAGTGACGTGGAGTTGACCAGGATTAAAATCTATTTAAAACTTAATTGGAGTACTTGGCCTAACTGAAACAGTCTAACACTGCAACAGTGAGGTAGCAAGTCAATTTCTGCTGATATTAATTGTTATTAAAGTTAAAGTTTTCAATTTTATTTTTAAAATTATTGTCATATATTCGGTGAATTCAAATAACATTTTATTAACAGTCTCTAAGTCTCATCTAACCTGTGCCACCAAGGTCGAACTACCTATAGCAACAGTGGAAGGTGTCCCTGAGCATGAGGAGTTTACCCTTTTTTAGACCAACTGCTGATAGCTTAACACTGACAAGAATGACCAAATTCTTCAAAGTGCCAAGCGTCAATTGGAATGGTGGGTACTCACTAAGCCGGCGTCGACTCTTACACTAGATCAAACCTTAAATCTTGGTCAGGCTACGGGTCATCACTAATGTGACTACGTTGGGCTTTCGTTTAACCTAATTATGTCATGTCATGTTATTATATATTAAATTTTTAAATTAATTTCTAAAATTATTTTCTAATTGTCCTTTTTTTGTACAGCTCTAACCTATTAAATCACTGGGCTCAACAAGACCTCTATTGATGATAGTGACGTGCAGAGTTCACCAGCGGTAAAACAAAATAACAAATTTTTTTCTATCAACTAAAACCATGCAAATCAATAATCATGTTGGTCTGATATTACTGAAGTGATGACCACACAACAAGTAATATTTAAACCAGCTACCACAAACAAAGATTATAACTATGTTTTCAATTAGCAACGGTTTCACTTTAAGCATGTACAGCAAAAGATCAACCGCATTGAAACCAAGGCATTTACAGCCAGACACGAATATTGTGGCCTCTATATAGACAACTTAGTATACACAAAAATTATGTTAAATGTAGTTAAACTAATGCCTTTGTCCGTTTTAGCACTTTTCATTTGCGCTTACATTTTAAACGTTCCATGGGCGACGTTGTTCTGGGATTGAAAGATGTTAAAACGGGCAAAGGCATAAGTTTAACAACATTCAACATAATTTTTGTGTATACTAAGTTGCCTATACAGAGGCCACAATATTCGTGTCTGGCTGTACTTAGTAAGTGATTCTGTATAAATATTGAGAACACAATTTGTTGATACAAAAAAATAGTTATTGAACAAATTAGAATGAAATAATAATAAAACTATAAATATAGGCCAAAGCATACCAAATAAACTATTTTCAGATCCACCTGAAATACTCGGCCTGGCTGAAGCAGTCTATTACTGTAACAGTGAGGTTGCGAGTCCATTAATGTAATAAGTAAACAAAATCTAGAGAAATAATTGTAATATATACAGTAACGTATTTATCACACAGACAGATGTTTGAAACGACAACTGTGGTGTGATAAAAATCTTCTCAAGAACAATCTGAAATTAAAAAAAGAAAAAACACAAATATATAAAAAAGTAAACAACAAAATAATTACATTAATTAAGGGGGCGTAGTTGACGCGTTAGCTAATCAAACAAGTGGCCCCTTAAATGCTTTCAGTTCTTTAAAACGACAACTGTTACATTATAATTGCTTTATCTAATCTACTTGGAATGCACTTTTTCGCAATTCTATCAAATCACTGGGCTCAGCACGACCTCTATTGATAGTGACGTGGAGTTGACCAGGGTTAAAATCCATTTAAAACTTATTTGGAATACTTGGCCTTACTGATACAGTCTAATACTGCAACAGTGAGGTAGCAAGTTAATTTCTGCTGATATTAATTATTATTATAAATTAAATTTTTAAATTAATTTTTAAAATTGTTGCCTATCTATTTTTTACAATTCTAACCTATTAAATCACTGGGCTCAACAAGACCTCTATTGATGATAGTGACGTGGAGAGTTTACCAGTTTTAAAGCAAAATAACAAATTTATTTCTATCAACTAAAACCATGCAATTCAATAATCATGTTGGTTTGATATTACTGAAGTGATGACCACACAACAAGTACTATTCAAACCAGCCGCCACATACAGAGATTAATGCCATGTTTTCAACACTTTCACTTTAAGCATGTACAGCAAAAGATTAACTGCCTTGAAAACAATCGCATTTATTTAGTATTTACTGTATAATTATTGAGAACACGATTTGTAGATACAAAAAAAAGTTATTGAACAAATTAGAATAAAATAATAAGATTATAAATTTGGGCCGAAACATACCAAATAAACTATTTTCGGTTCTTTCTGAATTACTCGGCCTGGCTGAAGCAGTCTATTACTGTAACAGTGAGGTTGCGAGTCTATTAGATGTAATTAATTAGCAAAATCTAAGAAAATTATTGAATTATTAATAAAAATTATGATAGTATTAACAGCAACGTATTTATCACACAGACAATTTTTTTGAAACAACAACTGTGGTGTCATAAATTTCTTTCTAGGAACGATCTGAAATCAAAATGAAAAAAATACAAATATATATATAAGAATTAATTTTTGACCATACTTAAAAACTGAGTATTTTCAAATTAGTTCAAAATTAAACACGTATAGTAGGTACCAAAAAACATGTTTCTTAAGTTTTCAGCTTTTTAAGTCATAATCTCAAATATTGTGAGCTTCTTAAAGTTCAGAAAACAACCAAAAACTACATATTTAAGTAAATTTTTACAATTTCTTAACGTATAAACATTGAAAAATAGTCTTCAAATTTATTTTTATCGTAATTTTTTGTTTAAATTTGATTTTTTTAATTCAACATTTTTATTTGCTCTTAAAAGTTCTGCAAAGTTTTTACAATCAAACATATAAATCATAAAATACAACTTCACAAAGATTGGTATTTTGGTCAAAAGTGCTCATTTTTGTATACTGCCGTTGTAACTTTTTTATATATAAATATATTTCCTGAAAATTTCAAAAAACATTTTTGATAAATACTTGAAAAAGCTCAGATAACTTGGTTCCTAGGGATAATATTAACTTCAAGCTACAGGACTTCTAAACATCCATAAAAAATTGTAAACTCATTTTTACGTTAATATACTGAGTAATTATTACAATTTTTACTACCAAAAAACATGTTTCTTACATTTAGCTCTTGAATTCAGTTTCAATTTTTGAAGAATTGAAAGTTTAGGAAACGTTCAAACATCACATTTGTTTAATAATTTTCATTTTTTTTCTCAGCGTAGGAACATTGAAAAAAGGTAAACAAAAACTTTTTTTTTGTGACCTCAACAAAATAAAGTTTAATTTGGCGTATTTTTGATTTAAACTTAGAGCAATTCAAAACAAAAATAATAAGCCAAATTATACTTAACTTTGTTGAAATTTGGCATTGTTACTTTTTCAAAATAGATCAAATTTTGTTATTTTTAGGTTATTTTTAACACGGCTCACGGAATTTAAAAATGACTAAATAAAAAAAAATGAAAATACGAACAAAAAATAAGAGTTTGTGGATCTTTTGCCAATGTTCTTGCGCTGAGAAAAAATATAAAAATTACTCAAAAACGCAATTTTTAGGCGTTTTCTAAACTTTCAGAAAGTTCAAACTTTAGATTATGAGTTCAAGAGCTAAAAATATGAAAAACATGTGTTTTTGGTAGTGAAAATTGTAATCATTATTCAGTTAATTAACGAAAAAACGTTGTTTTTACAATAGTTTACAAAGTTCTAAAAGTTATGTAGCTCAGACTTAATATTATTACCAAGAACCAAACTAGCAGGGCTTTTTCGGGTTTTTATAAAAATGTTTTCTAAAACGTTCAGCAAAAAATATTTATATAAAAGAAAGTTACAATGGCTTTAATGTATACTAAAATGAGCGTTTTTGACTAAAATAACAATCTTTAAAAAGTGGTATTTAACTTCAATTTAAATGTTTGATCAAAGAAAACTTTGCAAAACTTCCTTGAACAATTCAGAAAAATAAAGTTAAATTAGATAAAATTTTGTTGAAATTTAACATGTCACGGCATTTTTAATGTAAGGTTCATTTTGAAACTTAAAGCTATTTTCTACACGGCTTACGCTCACAAAAATTAAGGATGGTAAACTAATAAAATCAAATATACAAAAAATTACAACAAAAATAAGATTTTTGGCACTTTTTTCCAATGTTTCTAAGCTGATAAAAAATGTTATAATTTACCCAAAAAATGTGATTTTTGAAAGTTTTTCTAAACTTTAAAAGTTTTCCAAAAATTGAGATTATGACTTAATAAATTGAAAAACTAGATAACATAATTTTTTGAATTTTACTGTCATATAATTAATTTTCAGCCAATTAAAAGACTTTCGGTAATTAAGTATTATCGAAATGTAATAGAATTACCTATATATAAATTTAATAAAAAATACATGGGTTTAATTAAAAAAACATGACATTATTTTAAGGGGCGTAGTTGCCGCGTAAGCTAATCAATCAAGTGATCCCTTTAAATATTTTCAGTTGCTTGTAACAACTGTTAGATCATAAATTCATTTTTAGTAATAATGTGATCGTTTTTTCCGATGTCTGATTAATATATCTAACCTATTTAGAATGCACATATTTGCAATCCCAGTAAATTACTGGGCTCAGCACGACTTCTATTAATAGTGACGTGGAGTTGACCAGGGTTAAAATTCTTTCAAAACTTAATTGGAATACTTGGTCTTACTGAAACAATTTAACACTGCAACAGTGAAGTAGCAAGTTGATTTCTGCTAATATTAAATGTTCTTATAGATTAAATTTTTAAATTCATCTTTAAAATTATTGTACAGTTCTAACCTAATAAATCACTGAGCTCAGCACGACCTCTATTGATGATAGTGACGTGGAGAATTCACCAGTTTTAAAGCAAAATAACAAATTTATTTCTATCAACTAAAACCATGCAATTCAATAATCATGTTGGTCTGATATTACTGAAGTTATGACCAGACAACAAGTACTATTCAAACCAGCCGCTACAAACAGAGATTAATACCATGTTTTCAACGATTTCACTTTAAGCATGTACAGCAAAAGATCAACTGCGTTGAAAACAAACGCATTTACTTAGTAAGTGGCACTGTATAATTACTGAGAACACGATTTGTTGATACAAGTAGAAATGCTATTTAACAAAATTAGAATGAACTTTAATAAGATTATATATTTTGATCAAAGCAAACCAAATAATGAAATTAATTTTCATATTCTATTTAGAATGCAAATTTATGCAATTCTATTAAATCACTGGGCTTAACACGACTTCTAGTGATAGTGACGTGGAGTTGACCAGGGTTAAAATCCATCTAAAACCTAATTGGAATACTTGGCCTAACTGAAACACTATAACACTAGAACAGTGAGGTAACAAGTTAATTTCTGCTAATATTAAATGTTCTTATATATTAAACTTTCAAATTCATCTATAAAATTATGGACTGATTGTTCTCTTTTTGTACAGATCTAACCTAATAAATCACTGGGCTCAGAACGACCTCTATTGATGATAGTGACGTAAAGAGTTTACCAGCGGCAAAACAAAATAACAACTTTATTTCTATCAACTAAAACCATGCAATTCAATAATCATGTTGGTTTGATATTACTGAAGTGATGACCACACAACAAGTACTATTCAAACCAGCCGCCACAAACAGAGATAATATCATATTTTCAACGATTTCACTTTAAGCATGTACAGCAAAAGATCAACTGCCTTGAAAACAAAGGCATTTACTTAGTAAGTGGCACTGTATAAATATTGAGCACACGATTTGTCGATACAAGTAGAAATGCTATTTAACAAAATTAGAATGAACTTTAATAAGATTATATATTTGGATCAAAGCAAACCAAATAATGTAATTGATTTTCATATCCTATTTAGAATGCACCTTTTGCAATTTTATCAAATCACTGGGCTCAACACGACCTCTACTAATAGTGACGTGGAGTTGACCAGGGTTAAAATCCATTTAAAACCTAATTGGAATATTGGCCTAACTGATACAGTCTAACACTGCAACAGTGAGGTAGCAAGTTAATTTATAATTCAAATTTTTAAATTCATCTCTAAAATTATTGTCTAATTTTGTTTGTACAATTTTAACCTATTAAACTACAGGGCTCAGCACGACCTATATTGATGATAGTGACGTAGAGAGTTCAACAGCAGCAAAACAAAATAACAAATTTATTTCTATCAACTAAAACCATGCTATTCATTAATCATATCGGTCTGATATTACTGAGGTGATGAACACACAACAAGTAATATTCAAACCAGCCGCCACAAACAAAGATTAATACCATGTTTTCAACGATTTCACTTTAAGCATGTACAGCAAAAGATCAACATCCTTGAAAACAAACGCATTAACTTAGTAAGTAACACTGTATAATTATTGAGAACACGATTTGTTGATACAAAAAAAAAGTTATTGAACAAATTAGATTGAAATAATAAAATTATATATTTGGGTCTAAGCAAACCAAATATAGTATTTTTGATAAACCAGAAATACTCGGCCTGGCTGAAGCAGTCTATTACTGTAACAGTGAGGTTGCGAGTCCATAATAATAAAATAAATAATGAAAATTTAGAGATATCATCGTAATATAAACAGTAACGTATTTATCACACAGACAATTGTTTGAAACGACAATTGTGGTGTGATAAATATGTTCTCAGGAACATTCTGAAATCAAAATAAGCAAAAACACAAATATATAGAATTTTAACAAAAAAATTGTTACATTATTTTAGGGGGCGTAGTTGACGCGTGATCTAATCAAACAAGTGGCCCCCTTAAATCTATTCAGTTGTTTGAAACGACAACTGTTACATAAAAAATACATTTTTAGTAATAATGTATAGCAGAAGACCTCAGTCATTCTTTCCTATGTCTAATTATTTTGTACAGTTCTAACCTATTAAATCACTGGGCTCAAAACGACCTCTATTGATGATAGTGACGTGGAGAGTTCACCAGCGGCAAAACAAAATAACAAATTTATTTCTATCAACTAAAACCATGTTATTCATTAATCATGTTGGTCTGATATTACTGAAGTGATGACCACACAACAAGTACTATTCAAACCAGCCGCCACAAACAGAGTTAATACCATGTTTTCAACACTTTCACTTTAAGCATGTACAGCAAAAGATCAACTGACTTGAAAACAAACGCATTAACTTAGTAAATGGCACTGTATAATTACTGAGAACACGATTTGTTGATACAAGTAGAAATGCTATTTAACAAAATTAAAATAAATGTTAATTAGATTATATATTTGGGTCATAGCAAACCATTTGTAATTGATTTTTATATTCTATTTAGAATGCGAATTTTTGCAATTCTATCAAATCACTGGGCTCAACACGACCTTTACTGATAGTGACGTGGAGTTGACCAAAGTTAAAATCCATCTCAAACCTAATTGGAATACTTGGCCTAACTGATACATTCGAACACTGCAACAGTTAGGTAGCAAGTCAATTTCTGCTAATATTAAATGATATTATAATTAAAGTTTTCAATTTTATTTTTAAAATTATTGTCTTATAGTCTGTGAATTCAAACAAATTTGTATTAACAGTTTCTTAACAGTCTCATCTAACCTGGGCCACCAAGGTCGAACTACCTACAGCAACAGTGGAAGGTGTCCCTGAGCATAAGGAGTTTACCCTTTTTTAGACCAACTGCTGATAGCATAACACTGACAAGAATGACCAAATTCTTCAAAGTGCCAAGCGTCAATTGGAATAGTGGGGACTTACTAGGCCGGCGTCGACTCTTACACTAGATCAAACCTTAAACCTTGGTCAGGCCACGGGTCATCACTAATGTGACTACGTTGGGCTTTCGTTTAACCTAGTTATGTCATGCCATGTTACTATATATTAAAAATGCAAATTCATCTCTAAAATTATTGACTAATTTTTTTTGTACAATTCCAACCTATTAAATTACTGGGCTCAGCAAGACCTCTATTGATGATAGTGACGTGGTGAGTTGACCAGCGTTAACAAAATAACAAATTTATTTCTATCAACTAAAACCATGTTATTCATTAGTTATGTTGGTCTGATATTACTGAAGTGATGACCACACAGCAAGTACTATTCAAACCAGCTGCCACAAACAAAGATTAATACCATGTTTTCAACGATTTCACTTTAAGCATGTACAGCAAAAGATCAACTGCTTTGAAAACAAACGCATTTACTTAGTAAGAGGCACTGTATAATTATTGAGACCACAATTTGTTGATACAAAAAAATAGTTATTGAACAAATTAAAATGAAATAAATAAATTATAAATTTGGGCCAAAGCTAACCAAATAAACTAATTTTGGATCCACCTGAAATACTCGGCCTGGCTGAAGCAGTCTATTACTGTAACAGTGAGGTTGCGAGTCTATTAAATCTAACTAATAAGTAAAATCTAAGGAAATTATCTAATTTTAAATAAAAATTATTATTGAATCAACAGCATCGCATTTATCACACAGACAGATGTTTGAAACGACAACTGTAGTGTGGTAAATATCTTCTCAGAAACAATCTGAAATCGAAATAAGCAAAAACACAAATATATAGAAATTTAACAAAGACATTGTTACATTATTTAGGGGGCGTAGTTGACGCGTTAGCTAATCAAACAATTGGCCCCCTTGAATGATTTCAGTTGTTTGAAACGACAACTGTTACATAATAAATACATTTTTAGTAATGATGTGATCATTAGTATAAAAGAAGACCTTAGTCATTCCATCCTAGGCCTGATTGATTTTCTTAACCTATTTAGAATACACAATTATGCAATTCTATCAAATCACTGGGCTCAACACGACCTCTACTGATAGTGACGTGGAGTTGACCAGGGTTTAAATTCATTTAATAGCTAATTTGAACACTTGGCCTAACTGAAACAGTCTAACACCGGAACAGTGAGGTAGCAAGTAAATTTCTGCTAATATTAAATGTTGCTAAAAATTAAATTTTTAAATTCATCTTTAAAATTATTGTCTAATTGTCCTCTTTTTGTACAGTTCTAACCTATTAAATCACTGGGCTCAGAACGACCTCTATTGATGATAGTGACGTAGCGAGTTGACCAGCGTTAACAAAATAACAAATTTATTTCTATCAACCAAAACCATGCAATTCAATAATCATGTTGGTCTGACATTACTGAAGTGATGACCACACAACAAGTACTATTCAAACCAGCCGCCTCAAACAAAGATTAATACCATGTTTTCAACGATTTCACTTTAAGCATGTACAACAAAAAATCAATTGCCTTGAAAACAAACCCATTTACTTAGTAAGTGGCACTGTATAAATATTGAGCACACGATTTGTTAATACAAGTAAGAAATGCTATTTAACAAATTAAAATGAATGTTAATTAGATTATTTATTTAGGTCAAAGCAAACCAAATAATTTAATTGATTTTTATATTTTATTTAGAATGCACAATTTTGCATTTTTATGTACTCACTAAGCCGGCGTCGACTCTTACACTAGATCAAACCTTAAACCTTGGTCAGGCTACGGGTCATCACTAATGTGACTACGTTGGGCTTTCGTTTAACCTAATTATGTTATGTCATGTTAAATATATTAAATTTTTAAATTAATTTCTAAAATTATTCTTAAATTGTCCTTTTTTTGTACAGTTCTAACCTATTAAATCACTGGGCTCAGAACGACCTCTACTAATAGTGACGTAGAGAATTTACCAGCGGCAAAACAAAATAACAAATTTATTTCTATCAACTAAAACCATGTTATTCATTAATCATGTTGGTCTGACATTACTGAAGTGATGACCACTTAACAAGTACTATTCAAACCAGCCGCCACAAACAGAGATTAATACCATATTTTCAACGATTTCACTTTAAGCATGTACAGCAAAAGATCAACTGCGTTGAAAACAAAGGCATTTACTTAGTAAGTGGCACTGTATAAATATTGAGCACACGATTTGTTGATACAAGTAGAAATGTTATTTAACAAAATTAAAATGAATATTAATTAGATTATATATTTGGGTCAAAGCAAAATATTGTGATGAACCTAAAATACTCGGCCTGGCTGAAGCAGTCTAAACTGGATCAGTGAGGTTGCGAGTCTATTATATAATATAAAATAAGCAACTTGTAAAGAAACAATTAATTTATATGTAGAAATTATCATAGCATAAACAGCAACGTATTTATCACACAGACAGATGTTTGAAACGACAACTGTGGTGTGATAAATCGCTTCCCAGGAACAATCTGAAATCGAAATAAGCAAAAACACAAATATATAAAAATTTAACAAAGACATTGTTACATTATTTTAGGGGGCGTAGTTGACGCGTTAGCTAATCAAACAAGTGGCCCCCTTGAATACTTTCAGTTGTTTGAAACGACAACTGTTACATAATAAATACATTTTTTGTAATCAAGTGATCATTAATATAGTAGAAGACTTCAGTCATTCTTTCCTAGCTATTATGCCTGATTGATGTGTCTTATTTAGAATGCACATTTTGCAATTCTAACCTATCATATCACTGAGCTCAGCACGACCTCTATTGATAGTGACGTGGAGTTAACCAGGGTTAAAATCCATTTAAAACCTAATTAAATACTTGGCCTAACTGAAACAGTCTAACACTGGAACAGTGAGGTAGCAAGTTAATTTCTGCTGATATTAAATGTTCTTATATATTAAATTTTTAAATTCATCATTAAAACTATTGTCTAATTGTCTTATTTTTATACAGTTCTAACCTATTAAATCACTGGGCTCAGAACGACCTCTATTGATGATAGTGACGTGAAGAGTTCACCAGTTTTAAAGCAAAATAACAAATTTATTTCTATCAAATAAAACCATGCATTTCAATAATTATGTTGGTCTGATATTACTGAAGTGATGACCACACAGCAAGTACTATTCAAACCAGCTGCCACAAACAGAGAATAATACCATGTTTTCAACGGTTTCACTTTAAGCATGTACAGCAAAAGATCAACTGCTTTGAAAACAAACGCATTAACTTAGTAAGTGGCACTGTATAAATTCTGAGCACACGATTTGTTGATACAAGTAATATTGCTATTTAACAAAAACAAAATGAATGTTAATTTGATTATATACATGGATTAAAGCAAACCAAATAATGTAATTGATTTTCATATCTTATTTAGAATGCGCATTTTTGCAATTCTATCAAATCACTGGGCTCAACACGACCTCTACTGATAGTGACGTGGAGTTGACCAGGGTAATCCATTTAAAACCTAATTGGAGTACTTGGCCTAACTGATACAGTCTAACACTGCAACAGTGAGGTAGCAAGTCACTTTCTGCTGATATTAATTGTTATTATAATTAAAGATTTTAATTTTATCTTTGAAATTATTGTTTTATAGTCTGTGAATTTAAATAAATTTGTATTAATAGTCTCATCTAACCTGTGCCACCAAGGTCGAACTACCTATAGCAACAGTGGAAGGTGTCCCTGAGCATGAGGAGTTTACTCTTTTTTAGACCAACTGCTGATAGCATAACACTGACAAGAATGACCAAATTCTTCAAAGTGCCAAGCGTCAATTGGAATGGTGGGTACTCACTAAGCCGGCGTCGACTCTTACACTAGATCAAACCTTAAACCTTGGTCGGGCTACGGGTCATCACTAATGTGACTACGTTGGGCTTTCATTTAACCTAATCATGTTGAGTCATGTTTTTATATAATAAATTTTTAAATTAATTTCTAAAATTATTCTCTATTTGTCCTTTTTTTGTACAGTTCTAACCTATTAAATCACTGGGCTCAGCAAGACCTCTATTGATGATAGTGACGTGTTGAGTTGACCAGCGTTAACAAAATAACAAAATTATTTCTATCAACTAAAACCATGTTATTCATTAATCATGTTGGTCTGATATTACTGAAGTGATGACCACACAACAAGTACTATTCAAACCAGCTGCCGCAAACAGAGATTAATACCATGTTTTCAATTAGAAACAATTTCACTTTAAGCATATACAGCAAAAGATCAACCGCCTTGGAAACAAAGCATTAACTTAGTAAGTGGCACTGTATAAATATTGAGCACACAATTTGTTGATACAAAAAAAATGTTATTTAACAAATATAAAATGAACATATTAAAAGCAAAGCTTGTCTGGGTTTTTTTATTCACCTGAAATGCTCGACCTAACTGAAGCAGTCTATTACTGACACAGCGAGGTTGCGAGTCTATTAAAATTAAAGCAGTTAAAGACCATTAAATTAGAATTACATTATTAAAAAAACATAAATACATAATGTATTATTTTGTGTTTAGTCAAAATAGCCGCCATGACAGAATTTGCTTCACCTAGCGTTGATGAATTTTCTCCAAATTAAAACAAACAAAAAATAGGTGGAGGTGGCTTTAAATGAAGTGTATTGTTGGTTGCCAATCTTATCAAGATCAATTTTTTTAGATGCGCAGTGACATATTACTGCGCATGTACTGTTTCTACCAGAACCCTAACGTTTCATGCATATTGCATAAATTGTGTGAAGTTAATGAAATAATGCATTTAAATGCTTTAATAAATATTTCTGGATCTATGCCTCATGTAAGTAAAAATTAAATAAATTCCCAACATTGAAAAACCTAACCATAAAATTTCTACATATAGGTGACCTTGAACGAATGCGATAAAGGAAAACAAAAGAAACCTCCATGATTGGTTCCAGTGTTGAAATATGAAAAGGAAATTAAGGTAATTTATCAAATTATAATTCTATTTCAAGTCAATCATAAACTGAACTGATTATTTATGATTTAAATTTATTATCAAATTATTAAATTAGCTGAGCAACCAATTTGAATACGAATGTTGATGCTGTAGTTCGCATTCATTTTTTTCCAATTAATGTTGTTTCCAAAACAAACAATTAATAGGAATTGATTATCTACCTAACAATTCAATACAAACTTTGTAGAAATACTATTAAGCAATTTAATGCTATTCATAACAGCCGACATGAACGAACCCATAATAGAAAATAAACTTTAAGTGGAACTAACGCTAGAAAAAGATCAATGTGGTTTCAGAAAATTATATAGAACACAAAATCACATATTTACAATGAAAAATAATAAGCAAAGAAAAAAAATTTGAATAACTGGAAAACAGTTACGGAATATACTGAATGAAGGAGAAATATACAAATAAACTACTTGAAGTAATGAAAAGCATTATACAAAATCACAATTAATTATATACAAACTGGAAAAGAGGTGTCGGAATAATTTATAACTACACAAGGATTAAGAAAAGTAAGTGCGTTAAGGACGTTACTATTTATCATTTTCTTAGATGATATCACAATCTCAAAGAACAACAATAGCAAAACGCGTATTTGCTGACAATATAACAAATTTATAGAAATATAGAGAAAACTAATATTTTGGTGATAGCAAAATCAAATATAAAGCTAAATGAAAAGGAAATAGAACAAGTAGCATCTGAATTAAAAAAGACAATCAGAAGTTATCACAATAAATACAGAGATTTAAAAAAAAAAAACTACATTCAAAACAATACACAGATCAACAGTAATATATAAACTAAATAAATAAGTGAAACGGAAATGAAATATTTAAGAAAAGTAGAGTCTAACAAAAATCGACAAAATAAGAAACAAAAGGATAAGAATCAAAAGCATACTCAAAACTATAGATAAAAACAGTTATAAGGATATTGTTTAGAAAGAAAACCAGAAGATAGACAAACAAAGCAAGTACGCAATGTAAAAATAACTAAATTGAAAAAAAAAAGGACAACTTTTGAAATGATGAGAAATCAATGTTGAGAAATATTAAGCAGAAACAATTTAAGCTGGCAAAACGCAACGAGAGAATGATAAAAAGCTAATTTAAAAATATAATATTACAACAATTACTAGCACTCCTAACAATTAATTTTGTATATAATTGCGATTTGAATAAGACGCTTTAGTTCTAAGACTACAGCTATTCTTTATAATTTAATAAAATTTATTTAAAAATTCAACTAAAAATACTAATCTAATTGGAACTAATCTAATACTATCAAGTTGCAAGTATATTTCAAAAAAATCTTATATAGAATCTACAGAAACAACTGATTTCATCTTCTAGCAATTAAATAAAATTTATCTACAATTGAAAAACTAAACTAAATAACTTTCATAACTTTTCTAATTTAATTTTTTTTTTAGATGATTATACTGGGATGTCTTGTAAAATTCCAACAACCCAAAAGATTTCTATAGTAAACCTGAAGAACACATAATTTAAAAAAATTCAAATTGCTTGATCAATTTGTTAAGGAGAAAGTAAGTATATACACCAAGGGCATGCCTTCATACCCGATACACCACCTTGAATTTTCAACCGCTACCTTCATTTCCTTCTAGATTTTAATAAGATTTGGAAAAATATATTAAAGCATTATCTCCCTTAATTCCAGAAAAATAAGAATGCAAATACTTTAATCATATAAAAGTAATATAACCTACAAAATTTTATTTTAATTACTGATCAATTGAACTAATTAATGAAAAAGACTGGGCTAGATGCTTGCAAATAAAGACACCTAGATGCTCAAAGAGAACTTCTGAAATAGAAACAACAACTAACCTGTAGAGTACAATAACTAGGAGAGTGCACACGAGAAAGCACAAAAGTTAAAAGATCATAATTAAACAATTAAAAATTTAAATAAAAACAGCAAAGTAAATTATTTTTACAATAAATCGAAAGCTGTAATAAAAATTAATAAATTATTTAAATTCTGCTTGCAATTGCCGTGTAGACTGATGCAGATACCATAACCTAGAATAACAAATTTAATTAATATTATTTTTATAAATTATTTATTCAATAATTCAAGTTGATCGCAGTGTAGACGCATGCAGACACCATTACCTAGAATTACAATTTCAATTAATATTTTTGTTAGTTTATAGATAGTTACACAAGCTGTGATGATCTCTGCTTCAATCCTAATCCTTATCTGAAATTCCTACCTAACATAACACCTAACGATTTGAAATAATGTGGGCTGAAAAACCAAATTCCTAATCGCGACGCATTTTAACAATAGAAACAAATACTACAATATTTCTGTGGAAAAAAACCCTAACCGAATCAATTCAAACACTTACGTTTCTTCTTGGCGTTTTGATCTATGTTGGCCTACCTTTTATCTTGTGATTTGCTAAAGATGCTACTGCTAAAGTTCTTACTGCATTTTAAAGGGACAGCATCATTACAACATAATACCATCACAGCACCAAGTTATCCATTTCCATCACAATTTATTATACACAAAATTATTTTAATTATTTTTAATAATGTTCAAAAACACAAACTTTTAATAAACCGCGAATACAGTTTCAATTTAACCTTTAAAATATTTGACAAGTAAAAATTTTAAGTTTACCGCTTGTCATTCATCAGTGTTGCCAACATTTTTTATTCCCCCAGATTAGACGCCGACTTTTGACTTCAATTTATGGAAAATTTTTAAAAACTTTAATTACGATTTTTTCACGTATTTAAGTATATTTACCGAAAATCTCGCGGCTACTTCATTAATTATTAACTGTTTATGTAATCAACACACTCGGGTCCCAATCGGACACTAAAAATCGGAAACTTATGAAAACGATGCGTGCCCTCTGAGCAGCGAGAGAACACTGAATATTAGTACTTTCTGGAGTTGACGCATGCGCACAAAATTATTATAAAAAATAATAACAATATTTATAAATGATCAACAACATTAATTAAATTATTTTCACCCCTTAAGAAGTCGAATTTGGCAATCATATTTGATACCCTATAGTAAAAAATTCTGAATTTTACGAATTTCATAGTTTCAAAACATTATATTAATGTAATCTATGCGAAATTTTGAGTCAAACTTAAAATTACATAAACAACCCTTAATTACTATTAATAGTTATTCAAAATTTATGAAAATTTCAGAAATTAGCCCAAGTAACATCCAATTTATCCCAAAAAAATCCAAATTCCAAAATATATTTTTTTAAAGAGTTATTTAATATTTTAGCTCGACATGTAATAAAAATCACCTCCGCGTTATTTATTTAAAAGGGATGATGAAATTTGCACTGGACATCAAGGAAGGACCCTACTACAATATGCAATAAAAAAATTTAAGATAAAACTTGTAAATACAAATATTTTACCAACTTGAAGTAAAATCAAATTTTTGAAAATAAACCAATCCTTAATTACAAGTTCAATTTTTATTTTATCATTAATTTAAAACATTCCTCTTATTACAAGTACAAAAAATTACAATTTTTTCATAAAAAATTACTTAAAATTTGTCAAAATTTTAAAAATTTGACAAAGCATTTTTTCAAAAATTTCTTTCAACCCTTATTATTTGTTTAGGCATATTACAATTCTAACACATGACCCATCATTTTAAAGCCCAAAATCTCTGCTTTTTAATGGTTTTTGAAAATAAATCTTAAAGTCCATACAGACTTGCCCAGATAGGCTTAAGCCATTTAGGATACAAATTAATCCTCTACGTTTATTTTTTAATGTTTTTTGCTGAAAATTTCTACATATATTAAATCAAACCCTAGAATTCCAAAAATTAAATCAAAATTAACTTATATTGCACCCAATTTGAGTTATTAAAAAATTTAAAGCAATTTTAAAAAATTGATTCATACAATTTTTAAATCAAGTTGTGCATTCCTTATAAATTTTTAAATTTGTTTTATTTATATATGGTTTTGTAGCCTGAAGTCTTAGCTTCAAAATGATGTAAATATTTTTTGATTTTGATATTGTTTAAACTCGAAAATTATCAAAATTTTGATTCAATATACTTATCTCAATAAGTGAATTATAAATTGATATTATAAGTTTAAATTTGACATAGGGGTAAAATAATAACCAATAATTAGGTTTTTATCTTCAAAATGTTGCAAAATTGATAGAAAAGTTGATTAAAAAAAGATTTTTCACCACCGTGTATTCTTATGGGAAATTGGCGATTTTTGGAATTCATGTCGTGCCTGATTAAAATCAAGCCTAGGATGATTTGATTTATTTTTGGATATATTTGAACGCTTATCATCATGTTAGGATGCTTTAAAACGTTTTATCAGGCGTTTTTTAATAAAATGTACTTTTTCTTACATAACCTCAAATATGTAGGTATAGTCGATATATTATTTTCAAATATCTTTATACTATCAATATTTGAACCATACATAATAGCTATCAAAATGTGAGGAATTTGTATGCGTATATTTTGATTTATATGCAGTTTTGCTGGAAATTTTACGGTTATAAAGATATTTGCAAAAAACTATTTCAAAACAATGAACATAGTGAAAATGGACATTTGCCGGTTTTCAAACATGAATAACTTTGGAAATACTTTGTTTTAGATAATTTTGAGTTGATATTCGTGAGCTGTGAACAAAAACAAACATTTCTATTAAGATGAAATGCATTTCTTAAAAAAAATATTTTCAATTTTTTTTTAAATACAAACAATTTTATTAATAATTATAACATGTTTAATGAAAATAACAACAAATTATGAGTTTTTTTATGTAATTTGTTAATAATTTTAAGAAAATAAGAGTATTTTATGAAATTTTAGGGTTTTTTATTATTTGCAGTTGGCATCACAATCGACATTACATACAGGGTGAGCTAAATGTCGTAAACTAAGGTAATAATATAAAGGGTGATCTTAAATATAAATAAAAAAGTTACTTTGCAATTGAATTCACGGTAATAACTTTATTAATAATTTTATGCAATATAGATTATTAAGCATCTATATATATATATATATTTTTTGCTAGCCATGATACAGCATAAATATACAATGTATTAAACTAATTTATTATAAATGCTTTGTTCTATTTTTATAATTTATTATTTTCCATTAAATATGAAGGTGATTAAATGGAAAGAATAAATTATTTTTTACTACATAAAATGTAGTTTCTCTTAGACCTTTTTATCAGTTGCAGGAAAAATGCATGCAATTTATATTTAGTTTCTAGTTGAGGTGCAATAGTCGATAATGTTGTATTGTATGATTTGTTTTTAATTTATTTCTTTAATAATAATGATAAAATTACTCCCTCTCGTGTGTACTACCGTGGTGAGGGGGCTGAGTAACTTTTGCTTGAGCCATGCCGGCAGAAGTTTAAACTTTTACATTTTTACCCCTAACTTTCTTTTCCTTTCATTCACAACCTGACGGTAGGTAAAACGCAACTCTTTAATAATTTTAAATCTTATTTTACGTCCCCAGTCCATGCCGTAAGTTGAATCTAACAGGAGCTTCAAAATTAGCATGGGTTTGGCAACTACCAGAGTGGGAGAACGATGCAGTGGCTAATTGTTCGGAAGTTGTTGCAAGTGATCAGGATTTCCCAGCTTCTTCTTCGACAAAAGGCAAGAAGTTTGGCAAAGCTATTTTGTCAAAATAGTGCTGGTGATGAAAAAACTGGACCTGTTCCTTGGCTCATCTTAGTCACTACAGAAGAGAGCAACTTTGATAAAGTTAGTCGCTTTTTAATTAGTAAAGCTTTGCATAGACTCATTGGTGAACCTAATCTATCAAAGAAGACCTTTTTGTGGAAACGGTTTTAGCAGCTCGATCTACAAAGTTTTTAAAATTCTCACAAATTGGAAATATGAACGTTAAAGTTTTAGCCTAAAAAACGTTAATCACAAGTTAAGGTATTGTCTACTGCAAAGACTTTTTAAATTGCACACTTAAGGAAATTGTGGAAAATATGAAAGATCGGGGGGTAATTGAAGTACGTCGCATCTCTAGCATGCGAGACAGAAAAGAAACTCAAAGAAACCCCTAACCATATACTAATATTTAACTTCCTACTAACGTGAAAGGAACTTTTTATAATCTTGCAGTCAAGCCATATGTTCCAGCGCCAATGCGTTACTTCAAATGCCAGAAGTTTGGTTTCACAACTGCTCGTTGCTCCAAGGAGCAAATCTGCGCGTGTGGAAAACCTTTGGATGAAGGTAGCAAATGCCAACGGCCAATTGCAGAGGAGATCATTTTGCAAGATTGTCCAAAATATAAAAAAGAATTTGTTATCAAAAAAATTATGACCAAAAACAAATTAACTTATTTTAAAACTCGTAAATTGGAATTAATATACCGATTGTCGGAATACCTTACGCTAAAGTTACAACTGCATCGAAAAGCTCAGTGGCCTTTAATGAATTAGTTAGCTTTTACCGCCTTTGGTTGCTGAACTTAGCGGAATTGGTTAAACCGCTGCAAATCAAGAACCGTCTGGTAGTTAAACCTAATATGCCTTTGCCAAATCCTCCGGGCAACAACGGGAAAACACACCCACACATACTCAAGTTGGCATTAAAACCGACCTGATCACTGTTTTGGCAAATATCTTCATTCTAGCAATTGTGCCGACGGATCCAGTTTGGCATCAAAACTTTCTGTTTCCAATAGAGGCAGACAAAGAAAAAAACCTGGCTGGAAAAAGAGCAGAGCACGCTCCTGGCTGCAAGTCTATTACGTGTTATTTATTTCTTAATTAAAAAAAAAACTGCGACATGAGTACTTCTTTCGCACCGGGACCAGACGTGCCTTATCAGGTTATCCAGCAGTTTCCTCCTTGCATGATGGAGCGGTTGTTGGAAATCTACTACCTGATATGGTAAATGCGGCGCCTACCTGGAATGTTGGAGATGTTGCCGTTCTTGAAGCCGGGCAAAGATCTAAACTATTTAATCAGCTACAGGCCGATTACCTGATGTTTTAGTAAAATCTTAGAAAAAATGGTCAACAACCGTCTGGTGTGGATGCTGGAAAGTAACGGTCTTTTAGCTAAACAGATGAAATCAAAGTATTGTTGTTCATCTAATCTATTTAGAAAATTCTATCCAAGACGCTTTCCTGACAAGAAAACATCTCGTAGCGGAGTTCTTCGACCTGAAGAAGTATGACATGACTTGGCAATATAGAATTTTGTCACGCACGGTGAACGGAGAACGGTGTTTCCAATGGTCGACAATCAGCGTCACTCTTTTTGCAATTGCGGTTAATGATATTGCGGCTTTAGTGGTTACACCTGTTAATAAATGCCTGTACGTCGACGATTTGGTGATTTACATGGCGGGAGATACTGTATCTGCTATAACACGTCAATTCTAGATTACCATACACAAAGTGAACAGAGGGGCGGAGGCAAGAGGTTTTTGCTTCTCTACAATAAAATCCTTATTCGTGCATTTTTGCCCCGTCAGAAGTCTTCATCGGGAACCCACACTTGTCTTGCGGGGTTCCAGAATCACGTGCTTCAAACAGACCAGTTCTTAGGGCTCGCGTTTGATAGGACCTTTTCCGTTTGGGCACATTAATGAATTGATTACAAAATGCAAAAAAGCTTTGAGCGTGATTAAGTGTTTGGCCAACATCAACTCGGATGCGCGGAGAGACGTATTATCGCTAACGAAACGCAGCAACGCAAATACAGACTTAGGCCTACCGTCAGTAGGCCGGTGTGCGTCCGAGCGCAGGAGCTGGAGGAGAGTTTCAATGTAATTTATCCAAAGATGTTTGAAGTCGGCGCTGGCGAGTAAAAGTTTGTCTCAATCTGACCTTCCAAAGCAAACGAGAAACTTGCCCAGACGTTTTAAAGAGCAAGTTTTTTGAAATTGTTCGGGGAGTGTAAAGTGTCTTTGTTATAGACGGTACGGACGTCCCGGCCCATTTATGGTCTCTCCCTAAAGAGACCTCCGTATACACCGCAGAATTATATGCATTGCATAAAGCGTTGCCAAACTGTGAGACAACAGAGAACCAATTCTTTGATGACAACCACTTACGCTAGTAAGCAATTCTACCTTAAGTGTTTGTCATCAAGAAATTAATGACATTGTATTTGGTAAAAATTTATTTAAATTTTTTTACAGGTTATGACCAAGTTTTTTGACAATATTTTTATACTTTCTGGTCAGATTTCTCTATTTTTTAGACATTTTGACAGTGTATAACCAGATTTTATTTTTTTCTGAGAATATTTTGGTATTTTATAACTGAATTTAGCTACTTTTGACATTTTATGAACAAAATATTGCATTTTTTAACTGTTTTTGGTTGGATTTTGTTATTGACTTGACAGTTTATGAAAAAACTTGGTGGTTTTTGACAATGTTTCATACTTTATAGCCCGATTTTGCTATTTTTAATTTTCCATGTTTTTTTTTGCTTTTTTTGACAGTTTATAGCGTGATTTTGATGTGTTTGTTGATTCATAGACAGAATTTTGCATTATTTTACAGTTTATTATCAAAGTTTTATGCAAAATTTTGCACTTTTTGATAGTTTATCACTAACATTTGGTGTTTTTGGCATTGTTTTATACTTCATAGCCAAATTAGCTATTTTTGACTTTTTATTAATAGAGTTTGGCACTTTTCAACCGTTTTTGGTCGGTTTTTGCCAATTTGGACTTTTTATAATAAGAATTTTGCATTTTTTTATAGTTTATGGCCAAAGTTTGGTGCTTTCTGACAATTTTTCATACGTTATTGCCGGATTTTGCTATTTTTGACATTTTTTTAATGTTTTTGTGGTCACTGCAGCATAATGGTTTAGTGCAAAGACTGTTGAGCAGACAGCCCTGGTTCGATTCACGGCAATATCTAATTTTTCAAATATATTTCGATGCGGTTGTTTGCCTAGTAAAACTATTTAGTGGTGTGGTTTGGATTCCACGTTAAACAGTAGCTCCCGCATGAAGAATTATTATTGCACACCACAAACATACGAGACGGGTGCCTACGCTTGTAGCGAGCACGGCACTGTAAGAAGAAATAGATTTTGCTTATTTCAACTGTTTAAGGCAGGATTTTGGTTTATTCTAGCAATGTTTTTTTGTTGTCTGTTTAAGTCTGTTGGAGCCGGCGTCAGACAAAAGGGGCATTCTTTTGGGTTAAGAATATGAGGATTAATAATGTGGGTATGCAAGTCTGATTGTTTAGTTTTCCCTGTGAATTGTCTTAAGAAGAAGAAGAAATTACAAATTTTCACCAGAATCCAAAGGAGAGTTAGACTAAAAGTGTGCAGTGGAAATCGTACTACCTCACTGAAAGCGGTGCAAGGATAATATCTATTAATATCAAAACAAAAATGTACATAACATTTTTTATTTATTTATTTTATGCTTTTTACGGCTATTTTACATCGCCACAGTAAGTCTACGACTTGTTTAAAGTGGTTTGATGAGACCAACAGCTTAAAACGTGACTTCCGAACCACGCTGGTGGATAAAGAGCAAGTTATCATAACATAAATATGCAACTAACATGGAATTAAGATTAGCTGAACTAAGTCACTAGTGAGAAACTTGAAAATTTAGATTAACAGAGACCACGCGGAGGTAAACTACTACCTCACTCAAGTTTTGTTACCTGTAAAAATTCAAAATCAGTGACTTATGCCAGCACTGTGGGGAGATTGGCACGGTCTCGCACTTACTTCATCCACATCAGAGATGAAACCGAAAAGATAAATATTGAGGGCAAACATGGTTGAAATAATCCTAAAAAACCAATACTCATAAAGCCAGATTAACAACATGATCAATCACTGAAATAAATAGAGAATGAACATAACAACGCAATTCAGTAGCTAACAAAGAAGTAAACAACACAGGGTAGGCGTAATAAAGTATTAAATTACATATTTCTAGCCGGCTGAGGAGAAAGCGGTGGCACGTCTGATAAGTTTAGCCATCTAGGCTAGAAGCGTTGCTGAAGATGCTAGTATCTTCATAAAAACTCTGTCACTCGCTTGGGGTAAGCAGGTTTTGCTGTTTGCGTATAAGATTGCACCTTACTTGCGTTGGGTGTTGCGGTTAGCCTTCAGTTTGTAATACACAGCCCTTGTAACTAGCAGTGTGCGACCCATTGCATTGTAGCGGATTCTTTGGCTTAGATGGGCTCCAGCGCATTTGACGCACTCATATGGTGCGTTGCACTGGGATGCCGTGTGTCCGTAGCGTTGAAAACGGCGGCACTGTGCAATGTTGCTTATACTCAACTGTAACGCCTAGCTCGCACAACACTCAACTTTTTGTTTTTTGAGGAAGCTAGACGTACAGTATTAGAAAGGTTTTCCCGTTCCCATGCGTATCATGGAGTTTGGTTTGTACCCCTGAACGATAAGCTCAGTTTGCACTACATCAGCCGTGATACAGTCAGGCACGTTTCTGATAACATACTTTAAGGTCTTTGCAGACTCTAATTGGTAAGTGTAGTGAAAGATCTTGTTTACCGCACAATGATCAATTAGCGAACAAAAATCCGCATGTGAGAGGAGGTGAATGCGGATACCATCAAACGCGCGGTGAACGTGTATTCGCTAAACTCTTGATATTTGGATTTGTCCCAAATAGTGATAGGCGGAGAGCCACCTGTGGGTGCTGGCTGGCTGTTTGAGGATCCTTTGGTCTTGCTAGCCGATGGCTTTGATGGCGTTAAAGGCACTTGACGTGAGGGTCTGGCCGATGGCCTAATAATACCAGAAGCTAAAAGGGACAAACCCGCGCCTATCTTTTGCTTTTTTGCTTTTTTTTATATTTTGCTTACTTTTTTGATTTTTTGCCTTCCTTTTGCTTATTGCCACGATGAATCCTTCTTCTGTTAGTGGGGCTTTGGTGTTAGGTTTGACTTGCTGGTCCTGGTAGACTTCCATCATCTCTTTGATATTGGAGGCCGTGTTGGACTCGGACGATCTACAGACTTCTATAGGAAGGTTTGAACCAGGGTTCCGCTGACTTGCTGATGGTAGAGTTTGAGATAGCTTTTGCTTTCATTCTTATCTTGTTGAGGGCTTTGTCTTGGAGGTCAATTCTCTTTGACTTATCCTTCAATAGGACCACAATGTAGGCTTTGAGGCTGGTGATCTGCTCAGTCTGTTTCTTAGTTTCTCAGCTGCCAGAATATCATGACAACGATCTCGTTGCTGGGAACCTTTTGTAGATTGATTGCGTGACTCAACAATCAATCATCGGCACACACACACTCGAGAAGCCGTTGTCTAAAATTTTTATTCACTGTTTCAAGCATTTTGACGGGTATAGTGGCGAATTTAGCCCAAATATTGTTCTTCTGCTTCCACGGCCCAGGGACGATTGCTGTACACTTTTGATTTCAAAAAACCCCACAGAAAAAATCACATGGGGCTAAATCAGGAAAACGTTCAGGCCAGTTGACATCCCCTCTGAGAGAGATGAATCAAAACTATCGATGTATGTGCTGTGGCACCTTGTTGAAACCAGGTATCCTTCAATTTTATAATTTGGAACGTTGCCATGATCCGTTGATATTCAGATTTGTTCCGAATAGTGATGGAAAGAAAACGGCGTGTGCCAGCGCGCTTGGCGGATTTGTTTGACTAACGTTAAGACTTAAAAAACTCCAGATTGTGCCCGAGTTGGCAGACTTAAGAGCTAAACAAAAACTTTTAGAGCATAATCAAGTAACGTTCCGAGTTCACGGTTATTGCACGACCATTATGCTGAAAATACGGGCCAATAATGCCTACTCTTAAAATACCGCATATTCTGTTTGTTCACGCACTCACCAAGTTGGAAAAGACATTTGCATTTCGGGGAAGGGGGGCAAGCATGTTTTTACAAGTTGTTACATAATTCTGTCCTGACAGTTGGACTACAACCATTTTATACAGATGCAAATGAAGTTCAATACTCGGTGAAAAGAAATGCCAAGAGCAACTGCTTGTTTTCGAGCAAATCGTTTGGGAGATTGCTGTACTGCTGCTCAAACTAGGTTGGCGTTTTCTAGTGTTGTCACTATTCTCTGCGGTTTTTTTCATATTGATTACACATTTCCTGTTCTTCTGAATGCATTTATCCAACTTCAAATTGATGGCTTTCAAGGTAGGTAAACGACCAGGAGGGGGAACTGCAAACCGTACACAGAAAGCAATAATTACGTGGGTGTTCAAAAAACAGGCCCCAACACAAAATGAGCGGAGCTGGAACCATAAACCTCCTATTCTACTCTTTCCTCCCCCCTTAATCTCTGCGACCACCTGGGCCTACACAGCACACACCCCAAAAGTATGTACAATTCATCCTTCTATCCCCGTACCTTGGAAAATATATTCTAAGCATTTCTTGAGGTAGTTTGTATCCAGTTTTCCGTTTCAAATTTAATAGCTTTGGATTTGTGTGCAACATCTCATTTTATAGTAATTTCTAGTACACTAAACAGTTTTTTGATATCAACTAAATCCTTGTTCTCTATATTGGATTTATCGACTCTCTGACTGCATCATTATCTGTCTGCGCCTCTTCATTCTCTAGTGACTCCGAATCCTCCGGCTGTTTGGGTCATCTATTCCTATTTGTTGCATCTTTTTTAATCACTGCTTTTGTATTTTGTTTGTAGTTTTTATTTGTGCCAGTAACTCTCCACTACGTTTCATTATTTTATTCACAATGGACTGTAGTTCTGCTATGTTCGCACTTTTTTTTACGTTCCTAATGGCTTTTGGGTGGAGTTTTTGCTCTTTTTGATTGTTGCATAACAACCCCCCTCCTTGAATCTAGGCTCCCAGTCGAGTCAGATCTTCTTAAGAATAATGTCTTCATGGTTTTTACTTTGCTGTTTGGCAGATCGTTGCTCCCCTTAGAATCCGTGGAGCAGACTGTCTTAGCAGTAAAGGATTATCAGTTTCCGGTACGTCCTTGGGGTATTTTACTTTCATTCTCAAGGTTTCTATATTTCCAAATTGCAGAAGACCGTCCATGTTATTTATGTTGTCGTCGTAGTTTCTCCAGTTCATTTAGGAAAGATGGAAAAAAGAACAGATGAAGATATTTTTTGGGTCCTAGTCCTCGATACCCAATAGCGTCGGGAATCGAAAGAAAGGTGGTCAAGAGTAGACCAAAGAGTTTGGCCAAGGTAGGTCGATAATTTATAGAAGGAAATGTTAGAAGAAAAAGAAAGAGTTGCTATGATGTTGGTCAGCAAGTTCAAGGTAGGAGTCCGAGTGTTTTTAGGCTAGTAATATTATAAATAGTTTAGCAATTGTCATTTAACAAATCATTACTTTAATTGACTTTCTTAAATTTCAGGAAAAAAAATAAAAAAATTAGTCAGAGTAAAACAATTTTATTAAATTAAAATAAACACAATTTACTGTCTCAACATTAAATGATCATTATAGAACCAAACGCAACGCTTAAAATGGTTATCAACATCACCTTCCATAACACTTAATATATCTTTTTCAAATGGATTATCGAGATCCATAATACAATCATCATAAACACCAACAATAGCATCAAATAAATGTTTTATTTTGTCAACATATTTTTCATTGAAATTATTAAAATAAATAACACCATTCTTAAAAAAATACACTGTTTTGTACATTGATGAGATTATATACAAGAAACTAACTAAAAATTTACTTATTAATGGAATATTTACTAATATAACATCTTTACTATTAAAATTTAAATTAATTTTATTAAAGAGATCTTTTTGTAATTTGCTATTATCGATATAATTAAGATCTGATAAACTATATATATTGCAATTTAAATGCTCTTTGGTTAAACTAAACAATGAGTTATTATCAGGTATCCTAATACTCATTGAATTAATGCCATTTAATATTTCTTCAGGACAATATTGCGAGTATAAAATTTTTGGAATTGATTTTCCAGTTTTTATTGATATTCGAATATCTGATCCATTTGGATTATAGTAATACAAATAATGAGATTCAACATGTGACGATTTAAATGTATTAAAAATATTTACATTACTGCACGGTACAAGATGATTCATGTAATCAATCGAATCCACATAATAACTATTAAAAAAATATTCGGTAATTTGCGTATGGAATGCTTTCAATCTTGCAATTTCATAAGGACCAGTATTTGCAAAATTTACGATATTATCGTTAATTGTTTTTATTTGTTTCTGCATAAAGAATTCAGCACTTTCATGTATTTGTTTAATAAAATTTTCGTTTAATTCAATTAAATCAAACATTGAATTTTCAGTGGGAGATTCGTAATTCTTTAATAATTCCATCCATATTATTGATAATGAATCAATACCTTTAAATATTTTACATAATACGTAACTTTCAGAATTTCCACTTTTAGATGTAATTGGTTTGAATATAGCGACGTGTTTGAATGTACAATTTAATAAATATAGGAGACATATTGTTGATTCTTCAAATGATGTAAATATTTTCAGGATTAATGTGCCATCTGAAACAATTAAATTGTATTTTAATTAAAATTGTATTTGTTTTAATTACCTTTTTCTAATACTGATAGGGCTGTGATTAATTCGCAGTAGTGTAGTGATGATACGTTTTTTTCTTGGTCACCAGGATCATTCATACAATTCACACTTCCATCTGCTGTTACAAGTGATGCCTTAAATATAAAAAAATAGTTTTGGTTATTTCAAATTCCAAATTTTTAAACAGTTTATTTTACTAAAATGTTGAAGTTTTCATTTGTTTACTTACTTTTCCCTTCTCTTCAAACAGATTACATATAAATTTATGATTATAATATTTAGTTATATCTCCGGTTTCATCCAAACCAAAAGTCCAATTTTTCTTTGTGTGTATAATTAGACGATCATCTGGTATCATATGATTCAAAGGATTACCTTCATACTCGGGATTTAATGTCGTTGCTAACCAATCCAACTGAAAATAAATTATTTTAAATATAATTCATTTCAGTACAAAAGTTAATAAAAACTATTATCTACGCCACTGGGCTTATGATAAGTATACTTGGTTGCCTATCCTATGACAATTTTATGGAGATGCATAAGCTTGCAAATTGGGTTCCCTATATTAAAAAATTACATAAATATTTAGCAATTATACTATTAATTATAACCTTACTTTTACATTTGGATGAAACAATCGCAAATAATGATTTAAAGCAGCAATGAAACCACCCGGTGCTTCGCATATATGCAAGGTCCTTAAATTTCCAGCATCGATTGCATTTGGAGGCAACAAATCATTCCTCGATAAACATTCGTAAAATTTACACCAAGCCTAAAAACAAATAGTCAACAACAATTAAAACCATTTAAAAAATAATTACTTGTGTAAGCAATTCTGGTTGATATTTATATCGTATGCTTTTAATAATCGAACTCGATGGATCTCGTTTTTTCGTATGCTGCGACCAAGAAGCCAAATCGAAATCGCTTAATTGTTCCTTAACAGAATTCAATTTTAATTTCTTCTCTTGTAAGGAATCTATTGACCATTTAGCAGTTGTAAATGCTTTTGTTGGTAGAATCCAATCCTCATTCCCTTTAAACTCGAATATTTTATTAAAATAAGATTCAATATTGAAATCTTTAAAATGATACTTTTTGTGCTTCATTTTCTAATAAATTGGCAACACTGTTAGCAAATAATTTAATAAAAAATCAGCAGATTAATTATTTAAAGCATCAATAACAATTGTTGCGCTTTAATTTGCAATAAATTAATTATGTTTGTGTTGGTGTGATGAATTTTCGCGATGGTGACGATTCTGTTAAATGACAGGATGCATCCAGTTCGAAGAAGGTTAGGTTAAAAAATAAGGTGAAAACACTTGTTTCGGTTATTAGTTGTATAAGATGTGCTGGAGTTGAGATGATTTATAAAATGTACTGTGATCGTGTGCGCGATTTATGATATTTGTGTGTGGATAAGCAGTAAAATGGACCACACCAATAAGCAAAACATTCTGAGGCCAGGTGAGGATTTATAAATAATCTGATCAACCTGTTCAATCCCAATTGGGTTTTTCACTTGTTGTTTTTCCAGAACTCTATTTTCTTCTGCAAAAATTCCTAGCCGACAGCCCTTTACAAGAAACTTATAAGGTACGTGTTTCGGTTGTCAATCGCATTGTATATTGTTTCATTACTTTTGTTTTAGGTGCTGAGCAAGGAATTGGAAGCTAAAAAAGTAAGTTACAAGTTGCTTTTATTTTGAATAATGACAAGAAGAGGTTTCAAATCAAATAAGTCGCTTTGAAATTATTAATGACAATTGTATTTATGTTTTTAGATTTATTATTGATTGAAATTGGATATTTTTGAAAATTTATAATTTGTATTAAGACTTAAGTTGATCTCAGTTGTTCAATTGTTTTGTTTAATTGATTGAAAATGAATTATTAACACGTACATTTTAAATACAAGTTATATTTTGTGCAGTGGTTTTTAGTAGTCTATTGTATAATATAATAAATACACATTTTGAAGGTATGAATGAAATATCAGCTGATCAAAAATAATTTGAATTAAAAAATTGCTTACTTATTTTTTTTTTTAATTAGCCTTGCTACTTGAGTTTTGGGACTCAACCCCAAATGATAAGAAATTCAATTTTCGAATATGATACAGAAAAAATCTCAAAAATTTTGCTTTTGGTTATGATTACTACTACATTCTTTGAATGCAAGATTTTAATTATTTATTATTCTCCCAGAATTAAGGTTTTCATACATATACATACTTTTTTGGGTCATAAATTAGAGTATGTACTTTTATTTTTTCTTCATTAAAGACAGATGTACTCTTTTTGAGTTGCATTTCAATCATTATTTTCTATTTTAAATTTTTGTTGAATCAAGTTGAAGAAGAAGAATTTCTACTTTTATAAACCGGGTTTACAGTTTTAAAAGTGTGATTTATAATTTGGAGGACAGATGAATTTAACAATTAGAACACTTAATGCAATGCTGATTGGATTTTCAGTTTTTAAGTTTTTTTTTTAATTTTTAAAAACAGTTTTATAGTCCGAATTTACAATTTGGAGGCTGGATTTACAGTTTTATAGGTTGGATTAATAATTTTGAGTGCAAATTAACGTTCTGGCAGCCAAACTTAACATCTTGATGCTTATTTAAAGAGTTTTTTTTCAAAAATTTTGCAATTTTTTGAGTTTTGAGAAATGTAAATTTTTTCATTAAATTTTCAATAAATTTTTATATAATTTAGGGGTTACTCAAAATTTTTTGAAAATGTTGCATTTTTTTGAGTTATGAGAAATGTTAATTTTGTCAATAAATTTGAGGTTTTCTCATAATTTAAAAAAATTGTGAATTAATTTTTTTTTGTAAAATTTCATGTTCTCTAAAATTTATTTAATTTTTTTTTTGAAAATACTGGTATATAAGTTATTTTGAGAAATGTCAAATTTATTTTTTTTTTTTAAATTAATTTGGGGATTTCTCAAAGTTTTAAAAAGTTGTAAAAATAGTGTGTAGAGTTTGATGTTCCCCAAAATTTATTTAAAGAGTTTTTTTGAAAATGTAATTATTTTTTGATTTTGAAAAATCAAGAAATTTTCATATTGGAGTTCGAGTTTGGATTTTGCGGTTCTTTCCGGTGTAGACGGTGGCTGTCAAGTCTCAATCGGGTATCCGACTGGGGCCCAATTCGGTCCTTTTGACAATCCGGAAAACTTCAAATCTCTCACAAATATTTGATGTTTATGGCAGATCATAAACATTTTATAACATATTTTGATGCTTATGACATCTCACAATCATTTTATGACTGCTCATTAATAATTTATGATGTTTATCACAGTTCAAGACATTTTATGATATCTCACAAACATTTTAAGACAGTTTGGAAACATTTTATAACTTTTATGACAGCTCACGAAAATTTTATGTTGTTTATAACATCTTACAAAAATTTTATGACAGCCTAGGAACATATTATGGCAGCCAGGGAACAGTTTATGACAGCTCAGAAACAATTATTAACTGCTCACAAACTAATTATGACGTTATGACAGCTCACAGACATTTTATGACATTTATGAAATCTCTTAAACATTTTATGACAACTCAGAAACAATTATTGACTGCTCACAAACATTTTATAACATTATGACAGCTCTCAATCATCTTATGATGCTTATGATATCTCTTAAACATTTTATGACTTATTTGGAACATTTTATAACGTTTATAATAATTCTTAAACATTTTGTGACAGTTTGGAAACATTTTATGAAGTTTATGATAGCTTAGAAAGATTTTATGACATTTATTGACTGCTCACAAACATTTTATAACATTATGACAGCTCTCGATCATCTTATGATGCTTATGATATCTCGTAAACATTTTATGACGTATTTTGAACATTTTATGATGTTTATGATAGCTTAGAAACATTTTATGACATTTATGAAATCTCTTAAACATTTTATGACAGTTCTGGAAACATTTTATGACGTTCCTGACAGCTTAGGAACATTTTATGACATTTATGACAACTTAGAAACAATTATTGATTGCTCACAAACATTTTATAACATTATGACAGATCTCGATCATCTTATGATGCTTATATCTCTTAAACATTTTGTTTGGAACATTTTATAATGTTTATGACTTCTTACGAACATTCTGTGACGTTTATAATAATTCTTAAACATTTTGTGACAGTTTGGAAATATTTTATGATGTTCATGACAGCTTAGGAACATTTTATGACATTTATGACAACTCAGAAACAGTTATTAACTGCTCACAAACATTTTATAATGTTTATGATAGTTCACTGACATTTTAGACGGTTATGATATCTTTTAAACATTTTATGATAGTTCTGGAACATTTTATGACATTTATGAAATCTCTTAAACATTTTATGATAGTTCCGGAAATATTTTATGACGTTCCTCACAGCTTAGGAATATTTTATGACATTTATGACAACTCAGAAACAATTATTGACTGCTCACAAACATTTTATAACATTATGACAGCTCTTGAGCATCTTATGATGCGTATGACAGCTTAGAAACGTGTTGTGACATTTATAATATTTCTTAAACATTTAGTAACGGTTTGGAAACATTTTATGACGTTTATAATAGCTTAGAAACATTTATAACAGTTCAGAATCAAGTATTGACTGCTCAGAAACATTTTAAAAAGTTTATGATAGCTCATCGATATTTTAGACGTTATGTTATCTTTTAAACCTTTTATGACAGTTCAGAAATGTTTTATGACATTTATGACAGCTCAGAAACAATTATTAACTGTTCATGATAGTTCACAAACATTGTATGACGTTTATGATAGTTCAAAAACAATTAATGACAGTTCACAAACATTTTATGATTGCTCAGGAACATTTTATATTTTATAACAATTCACGAACATATTATAACGTTTATGACAGCTTTTGAAGATTTTATGAAGTTTATGGCAGCTCCTAAACATTTTATGACTTATGATAACAACAATAAACATGTTTTGACGTTTATAACAGTTTTGAAACAATTTATAGCGTTTTTGACATTCTGTGACGTTTATAACATTTTGTGAGAGTTTGGAAATATTTTATGACATTTATGACAGCTTAGAAACGTTTTATGACAGTTCAGAAACAATTATTGACTGCTCACAAACATTTTATAACGTTTAAGATAGCTCACCGACATTTTAGACGTTTATGATATCTCTTAAACATTTTATAACAGTTTGGAAACGTTTTATGACATTTATGATAGCTCGGAAACAATTATTAACTGTTCATGATAGTTCACAAACGTTGTATGACGTTTATGATAGCTCAAAAACAATTAATGACACTTCACAATCATATTTATGATTGCTCAGGAACATTTTATGACGTTTACAACAGTTCACGAACATATAACGTTTATGACAACTTGGGAAGATTTTATGATGTTTATGACAGCTCCTAAACATTTTATGCCTATTATGATAACAACAACAAACATATTTTGACGTTTATATTGTCTCTTAGACATTTTGTGAGAGTTTGGAAACATTTTATGACGTTTATGACAGCTTAGAAACGTTTTATGACATTTATGACAGCTCAGAAACAATTATTACATGTTCATGATAGTTTACAAACAATGTATGACGTTCATGGTAGTTCAAAAACAATTAATGGCAGTTCAAAACATTTTATGATTGCTCAGGAACATTTTATGACGTTTATAACAGTTCACGAACATATAACGTTTATGACAGCTTCGGAAGATTTTATGATGTTTATGACAGCTCATTTTATGACTGTTATGATAACAACAACAAACATGTTTTGACGTTTATAACAGTTTTGAAACAATTTATAGCGTTTATGACATTCTGTGATGTTTATAATATCTCTTAAACATTTTGTGACAGTTTGGAAACATTTTGTGACAGTTTGGAAACATTTTATGACGTTTATGACAGCTTAGAAACATTTAATGACAGTTCAGAAACAATTATTGACTGCTCACAAACATTTTATAACATTTATGATAGCTCACCGGTATTTTAGATGTTTATGATATCTCTTTAACATTTTATAACGGTTTGGAAACGTTTATGACAGCTCAGAAACAATTATTAATTGTTCATGATAGTTCACAAACATTGTATGACGTTTATGATAGTTCAAAAACAATTAATGAAAGGTTCACAAACATTTTATGATTGCTCAGGAACATTTTATGATGTTTATAATAGTTCATGAACATATTATAACGTTTATGACAGCCTCTGAAGAATTTATGAAGTTTATGACAGCTCCCAAACATTTTATGGCTATTATGATAACTCCATGTTTGTGAGTTTTGACTTTTATAACAGTTTTGAAATAATTTATATTGTTTATGACAGCTAACAATCAGATTATGACAGTTATGACATCTCACAAATATTTTATGACAGTTCAGAAACAGTTTATGACAGTTTAGGAAAATTTTATGACATTTATAATAGCTCAAAGACAAAGAAACAAAAAACCCACTAGCTCAAGTGTTAGACATCAAGAAATTGGAAGTTTTTTTTCTCAGCAGACGGCAAAAGTCTTAATATCAAAGGAGGTCATGGTGACATCCTATCTCTTGATGACAAATACTTGGGCGGGTGTGTGGGTTACTCCAGAACATGAGTTGAGGTAATATCCAACCACTTGATGATGGACACTTGAGCTGGTAGGTGGGGCAATCACAGGGCTGCGTTCCTAAACACGGAGTGAGGGGAGAGTGACACCTCGGCGAGTGTGATGTCACATGATCAAACGGGGAATAGAGTTTATGAACGAGTCGGGCGTGTTTAGGGTAGGGTATTAAGGTAAGGCCAACTTCATTGGGTAAGGCTGTCAAAAATTAAACGTCAATGCGTCAAATATAAACAACATTTATTAGTTAATATGGCACAAGCTAATAAAAGAAGAAAAATTTTTAGCAAATGCAGTCAGAACAATATGCATTTCATCATTTCCGTTAATGGATTATTTTGATGAAGATGATTTAGAGGAACTGCCAGAAACAGAAAGGCAAAAAGTAATTAGAATTACTGGATGTTTGGAAAAAATAATTCCACAGGCAATTTCAAATGCATTTCCGTATTAACAGAAATACATTTGAAACTTTAGTTCCATTAATTCACAACATTATAAAAAAAGATGGTTGTTTCTGTTCTTATTATTTCATGTGAACGGACCGAACCGACTGGCAGTTTTCGGCGTCGAGTGTTTTTCTTTTGTAAATATTGAAATTATTAGTGCTCAACCAACAAAAAAACAGTACATTTTCTATTATTTTGAATTAAAAAGAGTAAAAAGTATTCTAACTTCAAAAAGACTATATAGTACTAAAAAAGAGTATGTCTGGTCAGCTTGTAAAATATCAAATTGTGTTATTTTAAGGCCGAATTTTTACTAAAAATGAACTGGATTTGTTAGAAGATCAAATGTATGTAAATCAACCAAATTTAAGCTTCAAGTCAATTTAGTAACCTAAAAATCTGATGACATAACCTAAAATCATCAAAAACGCCATCTTGTAATTAAAAATTATGTGATACTTTCAACTTTCAAATGTCAAAGACTGTTTGGATCAAATTTTAAAAGTGGCAGAAAGGACTAACTTCAAAAAAAGTAAATTAGTGTGGAGTCTTATGATACAAACTTTAACTTTAATTGTTAAAAAGGCCGGATGAAGCTGGATTTTGAACATAATAACACTTGATTTTGCCAAAAAGTTGACTTTATCTGGAAAAGCCGAATTTTGTCAAAATTTAGCACAAAAGCCCAAACTTTGTCATTTAATGGCCGGATCTGTACTAATTGGCTATTTATTATATATTAGAAGGTCAAATGAATAAAACAAACAAATTTAATCTTCAAATTTGCAATATTGTAACCACTGCTTTGTTTTTATTATAATTTATGGTCACTGCTGCTATTTTTGTGTCAAATGTGCTGAGTTTTTGAATAAAAGATACAAATAATTCTTTAAATTCACAAAAAGTTTATTTTCTTGGGAAAAAAATATTGTAATTATCAAATCTTCAGTTATTTTTTAGGTAATTTTGAAATTGCAAGATCAGAATTTCACATTTGAAGTCTGAATTCAACATTACTGCCGAATTTTAGTTAAACAATTTTGATGTATAAATCTTACTGAAACCAAGTTCTTGCAAAACAGCTAGATTTTGACATTGAAAAGTAAAGTTTTTATATTTAAACTCTGTGTTTTGTTATTTGGGACATTATAGCATATATTTTTATATTACAAGGCCGGATTTTATTATTTTAAAGTCATTTGAGAGCCCCATTTTCATATTTTTGTTCAAATTTAAATATTTGAAGCATTTGACACGGATTTTGACATTACATGGGCGGATTTTAACTAAGCAAGGCTTGATTTGATGTGTAAAACCTAATTTAATGTATAATTGGTACCGGATTCTGGCTTAACATGGCCGGATTTGTTATTTAACAACATATTAGAAATCCCAAAGCTTGATGGAATATAATGATTTTTATAAGACCGAATTTTGATATTTTGAAGTGACAAGGTCAAGTTTATATAGAATAAAGCTGAATTAAACCGATTAATGACCGGATTTTTATGTTTGTTACATATTGCAGCTGGATTTTTGATATATGAATGTCGTTCAGAGCCAAATTTGATCCATTTGAGGCCGGATTTATACATTTTTATGTTTAAGTCACAATTAACTCACATTTTAAACAGAGCAAGGATAAATTTTGATATTCAAGGCTAGATTTTCAAATTTTAATTGTAACTTTTAATATTTCAGCCGAATTTTGCATTTTTTACTCATTTTAAGGTAGAAATTAGCTAAACAAGTCTGAATTTTGACCGGATTATGACGCTAAATCAGTAGATTTTTTGATATTTTAATCAGAGAGCTGGATCTAAAAAAAAAATACTCCGGCGCTACTGGAGGGGAAACAGCAACAATGATAAATTTATAAATCATTATATTAAATGCACCAACAAAATTACTAATGAATGTTTTTAAAACATGACTAATACTTATGATTCATACAAATGACCGACTAATTGATATCTTAACAATGGATTATTTTTATTATGATTTTTTTTTTTCAGATATTACCCACACGGCTTGATTGGGAAGGAAACACACATGAAAGATCATTTAATGATTTAGTAAGTATCGCTATAAATTAATGTTATTATAACTATATTTTACAATAACATTTAGCATGTAAATCAATAATATTTATTGCTGCTATATAATTTATTTCATAATCTATAATGACCTATTAAAATGTTATTAAGATTGCAATATACAATGATATAGTTATATTAATTGAGATTATGTAAAATAAATATTTTTTTATATGATTTTTGTGCACAAATTACATTTAAAATATTCATAATATGGCTTAAAATTAGGTGAAAATTTTACAAACCTATTTTTCAACAAAAGGTAATATAGCTTTGTCTTTTAAAATACATATGTATTCATAATTTGGCAAATTTTTAAATTATTATGACAAAGTATGGCTTAAAATTTGGTGAAAATTGTTGTCTTTTAAAGTATTCATATTTTGCAAAGTACTTTTTGTATTTTTAGATCGGATTTTATTATTACAGGTTAAATTATTATATTGGATTTTGCCTTTTTATGTAGGTAATTACTAGAAAATGTCAGATTTTGTGCTTTATGTCTAAGCATTTGTATTTTAAGTAAGATTTTGACTAGATTTGGTACTTTTCAGACTCAATTATGGTATTTTAAGCAATATTTTCAGATTTCTGCCAGGATTTTATTATTTTAGGTCAAATCATTATGTTTGAATGCAATTTTACTAATTTATTGGCTTGATTTTGTAATTTTGAAGTCACATTTTTTACTTAAAGGTTGGATTTTGCTTTTTTATGTAGGTAATTACTAGCAAATGTCAGATTTTGTGCTTAATGTCTAAGCATTTGTATTTTAATCAAGATTTTGACTAGGTTTGGTACTTTTCAGACTCAATTTTGGTATTTTAAGCAATATTTTTAGATTTTATCATTTTATGTCAAATCATTATGTTCGAATCTAAGTTTTCTAATTTATTGGCCAGATTTTGTAATTTTTACGTTGGTAATTGCTATCAGAAGCCAGATTTTGTATCATGTGCTGAAATATTTGTTGTTTAAGCAAGAATTTGTACTTTTGAGACTTAGTTTTGTAATTTTGAAACCGGATTTTTTATATAAAGGCCGGATTTTGTCATTTTTACATTGGTAATGGCTCTTATAACTTGGGTTTCTACTTTATGCTTAAATATTTGTATTTTAAGAAAGATTTTAAATAGTTTTTGTACTTTTGGGACCCAATTTTCAGTCATCTCAAAGTATGGCTTAAAATTTGGTGCACATTTTTTTATTTTACAAAACAAATTTTTCACCAAAAGACAAATAATTATAGCTTGATTTTTTAAAATATTCATTATTGGCAAATTTTTAAACTATTAAAATGAAATTTTGATTATTTAATTCTTTAGTTTTAACTTGTTTAGACAACACATCTGATATTTATCAAAATATAATTTTCAGGAACGTTTATATCCACATATCAGCTCAGATCATCTTTTAGAAATATGTAGTCGAATAGGACCAATATTAGATAAGGCAATACCGCCCACTGTAAATGGTGTATCATCGTTGTTGGGATCGGGCAGACAATCGCTACTACGAAGTGCAGACACCTTAAATTTCAAAAAGACGCTACATTATTACGCATGCAGAAAAAATGGAATGCCAATATGCGATCCGTATTTAATAAAAACGACACACAATACAGGTAAAATTAAATTAAATAAAATCTAAACATTTGAGCAAATAAATTGCTTTTTTTCAGTTAAAATATTAACTGGTAGAGAACATTCCGGTCCAATACCAAGAGTGCTATCATTTCCACCAACACGATACTCACATTTACAACTACAAAGGCAAACATTGGGACATCTTTCCGCAGTTTATTGTTTATTATTTGATCACACCGGACGATATATCATAACGGTAATCAATTAAATAATGTTTTTAATTATTATTAACAATTTTATTATAGGGAGCTGATGATTTGTTGGTTAAATTATGGTCAGCTTATAGTGGTCGATTGCTGGCATCATTTCGTGGTGCCTCATCGGAAATCACCGACATTGATATTAATTTAGAAAACACTTTATTAGCAGCAGGATCGATTGATAGGATGTTAAGAGTATGGGATTTACAAACGGGTGCACCAATAGCCGTTCTGACCGGACATACAGGGATGATAACATCAGTACATTTTTGTCCATCGACGAGATGGGATTTAAGATATTTAGTAACTACAAGTTCGGATGGTTCTGTTGCTTTCTGGACTTACAGTTTAGATACAAGAGAAAGGGCACAGTTTGTGTAAGTTATTTTGCTATCAGTTTGATTCAATTTATTAATATAATGTTATTTAGGTCCAAGCCAATAATGTATCAGGAAAAAATGCGGCCGGGACAATCGCAAATGATCTGTTCGGCTTTTAGTCCGGGCGGATCGTTTCTAGCTGCAGGTTCGGCTGATCATCATGTTCGTGTTTATTTAATGCGCGGAGATGAAGGGCCGGCCAGAATACTTGAAACTGAGGTGCATACTGATCGCGTGGATTCACTGGTTTGGGCCCATAAAGGGTTAAGATTTGTTTCGGGAAGCAAAGATGGAACTGCATATATTTGGCATTTTGAACGACAACAGTGGAAGGGAATTAAATTGTGCATGACTACAAAACTACCAAAGTAAGTATTTTATATTATATTAATTAAATTACTACTACTATAAATAATTAATTTTGTCATTGTTATGTATATGGTATTAATTTACATTTTTTTTAAATTGTATTATGTGGAATTACTTAATCCGACGGTCAAAACATTGGGTTTGGATCGATTGATTTTAACGGTCCGTCGCGATCGGTTGTTTTTTCAGTTGCATCGACGCGACTCCGATGTCATACGTTGTATGTCCGGTGTTTCCCGAAGATTTTGATGTTATAATATCAAAAAAATATATATAATTGAACTCATAATGACTTTAGTAACTCAAGATAAAATTACCAACCCTTGAAAGGAATAAGGTATGTCGGACCCAGGACACGGAGTTCAGGTACTAATGCGTCTAAAACCTTCGAGGTGGAATTAATAAATAAATTTTCCCAAAAATTAATTTAAAATATTTTCTTTCCAGTGAAGAAAAAGAAGAAGCGAAAAAATTATACGTCACAATGGTGGCATGGGATTATTCGGATAACTATATTATAACTGCCGTAAGCGATCACTGCCTTAAAGTCTGGAGAAGCACGACCGGACAATTAGAACGAGTTTTGACCGGTCACACCGATGGGATTTACGTATTGGAATCCCATCCGAAAGATCCGTACGTTGTTTTATCGACGGGTCACGATGGTCAATTATTTATATGGGACGTGCTGAGAGGACAACATGTAGCACATTTTACTAATACATTAGATAACGGACAGGGACAGGGAGCTGTATTCGATGCAAAATGGTCACCGGACGGCGCCATGTTTGCCGCATCAGATTCCCACGGACACATTATGATTTTTGGTTTCGGGAACGGTAGTCAACAGTTTAAATTGGTAAATAAATATATTTTTAATTAAGTATAGCTTAACATAATAATAAATTTGTTATAGCTTCCAAAAGAATTATTCTTCCATACGGATTACCGTCCATTAGTAAGAGATGCTGATCACTTAGTATTAGACGAACAAACACAAATACCTCCTCACTTGATGCCTCCACCATTTCTAGTAGATATTGATGGTAATCCTTACCCACCCATGTTACAAAAACTTGTTCCCGGCAGAGAACAGTGTACTAGTGAGCAATTAGTTCCCAATATTGTTATTGGAACTGGAGGTAATGTTTAATAAATTTAATAAATTATATAAATGTAAATTGTCTCTTCAGTGTGAGACACATACACCTAGTGTTTCAGGGTATGCATCCTTCATCAGTGTGCCTTTGGTTGGAGAGACAATTTACATTTCTTACTAATTTGATTAATATTTCAGGACGACAAGAAGTAATCCAAGGTATATCAGAACATGGTACTCCAAGATCTGATATAGATCGAATGATTGCTGCTTTGGCACATAGACGATATGGGCCTATAAATGACAATGATAATGAAGGTGGTAGTGCTTCTAGTTCTGTAACATCACCCAGATCAATCAGAAACATTCCTAGAAGGTACGAAAATAATTAGTTTTTTTAATTAGAGAAATTTTAAAATTGACAGAATGAAAACAAACTTTTAAATTGGCATCTTTTTGATGTTGTAGAGTCAATTCGACAGTTATTTATTATAATATATTGATATTTTAATAATTTTTGTTGCAGAACTGGAGATGTAGAAGGTGTTCGACAAAGTACAGGAGATTGGCAACAAGATCCGAATATAGTATGGAGCAAAAATGTACTCATGCAACCGTTGGGACGATCCGATTTGAAACATGCGAAAAATTTAGTGTACGCTATTTAATAAATTTTAAAGATAAAATTACAAAAATGCTGTGGATGAATTAAATTATTTTTATAATCATTCTAGACTAGTTTATACATTCAGTATATCAATTATAGATATTGTGTTTACTTTTAGTAACGCTTTAATTCATCCATAATATAAACTAAAAAAAAACAAAAATTTTGCTTATTTCAATCAAATTAAAATTAAAAATAATAAAATAATTTGCAGTGATAGTATATCTGAATTGGAAATGACTGAATACCAAAAAGAAATCAAAAAGAGGCCCTTAATGATAAATACGGGAACGGCTCAAAATTCACTCTGTAATGATAAAAGCAGAAGAAGAAGACGGAATGGTGTCCCTGCAAGGAGAACACGTGCTAATCCAACGGAAGAACCTGAACCCGAAAGGGTATTTACTTATATTCTTTACTTTAATTAATTATTAACAATTTATTATTTTAGGATGGTGAAGGTGATGCTGAAAATGAAGAATCGAATAGTTCCATCGTTTCGAATGATGATGATTCAAGTGCCAAAGATCTAAGTTTAAGTGATTCTAGTTCAGATGATGAAAGTTCGGGCTATTCAGATTGGGTTGCCGACCAAGGCGTTAATTTAGAACCGCCTAAACGATCCAAACGGAAATCGGCGCATAGAAAAGTTATTATTGATGATGATGAAGAGGAGGAGGAGGAGGTTGTTGTTAATAATGTAAATGCTGCTTCTAGTTCATCAGCTCCGACGACAACAACAACAACAATCAAAGTGGTTAGTAGAATTATTTATATAATAATTGTTGATGGCGAAATAACTTTTTGTTTTGTTTTTAGAAACGTGTACCGGCTCCTAAGATTAAGAATGGTGAAGTTCCGGAAATTTACAAAGCCTTAGAATGGTTGTCCGAAACTGTGCCTAAAAAGGCCCCATATTGTCCTCAAATGGGTGACGAAGTTGTTTATTTTATACAAGGGCATAGAATGTATGTGGATGCAGTTCGGCTGAAGAAAATTTATAATATTAATAATCGAGATCTTCCATGGACGAAACATACATTAAGGGTAGGTTTTGATCATTTTGGCTTGGAGGTGAAGTGGTTGGTAGTGAGACTGGGGTAACCCGGGCACTTTTTTCACTGATGAGGTTTGCAGGACTGCTTGGGAAGCAGGCTGTAGTCTTCTAGCCTTCAATTTAACTTAATTTTTTGCTCCATGAAGAACGATTTACTATTGTGCATGAATTCACTTATCCAAGCTTCTTGAGACAAGTCCAAACTTAATAATAGTGGAACATGATCTAAAAATACCAAAATTAGGTCTCAAAAGTATCAAATCTAGTCAACATCTTGTTTGAAGTACAAATATTTGGGCATATAGTACAAAATCCGGCTTCTGATAGCAATTACCAACGTAAACAGACAAAATCCAATCTGTAAATAAAAAATTTGGCTTTAAAATTACATAAGTAATGAATGAGTGAATGAAAATGATAAATTCCAGCTTTTAAACTTTAAAATTACCAAAGTTAAGGCTAAAAAGTACCAAATCTAATAATACAAACAGTCTGTTCATTAATTGCAGGTCGATAATTTCAACTGGAGTGTCCCTCCTGCTCATCCAAGTGTTGGTGATCCAGAATTTGGATTTTCTTTGTTATGTGAATAATGACATTCAACTTTAAATAAGGAAAGAGAGTGACCTCTTGATATCAAACAGTTGGGTGGGTGGGTGGATAAATAGTTTCAACTAGAGTGATCCAGCCACCTACCCAAGTGTTGGTGGTTCGGAAATTGGATTTTCTTCTTTCTGTATGAATGTCATTTGACTCAGTTTATTGATTTCGTGACGCCCACCCTCCTAAGTGATCCGGAAATTAGATTTTCTTCTTTTTGTGAATGCCATTTGTTCTTGAATTGCTTAAAGTAAAAAATCTGCTAGCAATTACCAACGTAAAATGATAAAACCAAGGGTCACGAATAGGCCACGCCCCCGCACGATAGTGCTCTCTAGACTTTACCTATATCTAGGCGTGCAGTCCGTAGTTGGTCGGTAGCGGCCGTAACACTAACGTTATCCTAATCCCTCACGTCTGAGAATAGTTTTCGTTCCTGAAGCCGCCCTTGCGCACCAACGTTTTTAATATTACTTTTGACTAAACACATTTATTATTTTGAACTTGAATAAGCAAAATTAATGAAATGTATCATTTATGTTTATCTTTAAGGATCATGAATTTGTGAAAATAGTGGGAATAAAATACGAAATCCGACCGCCGAGATTATGTTGTCTGAAGCTTGCATTATTAGATGAGGAACATAAATTAACGGAAAACGTATTCACAATAAAGTACCACGATATGGCGGACGTATTAGATTTCTTCGTCTTGAAACAAACTTACGAAACGGCAATATCGAGGATGTGGAATCCTGAAGATAAGTGAGTAAATTAGGATGGGAACAGTAAAAAATACATTTCTACAAATAAAAATTAATTTAAAATAAATTCATTAGTTTGTAGAAGGAATTAATCATGCATGATATGAATTTGAAGACAATTATAATAATTTTATAAGAAATATGGTAAACGATTAAAATTTTTTTATATACGATTTCATTAATAAATTAGAATAGGAAAAAATATTATCATATTTATTTTAGATTCCGATGTATGATTGATGATGGTTGGTGGCTAGGAAAAATTATTTCCAAATGTGCTTTAAGCGAGGAATATCAGGATTCAGAATTTATGTGTTTTGAAATACAATGGGATAATGGAGAATCGGAAAGAATGAGTCCTTGGGATTTAGAACCGATTAGAGAAGATCGTTAGTATACAATATTAATAATAAAACAAATCCAATAAACAGTAATTTATAGGTATTCCAGAAAATGAAGGCGAAGCAGTTCTTGTCTTACCTGATGAAATCCAAAGCATCCTATATCAACCTACAATGGATGAATGGCCTCGAGGTGACCGTGATGCAGCCTGTAGAAGAATTATTGCAGGATTGGACAATGTAATGGGGTTAGCAATTGCGGAACCATTTTTAGCCCCAGTTGATTTCAACCTGTATCCGAGTTATGCGTATATTGTTGAATATCCCGTCGATTTATCTACAATAAAAGCAAGATTTGAAAATCATTTTTATCGACGAATAACATCAGCTCAATTTGATGTACGATATTTAGCAACAAATGCTGAAAAATTTAACAAACCCCATAGTATAATTGTCAAGCATGCTCGGATCATAACAGAACTCTGTTTGAAATTGATTAAGTAAGTTTGATTGATTGATTTAATTGTATTATGATAATTGAATTATTTTAGAAACTCTACTGAGGAAATTGATATTCCGGCAATATATCATCAATTAATGGATACATATGAGTCATCTGGTACTGATGAAGAACAGGAAGTTGATACGGTTCAACCGGGTCCTTCTTCAAGTGTTGTTAATAATCGTTCAGTACACGCTTTACAAACTAGGAATTTAAGGAATGCTGCTGATTGGAGAGTTGAAGCTAAGAAAATGTTGGATAACATTTGGAGATGCGAGGATTCGGTTCCGTTTAGGATTCCAGTTGATAGAATCAAACATCCAGGTATGATATAGTATAATATGTTTTTACTTCTATTTCGGCCTCTTTTTGACGGACGACGCTGGAATTTATCAGCACAACAGTAGAAACCACCCACCCTCAAACAATGAACTAAGTCCTAAAAGTTACAAAAGTAAAAATGAAAAAAATTCGGCCTCAAAATTAAAAAATCCAGCTAATGAGTTAAAAAAAATTTCAATTTTCTTAAAACCGAAACCTATCAATGAATCATTTTTATGTAGTCTGAAGAGGAAAGTTATAGAGTATCAATTATGCATAGTTTATAACTATTTAATTAAATTTGATCTAATTTACGTATAACAGTTTATAGTGTAAAAAATGAGTAGTGAAAACGTATATACTAACTAATTACATAAAATACGTTTAAAACTCGACCTAGCCCGGCTCAATATCCAACCCAGCCCAACAAAATTGAAAGCTTGGCTTGGTGCAAAACTCAAAAGGGCCGGACCAAAATTGCGCACCTCTGCAATAGTTGATAAACCCCTTCAAACAAGTCGTAAGACTTCTTCTGGGGCAATGTAAACTAGCTGTAAAACGCACAATAGAACAAATGAACCATAAATATAAATTAGTTTTATTTGTTTAGAATATTATCAAATGATTGATACTCCAATGGATTTAGCTACAGTAAAAGAAGATTTATTTGGTAATAACTATGAAACCCCACTTGATTTTGCCAAGGATATGAGACTGATATTTCACAATTCAAAGAGCTTTAATACTAATGAGCGATCTAGGGTAAGCATTATTATTTACTAATTCTTCAAGGTTTAATGTAATTATATTTATAGATATATTCAATGACAGTAAGATTGTCATCAAAATTTGAAGAACAAATTAAAAAAATAATTTATCAATGGAAACGTTCGAAAAATAAAGGTTGCTCATTAAGAAAAAGCAGTCGTAACATAGCTAGACCATCCACATCAAATAATATCGAATCGGATTCAGATAATAGTGAAAAGGAGAATAAAGAAGAAATGTATTTACCATATCAGCGAAGAAGAACGCGATATCTTAATAAACCCAATTTACCATCGACTTCTCAAGTGAATAATAACACTACTGAATCCGAACAAGAAGAAGTGGAAATAGAAAACAATGATGCAGACGACGATGATGATGACGATGAAGAATTTGAGCCAACTGATGATGGACCGCCTCAGTTATCACCACAAAATATCATCAGAAATACTTCAAATAGTGAAAGTGATCACGTGCTTAACAACCATAAACCGAAACGAATGATTCCATCCGGTTCATCAGATACAGATGCTAGTGATTATGAACCATTAAGTAAATACAAAGACACCAATCCTAGAACTATGAATCATAAACGAAAAGTATCGAGTAGTAGCAGTAGTAGTAGTAGCAGCAGTAGCAATAATAGTAGTAGTTCTTCGGATAGTGATAGTGGTATTAAAAAGAATTTGCGACCTAGACGAAATAATAATAAAAGACGTAAATGTGTAAGCGACTCTGATAGTGATAATTTACCATTAAGACGGTATGAACAACGTGATAGTAATGATGATAGTGAGACTGATTCAAGGATAGTTACTGTAAGTAGTAGAGGACGTGTGCGGAAACTTACAGAGAGGGCAAGAGCCTTCTTAAAAAAATAAGCCAAATTTCCTTAATTTTATCAATTTAATTTATTGCGATTTTTTTTGTACATTTCAATCTTTTTATTGTACTTATATAATTTTTTTTAAATAATTTAATTGCAAAAGTTTCACTGAGATCTCGTATTGTTCATTTTTAACGACAGTAGCTCTATCATGTACGTAAAGTATTAAAGTTAATTAACTGTAAATAATTTTATTGTGTTTAATTGGTTGTTTGTTATGCATTATATATTTCGGAGAAATATTTTTTAAAAAATTGTTAAATGAATGAATATTTTTGATAATGTCTCATGTAATTTATACTGTTAAATATTCTCAATTAGAGTGAAACTAGCAATAGAATTTGATATTTGTTTTATGTGTTATTTCTCGAAGCTAATAATTTATTTTGTGTACCAATGAAAGCAATCAGTATTTTTATTTCTCTTAAAAACTAAAAACATGCCTCCTAAAATATGTCTACCTCAATTATCTGTAAATACAAGATCTTAGTGGATCTACTTTCATGTAATTACATATTTTGGAATTCATTTTATGTCTGAACAAATATGAAATTAATGTATACGTTTTATACACACCATTTCATTTATTCATAATGTTTTATATTATATTTTCTCATCGTGTGAAAATCTTTTCATGATTGGTGCTTTTTATTGTACAAATATAATGAATCAATTTATTTCATTATATTATTTTAGTTAAAATTATTAATAAAAGAAAAAATAAAAAAAAATAATTTTCTGAAAATAAAAATGGTTCAACACCATTAATGTGGCACGATATTGCTATTTTATTTCTTATTGTATGCAGCTTGAAAGGAGCATTTGGAGCAGTCAACTAAATATAAACATCGAGGGAATTGCTAGGTAAGTCAAATTTTATTTAGTATTTTACATATTTTTTTAAAAGTTTAATTAATTTATCACTCTTTCTATTCAAACCAGGGTCAGAGTTTTTTTTTTTGTGGGACCTTTAAAGTCAACTTTTATTTATTTATTTTTGACTAGAAGACGAATCAAATTTTTCCTCGAGAGTATTAAAATATTCCAGTGGCGTCACATGCATTTTTCTTACAAAATAAAAAAAGTGTTGTTTTTAAACATCAAAATGGTTCTAGAATTTATTCAAATTTATATCAATAAAAAAAAATGAAAACCCGCTTCCAAGATATTGTACTAATGCTGTGCTAATCCTTCCATAAGGATGCCTTTTTACCGGACCGTTTCTAACGCATAGTGTGACACCAGACTAAAGCGGATTTTTGATCGGCTTTTGTTTTCGACGGTTTCAGCGGTTAAAGGTACATTTGAGAGTTAACCTAAGCATGCATGACATATTTTATCATTTTAGTTCAAATTATTATATTTGAAGCAGACTTTTATAATATATTGGCCGGATTTTGTAATTTTAAAGACAAATTTTTACGTTGGTAATTGATATCAAAAGTCATCTGACTTCCGATAGCAATTACCACCATATAAATAACCAAAAAAAAAATGTTAAAGGCCGGATTTTGAAATTTTTACGTTGACAATTGCTAGCACAAACCAGATTTTGGGCTTTTTGCCCAACTATTTGTACAAATCTAGTCAAAATCTTGATTTGCTACTGGATTTAAATATTTTAAGCAGAATTTTTAAGACTTAGAAACCGGATTTTATTACTTTATCTAAAATTTTTACGTTTGAAACTGATTTCTCTAAATTATTGACCGGATTTTGTAAAATTTTAAAGCCGGATTTAGTAATTTTCACTCAGAATTTTCGTTAACAGGGGCTAACACTAGTCCCAACTTCAAGAAATTGTCGACCAAGCAGATCGGCTATCAAGAAATCTGGAATTCCAGCTCATTACTATATGAGGCGGGCATAGGCATATGTAGTGTCCTATAAAAGCTCATGAACATCTTATATAGACGTGGATATCGACTATAGGGACATCAGAATAGTGTCAAATCTTTATTGGGGCTAGATAGCAAAAATTAATATATACGAAAGGGTGTGGCCTCTCCCCAATGTTATTTAATATCTCTCAGAAAGCCCTGCTGGAATTGTTTTAACTGGCAGAGCAATCAATAATATCCTATATGCAGATGACACGGCCAACACGCATGATGAGTAGCCTAGAGGTGAAAAGCAAAGAGCCTCCAAATGAACCTAACGAAAATAGGAAATAAATTGAGAACACATCTAACAAGGTTCTAATTATAAATATCTCGGAAACTGGGTAAATTACGAATGGATGTAAAGCCAAGAAATCCCGCATTGAACAGGCTAGAGCAGCATTTGTCAAAATGAAAAAATCTATCTCCAGGTAAAGAATGGTTCGATCTTCCCGACACTTCTATACGGAATGGAAAACTGGACATGAACCAGGAAACAACCAAACGGGTAAAGAATTTTGAGATGTGAGTTGACAAAATCACAAACGTCGAGTACTTCGGTGGATGAACAATGAAACCGAAATACTCTTCATGGTTAAGGAATACATAGACCACATCTCTAGAAATTATAAATATGGGTTACTACATCTTATAATCTAACGAGAAAAATTTAAAGGACGCAAAGTGTAGGAAGACGACCTATATAATGGTTCGAGGAGGTGCCAGTGAATTTATTTCGTTCTGCTATCTACAAAGTAAAAATTGCCACATGATCGGCTAAGCTAAATCAAGAAGAAGATGCAAATGCTCGATATCATTCTTCTTGATACAAGGCGGCTTCAACTCCAGTGTTTACAAGTCATGAGAAGTAGCATAGATTCTTCCGTTGATGCCAAAATTGAAAGAAAATATTAATTTAAATGTTTTCATGCAGAAAATGCCCCCGATTTTTTGTAAATCGCTGGTTAGTTATAAATCTTATACAATTGGTGAGAGGGAGAATAAGAAAAATCGAAAGCCCCACATTCCCTGGTGCACGTGTTTTCGGTGAATGCCGAGAATGAATTTTAACTGGCCGGAAAATAATTTTCCCTTTTTTAGCCCGTTTGTTGCTGGTATCGCCCCGCGAGGAGTTGATGGACCCTACCGACGGGGTTGCAGTGTGGGGCCCAGTGGAAAGTTCTCCAGGTGTGCGTAAATGTGACTTGGTGAACATTGTAATACTTCCGGAGTCATCTGCATCCTCTACCCCATTTTTATCTTCTCTACTGTTGCTCGATTAATTTTCCATATTTGTAATTATGGTTTAGACAGTTTTGTTAACGATCCGCTCATATGTCTGCTCACTATAGTTGCTTGCCCTCTTTTTATGTGATTTGGGAGGAGACATTTCCTAAGGATTTGTTTATCGAATTGGATCACTCTTACGAACGCCTACCGACTAAACTCCCCCCGTTTGAATACTTGGAAATTCGCATTTCTGAATGCATTGACCTTCCTGCCTAACTGATAATGAACTTAATGTGGGAATATTAATAACGCACATAATGTGCCAGCCTTGTAGATGTTGCATAGAGTTTACCACGCCTATGTCTAGAACATGCGGCCCTTTGCTACATGCCCCGACTCTTTTGTAGCTCGGATGGGTTCTGGCGCATTTCACGCAAACATAGTGCGAATTGTGCCTGATGAGTGGTCATTACGCTGGCATTGTACAATATCTGTTGACTTGAGTTTATATTCAACGCAAACCACGTTTACGGCGAGGTCGATTCTCTTCGAAAATTGAGCCATTTTAGTTGCGCTTCCAATGGTGGACTTCTTTTCGGTAATATTGCTTGCTGCTAGGCCTGATGTAACGTGGTATCACGGCATTCTACTTAAATAATACCAGTAGCGAGCACAAGTCTACTACAACTGTATACAGAACAACCCAGTATATACTATAGGTAACCCAACTTAATAAAAGAGTATATTTTCTTATATACTAATTAAGATTGATAATTTATTGACACAAATAAAGGGTATATAAGTAAAGATAATATACAGTTCTGTTTTGATAACAATGGCATAATGATAAAATTCTCTATCAGGTCAATACTTGAAAAATCTGGATCAACTCTTTGAATCGGAAATTGTCTTCCAAGACCTATAAAAAAACTTGAATTAATACCCACCACGCACTTATCAAATCACAGCATTCTATGTTACCGGCACAATTAGTCGTATTTTGTAATGGGCTATTTATTACAATTGGGCTTCAGTTTTCGTATGTCTAAAAATAAGTAAAAAGAAAAATGTGAAGCACACAATTTTCAATTAAAATAAAATTGGGTTTAAATTTTAAGATAAATTTTTATTATAATATAAAATGCATTTTAACAATTATAAAAACAGGTCTGAAATAAGGTTTTTTATTTTTTGTTAAGCAAAGAAATTTTCTTTCTTTATTACTATTACATTAAAATCTGAAAACTTAATCTGCCTACCCAATTAGACCCCGATACGTGTCTGGTTTGTAGTGGTATATCCTTTATGAATCTCGGTCAATTGTGTCGGCCCATTCGATGTGTACCTAAAGGATGCAGATTAAAATTTCATATTTTATTTGTTGTAATCAATCAAATTTTGTCCTTAACATAACAATGCAACAATAATAGCTTGATAAAATTATATTATACTCACTTAAGACTATCGGTATGTGTTTTGTACTCCATGGTTGTTGTTATTGGTAAATTAAGAAGTCTTTTTAATGCATCTCTGATGCGATTCGTAGTCATTTGATCCGATGCAGTCCTATTCCAAATACTTAGTAAGTCTTCTTGATATCGGACTGACACAACCACTCCACATATCTCGTTACCCGCCTTGAATTTGATTGTGTTATTTTAGGTTTTTTTTAATTAATCTTTACATACCATAAACTGTTCACCTAACATAGCCATACATAAATTTTCCCAGGCTCTACTCGCCTGGCCTTTTCTCACTCTTATTACCTAAAAATAAAACTAATATTGAGATAAATAATTAAGATAAAAAGTGTACAATTTAAAGCTGAATTTTCATTCTATTATTTTTACATTTCAAAGCTAGATTTTCATATTTTCAGTATTTTTGATCTGAACACCAAGACCAGATTTTAACATACTGTATCTGAGAAGAATAAATAAGAGTACCTTTCGAAAAGTCCCATGCCACTTTTCCCTCAGATGATAAGTTAGTCATTAGTCAATCAAAATCGCGATTTGGAGAACACGGTTTTTGACTTTTGACCAGATTTTAATGTAATTTTGACATATAGGGCCGGATTTTATTAAATTCTAGTTCCAATTTTAATATTTCAACCAAATTCTGATATTTAAAGATAGGATTTTGATATTTTAATGTAATTTAGACATTTAAGGGCCGGATTTGATTAATTTCAAATTTTAATATTTCAGCCAGATTCTGTTATTTAAAGGTCAGATTTGGATATTTTAATGTAATTTTGACATTAGGATCAGATATTTTCCTTTCAAGTTTAAATATTGATATTTTATTGTCATTTTGACATATTATGATCAGATTGTTTAATTCCAAGTTCAAATTTTAATATTTCAACTAGATTCTGAAATTTCACATTTGAAGTCTGGATTTAACATATTACAGCTGGATTTTAGCTAAACAAATCCACATTTTGACATTGCATACATTCTGTGCCAGATTTTGACACAACAATAACGGAGATGACTGTATTTTGATGTTTAAGTCGTACTGAACCCAATTTTTGACAGAACAAGGATGAATTTTTATATTTCGGACATTATAACAATATTTTTTTTCATTTCAAGGTCGAATTTTTGTTATTTTAAAGTCATTTCAGTGCTCAATTTTCACATTGTTGCTTAATTTTAAAATTTCAAACATATTCCAGCTGGACTTTGGTGTATTTTTACGTGTTTTTGACATTTCAAGAACAGAATTTCGCACAAGTTTGGTTTAAACATATCCAAGCAGAATGTTTAAATATTTAAAGTCTTTTAAAGGAAGATCTGGACTTGTTTAGCTATAAACAAGTCCAGATTTTGACATTGCAAACGTTTTTGAATCAGATTTGGATGAATCAGAGCAGGATTTTGGCATAACATGGCCAGATTTTGTTACTTTAACAATATATTAGACATACCAAAACCTTATGTGAATATAATGAAGTTCAGACTCTTATGTTTAATAGCCGGAAGTTAAATTTTGACATTAAAGACCGGATTTTGATATTTCTTGACGGAATTGTAAAATTTCAAACATATTTTGAAATCACAAAGTCAAGTTTTGATAGAATAAAGACAAATTTCGACATTAAAACTTGAATAATTATGTTTGTTACATGTTATGACCAAATTTAATGTTTAATGGCATGACTACAGAAGGGGGCCTTAAAAATCTGTTAAAATTAGTCTATTAAATTCGTATCAAATCCTAATCTTGAAATGTATAGAAACTTGCAAACAGTAGTACAACACAAAAAAGATTATAAACAAAAAAATGAAATTACCCATTTGCCTCCTTTGCTATTGGCAGGATCCTCCCACATTGGTTGTATACCCTTTTTAAATAAGTGTAAGTCTGTATGAGGTGGCAGCTCATGTAAGCGTATAATGTGACTGTAGAGCCCCCACCATTGTTCCACTGTCCCGACTTGACCAACCAATCTGAGTGCTTGACTGTATCCTTGGGACCCTTGTACATGTGCATTTCGAGCTCCCCCCATTGCCGGTCGCCGTGAAAACCATAAACAATACGGGTGCTGTAATTTGTGTTCATTTGGTGGATATACAATTGGACCCAAATCAAGTACCCCATTATTAACATCGTCTTCTCCGCTACCACTGTCTGAACTCTCTACATGGTGCTTCAATCTTTAATAAAGAAAAAAAATTGTTAATTTTAGGTCGATAATTTTGCAATATTTACACTAAAAATAAATGAACAAATTATAGGTTGGCAACGACAATTAAATTAAATAAAAATTAAACTGCTGCCACCCTAAATATGACACGGAACTAAATATATAAATAGATCGAATTGCACTATTTAAAAATTACTATGTAATTATAGATTTTTTCCTGCTGACACGTCTAAAAATAAATCATACAATATTGGCATATAAAATTGATTAATAAAATAAATGAAACGTAACCTCACTATTGTTACAATAATGACCATATTGTTGAATTAAATCTATCAAAACTTTGACATTTTAGGTTACTTACGGTTATGAAATAAGTTGAAGCAAATGCATCTTATAATTTTATCATTAATACGGGATCAAATCGATAAGTTAAAATTAATTCATATGACTATTTACTAGTGAAATATGTGGGCTGCTGTTTGGCCACATGGTGCTATCATCTATTTACAATACTTAGGACTATTTGTTGTTAATATAAAGTGCATAGAAAAAAAACCCTGTGGGACTTACGCATCGAATTTATTGGACATAATTGTATTGTTGTGTTCCTAGTTTTATCTCAAGAATTATATAATAAAATACTTATATCACAGACTTTCTATAATTGTTTAAATAATACCGTTTTATATTTTTTTGACGTTAAAATACCAGATATATTTCCTCTCTTAACTCTCTGTTTGACCTTCATTCACAGCATTGCCAAATTGAGAAATATTGACATTTAAGTTAATGATGCGAAAATACAAAATCCCTAACATTTATACGTATAATCAAATATAAAACAGTTGGCGACATTGAAATATTATATACAAGGTGATCCATTCATATACAAAATATACGAGGGCTACATTATAATTTATAATAATTGCAAGATAAACAAATATAATTTATTTACAATATGTTAATTAATTTTTTGCTTACAATATTGAAATTTTAAAACCATGTTAAGTTTATCCACAAATTCAGCTTTGTTACGCTTCCAGGCTTTGTTATTCGGCGTTTTATTTGCAAAATAATATTTTTTAATTGATACTTTGCTTTGCAGATTTAAAGCTTCTATAAGCATTGACAGTCTTAAAATAGTCTTGAACATTGATAGACAAATAATAAATTTGAAAATATACAGTTAAACAATTGACAAGTTCCGTTGGAAAATAAACTTTAGAACCCTAACGACGGACATAAACACAACTTTTGCATGAAAAGTGTAATTTTTTAGACAGTTTTTTGCATTATTCTAGAAAACTTTGACCTAGGTCTACATAAGCACGCAAATCTACATTGAATTGCGGTTTTATTGGGACTAGTTCAGTTTGCTCAGTTGATTTAAAAAAATAATCTTAAACTGTTAGAAATTATTTGTAACTCCAAAAACAGTACATGAACTGTCAAAATATCAACAATTATTTAAAAATGTCAAACAAAATCAAATTCATTAATGTCAAACATGGTCTATAACTATTAGAAATGACTTGCAATTGTTAGACATAATTTACAACTGTCACAGATAATATACAACTGTCAGAAGTAAACTGATATTGTCAAAGACAATTTAAAATTGTCAGAAATGACCTACAACTCTTAAAACAAAACATAAACTGTCAACCAATTATTTAAACATGTTAAACATAATTAAGATTTATTACTGTCAAGCATAATCTACAACTGTTAGAAATGATCTGCGACTGTTAGAAATGATCTACAATTGTCAGAGATGATGTTAAAATCCGCCGCAAAGTTTAGCAACACTCCAGTCATCGTTGCTAACCAAAACTACTCGTTTACAGACATCTGCAACATATCTATTTTTAAGAGATCAAATTCTGCAACTCTACACTTTAAATCATCTTCTATTTCTATATTACATCTAATAATTTAACTACTCAACTACAAACAAAAACAAATTAATCAAATTAAGCCGACAAATTAGTTATTTTCAATTTTTCCACATAAAAGTTAGTCTTCAAATTAATACATCCTTTCATTTTAATATCAACAATATATACATAACGAGTTAAAATTATATGCTATACTTTAATACAATAACTTTCGCATATGTTCATGAGCTGCGTTCATAATACCCCAACTTAAAAATGCTCTCACACAATTCACTAGTGCACCATGATAAAAATGTCTTATTTTTCTTCCTCGTACTGTATACATTTCTCTTGCAATTGCAACTATGCTCCACATAGGTCCACCAAGTTTGGATTGCATTCCTACTTTAAGTACATTTAATGGATACAAAAAACTAGACGAACAAGCACCTATTAAAGCGCCCGAAATAAATTCATTAAAGGTTTTTTGATACGTTTTATCAGATTTAGGGAGATGCAAGTAAATTTCATCACGTGCTATAAAAAAAATTGCGTTTGAAGGTCCATTTCTTAATAGTACTGGTGTTAATCCACGGTAATATTCACGAACACCATACGTTAATCCTACATGTTTGAAAGCTTGAAATGTATTTTTAAAATACTTATTATAGTTTGCATGCACTAGAAGTGTTTGTATTCGTTCAAACGGCATAAAACTGGCTTCCACTGATCCGGCTACTATACCTGCAATTGTTTTAGCCAAATAAGAATTAAAGTCTCGTTGCATTAAGTTAAGCCGCACTTCTTCATAGCCTCCAAACATTACTGTTATAGCAAATGTTTTTTGCATCATTGGTGGTAGCATTCCTCTATACAAATAATGAAGACCTTCATTGTGCAACTCTTGTATAGCAGTACGTGTTCCAACGCCTCCCAACATTTGTCTGAATATAATTTTGTAAATTGGGAACATTATAGTAATGTTGGTACAAGCTGCTCCCCAACCACAAGCCAATTCTTTCCATGAAATATATAACATTATATAGACATGATTTTTATATATTATTTTAATTAGTTAACTTTTAGTTAACTGTATTTTAGAATTTGGTGTTAGTCTTTACTACCTTACACTGCTAGTATGCGCCACCTTTACCATCTGTCGTTGATGGCGCATCTTATTTTCTTTTCTAGATTTTAGTGCCATTTAAAACTGACATTTTGACAAATGTATTGTTGCTGAATTAAATTGAATTACTATGAAGTTAGTTTTAAATTAGCGCAGATGTTACCAACGTTAATTATCATCTGATCACATTTGTATTTACGATTGCAGCTAAAGAATGCGCTACCCCCTATTCTGGCACTTATTTCAACTATTGCGTTACGTCATAGATTTTAAACCTTGACTTTTCTTTCACGCAAACTTTTATTTAAAAAATAATTGTTTGCGCTTTGTAATTAGTTAACAATTTCTATTGACAACGTTCATTTTGTATTTGATGCATGGAATCAATTGCTTGATGCGTTGGTGCTCCTGATGACATTTTATAAAATAATTTTTGGATCATTTTCTATGATTTCTAGATCAGGGATATGCTTCAATCCGCCGGGGTAAATTAGACGCTTGATGAATAGTGATGAATCTTAACATAAACAGCAACTAAAAAGAAGTAAGTAATAAGCTGTTTGTGAAAATTATATTGGTTCTTGATTTATAATATTTATTAAATAGAATTGATGTAATACTTAAATTATTATTTTTTAATTTTTAATAGTTTCAAACCATTTAAACGTTTCGTCTATAATCAATAAAACTATTATCGATTGAAAAACAAATTTAAAGCGCACAATGCTTATTTGACAAAAAAATTGTTATTCACATTCTAATATATGTATTATAATTATTCATATAGTGCTTCAGATATGTCTCCTTGCGTTGAGTAAACAATGCAGATCAGGTAGATCGAATAGAGGGGATAGAGTCCGGCCGGCCGCTAGCGTTCGTTCAGTTTAGTTCGGGACGTCGTGCTAGTAGTATGTTCTCGCCGTGCGTCTCTATGAATAATAACGGTTAATTGTGTTAGTAAATTAAATTTAGTGTTTTGACTAATAGTGAACTTATTGTTGAAAGGATATATTTTAATTCAATATTTTAGTAAGTTTTATTTTAGAAATTTAATGAATTAAAATTAAATTCTTTTTTTTTTTTGTTGAAATAGAATTGATGGATTTGAATGTAATTTGTGCCCAGTAATGTAGTGTCCCAGTCTAGTTTAAACGTATTTTACAACATTTTGATTTATTATGGCACAGTTTTGATGATAAATTTTATAATTAAAAATATTTTATTAGAAACAAATTAAAATTTATTTATAAATACACAAACTGGGATAATAATCTTAGAACAACTAAAATTATATTCTAGTAAAATTCGTTCTATTTTATTGTATGTTTTAACATATAACTCCCACTCCTCACTTTGAGCGTGCTATATGAGGCAAACGGCTTAATCGCTTTAGTCAAGCCAGTATCATTCAATTCAGTGCGGTATGTCAATGTAGTAGTACGTGCGCTTGGTCTGTGTTTGTGTTTAAATTTAACAATTTGGTGCAGTGAACAGAACTGGTTTAGTAGTGCTTCTGAATTGTCACAATTGAAAGTATAGGCATTCCAGGGTGCAAGAGCAAAGGCCCCTATTAAAGAAGTAATAGGTAAGAATTGTATTCTACAACAATATTATTATATAATAAACATTAATTTATGTCAAAATAAATTATAATACTTTATTGTGATTGTTTCAGCTCTTTTTATGACAGAAAATGCTGAGTGAGTAATTTTTTTTAATTAGTTGTCATTGTTACTGCTGGTAACATTGCACCTCAATTTTTACTTGTAGGGTGGTTGCTATGATTGTGACTTATTTTTATATAGTAACACTATGCATACGCGGAAGCCTATAAGCTTAAATTGTTGTATAGATGGTGTTTAGTGATTAGTTGTGGTTGATACTTGTTTCCGGATCTGTCTGACCAAATATTGGGGCAGCTAAGGTTTCAAGTAATTATGGTAGTTCGCCGGCGTTAAACTTCTGGGCATCGAATTCAGAAGGATTAAACGCGCAGGTTGTAGTTAACTGCTTAGTGAGCCCGAACATTGCTTCTAGGCGAGTTGTCTTGTATTGACTTTCGTCATTATTGTTTGCTAGTTCGGTGTTGTATGAGGTAGGCTCTTTACCAACGTAAGGAGGTGAGCAGTATTTAGTGCGTTTGTCATCAATTGCTCGATTGGTGGTTACGTTTGGTGTAACGTAGAGTGTACGCGTCTGTATGAAAGCCCTCTATGATAGGAGCTAATTATATTTAGATATCCTTCATACTGCTTTTGCATATTGTGGATAACTTTTACAGGTCGGTGCCGTAGGGTAGTTAAATTCTTTCTCTTCTTAAATCGAGACTTTCATTTAGCAGAAACTGACCGTTCCTCGGAATGCTTGCTAGTCTGTTATATTCATGACTGTTTTCGCATAGATGTAGTGGTATTAGATGATGCATTGTTTTAATGTATCTTACATTGCCGAGTCGTTGTGTAATTGCTGTACTAATGTTTAAAGTTGCTTGCAATAGTTAGTAGCCAGAATTCAACACGATTGCAAGGTGATGCTTAATTTGGTAGTTAGTTACTTCTAGCTAGTTTGAGTAAGGTTTAAATATGGTAATCTCCAGCAGAGATGCCATTTTGTGAGCTAGTTTGGTTAATACTTCTTAGTTGCTTTCCAGTTTTAACAATTTCCAAAGTACCAAGGTTTAATTCTTAATTGTTTTAATAATTTTAATTAATATTTCTACTTTTTTCTAAATTTATTTTTTAATTTATTTTGCTTGAACAAACATCAATTGTAAATTGTAATTTTTAATTTGTTTTAAAATTATTTCACTTGGTTACTTTGAAGCATGTGTAGTTTTAGAATTTCTTTTACTAATAATATACTTAAGTTAACAACGATTCATTTTATTTTTATAAATGTTTCAGGTATTTTATATCATAAATCCAAAGGAAAAATCTGTTGACACTAACGTTGCGCATACCCAATCGTCCTTGCCAATTCGTCCCACATCAATTTGTACTAAATATTTTAAAACGTATTTAAGTTGTAATTCCATTTGATCACTAATTAAACAAAATTTCATTAACAATTTTAAATATTTTATTAGTTATTAAATTTAAATTTCTGGTGTGAATTACAATTATCAATCAAGACATAATTCTGATTTGAATCATCATTCATAACATTTTTAGGTTAAACGAAAGCCCAACGTAGTCACATTAGTGATGACTTGTAGCCTGACCAAGGTTTAAGGTTTGATCTAGTGTAAGAGTCGACGCCGGCTTAGTGAGTACCCACCATTCCAGTTGACGCTTAGCACTTTGAAGAATTTGGTCATTCTTGCCAGTGTTATGCTATCAGCAGTTGGTCTAAAAAAGGGTAAACCCCTCATGCTCAGGGACACCTTCCTCTGTTGCTATAGGTGGTTCGACCTTGGTGGCACAGGTTAAATGAGACTGTTAAGAGACTGTTAACATCAATTTGTTTTAAATTGACTAACATTGCTTTATCATAAATTAATAGTTTTTGTAATTTTAACGTTTAATAATATTTGGTATTCGTTGCGAAATATTTTGAATTACGTTTTAATAATCACTAGTTAAGTCAATTTCTATATTTTAGACAATATTAATTAAAGATTTTATTTAATATTTGATTTATTATATTAAATCAAATATTAAATAAAATCTTAAGTTAATAATGTCTTAAATAAATAGATTTTATAAATTAAATAAAGAAAATATTTTAAAAAATTCTATATAGTTTTGTCAATATTTTAAAATGCGTGTCCTCCATTCTAAGAATTACATGTAAAAGTATTTCTTGGTGTAAGTTAATTGATTTTTAATTTTAAATCTGAAATTCAACAAAATAAATTTAGCAAATAATAACAATTTACATGTAATGGTAGGAATTTATATATAAAAAATGAATTGGCATCAACGAATGGGTATTACAAATTTGGCGATTATCAAACATAGGCACCAAATGTAATTTTGCATTTGAGTAATCTTAGTACACTCCTTGCTCACATTAAATTAAGGTTTTTGAATAATTAAATTGTTTTCAGTAATTATTTAGAAGCATTTTCATAATTAGTAGTTATTACGATTTTTAGAGGAGTTTTGTTAACTTCATTCATTCAATTTTGGAATATTGTCAATGCAATTTGTTTTAATGTTTTATTAAAGTTAGGAATTTTTTTTTAATAAATTTAAATGTTTTATATTTTCTTAGTAGTCATATGAAAATAATGTGAGTAGGGATTGTATGTTTTTAAGTTATAAATTTTATTAATAATTAATTCTTTGCTTAAGGCATAAGAAAAAGTTTTGTCTTTGTTAAATATTAGTTAATTGTCAGACACGAGTAAAGTCGCCAAATTTAACTAAACGCAGCTTTAGTTGTTTAATACTTCAGATTTTTTCTTCAGCTCTATATTTTGGATCGGAAGATGCAACCAAGGCAGTCGGTTCTTCAAACGTTGGTTGTTTTGAGGTATTTGCAAGTGCTTTAATTAAGGAAAGCATGTTGAGTCGAGGAAGGTGATTGCTACTGACAATCAATCTTCTTAGGACTTTGTATGTTTTACTTGGTTTTAGCTTTGTAAAGACCAATTAACGGCTAATTTTTTAATTATCGATTGTGTTGGGGTTTCTAGAAGTGTTCGAATCGGGGAACACTTTCCATATTCGGCGGAAATGTTTGTCTTAGAACGACAAACTTTTTTGCACTTGGAAAGTATTCATCGATTGGAAACTCTCAGAGACTAGCTGCACTCCGAGAAGGAAATAGAATGCAATTCTTTGGTAGTAGATTAGGATCCGGAGACTCTGGGAGTCTACCGGAAGGGCTAAATTAGAAAAGTAGGGGGAGCCCGTGTCGTCCGTGGCGAGGCGTTGCGGATGGTACCCGCCTTCGGCGGGTATATATACCCGCCTTCGGCGGGTAAATAAGCCGCCTTCGGCGGCTTAATATAGCCGCCTTCGGCGGCTTAATATAGCCGCCTTCGGCGGCTTATATCCGCCTTCGGCGGATACTAATTAATTCCCGCCTTCGGCGGGAACTAATTAATAATAGCCGCCTTCGGCGGCTATTAATACTACATAACTTACCTTGACAAACTTAAAAATAACAATAGCCCCCGTGATGGGGAGGATTCCCCTGTAGAAAGGGGTATATCTTTGGGGGTAAGTATTGTTGGGGGAGGAGATTAGTAAGGTTGATAATTGATATATTTAAAGTTAATAAAAAAAATGAAACCCTCCACGCTGAAATTGTTAATAAAAAAGGAAAATAATAAAATTGTATTTTTTAAACAATCTGATTTATTCATAAAAACAACATACACAACAACAAACCAATAGATTTTGCTTTCCCTAAAGCTAAGGTAGAGAACGTGAGCAACACGGGGGGTCTCCCCGTGTAGTTCCGTTTTCCCCTAGACCTAAGGTAGAGAGCAAAATCAGCTCTTGTAAGAGCTATTAAGCTTACTCTCCCCCCATTACTTGCTTATTAAATTACCCTCCCTAGATTTACCCATTTATTTCTAAGCGAAACAAAAACAACAAATACATAAAACTTTTCCCAAAGTCTAAGGTTGAGAACGTGAACAACACTCCTGTGTAGTTCAGTTTTTCCCTAGACTTAAGGACAAAAGCACAAAACACAAAAATACAAATATATTAAACGTTTCTTAAAGTCTAAGGTTGAGAACGTGAGCAACACTTTTGTGTAGTTCCGTTTTCCTCTAGACTTAAAGACAAAAAGCACAAAAAACAATAAGCATCTCTTTATTACAGTGCATTCATTCTAACAAGAGATTAGACCAATATTTATCCTAGCAAAGTAAATAATAACGTAATGACCCGTAACGTTATTAGTTAATATTAATTAACACAACCACCGCTTTTGTTAAAATTGATTTTAACAATAACGTTTATAGATTAGCTAGCTGCACTCGGTACAATTCAAATAAATTAATTTTGATTTGCAATATTAACGTGCATTTTGCATCAATAATTGTCATGGATTGACATATAAACTATAAGAAAATACACATTAATACTGTAAATTAAAAAAAACCTATTTAAATAGGGTTGCAATTCAAAAACGTCTTTTTAGGCTGATAAGCCAAAAATCTAAACTAACTAACTAACCAAAAACGTTGTCAACAATCGATTTTAACAAAAGCGGTAAAACCAAAGCATTATCTTAAAGTGTACATGTCGTTTTGACAACTCTCGTTGAATTGTATGCAAAATATGTATAATAATTAATTACAAACGTACTAACATTTTAAATTATATTGGCAACAGATTTAAGAAATGGCATCATAGAAGATTTACCAACCCGACTCGTATCTACTCAATTACAAAACTTATCTGACAGTCTTTACTTCATAACAAATAAATAAAATAATAAATTTACTACCATTAATGGTGCTTCAAACTGCATTTACTTCTATTCAATCACTTCCTAAATCTGGTGTACTTTGGATTATAAATTAAATACAATTATCAAAATACATAACTTTGAGTAATAATTAATTATCTAAAACTATTAACTGTTTAATTGACCCCTCTTCATACTGAACCCTATGCGTAGATGACGTTGCTTTCTGTTAGAAACATTAGCAAACACAACTTGACCGTATTACGTTTGCAATTAAGAACTAAGTACAATTTAAAAGCAAACGTTAATTAATTAACGTTTATAATATCAAACTAAAATAATTATCTATTTAATTGTTAATAATAATATTCATTAATAAAATATAATTAATATACTATCTAGCGACATCCTTTTCTTCTTCCTTTTAATTCCTGTAGGTTGTGTTTCCTTTGTATTTCTCTGCTCTTGATAATTCCATTTCATTGAATGTAAGACTGCCAAGCCTATAAAAAACAAAAATAATTAATTGATGTAAATATAAATGGTTGAAATGATATAAAGATGTTTAAAAACAACTTTGAACTAAAACTCAAAAATTGTTACCAAATTTGTCGAAGTCTGTTTTAAACACTTTATATTATATTAACATTTAATAATTTATTTACCTAAAGTATGAAGATGTTTATTTATCCAGTTCTCTTAAAGACTAGCAGAATTTTTATCATTTCATTTCAACGAGGGCATTAAAAGTGGGTTACCATTTCTAATTACAAAAGTTGCTTGCAGTTACAATCCATACAATCTACTCAACGATGTTGTTCTAAAGCTGGTTACGTCCTTTATGTTGCTCTGCTCAAGATAATTCCATTCCGTTGAGTATACGATTCACTAGTTCAGTTTTCTTAAAGACAAATAGGATTCCTATTAAAACTGTCCAATTTTCCAATTTCAGAAGTTAGTATCTTTTACATTTCATAAAAGCTGTCCAAGGTCTTGTTATTGGTCTTTTTATAATAACTCCATTCCATTCCATTTTATTGAAAATTGTTGTAGGATTGAAGTCTATATAAGAAGAAAATATTATTAATAAGTAATTGAAATTTAATAAATAACTTGAAAACTGCCTCTCGACCCAGTGTGAGACACATACACCAGTGTTTCAGGGTAAATGCCCTTCATCAGTGTGCCTAACACCTAACTGGGTAGAAAGATTATTTAGATAAATGTACTTTTTATGTATAAAAATATGTGAAAGATTTTCTATTGCGAGAAAGTTGATCTGTATATGTATATCGAATCAAATTTTTCAAATAGAAGACGTTGTGTTCCCACATAAGTAATTGATTTGAATATAAAAGTAATTTAAAGCGTACAAAATGACACCAAAAAACTTCTGTAAATAATTCTTTATTTTATTTAAATATAAGTTGCTGATCAAAAACGCATTATTAATGAGCATGTCGACGTCATCTTTAACATTAAACAATAAAATAATAATTTGTTTACCTAAAACATGTTTAAATCCTAAACAATTAACAACCAAGCCCAAGCGATTACAACGTCCCAATGCGTACTGAATGTAGCCGTCCTTGCCGAGCCGGTTTGATGTATCGCTCACTGCTGTGCGGAAGAGAGAATGCATCCTGAAATTTAAAATATTAATATTAAAATATGTTATACCAAAAATTACTTCAAATAAACATTGGGTGCCTTAAAATTATATTTCATTTAATAAATTTAATTTTGTTAATTAATTAATATTATTTAATATAATTAAACTGAACAAATTTGATGATTAAACAGAGTCTATTTACAATTTCTCTAACTAGTTGCAGCAAACTGTACTTTTCAAATTTGAATTCAACACACAATTTTATGTACAAAACATTATCATTAGTTTTGTTAAAGCCGTTTATTAAAATTAAGACAAATTTGATGATTATCAACTACTACAAAATTTTAATTAGCAATAATTCAGAAAAGGCTTATAGTCTATGCATAGCTGCGTTGGAGTTAAAATACACGCAACGTTCACTTGCTTAGCTCCAACACAGTTACAAGGATCTGGATTCAGCTGCTGCCAACAAAGGACCGATCGCGTGCAGGGATGAGTGTGTTTATGTAAAGTTTACGCGATTTTGTTTACATGCATTCACAATAGCGTGTTTTTGAATAGGCTGTAGTCAAAACAACATAAATTCTTTAAATTTAAATTTAGTAAGCTTACAAAAAAACACAATATCATCAAAGTTTCTTTAGATCAGGCTAACTCCTGTTTATCTAATAAAAATGTTTAATTTAAAAAATTTCAAAAACAGAACAACTGTTTGATAATGTGGAAATAATTTACAAATAGTATACAAAACAAACAATTACTAGAGACAGAAGAAAATGTTCTGTTAGAAACTAAAACAGCTGCTGATAAAGACAAACACTTGGGCAGATGAGTAGGTGAGACTCAGAAGCATGAAAACAAGCCAATAGTTTAAAATAGAGTAAGCCACCCAAATGTTAGTTATTAAGAGTTTTGATTACAACCTTATCTTGTGTCAAAATGACTTCTGACGACAAACAGGTTTTCTTAATAATAAACACTTGAGCAGTACACTCACACTTCAGACAAAAATCCAAGTTCTTGATGATAAACATTTAAGCGGTGGGTAGGACATTTTAGAGCATGAAAACAAACCAACACTTTGGAATAGAATGTCCTACCCACTCAAGTATTAATTATCAAGAGATTAGATCACTATACTTTCTTTTCTGACGTCCGCATACAAGGCATCCAATTCCTTAATGATAAATATTTGAAGGGTAGGTGTTACACTCGCAAGCATAGTAACGGACCAATAATTTGGAATAAAATAGCACAACAAACACGACTTCAAATCAGACATTGCGGTAGAATTTTAAGCAAGCAAACTAATAAAAAAACAATTCGCAGCAAGAGCAAAAAAACAGCTAGCCAAAGACAAAAATTAAACAAACACAAAGGTCTGTGCCTCTCAACTTTATTTATATTTAATAATCTGCTGAGATAAAGTAAGCCCATGTCGTAAAGACATTATATCTACTACTAAAAATAATTAACTGATACTAAAAATAATATCCTGATTTTAAACTGTTAGTTTAATGTAGAATCTAAACAATAACACACTTTCATTCACATTATAAGCAAAACAATATATTAAATTACAAATATATAAGCAAACAATTTAATAAATAAAAACTTACAGAAAATATATTCTTATCCGGAAAAACAATAAACTGCATCGATGTACTTGAATACTGAAAACAAATTGACACAATAATTAATGCACTTCACCGTTTCAATTTATAAATCACTCATACACGCACCGCAAGCAGACGTTACTAACGCTAAGAGATCCCGTACAAAACTGACGGCTCGATAAGCCACCCAGTCTGATTCTCTAGACGCCCGAGTAGAGCGGGGATGAGTTTATCCTAATATATAAAATATTAACATTATAGAATATTATATCAAAAAATTATTGAAATAAATATTATGCGCCGTCAAATTAGTTTTCATTTAATATTAAATTTGTATTTCAATTTTCAATAAAAAAATAATTTAAAGCAAAAAAATGTTTAATTAAAATATTATGTAGTATAGATTAATTTTAAATTCACAAAATCTTTTAGTTAACTGATTTAATAATATATATGCGTTTACTGGTATGTGAATGAAAAAAGTTTAAATTAAAAATTTATTTAAGTGCATCAATTTAAAAATTATTTTTCTGTTATTAGTTGATAAACAAGTAATTGTAAATTGAATTGAATTTAATTTTAATTATAAATAAATAGTTTTACTTCAATCAGTCTGAAAAAGTTATTAAAATTAAAAAACAACAAGTCTGTGATTCAATAAAAATAATTTATAATTTTAACTATATAAAACAAGCTAGTTTACAGACAAAATGTTAACTTATTGAAAACCCTTCGTATTTAATAAGATGTTAGGCAACCCAATCTACACCAGTAGCGCCGTATATTAATTTAGATTTGTCAATTTATTAATACTTTTTTTTATAAATGAATTAACTAAATAGGCTATAATTAACTTTGATAAAGATTTACTATAAATCCGTTTTTTAAATGCAACTATATATGTTTTATTGGTTTCAAAATGTGTAGATTTTGTTAAATTTAGCAAAAATTTATCATTGACATTTCATTATTTATTTAACAAATTTCTCAAAACAATCAATGCAACAATTATATCTCAAATTAATTTCACTTACCCAAAGAACTCATACAACCACAAAAAAGTTTAACTTGACAAACTCGGAATCACAACAAGACAAAAATAATTTAAACTGTAAAGAACTATCAACATTGATTGATTAACGTAAAATGAATGTTAGTTATTCTGTGTTTAGAAAATAAAACTAAAGTTTATGTTAATTTAGAATTTTTTTTTTAAATATTATTGATAGATTTTACAAAATGAATAAAGAAAACATTTAAAATTTAATTTTTGTAATCCAGTTCTTTTCTATTAATTGAACAATTTATAGTTTATTAATCGTGCACTATAAATACACTTTGATCCCAAGTAAGAGGAAATAATAATACTCTGAACTATCGCATCAAACTCATTTTATTAACAAACATAATTAAACTCTTTCTCTCCATCAATTGAAACCAGTTAAATAAAAATTCTCTTAACTTAAGAGATTACTTCTATACATAATTACATATATCCTTTGTGGAACAGACCTAAAAAAAAAAAAATAATAACAATTACAAATTACATTTGCATAGATAATAGATGGTCAATGTAATATTTTTTTAATAATTTTTAAAACAAAAAAGAAATAGTAACAATTTTTTTTTGAGAAAGCTTAGGGCAAGAAAAACATTGCAAAGTATGACCATACACAATATGCATAAAACCACGCCTCTCAAGCTATAAAACTCAACACTATAACTAAAATCTTAATCTGAAACCAAAACAAAAGTTGATAACCATTATACACTCAAATCCCAAAAATATGAGCCCACATACCCTGTCCCCAAGTAACAGCACTAGACGTTTGGGATGTCAAAATTGACCCACGTTAACCAACTTGAAAACAATTAAAATCAGAGAGATTAACTACTAAAAACACTGAAGTTGACTAAAATCCACTTCACCAAAAAGTATCCATAGTGTCTACGACTCAGACAGCAGATTAGTAACAGAAAGTAACCACTAAGAATCCACACAGCAAGAAAGTTAAAATAGCTTAAAACCTAAAAGCTTCGTCACCACAAAAAACTTCAGACACCTAAAAAAGTTTGCCTCATATAGGCAATTAATGCAGATGCAGTAGAAGTACAGAAAGTACTGTACAAACAGTGAAAACTACTATAGCTTAAATGAAGATTATGAGAAAGCACAGAAGGCTCAAAAAAACCAAACATTACTAACTAGGCTATTCTCAAAATAACCACAGTCCGTTAACGAGCAAGCACATGAACGCCACCAGTTGTTAAACCTAGTTAAGAAAAAAAAAAAAAACAATGAAAACACAAGCACTTAAAATTGTTTCGTTTATACAAACCTCGCCAGTGTGCCTTGTATGACAGTTGTATAAATGCTAATAGTACCGATTAGTTCAAACATTTAGTACTAAATACAAAGTCCCAAACTACTGCCCTCGCCCATCAAATGCAGGAAATAATAGAGACTATAAAAGCAACCTGCATGGGAAAACTTGAGAACACCATGCTCAGTTAACAGCGATACTTATAAAATAAATTAAAAAAAAATTCAAACTCAATATAATCAATTGTTTTGGTTCTACAATCCTCGTCAGTATGCCTTGTATGACCACAGCATCGCAAAATAGAGAAAAACAAATTTGAATAATTATCTCATCAACAAAAATATAAAAGATATAGAGAAGAAGGTCAAAGAAGTAACTTTCAACATCAAACTCAAGCGGCCAGCGGGCCACTCCCACTCCGAGAACAAAACCGACTTTGCCATTCACCACCAAGCCGTCACAGAAAACCTCGTCGAGAAAGACTCCTCCGTACTCATAGATGCAAAATGATGGCTGCTTAAACCAAAAACAAGAAAAGCACCACACCGGCGCCGACCATATTAACTGGGAACTATAATTCAAACATCCCGGCGTGCACTAGTCTTACAACCAACGTGAAAGATCAAACTTTGCAAGATTACGTTAAGTTAAAAAGTTATCAAGTCATGGATCCAGAAGAACCTAGGCATTACAGCTTTGCTGATCAACAAAAGGACGTCTTAGGTGTAGCAACACTAAAAGACGTCAACTTACAAACCAAAATTACCTCAGTCAATGACCTAGAGGCCTGGCAGTGCAAGCTAGCATCCAAGCTGACCTAGTCAGTTACTGCAGTGCAACTACTACCACCGTGTGATCGCATCATACGAGTTACTGTCCCTCGCCATTATCGTAACTGATTAGACCAGCTCGGATGCTAGCTCGCACTGTGTAACCAGGCCTTAAGAAGATTCTACTCACTCAAGCGCAAGGGTAAATTTCACTAAAAATTATGTTTTTTTTTCTTAGGCTCTAGCGCTTTTATTTTGAACAAGTTTTAGATGCGAGATTAATTAGTTTTTCAAAAATTAACTTGTTTTTTAAATAATCAAATTACGTTATAATTTTTTGATTTTTTTACCGACTTATTATAATGATAACAGAAAATGTAATACATCAATCACTTGGATTATACTTTAGTAAATTTATTTAAAAATTTTCATTGATATTGAATTTAAATTAACGCCAGTACTACTAGTTAAAAATGAGGCAAAAGTCCGATAATTTGTGATTGAAATCCCCACTTTCTCGCCTCGCCAGTGAGACTAGGAGTGTTATTTCTCTCGGTAACATACTATTTATTTTACTCTCGTGTTTGCAGAATAGTTCCAAGTAAAATCCTCTTTAGTTCCGACCACAACCCGGTAATTCTGGAACTCTATGAAAGAGAATCAAATTAGAGGGGGGGGATATTGAAGGTGCCGTCAAACAGATTTACAAAAAACTACAGAAAAAGCTTCTAAAATATTTCAATTTGTTAATGTCTCTCACCAACCAATCTTACTAATAGTATAGGGCACTTTCCAAAAGTTTGAAAACGCTTCCACGTAATCAACATCCCAAAATCTGGAAAAGTCTCCCCAAAACTACCGGCCAATCAGTCTCCTATGTACCTTGAGCAAGATCATAAAAAAAGTGATCCTGGATAATGTCCAAAAATACACAAAAGTATTCTTTTCTTCCCGCTCATCAAAATGGGTTCCAGCGTAAATACTCGTCGTTCATCAGCTAAACCGCAAGACAATTCACATTATCAAAAATTTTAGACTGAGAAAAACCACGGGGATAGTCTTTTCAACGTCAAAAAAGCCTTCCATAAGCTCTGGCACTAAAATTGCATAAGCACAAGTTCTCTCTGCGTCTCATAAAGCTGCTAGCTTCATATTTAAAACGCAGAACATTATCAGTAAAACTCCAACTTTTACGTTGCCGACATGCCGTTGGGCTAGAAGCTCGGAGTCAAAATGGCACAATACGGTACTTCGGTACAGCTCAAGATCACCAATGGTAGTTACCATAAAGATTGAATAAACTACCAGTAATCTTCAAAACTGGTAAGTCAAAGTAAACCCAGAAAAGCTGTTCTCTTCTCCCGACAACATACCATAAATCTAACCTTGCGTTAGATTGTCAGAGCCCCGCTAAGAATGACATTCACAACAACCTAGGCATCTCACCTCTACGGCAACATTTCAAAGCTCTGGCCAACCAATTGTTAAGCTGAAGAAAGTTCACCCCACAGCCTGTAAGGCGTTCTATCCTTAGTCATCCCCTTAATTTCTTCAAATAAAAAGTTCATAAGCTTAAGGTTTAAAAGACTCCCATTCCAATTTGTGAGCGAGTAAGTTGCATTGGTGTACTACGCCCACTCATAGGTCCGAGATGTAGAAATTGATAATAAATAGTATTTGTCATTAAAGTATAGAAGAATGATTTAAAACTAATTTGCAAATAACAATCAATCGGGCAAGTGAGCGGGTTATTCAAATCTTAGTTATGGGCGGGTAAGTTGCATTGGTGTACCCTACCAACCCATGTGTCTGTAATGTAAAAATTAGGTGTTTCACCCAGTATTGATATTCCTGCAGCTATAGAAAAATGGTTAGAAAACAATTTCTAAATAACAAACACTCGGGCAGGTCACTCAGATCTTAATTGTAAGCGGGTAAGTTTCTTTGGTGTACCCCACCTACCCATGTGCCTGTAATGTAGAAACTGAGTGTTTCACCCACTATTCCTGCAGCTGTGACGTTAGATATAATAAACGGTTGTTGAAATTAAAGTATAGAAGGATTGTTAAAAACCAATTTGTAGATAACAAACACTCGGCCGGGTAGACCGGTCAATCAGATCTTAGTTGTGGGTAGATAAGTTACATTAGTGTGCCCCGTCCACCTTGCCTCTATGTTTGTAATTAAGAAATTCTGTATAACAAACATTCAGACAAGTAGGCAAGTCACACAAGTCTTGACTGTGGGCGAGTAAGTTTCATTGGTGTACCTCACCCCTGCGTTTGTGAATAAGATATTGTTGATGTTCCTGCAGCTAAAACGTTCAAAATAATAAATGCTAGTTGTCATTAAACTATAGAAAAATTGTTAGAAATCAATTTCTGTATAACTAACACTCGTGTGGTTATAGTCACTCAGATCTTGATTGTGGGCAGGTAAGTTACTGTTTTTGTTCCTGAAACTATAATGTTAGAAATAATAAAGGCTAGTCGTCTTTATAGTATACGAGATTTGCTAGACAACTAATTTCTGGATAAAAAACTGTCGGGCTGGGTGGGTCACTCAGGTTTTGATTGTGAGCGGGTAAGTTATATTGGTGTACAACACCTACCCATAGGCCTGTGATGTAAAAATGAAGTGTCCCATCCTATTGATATTCCTGCAACTATGGCGTTAGTTATAATGAATGCTAGTCATTAAAGTATAGGAGAATTGCCAAACAACCAATTTCTGGATAACAAATATTCAGGTAAGTGGGCAAATCACTCAAATTTTAATTGTGGGCGGGAAAGTTGCATTAGTGTACAACACCCACCCACCCATAAGAATGTGATGTACAGATAAGATGTCGCACCCACTATTGATATTCCTGCATCTATGACGTTACATATAATAAATGCTTGTCTTTGAAGAAGTGGGCGGGCTACTCAGATCTTGATTGTGAGCAGGTAAGTTGCACTAGTGTACCTCGCCCTCCCGCCTCTAGTTCTAAAGTTGGATGTATTACCCACAATTGATATTCCTGCAGCTATGACGTATATGAATGCAAGTACAAGTCAATTGTTAAGACTAGTACACATACTAGTAGACCATGTTGCGCAATTTGTCTATTGGCCGTCTAGAGACACGGTTTATAGACCGTCTAAAGACACCGTTCTTTGTCTTGTCTAGCGTCAGACGTAAATTTCTCAGTCTCATCTTTGCAGTCCACCATAGAGACCATTGGACTCGGTAGCTGAAGTCGGACTAAAACGTGTCTCACCTCTAGACGCCCAGTAACGTCGACATTGTCAAAATGTTGCGCATCATATCTAACGTTGCCTGCGGTCTTCCATTCCGATCGGAGATTTTAGACCTGCAATTTTTAGTCTTATAACAGACCCGTAGACAGAGATTAGTCTATAGACATGTCTACGTAGACAACTTGAGACACGTCTCTAAGACCAAAATCGCGCAACATGTCTACTAGTGTGTACTAGGCTTTATAAACTAATTTATGAATAACAAACTAATTTCCAAACACTAAAGCAAACTTCCGCATTTCAACACTCAAAGTGCTACATAGCCCTTAACTGCTCATCGTAACGTGGCCGCCCCCCTAGCACTTCAAAAGGTTATATTTCTTCAGAACTTCGCACGCAGACCCACGGTAAAAACAAACTGTAAACATCTCCAAAAAAACCTAGAAAAAACAACACCACAAAACCAGAGCTCCGTCCACCTGTCAACCGCAATTTCAAGCTGAAAATTACAAAAATTGCTACAACAAAAAAAATCTATAAGCAACATCTTCCTTTCCGCATTATTTGACACCTGAAACAATCTAAATTCTACACCACTACAACTACAAGATCTGCACTAAAGGTGGCCTTAATACGGCAAATGTAAGACATCATCACTCATGTACTTGGGCGCGGCATCTCCACTTCAAACATAACATAATAGACAATAAATCACAAGAAAAATTTTGACTTTAACAAAGCAACGACTATAGCACAGAATAGAGTGTGGGTTCCAGCCCCCCCCCCCCCCAGCACAGAATAGAGTGTGGGTTCCAGCCCCCCCCCCCCAATCCTTGCAGCGCAGCGCAGCACAGCCATGATCTCAAAAAGTCGATTAACCAATAACGGAAAAAATCAATGTCTCCGTAGTGGGCGTTATTTAGTTTCTAAATAACAAACTAATTTACAAACACTAAAGCAAACTTCCGCACTGGAACACTTCGACCATGAGGTTACTTAACCGCTCATAGTAACGTGGCCGCCCCTTTACACTCCGGAAGATAACATTTCTTTAGAACTTCGCACGCAGATTCATGTATGAAACAAATTGTAAACATCTCCGGCAGAACCTAAAAGAAAACAACAAAAAACTAAAACTCCATCCACCAGTAAACAGCAACTTGAAGATAAAAACTAGTGAAATTACTACAATAAACAAAAATTCCATGGCCGAAAACCGACTCCAACATCGCTCTCTCTGCATTATTTGACACCTGCAACTCCGCTATAAACAATCTAGATTCTAAACCACTACTTCTACAAGATCTACACTGAGGGTGGCCTCAGTACCTACAACATTACCAATCGTATTATCAGCCAGTACGACCACAGTAAGACATCATCACTCCTGAACTTAGGCGCTGCATCTCCACTTCAACATAATAAACATAACATAATAGACAATAAATCACATAGTAAACTCTAACCTTAACAAAGCAGAATTCTATAAACGGGTTTAGAGAATTGTTGACGTTTCACACTGGAGTGGGATACAGTCTCCCCCCCCCCCCCCCCCCAATCCTTGCAGCGCAACACCCGTGTAGTTGATACACTAACATAACACAACCTTGACATCCGCCCTCAAAAACTCAATTAACCGATATCCGAAGAAAATCAATGTCTCGGTGATGGGCGTTATTAAAAAAAAAAATAATTAATTTTTATAAACTTTAAACAATCAATTTAAAAACATCTGTAACCGTTGTATGATATCAAAAACTATTGTTTGCTTTGCAAAAATTACAAAATTTTTATAACTTTGTAATTTTCCATAAGACGATTACAAATGTTTTAATATTAATTTATAAATTTTCTCAATTTGGAATTCAGAAAAAAAGATTCTTTACCATTTTATGTTATTGTTTCATAATTTTAAAATAAATTCAGTAAACTATTATATTTTATTTATTTTACTTACAACTAGTTTCAATATAATTACATAATTTTCAAGTGAAGTTACAAAATTGGTTGATAAATTAATTTTTGTTCTTATGAAACCATAACATAAAATGGTAAGTTTAGTAATAAATTAGAAATTAAAATTTTAATTCTATACACTGACCATCCCATATTTAATTATTTTATTTTACTAATAGTTAATACTAACTTTAAACTTCAAATTCTCTGTAGAAAGTCCCGCTTTCCAAATTCATTGCAATGCTCCTGGCCAATGGTCGCCTTCCATGACGCCAAGCAAAACCTTCCCCGGGTCCCCTGTTTCTTATGGCATCGCATCTACGCAATCCAATTGGTTCGATTCTTATTTGTGAAGTTCTCCTCCTGAATACTCTCAAGCAACCAGCATCATCAACATCATCCCTATGAAAATACATTTGTATGCGAGCGAACCACTCTAAAAAAACAATGAATTAATATAAATAATTAAAATAAATTGTTTTAAATACCTTTAATCTTAACAGAGATGTTTGCAAGACAAGACATAATTATGGACTGATATGATCTAGGTATTTTATAGACTGAATTGTTACCTGGAAACACTGGCGCACTTCGTGGTTGCTCTTAGTAGAAAACTAATTGAATTACTGTGCATCCGCTACCGATATTACGGACAAATATAGATTAAAACCCGCTCTTAAAGAAAATGCATTTATTAATTGTTAGACAATATAAAATATTAAAAATACATGACAAAAAATACTTGGCTTAATGAAAGTGCAGAACTATATTTAAATGTACAAACAAAGCAATTAAAACATGTTCGATCGCGTTGTAGATATTTTCTCATACTTTATGTTACTGATTTGATCAGCACTACTGGATCCTGTAATTTTCCGATTCTTAAATATTTTTTTAATATCAAATTTTATCTTGGAAAAATTCAATAGACTTTTTGTTTTGCTTTTAGTAGAACTTAATGGTGCTTGTGGGTTATTAGCTTCAACGAATTCAGGATTATTTATATTGCTACTGCTCGGTATATTTAAAGTTGAAAATTTCGCTTCGTCTATTTTATGAAATTCTTTTGGAGTTGAACATTTAATTTTATCGGGATGTACATCACCAATTGGCATTTCATCTTTAGTTGTATTAGGTGTGTAAGTAAATCCTATTTTAGAAGTTCGATCTAATAAATCCTGCTTATGTTTATCTATTTGATATGAAATATCATATTCTAATAATTCATTTTTATTTTCTTTATCTTTTTCAGGTGTTGGATATAAAATATCATAATCAAGTAAAAATTCATCATAACTTTTATAAGAATTTTCAGAATTTTTAGGAGAATCAGTATCGGATGTTTGTGTTGATATTGTATTGACTATTCGTTTAGTATTGCGTACCAATTTAGCCAATTTTGATAATTCCGGCGGATCAGTCTGTGTTTGTGCAACATTGGTAATTACATTAGATGCGCTGCTTGGAATTATTATTACTTCTGTTTGGCAAGAAGTATCAACGTAATATTCAGCAGATTCCGGTATGCTCATAAAAGAATCGGCTGAAGTATGCGTTTGGCATTCACTTGTAGATTTAAATTCCAAAGAATCTTCATCTATTGGTTCAAGAACTGTTTTAATCCAAGTATGAGTCGTATTACTTTCTTGATTAACTAAATTGGTTATGGTTTGAGTCGCATTATGTTCATAAATTACGCCATTTTGTTGTTGGTGTCGTTTCCCAATAGGTACAAAACATTGGGGATGTTTCAGCATACAATTTTGTTGTATTTGAGGCCACTTTACAATTAAATACAACATTAAGGGGTGGTACTGCGTGGCAGCCTACAATTAAAATATGTTATACTCTATTCAATTCTAAGATAGAGCTCAAGAACACAAACTAATGCAATGATAAATATTTTCCTGCGCTCCACCTTTTAATTGATAGTAATTTTTAATAATAAAAATAACCAACCTTATTAGTTTGAGTATTATTATGATGAGGTCTTACAAACATGGACGGACTAAAATAGTTAACCAAAACTTGAGCCGAATTTTTGTTTATTCTTTGCTTTTTTCCGCCGGATACAATTAAACTTCTTAGAAAATTTACAAGATATCCAATTAACAATAAATGTACCGATGGTAGTTTCAGCAGTTCCCTATAAATTTATTTTGAACATGTTTAGGCCCAAAATTAAAACTTTCACTTACTCTGTTAATGTATCAATAAGAAATTCATTGCTTCTTTTATCGTTTAAGTATTTTAGAAAAGCATGTTTGCATCGATCCGATAATTTTATCCAAACGAAATGTTTTCCGTCGGTATATTTTGGTAATAAAGGTATTGGTAGTGAGGTCAAAAAATGTCTTAGCATCCACATGAGTGTTCCAGCTGACATATGATCTATAGGTTGGCATAATGTTAGGACCTCTTTGAGATATATGTAGTCTGGAACTGGAGGTTCATATCTAAAAGATTGAATTGTTTTAATAATGTACAAGTTGTTTATAAATTAACTTACTTCAAATGACACTGTATTGGTTGATTTGATAACAATAAGCTGTTGAAAATTTCCACAAATAAATTCTGAAATGTACAAAAAAATATCTTTTAATTTCAATTCTCAAAAGTGTTAATTTACTTTTACCATCCCATGACTATGTTCAATACCTTCATGTTAGATTGTTTTTGTAGTAATATGTACCTTTGTCGTTAAATCAGCGACTAATATAATAGCTACAACAGTTGCCAAAATGGAATAGTAATTACACTTACCTTAGAATCTTGATGAATAAGCAATGGGACCATTCAATAGAAGTAAAGAGCAGAATAGAGCAGCGTTTAGGTACATTAGCACAATCTTAAAGAACCACAGTCTGGACATTAAGCTAAAGCACAGACTAGTTAAGTGATAGGTGTGAACCTTAACAGAGACTTCAATAAATAAACTGAAAGCGTTTAAAATGTAGACATACAAAAGGATTCTTAAAACGTAAACTGCTTGATAACATCAACAATGAGGTTCTGAGGAGGATGAGTATAGAGAAAGTGGTTTAGATGATCAAAAGAAAAAAGTTGAAACACCAGAATCACATTATGATACCAAAAAATATAAAACTCTTCAATTCATAATACTGCAGGAAAATCTAGAAAACAGAAGTGACACTGAGCAAAGAAGGTTTTCGTAGTTTAAAAAACTTGAGAACATGTTTCAATACAACAACTACAGATTTGTTCCGTAATGTCTCAAACAAGGTTGAAGTTGCGTTGTATATAGCTAGCATCCGGCAACGCAAAAGCACGCAAACTTTAGATTATACAAACTTTACAAAAAACCTGAGAAGGTGTTCGCTTTGGGATAGTCGGAGCCTACCACTAGACGCAATAACAAAACCCGAGGAGCAGAAAAGGTAACTGCCAGCAACCGACCAAAAAAGTCTACCAAAATCAACGCGTTTTTGGTGAAGAACAAATTCATCTCGACCAGGAAAAGGCCTTATCAAAGATAAAGCAGAATATAGCAAACAGCGCAAAAACCGCTAACACCAGACTGCCCATCCAGCCCCCCACTCAGGCCAGAACCTCTACCAAAAAGGCTCCAATATAAGCATTCGTAACTGTCACGGTCCAGACCAGCAAGCCCCAAGAGACCTGTCGCCGCGGACAAGTCCGCATCTTCAGAGGAAGAAAACTGAGGTCCACCAAAACGTCGATGCCCATTCAAAAGCTCCGCTTCTAGAGAAAGGGTTTATCGTTGTAAAAAAACAAAACAAAAAAGCTAAGAAACTAAAGAAAAACCGGGTGAGTCCTCTCCAGATACTCTTTCAAGGCTATCATCCAGACCATCTAATCAACCGCCTTCAACACCACCAAGACCAAAAGATCCAATATTTGACCAACCCCTAAGACGCAGTCAACCAACTCCGGCCCGACTACTAGTTCCCTAGGTGTGTGCTTGTGCCGCACACCGCCAATTACAAAGGCTTATCACAAATTCAAAACAAGCCACAACAGCCTGGCCCACACCTACTTCTCAACAACAGACTTGCTCGCAAGCAACAAGATTAACGCAAAACCACTTTCAGCTAAGAATCAGCTATTACTCCGCTTGTTCCAAAGAAGTGACAAAAATTTTATAAAAATATTCCTATCTTTAGTTAGTCTTCAGCTTATCTATCAGACAAATGCCCAACAGTCTAAAACTCTGACACGACGTAGTACAAATTCTTCACAAAACTCTATTCAACACCTATAGGCTAAAACAACCAGTAATAATCATCTCTTAGACAGAAAGATTAATGTCATACGAGTGACCAAACTTCTAGCATACATTCGGAAGGGTTTAGTAGGTAGACGGCCGTGAGAGTAAATCCGACACATTAACAAGTCTTTAAAAAAATTCTCTGCTAGCCCAAAAAAAAGAAACCCGCGTCTAACTCAAATTACTACCCAACTGTTACCGCCAAACCACTCAACACAACCCAAACTCTTCTAAACCGTAGACGGATAGCCCAGGGACCACAAAACTGTCCTATAAACATCGCCTGGGGTTAATTCAGCAAACCCAAACACATTCACCACCATCATCAGCTACTAACCTATTCTCAAAAGCTAGCCCATAACAATGTGGAACAACTTTGAGCAAAAACGCCCTAACCCCACCAAAAATACCCTGATACCACGGGGACATCTTCAAAAAAGTAAAAAAATCTTCTCAGAATTCAGTCATTTAAAACCATAATTGCCGAGACAACCACCTACACCTGGAAAACTAAAAAATGAATCTTTATTGTAAGCTTGGTTTGTATTCAAACTAAGACACTTTATTTGTATATTTATTTATAAACTAAAACTCTGGTATCTAGCTAGTTGCCAACGCATCCTAGGAACTGACCCAAATCTCCAAAACATCTGAGAACCCCTCTCCTTCTAATAGAAACTTTGCTTGCGAGAGAACTTGACCCATCCGCCATTTGGCCGAACTAAAGAAAACCAAAAAAAAAAACAGCAAAAATCATCGCCAGACCAGTGGTTTATACCACGCAATAAACCTGACACTTTTCCAAGACTTAGTGCTCAAAAACCCCCACACCTTCTTCCAAAATAAGAACGACAAGTTATTCCAGTTGTTCGAACTTAAACACTATATCTGCTTAACAAAGACGCTAAAGGGCAAAGCCAAAATCTGAAAAAAGCAAGTGGATGGTGACTTCAAACCTAACTACAAAAAAATAAAACAAACAACTAAAAAAAAAAAAAATAGAGACACGACACCAAAAAGCCGCAAAGTGCTATTATACAAACGAATTGCACCTGACACGTCAAAATCCGCTATAGCTAATCGATTGACAAACCTAACAGACAACCAATGCCCTCGACTTCACTAGTCTCTTACATTTTACGGTCACAGCCACCAAAACTGCCAAGTTCGGACGCTTCAAGACCAAGTGTACAAACAAACAAACCTAACCTAATAGACAACCAACGCCCTGGACTTCACTAGTCTCTTACATTTTAAAGTCACAGCCACCAAAACTGCCAAGTACGGGCGCTTCAAGACCGAGCGTACAAACAAACAAACCTAACTTAACAGACAACCAATGCCCTGAACTTCACTAGTCTCTTACATTTTACGGTCACAGCCACCAAAACTGCCAAGCTCGGGCGCTTCAAGGTCGAGCGTACAAACATACAAACCTAACCTAACCTAACAGACAACCAATGCCCTGGACTTCACGAGCCTCTTAGATTTTACAGTCACAGCCACCAAAACTGCCAAGCTCGGGCGCTTCAATTCAAGACCGAGCGTACAAACAAACAAACCTAACTTAACCTAGTAGACAACCAATGCCCTGTACTTCACTAGTCTCTTACATTTTGCAGTCACAGCCACCAAAACTGCCAAGTACGGGCGCTTCAAGACCGAGCGTACAAACAAACAAACCTAATTTAACAGACAACCAATGCCCTGAACTTCACTAGTCTCTTACATTTTACGGTCACAGCCACCAAAACTGCCAAGTTCGGACGCTTCAAGACCAAGCGTACAAACAAACAAACCTAACCTAATTGACAACCAATGCCCTGGACTTCACTAACCTCTTACATTTTACGGTCACAGCCACTAAAACTGCCAAGTTCGGGCGCTTCAAGACCAAGCGTACAAACAAACAAACCTAACCTAACAGACAACCAACGCCCTGGACTTTACTAGTCTCTTACATTTTACGGTCACAGCCACCAAAACAACCAAGCTCGGGCTCTTCAAGACCAAGCGTACAAACAAACAAACCTAACCTAACAGACAACCAATGCCCTGGACTTCACTAACCTCTTACATTTTACGGTCACAGCCACCAAAACTGCCAAGCTCGGGCCCTTCAAGACCAAGCGTACAAACAAAAACCTGGCAGCCTATTATACCGGCTAAAGTATTTTTAGCTTGCTATAGTTGGGAAACGAGCCAAGATTCAGCAGCGCGTAAGTAAGCACGGCGCCAAAATCAATCTCTGCTGAAATAGGTAAAACCGACAATTTAGAACAAGATTGCCATCATTTTAAACTAGTTTCATAAACTAAGTGCCGCCTGTGCATAAATCAACACTAATCAGAGCGTCACCTTCCTTCACGCTCCGGCACTAAGCAAAAAAAAAATTCCCGGATACACCCGACTTCACAAAAACCATGCCACCCAGAACTATGAAGACCGCATAAGACATGTGAACAACAAATCATCAAATACTTCAGAAACAGAAGTACCGTGCAATGAAATCAACTTCTCGAATACCACATACGGTTAATCTAAGACCACCTCGGTCAAAACCAACCGTAAACTACGGAGCTTCCTTAGTACCTGCACTTGGCTGCGCAAATAAATCTACAACTTTTCCAAAACCGCACCAAAAACTGGGTACAAACATTCTATAGTCTTCGCAGAAAAGTTGAACTAACCAAGTTAAAAAAAATCTACTCCCAAAGCAACAGTCAGAATATGTAACCTAACCTAAATAATATAAAATTGATAAAAAATGTTAATTATAAGCTCGAATCTAAATAATTTTGTTTTGAGTAGAATGTCGGAGCGGCTCGAGAGTAAAATGACATTCGCAAAATTCAAAGAATCCAATTTCTATAAAGTGATAATTTTATTGCACAACGCTCGATGGTTGATTAATAAGTCACGCAATCAATCATCACCCACTAACGCATATTAATTATTTAATTAATTTCTTAATCAATTTATTCCAGCATATTCCTTGAACAAAAACGACTTCTCCTACGTAAAGGTTCCTAGTAACAAAGTCCTCGTTATAATGTACCGGCAGCTGACGCTTAATTAAAACCTTATTAAAAAACAAGTGGAGAAGATCACCACCCTCAAAACCCACATCATGGCTCTGAACGATCAGACAATACGGAACAAATTCGTATTCCATGGGCTGGCGACTACATTCAAGGATATAAATGTAAACATCAACTGCGCCGTAAACGTGGTCGATGGCATCCGCATGCATTCAAAATCGCATGCGGACTCCGAGCTGCTCTAGCATATAGCACAAACAATGACGTCCCAGAACAAAAGCTTATTGCTCAGACGAGCAATCTTGTCTCTCAGCAAACTGTGTGAACTATGTTAGCGTGAAAGTCAAGCGCAAGTCAGGGGATATTGTGCAATTCCACCGATGCAGTTTACCTTTCGCCTGTGTCAAATGCGTTGGAGGCCATACCAGCTCTATGTGCAAACACACAAATAAGCCAATCTTCCTCTAAGACTTAATCCAAGACACCTGATTATCAAATACAGACTCCCGATCCTCCATAGAGCACTCCCAACGTCAGCAAAAAAATTCCTATGCATAGGCAATTGGAAACCAGGTGCAAAGATCTATGCATCGACCAATTGCAAACTTACAGAAAAGTCAAACTGGGGTTTAGTTGCCCGTGAAAAAAATTCTCTTCCAAAAAATTTAATCTGTCACCTTCAATTTAGAGACAAATAACATTTGAAAAAACAGAGAATCCATGTTCTATATAGATAACTAACACTTAAGCGTGTATGCGGTCACTCCAATTGAAATTACTGCCCCACAGGAAATTAGATCAGTCACTCTCCTTCCTTCAATTTAGAGACAAATTACATTAAAAAAATCCAATTTCTGAATCACTGCGACTTGGGATGGCACTCCAATTAATACTAGTAACACGTGACCAATAATTTTAGCGCCCACCCCTCCCATTTAAGTGTTTGTTATCAGAAAGTTGAATATGTCACCTTCTTTCTTCAATTTATAGACAAACAACATTTGCAGATAGCAAAGAATCCAATTTCTAGATCACTAACACTTGGGTAGGTAGAAGGCTCCAATTAAAATTACTATAAATCCCACCCACCCAACTATTTGCTATACAGAGGTTGAATCTATCACCCACTTTCTTCAATTTATACACAAATGATATTTGCAAAAAGCAAAAAATAGTTTTCTCACTGATATAATAATAAGTGATATGTAAATTGCATACATTTAACTTTTTTAGAAAAAAAATAAGAAAAGAGTTGAAAACATGTTGAACTCTCAACCCCTCTAGATACATCAGTTTCTGTACAAAATAAAAACAATTTTAAACTTTTTTTTAACAATAAATATACTTTTTTAGTATTATATTAACTATTCACCCTGTATAAAAGATGTTTTTACGTTGTATTATGTATCAAATGATTTTTTTTAATCTAAAAAATTGTTGCTTCTCCACTTAATAAAACGCCCTGTATGTTTTTTTCTGGTTTCAAATGTATTATTTTATTCAAAACACATTTTTCGTTTCATACGTAAACACCCTGTATACTACTAAATTAAAGTGAGGTTGGTTGCGCACAATTTGGCTAATAAACGTTCATCTAGTTATCTAAAAATCAGGTTAGAGTCCCAAAGTACACTTGACTTAATATTATAATTAAAAATTCTAAGAAAAAAATATTGTTATAGATATAAACATCCAACACACCCAATGTAGTTTTTATTTTCTATTTTAAGATAACAGAAAAACTAATAACCTTCAATACATTTAACGATTTCGAATTAGTAAGAAGTTAAACATCAAGCCTGCGCATTCCGATTGTTTAAATGGTGTTTACGTATGCTCATGCGCATTTTATAACATTTAAAAAAATCTCTAATTACATTTTGATAGAATTAAATTTAAATACAACAAAAGAATGAAAACTAATCAAACTTACCTTTAAGGATGGATGGATATCACCATTAGGAAACACATCTTCTAAAGGCACTCCGAAAGTTAACCTTAAAAATAAATCAACAACAACAGTTAATTTGCAATTATAAAAAATGAAATATATACCGAATTCCACTTGTACAATATGAATTTGTTGTTATTATGGTCATGTTTTATAAACAATCCATCTGTGTTCAGCACTTTTCTTTGCATCCGTCCACAACGAACGAAATAAATGACTGGAAACGTCAATTAGAGTTACAGCTATTATCATAGAGATGTCGCCACAGATACTAAACAATCAAATAGCGCGCAAAATATAAAATTTAAATTGATTGAAGCTGTTAATAAAATTGATTGATAAATTAGTATGATATAAATTATTTAAGGATTGGAAGTATTTAGGTTGTAGTTGTTTTCATAATACTTAATACAAAATATATTTCAACTTATTTATGTTTGATTATAATTAAAATAGAAAATTAAATTAATTATAAATAATAATACATATATACAAAATTAATTCTTTAAAGAGTATTTACACATAAGATACTTAAGTGTTTGGTTTTGTTCAAAACTATTTGATTATAATCTGCTACAGATAACTGAAATTGATTTTCCACTTGTTGTTAATGCTGTTGCATGTTGGACGGCATCGTGAAGTGTCGGGAAAATCTTATAATATTCTTTCTTGCTATTCATAAGATCGCATCTACACATAGTGTCATAAACAGGCTCTAAAAATAATAAGAAAGAAATTAGTTATATAATAGAATAAAATGTTTTTGGTGACTCATAAATAACATAAAACATTCTTGAATTGACAACAATGTTTCTAAGCTATTATAATAAATGCTTGAGATGTCTTCAAATGTTCTTGAGAATTTTCACAAAAATAAACTAACATAAAGCGTTTTGCCGTGAGAAACCGTACATACCAGCGATCAAACAGCGGTTTTATTTCCATCTCTCTCTATTTTTGGGTGATCGCGGAAATCTCACGAAAACGTACTGGTTGTAAACGGTTACACCTGTCATTAATTTTCTTATGATTATTATTAATTTTGTAAAATATTTGCTATATATACATTTCCTTGCAAAGAATATTCATTTTATTTATACTTAATAGCAATTTTTAATAATTATTTTCATAATCATTCTTGACAATTCATCTCATTTATAGGTTATCATATTTAAATTTGACATACCGGACTTATTAAACTGCTTCCAACAACGGTTTTAAATTCACCTCGCTGGTTGGTACATTCGGAGTCAAAAGTAAATAACCGGTAACTCGCGACAACGCAACGGTTTAAAAACATTTCATACCACAACGTCAACGGTATCTCACGGCAAAATGCTTATAAAATGATTTTGATGTCACATAAATGTCAAAAAAGTAGTCAATAAAATTTACAAAACGTCCTTGAATTGTTTTCAGAGATTTTTAAATTGACTTGAAATGTTTCTAAACTGTCACAACTCACACATATTATTAAAAAAATCTGAAAATGTTTATAAACCGTCAAAAAATGTTTGAGCTATTATATATGACATAAAACTTTCCTCAATTGTCATAAAAGTTATAAATTATTTCCAATTTGTCAAAAATATTCCTAAGTTGTCATTCTAACGTCAATATATATATATATATATAAACTATCAATAAAATTTCTAACATTCATAAGTTATTATAAACGTCAATAAACGTTCCTGAGGTACCATAAACGTCAAAAAATGTTGCTGCTTCTTTCTAGCCATAAATATCATAAAACTTTCTTGAACTGATAACAATGTATCTGAGCTACAATAAATGTCGTAATATATGCTTGAGCTGTCAAAAATGTCATAAAATAGTCTTAAACTGTCATAAAATGCACATTATGTGACATAAATGTCAAAATCATATTGGATTGTCAAAATAAATGCAAAACGTTTTGAAACCGTCTTCAAACGTTTTTAAACTGAGTGAAAGTGTTTCTGAACTCTCAAAAAAACTATAAAATGTTTTAAAACTATTAAATGGCATAAAATGTTCTTCAGCTGCAATAAAAGTTATAAATTATTAGCAAACTGTCAAAATTATGCCTAAAACGTTATTTTACTGTTAAAATTGAGATGTCAAAAATGTTTTTCAGCTGTGACTCTAGCAAAGATGACTCGATCAGATTGTTTTTGATTTGATTAACCTAAGCTAGCACCCGGGAGGAAAACTCGGACCTAGCAGAAGTCAAACATCACCATTGGTCAACGTAGTTCTTTTGCTTATGGACGTAAACCTAAAACACCATAGAGTAAAACCTCTAAGACAACACCAAAACAACCTCAGCTTATCCAAGGCTCAAGTGCTCTCGTCTGGAAAAAAACGCTGTGCCCCAAACCAAAAAACGTCACCGACAATAATGGGTAAATGAATTCTATTTACCAACATGTAATTCAAGAGGATTGACAGTTTTTATATTATATTAAAGTGCAAAAGACAATACTGACCATGCAACGACTAGGTGGGTGAACATGGCAAACCAAGTTTGCCATGACATTTGGCAGTTACAACACAAGATGACATATATGCCAAGCATTCCCAGTTACAAATATTTTTTGTATCTAGCTGAGAAGGCTAAACAACTACAAACCTGTAAAACAAACCCTTTTGACAACAAAGTAAGACAGGATAATGTATGTTTCCTAAATCAAAATGCGTAAATATATAGCACAAAAGGTGCGTAGATGAGCAATCTCCAGCACAATCAAAACCGCAACAAACTACAAAACCACGTTGGAGGTGGAAGAAATCTTGGAACTTATACCGGACACCATTTAATCGGCTACACTAACTTCACCTATACAGGCCAAAACCCCGAACGTGACAGAAGAGCAAGGCCATGTCAAAACACTTCTGCCCTTGGTAACACAAAAAATAAAAAGACCGGAATGAAACCGTCAATCATCGGACAGCCAACTATCAAACTCGGCCAAGCCCGCTACCTATTAATTGGCGCCCTTACAAACAAGACCAACTAAGTCACAAGCACCTACCTAGAAGAAGAAGACCGAACATTCTAGCAATACCGACACGACAAGGTAGATAAAAAAAAACGTTCGTAAAAAAAACTACGCCAAAAAGCAAAAGCTCACCGTTACCAACCGCCTTCACATGCTCTACCGTGCTACATTACATGTGCGACATCAGTGCGGAAAACCTTAAACTCTTGGTTAGTGCCACCAACCAGTTTAGAAATCCCCTGAGATTGCCACCAAAACCCGGACAAAACATTCAAAACTTGCGCTACCAAAACAGATAGTGTAACCCCAATAATAATTTTTTTAGTTAATAGACTATTTCCGTTGCAAACCATAATACCGAAACCAAATTAACGTCACCTGGACATCACCGTGTAAAGTTAGAACCGGTAGCTCATCCTCGAAAGTTAGAAACAAAATTGTTGCAACCAGTAAGCAAGCAACATAGGTTAATCACATCGCGTCGTTTCTTCATTATCTTCTATAAATTACCAACTTTCACAATTTTCAATCAGCCAAGCCCAAGCCACCATCAAACGAAAAACAACTACATAGGACCTACATATTTCAATCGTCTCAGGCTTCTGTATTGATTCACCACCGCAACTGCAACTTCCAAAGAACTGCAAACCTACACTCCGACAGAGTTTCTAAATGGCCACGTCGCACTAGCACTGCCACGTCGCTCCAAACAAAACAATCTGGTTCTTATTGAACTGCACTCTGTGTGGGTTAGTCAGCAGGCACTCTGCGTAAGTGTGTATATTTTCTCTAAGTGAGAGTGTCAGTAGACAAACTTTTAGTTTATATAGAACATGCGACTTCATCACACTAATGCCTCTGACGTTTCAAAAACCATCACTAAGACAACTCCTTAACCTGGACCAGCTGACTCCGTCTTTAATCACGGAACCCAACCAGTAGCAAATGACGCCCAACGTAAGATGATTGAAAGCATCGTACAATACTAACAGTCTGCCAGCAGAATAAAAAAGCCAAAACAATAACATCAAAACCTGCACCAATGCAGTCTTATCACAGCAACGCCTCCAACGCTCTAAAAACCATCACTATGACAACTCCTAAACCTATACCAGCTGACTCTGTCTTCAATCATGAACCAATAGCAAATAAAACCCCCAAAGTAGAGCAATTGAAAGCATAGTGCATACCTGCAACAAACACCCTAAAAAGAATAAATATCAGAAGAAGACCCGGCAACAAAAACGCCGCAAAAAAGTAAAAACACTTTTGCTTCTACCAGAAAACAGCTGGCAAACCAGAAAACGACTGCCACACTGCTTCTACAGGCCACAACAAGTCAACGCATCTGTTCTAAATCAAACCATCTCCTGGAGGGTGCCGTTAGGTTAGGTTAGGTTAAGTTAGGTTAGGTTAGGTTAAGTTAGGTTAGGTTAAGTTAGGTTATATAATAGTGCTACTGAAAAAGCCTAAAAAAATAAAACTGACAAGACGTTTAGATCTATTTGTCAAATTGACTGTATGGGAAAAATTCTTGAACGCATGTTTGTGGACTGATTGAACCAAACCCTTAAAGATAAAAGAAGCCTGTCAAAAAACCAGTTTGGCTTTAGAAAAAACCACTCAACTTTAATTGTACTGGAAACAATATTCCAAATCTCCAAGAGCAACAGAATAAAAGCGTACAAGAACCGATCATTCATTCTCCTAATAACCTTGGATATCAAAAATGCGTTTAAAACTGCAAGATGGAAAAAAATCCTTAAAACTCTAGAGGAAAAAAGAATCAACAAATATTACGTAAATATGATCGCCAGTTACCTAAAAGAAATGCACAATAAAAAATAAAAGAATTCAGATGTCTTGCGATGTCCCACAGGGCTTCGTACTTGGCCCAGTGCTCTGAAACGTCTTGTACAACCAGATATTGCAAATAAAAATGACCCGAGGCACAAAAATTATTAAGTATGCAGATGATACTGCAATAGTAACAACGGCAAAAAGTAAAGATATCCTCGTGGCAAGCAAGCATAACACGTGATTGAAATAATGATTCAAAAAATCGAAAAAATTGGACTACAACTAGCTGCTCAAAAATCAAAAATTGTGATCCTATATATAGGAAGAAGACTGAAACAGGTCATCCTTAAAATAAAAGAAACAATAATCTAGTACTCAGCTACGCAGTACAAAAAGAATGTAAGCAAACTAAAAAAAAAAAACAAAAAGTGCCATTGCTATGGGTATGCCAAGCATACTGAACCTTGTCTACTAAAGCACTGCAAGTTATAGCAGGTGATGTGCCAATACATCTACAAATACAAAAAAAAAACAACAGTTTTGACAGAAAGAAGAATGGACTGAACCCATATACAAAAGCAGAAACACTAACAAACGTGCTGGAGAGCTATCAAATAAAATAGAATGCTGATACTGGCAATACTTCATGGACCAGAAAACAAATAAAAAACGTTAGCATTTAGATTCAGAAAAAGCACGGGAAAGTAGATTACTTCTTATCGCAGTTTCTTGGAGGGCACGCCACTTTTGGAGCTTATCTCTCCAGATTCAAAATAAGGAAAAACGAGAGATGCACTTACTGTGGCAAGAAGTACACAACTTTCTATTGCCTTCAATGTGAAGAAGAAAGACAGGAAATCAAAAGATATACCAATGAAAGCCTAACAGCGGATAACATAATTGCTCACATGCTAGACGAGAAGTAAAAAAAAAAGAAAGAAAGATCAAACCGTAACAAAAAAAAAAAAAATAAACGCATAAGAAAAAAACGTAAAGAAATGCCTACAAGCTGATTCCATGTATTGAAATTAGAGGTGTTTTTAGTGGGTAAAATCTTTTTGAAAAAAGGAAGAAATCCCACACTATCACAATCAAATAGTGTGCATAAAGCATTTCTACCTTTCAAAAAAAAGGTTAGGTTAGATCAGGCCTTAGATCTTGCATTCCCCAACCACTGCATCATACCTGACGCAACGGGGCTAAGATAGTAAACTATGTCCGTCAAACCTTCGCCCAGTGACCTAACCAACAACCCGCCTGTAGTCCAGTTTTTGTTCCTAGGCCAATTCCTAGGAAGAACAAAACAAGTCGATTTGCACACCCACATTATTAATCCCCATAATTCTTAGACATACCATGAACCCAAAAAACCGCCGTCTGTTGCTACGTCCAACAGACCTAGACTAGCAACAACTTTCTTCTCCTAATTTAATAATTTGCAAAAACATTCAATCTCTAGATAACAATTGGGTGTGTAGGCGGGGCACAACAATTAAAGCTACATACCCACAATCAATAAATTAAGTGTCCTACCCACCCGCCCAACTGTTTGTTATTAAGATTTATCAACTTGTTCCCCATTTTAATGACAAATTACATTTGCAGAAAAAAAAATTCAATGTTTGAATCAGTAATACTTAGGTTGGTGGGCGGAGCACTCCAATTAAAACTACCCGTCCACACCCAATAAACTGCTTACCCCGCCCGCCCACCCAAATAGTTTGGATTTATCAGCCGCCCCACCAAATTAATGACAAATTACATTTGCAGAGAAAAAAAAATCTAATTTCTGGATCACAAACACTTATGTGGATAAGCGGGGCACTCTAATTAACTACCCGTCCGCACCCAATAAACTGCATGCCCTGCCCACCCACCCAACTGTTTGTTATCAAAAAGTTGGATTTATCAACGTTTTCCCCCAATTTGATAAAAAATAACATTCGCATTAAAGGAAAATATTCAATTTCTGAATAACTAACACTTGAGAGAGTGATCGGGACACCGCAACTAAAACTACATGTAAACATGTAACATCAATAAACTGCTTGCACTAACTACCCACTTAAGTGTGTGTTATCAAAAAGTTTAATTTATCAACCAACTCCCCAATTAAATGGCAAATTACATTTGCAGTAAACCAAATCTTATTTTTTGAATTACTAACACCTGTGCGGGTGTGAGGAGCACTCCAAATTTAAACTACTCGTTTGCAATTAATAAACTGCTTGCCCCGCCTACCCACCCAAGTGTTTATTATCAAAAAAATTGGATTTATCAACTTCTTTCTCCCATTAAAAGACAAATTACATTTGCAAAAACAAAAAAATATTCAATTTCTAGATCAACACTTGGGTGAGTGAGTAGAGTACTCCAATTCAAACTATTTGTCCACAATTATTAAAGTGCTTGCCCTGCTTATCCACCCAACTGTTTGTTATTAAGAAATTGAATTTATCAACCTTCTTTCCTATTTAAATGACAAATTACATTTGCAAAAGAAAGAAATATCCAATTTTCTGATCACAAATACTTGGGTAGGTGGGAGCACTCCAATTCAAACTACTTGTCTACAATCAATACATTGTTTAAAAATATTAAATTGCTTGCCCTACCCACTCACCTAAGTGTTTATTATCAAGGAGTTAGATTTAGCAACTTCCTCCCCCAATTTAATAACACTACATTTGAAAAGAAGAGAAATATTCAATATTTAGGATAGGTGTAACACTCCAATGCAAACTACTTGTCCACAATCACTAAACTGCTTGGCCCGCCCACCCACCCAATTGATTGTTAACAAAAAAGCTTGATTTATCAACTTTCTCTTCAAATTTAATAACAAATACATTAACAAAAAAAAAATCATTTGCTGGATCAATAACACTGGGTGGGTGGGCGGGGCACTTCAATTAAAACTAATTGCCTACAATTAATAAACTGCTTATCCCGCTCACTCAACCAATTGTTTGTTATTATGACATTAGATTTATCAACCTCTTTCTCCCAATAAATGACAAATTACATTTGCAGAGATAAAAAATATTTAATTTTTAGATCAATAACGCTTAGGTGGGTGGGCGGGTCACTTCAGTTAAAAGTACGTGTCTCCAATTAATGACCTGATTGCCTCACCCGTCCTCATAAATGTTTGTTATCAAAAAGTAAGATTTATCCTCCTACCCCCATTCCAAATAAAACTATTAGCCCACAATCAATAAATTGAGAGCGCGATAGTAGTTTTGACTGGAGTTTCCGCCCACCCACCCAAGTGTTTGTGAACCAATTTCTTGCTCACAGATAACTGGGTGGGTCAGCGGGGTACAACGTTTAAAGATTACGCGATAGTCGTTTTGAATAGAGTTCCCGCCCACCCACCCAAGTGTTTGTGATCTAATTATTTGAGTACAAACACTTGGATGGGTAGGCGGAGCACGCAGTTCAAAAATTGCGCGACAGTAGTTTAGACTGGAGTTCCCTCCCACCCACCCAAGTGTTTGTAAACCAATTTCTTGCTCACAGACAATTGGGTGGGTAAGCGGAGCACGCAGTTCAATAATTGCGCTACAGTAGTTTTGACTAAAGTTTCCGCTTTTTTTGCTCACAGACAATTGGATGAATGGGCGAAGCACGCAGTTTATTAATTACGCAACATTAGTTTTGACTGGAGTTCCCGCCGACCCACCCAAGTGTTTGTAAACCAATTTCTTGTTTACAGACAATTGGGTGGGTAGGCGGAGCACGCAGTTCAATGATTGCGCTACAGTAGTTTTGACTAAAGTTTCTGCTTTTTTTGCTTACTGACAATTGAGTGAGTGGGCGGAGCACGCAGTTTATTAATTACGCAACACTAGTTTTAACTGAAGTTCCCGCCCACACACCCAAGTGTTTGTGATCTAATTTTCTGCTCAAAGACAATTGGGAGGGTGGGCGGGGTACGCAATTTATTAATTACGCAATAGTAGTTTTGACTGTCGTTCCCGACCACCCACCCAAATGTTTGTAAACAAATTTTCTGCTCACAGACAATTGGGTGGGTGAGCGGAGTACGCAGTTTATTAATTACGCAACACTAGTTTTGACTGGAGTTCCCGTCCACCCACCCAAGTGTTTGTGATCTAATTTTCTGCTCACAAACAATTGGGTGGGTGAGCGGGGTATGCAATTTATTGATTACGCAATAGTAGTTTTGACTGTCGTTCCCGCCTACCCACCCAAAAGTTTGTGAACTAATTTCTTGCTCACAGATAACTGGATGGGTCAGCGAGATACAAAATTTATTGATTACGCGATAGTAGTTTTGACTGGAGTTTCTGCCTACCCATCCAAGTGTTTATGATCTAATTATTTGAGTACAAACACTTGGGTGAGTGGGGGAGGCACGCAGTTCAATAGTTGCGCGACAGTAGTTTTGATTGGAATTCCCGCTCACCCACCCAAGTGTTTGGAAACCAATTTCTTGCTCACAGACAATTGGGTGGGTGGGCGGGGTACGCAATTAATTGATTACGCAATAGTTTTGACTAGAGTTCCCGCTCACCCACCCAAGTGTTTGTAAACTAATTTTCTGCTCACAGACAATTGGGTGGGTGGGTGGGGTACGCAATTTATTGATTACGCAATAGTAGTTTTGACTGTCGTTCCCGCCCACCCACCAAAGTGTTTGTAAACTAATGTTCTGCTCACAGACAATTGGGTGGGTGAGCGGAGTACGCAATTTATTGATTACGCAATAGTAGTTTTGACTGTTGTTCCCGCTCACCCACCCAAGTGTTTGTGATCTAATTTTCTGCTCACAGACAATTGGGTGGGTGGGTGGAGCACGTAGTTTAATGATTGCGCTACAGTAGTTTTGATTGGAGTTTCCGCCCACCCACCCAAATGTTTGTGAAAAATTTTCTTGCTCACAGACAATTGGGTGGGTGAGCGGAGTACGCAGTTTATTAATTACGCAACACTAGTTTTGACTGGAGTTCCCGCCCACCCACCCAAATGTTTGTAATCTAATTTTCTGCTCACAAACAATTGGGTGGGTGAGCAGGGTATGCAATTTATTGATTACGCAATAGTAGTTTTGACTGTCGTTCCCGCCCACCCACCCAAGTGTTTGTAAACTAATTTTCTGCTCACAGACAATTGGGTGGGTGGGCGGGGTACGCAATTTCTTGATTACGCAATAGTAGTTTTGACTGTCGTTCCCGCCCACCCACCCAAATGTTTGTAAATTAATTTCTAGCTAACAGACAATTGAGTAGGTGGGCGGGGTACGCATTTTATTGATTACGCAATAGTAGTTTTAAATTGAGTTCCCGCTCACCCACCCAAGTGTTTGTGATCTAATTTCTTGCTCACAGACAATTGGATGGGTGAGCGGAGCACGCATTTTATTAATTATGCAACACTAGTTTTGACTGGAGTTCCCGCCCACCCACCCAAGTGTTTGTGATTTAAATTTCTGCTCACAAACAATTGGGTGGATGGGCGGGGTACGCAATTTATTGATTACGCAATAATAGTTTTGACTGTCGTTCCCGCCCACCCATCCAAATGTTTGTAAACTAATTTCTTGCTTACAGACAATTGAGTAGGTGGGCGAGGTACGTATTTTATTGATTACGCGATAGTACTTTTAAATAGAGTTCTCGCTCACCCACCCAAGTGTTTGTGAACCAATTTCTTGCTCGCAGATAACTGGGTGGGTACAAAATTCATTGATTACGCAATAGTAGTTTTGACTGAAGTTCCTGCCCACCCACCCAAGTGTTTGTAATCTAATTATTTGAGTACAAATACTTGGGTAGGTAAACGGGGCACGCAGTTCAATAGTTGCGCGACAGTAGTTTTGACTGGAGTTCCCGCCCACCCACCCAAGTGTGTTTGTGTATCAATTTCTTGCTCACAAACAATTAGGTGGGTGAGCAGGGTACAAATTCATTGATTACGCAATAGTAATTTTGACTGGAGTTCCTTCCCACCCACCCAAGTGTTTGTGATCTAATTATTTGAGTACAAACACTTAGGTGGGTAGGCGGGCACGCAGTTTTATAGTTGCAGGACATTAGTTTTGACTGGAGTTTCCGCCCACCCACCCAAGTGTTTGTGAACCAATTTCTTGCTCACAGACAATTGGGTGGGTGAGCGGGGTACGCATTTTATTGAATACGCGATAGTAGTTTTGACTGGAGTTCCCGCCCACCCACCCAAGTGTTTGTGATTCATTTTTTTGCTCACAGTTCAATGATTGCGCTACAGTAGTTTTGACTGAATTTCTCAAATTGTTATCCAATTTAATTACAAATTACATTCGCAGAGAAAAAAAGTTATGGGTGGGTAGGCAAAGCATTATACTAGTTAAAAATATTTGTCTACAATCAATAAACTGCTTGACCCACCCGCCCACCCAACTGTTTATTATAAAGAAGTTAGATTTATCAATCTGTTCCTCAATTTAATGACAAATTACGTTTGTAAAGAACTGTTTGTTGTTAAAAAGTTGAATTTATCAACCTCCTTCCTTCATTAAATAACATATTACATTCGAAGGAAAGAAAAGTATTTAGTTTCTGGATCACTAACACATGTGGGTAGGCGGAGCACTCCAATTATAACTACTTGCCCACCATTAATAAACTTTGTGCCCCGCTCACCCACCAAACTGATTGTTATAAAAAAGGTGGATTTATCAATTTGTTCTCCAAATTTAATGACAAATTACATTTGGCAATTGGGCTCCTTATAAAAAGCCGGCTCTGTCATAAAAAGTTCTTGAACTGTCAATAAAGTTATAAAATGTTGCTGAACTAAGAGAGTTGACTGTTTTTTTATTAAACTGGCAGTTGACATATCATAATGCAAGTTTGTAAAATAGCTGACAGTTGTTTTATCGAGTTGACAGTTTACAGTTTATATAAGAATAATTAATAAAATAGCACGTGCAAACAAAAGTACAAAAATAATTAAAACATCACAAATGTTAATAAATCTCCAAGATCAAAACAATTCCCGAGATAATTTACATCATAACTTAAACACTTTATAGCTGTCAAAATTGCAAATTGATTCGAATTGAAATGCGCATGCATTGCATCTCGTAAACTATTTCGGTATGTGATTAATCCCGCACGCGCGTAAATATAAACACGGATATGGGGCATATTGCTAAATGGATTTTATTTCTGGCGCTCACCTGAACAGCCTCCGATGCAGATAGGAATGTCTATTCTTTGGAACTCTTGCGATAACAATTTCAACATTGTCACACCGGATGGATCTATGTAACTTAGAGCGGAGAAGTCTAACACCAAACATTTTATATCTGTACTCGACCTGTTGCTCAGCTTCTCTAATTTTGCTTTCAAATTTGATATTGATGATGTGTCGGTTAGTTTACATTCCTAAAAAAAATAGTTAAAAGTTTCTATATTCATCAATTTGTGTAAAGTAAGTAACAAAACAGCAAGTGTAAATAAAATAAAAAATGCAAATACAACAAATGTAATTGTATAAATAAATAAAACAAATTGCATAATTAACTTCAAATAACGCAAAAAAATAAATTAAAATTCGTTACACAATACAGACCACTTTAGACAACTTTTCCATCTTCTCTCTAAGTTTTAATTCCTTTTGTGGATTAATATCAATGTTACTATACAAAGCAGATTTGAAGAAATTCTTTGAAGCAAAATTAATACTGCCTTGATAATGGAAAATTTTAATGTACTGCAACTCTTTAACCTATAACAAATATTTTATTTCATAAAACAATTATCAAAATTAAAAATTACTTACCCCTTTATATCTGTTGACATCTAAATACAAATCGGTATGAGGGACCCATCCAAGTAAACATGTGTATGGTTTCATGCCTAGTACAAATATGGTTATTAAAGACATAGCGATACCAACCATAAGACCTATATCAATAGCTACAAATGTAACTACACTGAATGTAACAAACCAAACGAATGCGTCTAGTTTGCTTAGTGACCAGAACATGAAGAAATCTTTGACTTGCATTAACATTCCTTTTAGACTGACAAGGATTACACTTGCTAAAATACACTGCAAAGAAAAAACAATTAATAAACAATATTTAAGTTTAAATTGAAATAGTATAAAGTATAAATAAAGTATAAATTAGATATAATTCTTACCCTAGGTAGTTGTTCAAAATAAGGTCCAATCCATGTTAAAACAATAACTAAAATTCCGCAAGACACTAACGAAACCACTTGCGTTTTACCACCCACATTTACTTGTATTGTGGTTCTTGATAATGATGCTGTAAATGGCATGCAGGAAAAGAATGAACCTACTAAATTTCCAGCACCCTAAAATAGATTATATTAATTAAAATATAAAATTAAAATAATCAACCTTACTTGTGCTAGAAGTTCTTGATTGGCATCAACTTCATAATTAAATTTTTGTGCAAATATTAAACCCATTGATAAGGAAACTGTATACGATACAATTGCTATCATTATGCAATCCATCCATATATCACCTATTAAATCAAGAGGAGGTATCCTAGGTCCTGGTAAGCTAGAAAACATAAATAATTTATATTTGTTTCATTTATTTGTAAAATATTGAAATTGAATTAATCAAATTTTTGTTTACGTTTTACTTACCCACTAGGTATTTCTCCAATTACTTTAACAGCATAATCATCATGCAAATTCATTCCCAATGAAACAACAGTACCGATAACGATTGCAATAAGTTCAATAGGAATTGGTAATTTACATCTTTTAGCTACTCGAGGCTGTAATTAATATTTTTTTATTAAAACTAAATTAAATTATTAAATTTTATCTTACCTTTAACAATTCATTATTCAAGTAAGTGATGATTATAGTGATAACGGATATGATCAACGTGGTATTATTAGTGTTTCCCAAATTCATGATTACATTTTTGCAAGTCTAAAAATAAATAAATACAAATTTATTGATTTGAATCAGCCAGCAAATGTTTTCCATTAATCTCAACAAATCGTCTAAATTAATTAAAAGTGACTTTTTAATGGATCGCATTATAAACAACGGTTTGGATGCGGGCCAGAAATGTACGTTGTTGTTAAATAATATTATCATTGATTGGAATTGAAATAGATCATATAAATATTATTTTTATAGGATGGAATTCCAATGATTAATGATAATCAATCATGAATTAAATTTCTCTTCCTGCTTGATTGATTTCATGCCATTTAATTGATACAATTTTGTTGTGTTATATTAAAATATATGCTTACTAGAATGTTGACAAATAATCCTTTTTCCTTTGGTAGGGACAATCCAAATACATCTTTGATTTGTGATACGAATACGTGTATAGCAGCACCTGTTGTGAAACCGCTTACTAAAGTTTCGGATAAGAGTGTACTAACTATGCCCAATCGGAAGATGTACATTAAAATCTGAAAAAAAAAATACAATTTTATTGCTAAAGTTAGTTTTATTAAATTAGCATAAAATAGTAAAAATTATAAAAAAAATTAGATTTTTATCAATTTTAAATTGCAACCATAGCCGGCTTTCTCTATAAGAGTGATCGATCAAAAATAAAATTAACAATTTATATTTAAAGCAAGTCATATGTCAGTTAGGGCCGCTTTTACAACCGTCGGATAAACTAATCCACAGTTATACCTAGTTTAACACGCAAAGCATTTTACAAATGCTAAGTTAGTTTATTCTCTAGGATAACCTATTAAAACGTCAATTGTACCGTAAATTATTTATAAGCAAATTTATATTGTCTTCTCTATAACGTAAATATGTTTAAATCAGATAGTGACAACAAAAAGACAAAAATTGGAGCAACAAACCTTACTTTTTTCCTTATTTATTTTTACTAATATGATATGTGCGGCGCTTACGAGGTTATGTGCGTTATACTAGGTATAACTACTGCTTCGAGCACCGGATAAGTTAACCCCGGGTTATTCCCCTCCAAATCCTAACTATGCTTTAACTGGGGGTTGTAAAAGCGGCCGTAATACACTTTCTCAAAATGTTGATTATTGATTTGTCAAACTGACAATTTACTGAAAGATTTGTTGAGAAAAAAATTATCAGTTTAAATGTAAGACAGTTATATGGTTTGTCAGACAGTTAAAAATTGATTTGAGAAACTGACAGTTGACAGTTTGTATGTACAACAGATTTGTCAAAAAAGAAAGTGCTATGCTACTGATTTTTTTGAGCCCCACCACCAAATATTGAAAAAACTCATTTAAGCTTTAGAAAAAACTACAATTTTCTTATTTTTTTACCTACCTTAAGTTTTGAAATAAACGCCGGGTAGAAGAAAAAGAGCGGTGCCCTGTAGACCCACAGTCAAATATGTATTCCAACTGTCAAAAAGTATTCAAACTGCATCAAATGACTCTTAAACTGTCAAACATGCTATTAAATTCTCAAACAAAAATATTAATCAACCAAACCAATCTGTTAAAAACTGCTAATATCAAACATCAAAAATGTTCTGCAACAATCAAACTGTCAAAATTTATTTCAACTGCACCAAATTACTCCGAAAGTGTCAAAAATAATCCTAAATTTCTAAAAACTGTAAAAAATATTAATTAACCAAACCCATCTGCCAAAAAAGTCAAAAATAATTCTCAAAAACTATAAAAAATATTCTACAACTAAACCTGACTGTCAAGTTACTCCTAACCTGTCAAAAATGTTCCTATATTACTAAAACTGTCAAAAATGTTCCTAAATTTATAAAAAGTGTCAAAAATATTAATCAACCAAACTGGTCTGTCAAAAAAAACAAACATCAAAATTGTTCTACAACTACCAAACTGTCAAAAGGTATTTAAACTGCACCAAATTGCTCTTAAACTAACAAAAATGTTCCTAAATTCCTTAAAACTGTCAAAAATTTTAATCAACCAAACCCATCTGTCAAAAAGTGTTTAAACTGAACCAAGTATCTAAACTGTCAGAAATAATTATTAAAAACTGTAAAAAATTGTCAACAACCAAACCTAACTGTCAAAAAATGCTAACATCAATTATCAAAAATGTTCTGTAGCTACCAAACTGTCAAAATGTATTCAAACACCCAAAAGTTACTTACTAAACTGTCAAAAATGTTCCTATATTTTTAAAAACTGTCAAAAATGTTTTTAGATTTTTAAAAACTGTAAAAAATGATTTTAAATTCCTAAAAACTGCCAAAAATATTAATCAACCGAACACATTTGCCAAAAAGTGTTCAAACTGAACCAAGTAACTCCTAAACTGTCAAAAATAATTTTCAAAAACTGTAAAAAAACATTCAACAACCAAACTGTTAAAAAATACTAACATCAATTATCAAAAATATTCTGTAACTACCAAACTGTCAAAATGTATTTAAACTGCCCAAAGTTACTCCTAAACTGTCAAAAATGTTTCTAGATTTCTAAAAATTGATAAAAATATTCAACAACAAGTGTCATAACAGTTCTCAAAGTACACCAAACTGCCAAAAATGTTTATACACATTCTTAAAATATTAATAAACAAAAAAGTATTAGTAAGCGGTTTATAATGTTTAAAAGTTTGTAAACTATCAAATGTTCTTATATTCCCAAAAACTGTCAAAAATATTTAATAACTGATAAAAATACTTCTAAAATGACAAAAACGTTATACATCTGTCAAATTTTTTTCCAAACTTTAAGAAAAAAATTCTGATTCTCAAAATATCAAAATACAAAAAAATGTTAAAAACCTAACCTAACCTAACCTAGCTCAAGTATTAAAAATATCAAATGTTTCTACCAAAAACATCAAATTATGGTCAATATATCATAATGGTAATCTCTAAACTGTCAAAATTTTCTCAAACTATCAAATTGTTCAACTGTCAAATTATTCCCCAAAGTACAAGAATGTTTTCCAAAATATTGATGGTTGTGTTTGTTTAGAAGCGTACAGCTTCGCTTTTCCACCTAGTGCAGTAGCAAAGTGTCCCAATAGGGTTTAGTACGTGAGTATCTTATTTACCAACAAATCAAAGAGTTGCTAGCATCAAGCAAAAGTCAAGCAAATACTGCGCACTTGTAGTAATAATCAAAAAAAAGTTATAAAACCACCAAAAACAAAGTAATCAAACTCTCTAAGATCAAGAAAATCCTAAAAAACTTTGGAGAAGTCAAGATAAACCTCACTACAGATTTATTATTGGCAAATACCCATGCAAAAGACGCACAAGCCTCTAACCACCTTTGCCGCCCCCAATAGAAGCACATACCAATTTAAGGCAATGCCGTTCAGATTAAAAATGCCCTAGCAACATTCCAGAAGATGATGTCGCAGGTGCTGGCTAGCTTGCTTAAAAATGCGTCATGGTGTACCTGGATGACATTATGGTGTATTCTAATGACAAGAACAAACACTGAGCTTACCTACATTTGGTATTCAAAAAGCTGCAAGAACATGAGTGCGCTGCAACCTAGCCAAATGCAATCACAGCAATCACCTCAAATTAATCCGCAACTAGTCCAAACCCAACACCAAAAATTCTTCTTTAGCACATGACTTTGCTAAGATAGCAAACTCGCTGATGACCATGCAAACCTTGCGGTAGACAACAGACAAACGACACCTCAGCTACATTTGACTAGCACAAACAATCCATTGACCAACCCCTCAAGTTAGCAAAGCCAAAGCCTAACTTACGTATTTTACAAACTAATGCAAGCTACGGAAGCTTTGGCGCAGAACTGTATTAATAAAATAAGCTCAAGAAAAATAAGATAGCGCAACCGACAGACCCGCTTTCATTCTAATAAAAGACATGGCGGCCCATCGTCAAAAAATATCGCTTGTATTTTAAAAATAAGGTTTTAAACTAAAAACAAACAACAAGACATTTGTGTGGTTAAACACATCCACTGACGCCAAGTCAAAATTCATCAGGTAGTTATTAATTGTAGAAGACTTCAATTGTACACACCTGGAGTCGCTTTATTCAGTTTCCAAAAAGACAGTAGAAAGCTGATGCTGCCCAAAAACCTCCAATTATCAAACAAGAAACCATTCAGACACTGTACAACTGGATAAGTCAACAACATTGTCAAAAATAGTCATGCGTTTCAACGCAAGTGCCTCCAAACCCAAAACATGATTAAAAAATACAAAAAAACGGCCACCGATCCAAAAAATCCCGCTCATATAGACCTAAGATATCAAATGAGCCAAAACAGCAAATTGTATCGCACCGGACTCGGCTGGACAAAAAGAGCTGCTAAAGCATTTTATTTCATTTCAGGACAGAACAAAACGGCAAGGATGTACGCACATTTGTATTTGTGTCCGCACTAAAACAAGCGCACAACATCCGCCAGTCGTTCAAAAACTGCAAACAGAAGAAAAGCTGTAGAAAAAGGTAATCATTTTGATGTCACTGACGCAGTTTAGCGGTGAAAATGCTCCCACCATACCACACTTATGCTTGCCAAGCTAAAGAAAAGTATTTGGATAATCTGTTTTCGTTGGCTGTATACCACAACAATAGACGAACCAACTCAACTACCAGCCAACGTCCAAGTTACATGCTCCTATAATAGGATCTCCATCAACCAGAAAGTTAGAACAAAAATGCAAAACCTCCAAAAGAAGCTCCAGGAATAAAAACCACAAAGGAAGCCTCAAAGCACATTGTAGCGAACGCTTAAAAAAATGTGGAAAAATTGTTACGGCCGCTAAACATGCCCCACACTCAGATACTCCCAGTGAGTCAGTATAAACGTAAGTCTAGTGACATTGTACAATGCCGCTGTTGCCATCAAAACCTGGCGCAATACGCCTCATCCGTTTGGCTTATTCCCTTGCATCTCCTAGTGTAAAAAACTAAAAACAAAACTAAAAACAGTGTTCCCAGACATAGAAGTGGTACAATAATATTATCTCACTACGACCAATATCATTAGGCAGGAAAATCCATGGTCCCAGTAGATAATAAACTTGTAGAAATTCAAATAGTAGCTCTATTTAGTCGGTAAGCGCTTGTGAGAGCAAATCTGGCACAAACAAGTTTTTAAGAAAAAAAAAATTCTAAATAATTTTTCAGCTTTAATTTTTAATATTTTGTAACAAGTTTTTGTTTACATTAGTTTATTTCTTATTTACACAAACTGTTAAAGTTTGAATAAAAAAGTCTTCGGGAAGATAGTTTTTTAAGATTCTTTAGATGTTTAACCTTTGGGCACTTTTTAATTTTTAAGTAAATCTATTTTTTTTTGTTATTTCTTTTTGTGGAAAATTTAATTTGAAAACTTTTCAGTGTCTTGATAAATTTTGATCAGATACACGGTTTTTGAGAAAATCAAGTCAAAGGTAATAATTTCTTAAAAATAATAAAAAATATAATTCATAAACGTCACAAACTGTTTGAGTGTAATTGTTTTATTTATTAAAAAAAACAAAAAAAAAAAAAATTTAATTAAATTAAAAAAAAAAAAAAATTAAAATAAATAAAAAAATCAAATATAATAATTTTTTTATATAACATAAAAACCAAAATATTTTTGTTTTATATAACTGATGCAACAAACGTAAATCCACTCATCCACCACACCGTGCGTTTACATTGTATATTAATTAACACTAATTCATTTCAAAAACGACCAACGCCGTCAAATCACCGCATCATTTTACTGGAAAAAAATTAACGCTGCGCTTGAATTAGTCCGGTCTGTCTTATCCTCTCGCATCAGCACGTTTCAACCCGCTATCGTTCCCGCGCGCGTAATGTGTCCTGCATACAACCCTAAGGCTTAACCAGCTATTATAATCTTTGAAATCATTTACAGTTATTGTACTACTCAGTGGCGGATCTATAATTTTTGGGAAACGGCTTGTCAAAATCTTATAGATTGATAAATCTGTACCAAATCAGTCAAATTGTTTAGTAAACTGCCAATAACCTACTACGTCTATCAAAAAGTTACTAAAACTGTAAAACAAGTTACAGTAATAGTTTATGTTGGTATATAGCAGATCTGTCAAATAGCATTCTAAACTATCAACAAAACATTAGAACTATGTCAAAAGTAGTCCAAAGATACTTCATTTGTCAAAAATTGTATTATATACTTTCAAAAAATTTAGGTACATTTGACAAAAAGTGACTAAACTGTCAAAAATATTACAACATGTGTCAAAAACTATCATATAGTTTTTAGCAATGCTTATCGGCATAAAACAATTAAATTGTTTTTTAAACTGTCAAAAATGTTACTACATCTGTCAAAAAGTTACTAAAACTGTTAAACAGTTTACAGTAATATCAGTAATATCATTATTTGGCAGGAACGTATTAGATTTGTCAAATAATAATAAAAAAACGTACAATTTTGTAACTTTTTGTATTTTTGTAACACTATCCTGATTTTGAAATAAACATCAAGGAGCCTCCTGTGCGCCTTTGGAGGCCTTTACGTATTACTGGCCCTTGTTTACTTGCATTACTTGCCTGATATAAGCCCAAATTTCAGTGCACAAAGCATACTCTCAACAGTTGTTACGTATAATACCTCAATGCTTAACACATAGCCCCAAGGGATCAAATGCCAGTGTACAACCGCAACTCTGGCAACTGCCAAATACCTCAATGACTTGTGCTTTCTTTTACACACATCTAAGACTCACTATGTGTGAATAACCTCAGATAGATTTTTACATTTTTTTACATATTTTTAATTTTTTTTTTTAATTTCTTAAATAAAATTATATTTTTTTAAATATATATAACTTTTTTATTTATTTTTCTCTATCGGCCAATGTGTAAATAACGTCAGAGAGTTTTTTACATTTCCTTAAACTTTCTTAGTTTTTTTTTTAATTTTCTTAAATATTTTTAAATTTTTATAAACTTATTACTTTTTAAATATCTTAAATTTTCATCGTTTTTCTAATAAAATTTTTATAAATTTGTTTTTTAAATTATCTAGAATTTTTTTTTTTTTAATTAACGATTTTCGTTATCATTTTATTTTTTTATATTGTTCTTAATTTCTTAATTTTTTAAAATCATCAATGCCAAAGTTTGAATAACCACTGATATTTTTCTACATTTCTTTAACTTTTTTATTTTTTTTAAATTTCTTAAATTTTAACTTTCTTAATTTTTTTAACTTTTTTAAATTATTTTAATTTTTATGTGTTTTTAAATTTCTTTTAACGTTTTATTTTCTTAATTTTTTTTCTAGACACGTTCTTTATTAATTTTCTTAAATTTTCTTATTTTTTCTTGTAAAAAATATTTTATTTTTTTAGTATTTCTAAATTTTTATAGATATTAAATAATGCATTAAAAAGACAATTTATGATAAAGATAATATTATAAGATAAGTTTTTGTGTTAAATTTATGCAATAAAAAAGATGTTTTGTGCATAATCTCTAATAAAAAAAATTTTTGAGCAATTTATGATAAATTTCTTGAATTAAATCAGTTTTTTGTACTAATTTATAATTTTTTTGAGATAATTTTTTTTTTATGAAATCAGTTTTTGTAGTCTTTTTATCAAATAATTAAGGTTTCTGCGCAATTCATGATAAATTTTATAAAATAAATCATTTTATGCATAGACACACATGCGCAATTTTGATAAAATAGTTTTTTTGCTCATTCTTCGTAATAAAAAAGTTTTCTGTATTAATTTCATAAAATTAAAAAAAAAAATTATAATAAATTTAATACTATAAACAGCAGCACAATAAGTGCTAATTTTATGCAAAAAAAAGTTTTGTATTATATAAGAAAAATAAGTATTTTGTTTTAATTCTGCTTATTTTATATAATAAATGGGTTTTCTTTGCATTTTATATTATATTTAATAAAATAAACTAGTTTTTAGTGCTAATTTTATACTATAAATAATTATTAAATTATTTATTGAGCAAATTTTATGCAATAAAAAAGTTTACCTGCAATAAATCAGTATTTTGTTGGATTTATGATGAATTTTTTGTGCAAATTTAGTGCATTATATGAGTTTTCTGCGTAATTTATAATAAATTTTATGACATAAATTATTTTTAGTGCTAGTTGAATGTAGTTAATAGATTTTTATGCGCAACTTACAATAATTTTTTTTTGCAATAAATTTGTTTATTTATTTTTATTATATAATATTAATATAGCAATAAAAGTTTTTTGCGCAGTTTATAATGATTTTCTTGAGTAAAATTAGTTTTTTGTGCAATAAAAAGGATTTCTGTTTGATTTCAAATAAATTTTAAACTATATATTATAATTATAACTATATAGATTAAGTATAAAATAACAAAATTTAAAATTTCCAAAACTTTAATTTATGTTTTCAACTTTACATTGCTTAATCATGTTTGTACTTTGATATAGATCAATAAAGTTTAACTTAAATAAGCTAAAACTACATAGATTAAGCATAAATGTAAAAACTTCAATTTTTTAAAATTTAGATTGTTTTAAACTTATAACTGTACTTTGAATTTAATGATCCAGAAAGCACAATTGTTGGTATTGAAATTTTAACCTATATTATTAGCTAAAATTACACAGAATAAGTATAAATTGTAAAAAATCAAATTATGAAATGAATTAATAATTTATTCAAAATCAGTCAATCGAATCACAGCAACTAGATGGCAAACCAGTCTTTCGTTTGATTATTTAAAAAAATCAAATTTCTAATATTTAGATTACTTTTTTAACTTTTTATATTGCAACTCATAATTTACTTTACAGGCCTAATTTACATACATAGATTAAGTATAAAACATCAAAATTTTAAATTTCAATATTTGTAACTTTTTATTGCAACTCTAATGTACTTTGCATTTAAAAAGTTATATAACCAACAATTATTCAACAATTATGCGTATATTTACCTGATAAATAGCACAGACAAACGTCACAGCGGTAGCTACTTCAATGGGTGTGTAGGCTATTGTATCGAGATTTTCTATTCCTTCTCCATTACTGTGCTCTAGGACAACTTTTCCAACCATTAGGCATACAACAGCAAATGTACCTAAATTAAAGAAAAATAATATACATGCACATTACTCTTCTACAAAGCTACATTTCAAATTTCAAATCATTCACAAATCCCCCTATTGAATTAATAAATAAAAATATTTTTGTTTTGAACAAAATTCTTGGCTAAGAATTATTACACAATATATTTTAATACATTAACAATACGATAGAAATAGCAATTCTTTCATTGCGGTCGCCAAAGAAAATAAGATCATATAAATCTAAAATTTGTAACGCCTGAAAAATATTTCGTGTTGTGATTAATGATTGGCGTGGTGTCATATATTCCCAGAATAAAAAATATAATGAAAATATTTGTGGTATTTGTCTTTAATTTATATACTGCTCGATCTATTTTGGAAGTTTGGAATCTCATCAAAATATCCGTCTGGAAAACATTAATTATTGATAATGCTGGTACCAAACAAATATTTATTTTGGTTTTGATTAATCTTTAATTTAGCAGATTCTAATCTTAGTATACTTTTTTATTCAAGAGGTTTAGAAATGTAGCAATTTTGATTTGCAATCTAATATTGTCCTAAACTACAAATAGTAAATTTTTTTAATTATCCAAAAAATATAAAAAAATATTTAAAGTTATTTAATACATTGTTGTTCATAATGATGTTTTTTTTTTTTTTTTTTTTTAGGACGTAGTGAGTTGTTTGGCTCTCAACAAGTGGCCCTTAAGAATAACTTACGCATGGTAATACCTTCCGGTTTTCTTCTCTGCGCAAATCCTGTTGTTTTAATGTCCCTGTCTAAACTAACCTACATTTGGTGCTAGTTTGAGGCGGGCTGGTTTTTGCTTCGCGGATTTTCACGCATCATCTGCGGCACGCATGCTGTCCCCGGCCCCTCTCTCCCTATAGCCCCTACCTTTGTCTGTCTCTTTATATTCTTCTATTGTCAAACTCTTCAATTTTTTTTTTTTGTACACTTGTTGCAAATTTTTTTAACGCCCTCCATTTATTTTCATCTTTTAAGCATTTGTTAATGATTGTTCTTTTATCCACTTTGCTTTCTAGTATATATTCTAGTTTTTTTCTATCTTCCTCCCACGCCTCGCATTCTACTAGAGTGTGTTCTGCGTTATCGTGTGTTTCTTCCTGACAAAATGTACACCTTTCTTCTTCATTTATTTTTTTAATTTTTTGCAAGAATTTTCCAAATGCTCCGTGCCCGGTCAGTATTTGTGTTGTATAATAACACGTCTCGGGTTTCTTCTCTACCCATTCTTTTATGTCTGGGATTAATTCTCTCGTCCATTTCCCCTTTTCTCCTGTATCCCATTTTCTCTGCCATCTTTCCATAGTCTTCTCTCTTGCTCTTATCTTTGCTTCTTTTTTACTCGTTCCTTCTTTTACAAGTTTTTTTATTTCTATTCTTTCCTCCACCATCATATCCGCGGGAGGTGTTGCCGCAATTACCTCTACTGCCTCTTGTGACACTGTTCTGTAAGCTCTACAAATCCTTAGCGAGCTTGCTCTTGTGGCTCCTCTTACTTCCTTTCTGTTTTTCTTTGTTTTCATGGCTTCTCCCCATGTTTCTGCGGCGTACAGCAATTTGCTTCTTGCTGCCGTTGCTATTAGCCTTCTGCTTTCTTCTCCTGGACCTCCGTTGTTTGGCATAAGTCTACCAAGCTTTCTCTCAATTTCCTTTGTTCCAATGACCGCTTCCTTAACCTGTTCATTCCATCCCTTTGCTTCGAGTGTCACTCCAAGGTATTTGATTTTTTTCCCTATGGTTATCTCTTGATCTCCCACCTGTATCTTACCTGTTCCTCTATTATTCCTCTTAGTCGATAGCCATGCCGCCTCAGTTTTTTGTGTTGCTAGTTTTAAGCCCTTACTTCTCATCCATATTTGTATCATATCAATTGCCAGCTCTAATCTTCCTTTTAGTACTTCTATTTCTACGTCTCTACCTACTACTGCTATGTCGTCCGCAAATGCTGTTATTGACACGCCTTCCGGCATCTTCATTCGAAGTAACTCGTTATAGACAAGGTTCCACAGTTTTGGTCCCAGTGCTGAGCCCTGCGGTACCCCTCTAGTAAGTTTGAATCTTCCATTTTTGGTCACTAGATTTCTGTCCTGTAAGTAGCTCCATATAATCTTGATTGTTTTTCTGTTCAGTTCTTTCTTCTTTGCCGCCTCTATAATTGCTGCCCATGATACGCTATTAAACGCGTTCTGTATGTCCAACGCTATCATTACACAGTGTTGTCTTTTCCTCTGCGTTCCGCTGTTTGCTTCTTTTGCTATTGCTTTCACTTTTTCAATAGCTCCTAAGGTTGTTTTTCCTTTGGTAAATCCGTATTGTTCTTTTTCCCATCCTCCTTTTTTTTCTATTTCTTGTTCTATTCTCCGTACAATAACTTTTTCCATTATTTTAGCCAGTGTGTTGATTAAACATATTGGTCTGTATGATGTTGCTTTTCCTGCTTCTTTTTTTTTCTCAATCAGTACCAGAGTGGCTTCTTTCCAACATCCTGGGAAAGTTCCTTCTTTTAGGCACCTGTTGATTATTTGAGTTATTTCTATCTCGTTTCCGTCTAATGCTGCTTTAACAATCTCTGTTGTTATTTCGTCCGGACCTGGTGCTTTGTTGTTAGGCAATTCTTTTATGATCTCTTTGATCTCTTCCACTGTTGCCATAACTGTTGCTTCTTCTTCTTTTGTTTCTGGTTCTTCTACTGGTTCTCCCTTTGGAAATAGTTTTTTAATTATGACCTCTTCTTCTTCGTCTTCTTTTAAGCAGATTCCTTTTGTTCTTCCACCCAATTTGTCCATCACTATTTTGTACGGTTTTCCCCAAGGATCCCCATCTATAGATTCTATCATTTCTTTCCAGCATCTTTTTCTGCTATCCCTAATTGCCTTTTTTAAAATTTTTCTGTCGTTTTTTAGTTTCTCTTCTATTTCCTCTGTGTTCTCTCCTCTTCTTCTCAGCCTTTTGATTTTCCTCGCTGTTTGTATTGTGTTTTTCCTGCATTCTTTTATTTCCTCACACCACCAGTATGGTCCTTTTCGTCCGCCTTCCCTGTACCTAGGAATTGCTTCCTCCGCCGCTTTTCTCAGTTTTTCTGAGTACCTCTCGCATCTTTTCTCAATATTTTCGTTTTCTGTCACTTCTTCTGTTTCCATGCCTCTCTTTATCTTTTCTTTGTCCATTCTTCTTACGTTCCATTTACCTTCTCTCGTGTGTTCCTGTTTTCCTTTCTCCTTTGTATTGTATTGTATATGTTTATGTAGACTCAGTGATTCTTCTTCAGTCACGGTCCATTCATTTATTATTTTTGCCATTTCCCACGTTGCTATGGTGATGTCAATATGCGATTTTGAGCTTCCTCTTACAAACGTCGGTTTGTCTCCATTGTTGCAGATTGTAAGATTTAACCCTGCTATCATCTCCTCTAAGATTTTTCCTCTTAAATCGTTCTTGTAGCCTCCCCATCTCGGTGATTTTGCGTTGAAATCTCCTCCTACAATAATTTTTTTGTTTTTCTGTTTTCTTAAACTTCTTTCTAATTCTTCTATCCACTCTCGATAGTATTCCAGACCGCAGTTTGGGCTAATATAACAGCTGTATACTATCATGCTTTGTACTTCTGCCCACACTATTCCTTCTTTTGGTGTTCCCCATCTTTCCACCTTGTCCCTACACTTCCCCCTAGCTAAAATTGCTGCATCTGTTCTTTTGTCTCTTATCCACTTACCATTTAGTTTGTTTTTATTAGGTTCACTCACTAGCACTAGGTCTATTTCCTCTCTCTCCGCTGTTGCTATTAGTAAATCGTGAGCCTCTCTTCCCCTCCCTATGTTTATTTGTATAAACTTATACATTATGTGATACTATTTTTTCCTCCTGTTCTCTCCAGTTATCTGGGTTGTTGTCCTCCATATTCTTCTTTGTTTTCCTCATTTCTTTTTTCTTTGTAGCTGGACATCTTTTCTCTCCCGTTCTGTGTCCTAATACTTTGCATTCAATGCAGTATTCTTTGTTTCTGCATTCGGCAACCTGATGTCCCTCCTTTCCGCATTTTATACATAGCGAAGACCTGTCTTCCCCATTGCATTCTGCCGCTACATGTCCTTTCCTCCAGCATTTATAACATTTTCTTTCATTTGCTTTAACTTTCTCTACTCTGCATCTTATGAGTCCTATGTTTATTCTTCCTTCTCCTATTATCTGTTCTGCTATTTTTTTGTCCATTTTGACTATAGCGGTTTGTATTTCTCTATAACCTTTCTTTATGGAAATTATTGTACTTTCTTCTGTGTTCACTTTGTTCATAATTTCTTCCAGTATTTCTTCTCTCTTAATTTCCGGGCTAATATCTTTGATTATCACCAGTTCTGTAGTTTTGTTGCTGGCTTTTCGTACATTGCAGCCTTCCATTCCATTTTTAATTTTTTCTATCTCTTTCTCCGTCTCATTACCCTTTGTAATTAGTAACAACTCCCCTTTTTTTGTTTCTCTTACCTCCTTGAACGTAGATCCTTTTATCTGGGTTTTTGCCTGTCTCAGCAAATCTGCATATGTGACACCTTGTTTGCTCACTACTATAGCACCTGTTTCCGTACCTGTTTTTTTTTCTCTATGTGTCTCCGCTACCTGTCCCTGTGTTGGCACGCACAGTCTTATTTTTGTGTTAGTTCTTCTTCCTGCTATTTCCATAATTTTTTTTGCATCTCTTGCCGTAATTCCCGTTGGTATTGGTATATTTATTTCTTCAATACGTAATGTTTTTGTTTTGATAAGCATTTTTTCGATAGCTATTAGTATCTCCTTATTCCCTGCCGTTTCGATTTTCTGCTTAATGATGTGTACTTTTCCAACATTTTTTCCGCTTAGATTTTTAACAATTTCTATATATGGCGTTTCATCTTCTCCTTCTTCCTCCATTAGTTCAGGGTATTTTATTTTTGCTTGTTGCAAGATACCACCTTCTTTGCCTATTTCATATTTATTTATTAAAAGTCCTGTATCCATTTCCTTTCCCATTATTGGGTTTTTTTTTTTCCACATTTACATATTTATAGTCTGTATCTCTCCATTCTTTATTTATAATATTTTTTATATCCTCTTCATTAGCCACTTTTAATATCTCCTCGTCGGAGATGAAATGGTTTTTACGGTTTTCTTCCCTATTATCTCCAGTTTCCATTGTCTGTGTCGACATTTCTATACCTATTTTTGTTTTATTTTCATTCTCCTGTTCTTTTTTTTGGATTTCTTCAAATTCCATTCTCTCCATATTTGTTTCTAGTTGATTCGCCACCTTTTTAATTTCCAGTTTAGTGGTTGTACACTCACTGGTTAAGTTTTTTAATTCTCTAATTAATTTCCCCATTATTTGGATTGTTGTGGGGTTATTTGCTCTCTTCGCCTCGTTGTTACCTCCTGGCGAATCTATTTCTCTCCCTCTTTTTTGTTTCGTTTGACCTAATTCTTTATCTTTATTTTTATCCGGCGGTGTTCTTTGCAACATCCCGCTTTTTAAAAATGCATCCATCTTATTAAGTTTTTTGACCCTTGGCCTAGTTTCACTTTTAATTAATATCAAATTGCTGTTTCCGCGTTTATGTTTTATTATGTAACACTAGACGTGTCGCGCGTCACGACACGAGTGTGTTTTAAAACACGACCGCACCTTTATTTTTTGTGTGTCCAGTTTTACACTTTTTTGAACTTTCACAATAAACTTTTCACCTTTCCACTGTTTGTTCTAATTCACAGAATTTTTAATTTTTTAAATAACGTAGATTATTCACCATTATTTAAATCGCCTTTATGCACATTCGCGAGCGCGTCCGTTCTCCGTCGGACATTGACCGCGACTAGTCATAATGATGTTACTTCTTCATTTAAAAATACCTTAGCGCTTAATCAAATCTTTTCGATGACAGTTTTATTATAATCTGCAAGAATAACTATTAAATCTAATGTCGACTTGGAACCCAATCAAAGGAAAGTATAATTTCTGTTGCTTATAAATCCATCTACAATTAGTTTGAAAAAAATCGTTAAGTTGTCGACAAATTCATGGAATTGTAAACTTTGTTGTACATATAAATTATTATTTATTATTATAAGTAATTATCCTTGATTATTATTAATTTTTATTGTATTTAAAAATCTGAATATTATTTTCCAGTGAGTAAGTAGTTTACCTTAATTATGAAAAAATGATTTAAGATTAATATTTCAAGAACTTACCCATGGAGTTGTGCCTTGAGGCTCCAAGGAAAAAGTATACCAGCACCGGAAAGAATGCCATGTATATTCCAACCACTGGAGGGACGTTTCCAAGCATACCATAAGCCATACCTATCAAAATAAATAATATAGAATCAAATACTTTAAATTTTGACTTTTTTGTTTATTATTGATTAATTATGAATTATGTACAAAAACTACAACAGAATTTACCAATTAGTTTTTGTTCTATTTCAGAGTTTGTGATTAGTATTCAATTATTTAGAATTAAACAATTTTAAAAAACTTTTTTCTTAATTTTTTATCTACAAGTATTAATTGATGATCATGTAAAAAAAAATACAAAAAAATGCTTCGATTAGTTTCGATTTTATATTTCTTATTAAAAAAAAATTACTGCATCATTTTAGCATTTTAAGCGTTTTATTTCAGAACTAGTGATTAGTGTCAAAAATTTGCAATTAATCATTTTTTACTAAAATCTCTAAAGTTGTTGTTGTTGATCTAACTGTCAAAATTGTTGCAAACTGTCAAGTGTTGCAAACTATGAAAACTGTTGCAAATTATTGTTAAACATAGTTTTGTAAACTGTCAAAAAATTGCTGCAAACTGTAAAGAAGAAATATTTAAATTGTTAAAAGCTGTCCAAAATGTTGTTTACTGTCAAAAATGTTAAAAACTGGTAAGTGTTGCAAACTATAAAAACTGTTGCAAATTATTGTTAAAAATAGTTTTGTAAACTGTCAAAAAATGCCGCAAACTGTAAAGAAAAATAACTGAATCGTTGTAAACTGTCAAAAATGTTGTTTATTGTCAAGTGTTGCAAACTATAAAAACGGTTGCAAATAATTGTTAAAAATAGTTTTAAAAACTGTCAAAAAAAATACTGCTGTAAAGAAAAATAATTAAATTGTTGTAAACTGTCAAAAATGTTGTTAATTGTCAAAACTGTCAAATGTTGCAAACAATGAAAACTGTTTCAAATTATTGTTAAAAATACTTTTAAAAACTGTCAAAAAATGCTGCAATCTTTAAAGAAAAAATAATTAAATCGTTGCAAACTGTCAAAAATGTTGTTAACTGTCAAAACTGTTGAAAACTGTCAAGAGTTGCAATCTATGAAAACTGTTGCAAATTATTGTTAAAAATAGTTTTGTAAACTGTCAAAAAATAGCTGCAAAACTGAAAGAAAAAATAATTATAATAACTGTCAAAATTGTTGGAAACTGTCAAGTGTTGCAAACTATTAAAACTGTTGCAAATTATTGTTAAAAATAGTTTTGTAAACTGTCAGTCAAAAAAATGCTGCCAACTGTAAAGAAAAAATAAGGAAATCGATGTAAATTGTCAAAAAAGTTATTAACTTTCAAAATTATTGCAAATTGTCAAATGTTGCAAACTATAAAAACTGTTACAAATAATTTTTAAAACTAGTTTTGTAAACTGTCAAAAAAATGCTGGAAACTGTAAAGAAAAATAATTAAATTATTGTAAACTGTCAGAAATGTTGTTAACTGTCAAAATGATTGCAAACTATCAAGTGTTGCAAACTATAAAAACTGTTGCAAATTATTGTTAAAAATAGTTTTGTAAACTGTCAAAAAATTGCTGCAAACTAAAAGAAAAAATAATTAAATTGTTGTAAACTGTCAAAAATGTTGTTAACTGTCAAAATTGTTGCAAACTGTCAAGTGTTGCAAACTATGAAAAATGTTGGAAATTATTGTTAAAAATAGTTTTGCAAACTGTCAAAAAAACGCTGCACACTGTAAAGAAAAAATAATTAAATCATTGTTAACAGTCAAAATTGTTATAAACTGTAAAATGTTGCAAACTATAAAAACTGTTGCAAATTATTGGTAAAAATACTTTTGTAAACTGTCAACAAATGCTGCAAACTGGAAAAAAAAAATTAAATCATCGTAAACTGTCAAAAATGTTGTTAACTGTCGAAAATGTTGCAAACTATAAAAACTGTTGCAAATTATTGTTAAAAAAGTTTTGTAAACTGTCAAAAAATGCTGCAATCTTTAAAGAAAAAATAAGTAAATTGTTGTAAACTGTCAAAAATGTTGTTAACTGTCAAAACTATTGCAATCTGTCAAGAGTTGCAATTTATGAAAACTGTTGCAAATTATTGTTAAAAATAGTATTGTAAACTGTCAAAAAATAGCTGCAAAACTGAAAGAAAAAATAACTGTCAAAATTGTTGCAAACTTTCAAGTGTTGCAAACTATTAAAACTGTTGCAAATTATTGTTAAAAATAATTTTGTAAACTGTCAAAAAAATGCTGCAAACTGTTAAGAAAAAATAACTAAATCATTGTAAACTGTCAAAAACGTTAATAACTGTCAAAATTGTTGTTAACAGTCAAGTGTTGCAAACTATAATAACAGTTGCAAATTATTGTTAAAACTAGTTTTGTAAACTTCAAAAAAATGCTGCAAACTGTAAAGAAAAAATAACTAAATCATTGAAAACTATCAAAAATGTTAATAACTGTCAAAATTGTTGCAAACTGTCTAGTACTGCAAACTATAAATACTGTTGCAAATTATTGTTAAAAATAGTTTTGTAAACTGTCAAAAAATTATGCAATCTTTAAAAAAAAAAACAAGGAAATCGTTGTAAATTATCAAAAAGTTATTAACTGTCAAAATTATTGCAAATTGTCAAATGTTGCAAACTATAAAAACTGTTGCAAATAATTTTTAAAACTAATTTTGTAAACTTTCAAAAAAATGCTGCAAACTGTAAAGAAAAATAATTAAATTATTGTAAACTGTCAGAAATGTTGTTAACTGTCAAAATTATTGCAAACTGTTAAGTGTTGCAAACTATAAAAACTGTTGCAAATTATTGTTAAAAATAATTTTGAAAACTGTCAAAAAATTGCTGCAAATTAAAAGAAAAAATAATTAAATTGTTGTAAACTGTCAAAAATGTTGTTAACTGTCAAAATTGTTGCAAACTGTCAAGTGTTGCAAACTATGAAAAATGTTGGAAATTATTGTTAAAAATAGTTTTGCAAACTGTCAAAAAATGCTGCACACTGTAAAGAAAAACTAATTAAATCATTGTAAACTGTCAAAATTGTTGTAAACTGTAAAATGTTGCAAACTATAAAAACTGTTGCAAATTATTGGTAAAAATACTTTTGTAAACTGTCGAAAAAATGCTGCAAACTGGAAAAAAAAAATTATATCGTCGTAAACAGTCAAAAATGTTGTTAACTGTCGAAAATGTTGCAAACTGTCAAATGTTGCAAACTATAAAAATTGTTGCAAATTATTGTTAAAAATAGTTTTATAAACTGTCAAAAAATGCTGCAAACTGTAGAGAAAAATAATTAAATCGTTGTGAACTGTCAAAAGTGTTGTTAACTGTCAAAATTGTTGCAAACTGTCAAGTGATGCAAACTATAAAAACTGTTGCAAATAATTGTAAACGACTTAAGATAATACCAACTCCTGAATTAATCGATTGTAAACAAAAAATACAGTTATATTGCACAATTTGTACTTATAATCCTGAATATGGACCAGTATTAAAATACCTAAAACAAAAATATCACCGTCTTCTAGAATCAAGTAGAAAACTATATTATAATAATAGAATAAGTAATTCCCATAATAAATCTAAAACGGCGTGGCAGATGGTTAAAGAATTAACGGGTGCAAAAAATAAGAATAAATCTATCAGTGAGAATCCAATAAATGAGTCTAACAATTTAAATAACTTTTTTATAAACGCAGCAGCTAACTTATTAAACGACACGTATTCGAATACTTCAAGTTGTGACATTAATATAAACAACTGCATCAATAATATAGAGACCAACCCATATACTATGTTTATATCCCCTGCCACTCAACAGGAAATTTTAAACACAGTTAACCAAATGGATGGCAAACGAAGCACTGGCTTAGATAATATACCTATGTTTATTCTAAAAAAATCTATATATAGTATTATCGGACCTGTCGAATATTTAATAAACGAGTCATTGCAAAAAGGAATATTTCCTTCTTGTTTAAAATCAGCCATTGTAAAGCCAATCTACAAATCTGGAGGTACTCTAGATTGTAACAACTATAGACCGGTTAGTCTATTGTCATGTTTCTCCAAAATCATTGAGACAATTATGGCTGTTAGATTAACAGATTTTTTCACAAAATTAAACTTATTGTCAACATCACAGCATGGTTTTATCAAAAAGAAAAATACTGATACAGCTCTTTTTGAATTTAATCAGCTAGTGTTAAAAGCTTTGGAAAAAGGAGTACTTCCTTGTGGCGTATTCTTAGATCTCTCTAAGGCATTCGACAGCATTAATCATAAAATATTACTGTCAAAAATGCATAAATATGAACGGCGTACAAATGGTTTGCCTCATATCTTCACAATAGAAGTCAGATGGTAGTTCTTAACGGAATTAATGGTAAAGTGTTGTCGGAACCATTAGAAGTTTATCTGGGAGTGCCACAAGGAAGTGTTCTGGGCCCATTACTTTTTAATATCTATATAAATGACATTTTCAAAATAACACAAGAGTCTAATCATAATATCATAAGTTACGCTGATGACACAAATCTCTTAATCTCCGAGCCTAATTTTGTTGATCTAGCCGATAGTAGCTCAAGGCTTATAGTACTAATAAAGAAATGGTTTTTTAACAACCAATTGGTATTAAATGTGAACAAAACTAACTGCATTCTTTTTAAAACTAATGAAAATACTGATACCCCAGTTAGTATTAAACTGGATGGAAATGAGGTAAAATTTCAGAAGTGTACAAAATTTTTAGGTATACAAATAGATGACAAACTAAAGTGGACCGAGCATGTAAAGTATATGTCAACCAAACTTTGCAAAATATGCTACCAATTAAGAGTATTAAAACAAAATTTGACATTTGAAGTACTGAGAATGGCGTACACTGCAAATTTTGTCTCCATTTTTCGATATGGCATTGTATTCTGGGGAAACATGCCAAACTTACAAAAAATATTCATTCTACAAAAGCAAGCACTTAGAATCATTCTTGGTTTCAAACCAAATGAATCATGCAAATCTCATTTTAGAAAAAATAATTTACTTACTGCTCCTGCAATATATATTTTAGACTGCGTCCTTTTTCTGCTCAAAAATAAACATAAGTATACGAAAAATCAAATTTCTCATTCCTATAACACAAGGCACAAAACCGATCTAATGTTTGAGATTCATAGGCTAACCAGTACTGAAAAAAGCGTTTACTATACCAGCATTCGGTTTTTTAATCATCTACCACCTGAATTAAAATCTGAAGGTAACATTATGGCGTGCAAAAGAAAACTGTCACTCATATTAATTAATTTAGAACCTTATTGTATAGAAGATTTTCTCAATAACAAATTTTAAAGTCTATTTTTGTTTATTAATGCTTTTCTGACACTATTTTATACACTAGGTACCCATTGTAATCTGTTTGTTGTTGTGATGTTGTACATATGTAAAAAATAAAGAGTATTATTATTATTATTATTATTATTGTTAAAAATAGTTTTGTAAACTGTCAAAAAAAACGCTGCAAACTGTAAAAAAAAATTTCTAAATTGTTGTAAACTGTTAAAAATGTTGTTAACTGTCAAACTGTTGCAAACTGTCAAGTGTTGCAAACTATGAAAACTTTTGCAAATTATTGTTAAAAACGTTTGTAAATTGTCAAAAATTTGCTGCAAACTGTAAAAAAAATAATTAAATCGTTGTAAACTGTCAAAAATGTTGTTAACTGTCAAAACTGTTGCAAACAGTCAAAAGTGTTTCAAACTGTTAAGAATGTCAAAAAATATTACAAATTGTCAATGAAACTATTAAAGTAACGCAAAATATGCTAAAAAATACTGGAAAATTTTTAAAGAAATAGGTTTAATTGTCAATAAACATCAAACTTTTAAAAGTAATGCAAACTGTCAAAATAGTGTTGCCAACTCTCAAAATAATGTCCTATCTGTCAAAAATAATACAAAATCTCTTCTAACAATTATTAATATGTTGAAAATTACTAAGACAATGTTGTCAAGTATCAAAAAAATATTTTTAATGATCAAAAAAACATAACGCTGTCAAAAAAGTTGGAAACTATCAAAAATGTTGTTAATTGTCAAAATAGTGTTGTAGTCAAGTCTGTTAAAAACTGTCAAATGCTCACAAATGTTAAAATTTGTCAAAAAATAGAATAAATTGTCAACTGTCATTAAATGTCAAAAAAATTCAATGTTATCAAAATGTCATTCACTTGTCAACTAACATTAAACGTTAACTGTCGCATGTCAATTTTCTTAAAATTTTTAAATATAATAATCAGCTGCAATGTCAGAATATATTGTGTCAACAGTGATTAAATGTCATGACATTTTGTTTTGATACGTTACTGTTGTGAATAAGTTTGTCAAATATAATTAAATAGTCAACTGTCATTAAATGTCAAGTTTTATATTGTGCCAAGTTGCTATTTTAGTCAATATTCAATGTGTCAAATTTTAAACAATTTAATTGTCCAAAAAAGTTGCCAATAAATTTGTCAAATATGATTAAGTAATCATCTGCCACATTTCTGATGACATCTATCAAAAATGACATTTCTGTATGAACACGTCAAACGTATTAAAAACAATAATATGTTTATAACTGACAAATTAAAAAATATGTCAACTGCTAAAGTTGACACTTTCAAATGATCTAAAGCAGGGGTGGCCAACCCAAATGATCTTGCGGGCCACTTTAGAAATGCATCATTACTCCGCGGGCCGCATATAAAATTATATATCCATATATTAGATTTAGACTCACTATAAACATTTTTTTGAAGTAAAAAATTAAAACACAATATAAATAAATTAATTATTTTGTGAACTCTAAGCCCTATACTCTTTGCAACATTAATAGACGAGGCTATAAAGAAAAGTAAAAAAAGAGCCAAAGACACGAGGATAGGATACAGAAAAATAGAACAACCTGGTATTCAAATCCTAATGTTTGCGGATGACATAATATTAATAGCAGACAAAAAAAAGAAAACACAAGGAAACAAACGAATATACAAAGAAAAACTAAAAAGATTGACAAGGAAATAAACACAAGTAAAACAAAGACAATGGTAGTAGCGACAAAACCTAAAAGACACAAGATAGTATTGGATCAACAAATAATTGAACAAGAAAAATATTACAACTATCTTGGTACAATAATAGAAGAAACAAGGAATATAGACATGGAAATAGGTCCAAGAACTAAAAATGGAAAAAGAATATTCAATGCACTCAAAAGACAATTCTTGGTTAAGAAAGAAATAACAAAAACAATAAAAACAAAAATACAAAAGGTAGTAAGACCAACCCTAATATACTTGAACAAATCTTGAACAACAACAAAAAGAAATGAAAGCAAAATTAATGCAATGGAGATGAGATTTCTAATAAAAATTAAAGAAATAACGAGAAAAGATAAAGTGAAGAGCTCGAAAGTAAGAAATAAAGAGAAAAAAACAGAAGGTCCGAACAATCTTGCAATGCAGCAGAAAGAAGATTAATACAGTAGAGCAAGATAGCGAAAATGGTCCAAGATAGACAAGCTTGAAAAAAAAAAATGGAATCATAAAATAATAGAGTCCGACACCCAAAAAGGTTATTAAAGACTAAAGATAAATAATAATAATATTCTGCACATTTATAACTGTAAACTTATAAATATTATTTTAAAATCAAAGTTAATTTTTTGTTATAATTTCTCAAGTTAATTTTTGAATATATGGATGCACAAATAATGATTTTTTTAAATAAATTGGTTTTAACTACTTTGGCCATTATTAAATAAATATATTTTATAAAAGTCTGATAAATCTCGCGGGCCGCAATAATGTTCTAGGCGGACGCATGCGGCTTGGCCACCCCTGATCTAAAGTATAACAAATCGGTTACTATGATATGGAAAACTGTCAAAAGTTGTCAAAAACAAAACTGTTGCCAATCATCTGTTATAGAATAACTGTCAACTATGGTTAAATGTCAAATTTGACAACTCTGTTAAAATGTTGTTTCAAATCCAATTTGAATTTACAGGCACCGTGGGCACTCCGTAAAAATGACCTTACTCTTACAACGCTACAAGGAACTCTAATTTCCAATAAGTTATTGAACTGTTTGAGTACTGCGCGCCGATGCAAACTTTTTGTCTTTAAGCCACAGCTAATCTATTGTAACGTAAGTTGAAAAAACTATTTAAAAAACTGTTTCAAAGACTCGTGAGCGACAGCAAATCACTGATGTAGTCTTAAAACACGGTTAATGTCAAGTTAGAATTCATCTAATAGTTTCAAATAGAAATGTCTGCCAGTACTTGAAATGTTCTCAGCTATCAAAAAACGTCTAAGTTTGCATTAAGTGAGCGTGTGGCTGGGCTGGAACCAAGTTTATAACTAGTAGGCTAGTGGTTTAAATTTGTGCTCACTATCCACTTGCCCCAGTGTTTAAAACCCAATTTCTTAATCACAAACACCTGGGTGGGTAGGCGGGAACAAAGTTTATATTTAATAAACGCGTGGTTTGGAATGATGCTCCCCAACTATCCGCCCAAGTGTTTATGATCTAACGTCTTGATCATTAACACTTCGGTGAGTGGGCGGGAACAAAGTTTACATTAAATGGGCGTATGGTTTAAATTTGTGGTCCCCAACCCACCCGCCCAAGTGTTTGTAATCCAATTTCTTAATCACAAACACTTTGATAGGTAGGCGGGAATCAAGAAGGCTAATGGTTTAAATTTGTGCTCTTCATCCACCCGCCCCAGTGATTAAAATCCAATTTCTTGATTACAAACACTTGGGTGGGTGTGCGGAATCTAAGTTTATATTTAATAAACGCGTGGTTTGGATTGGTGCTCCCCAACCACCCGCCTGAGTGTTTGTGTTTCAATGTCTTGATCACTATCACATTTGCTTGGGTAAACGGTAACTAAGTTTACAATTAGTGGAAGCGTGGTTTGGATTTGTGTTCCCGCCCACCCGCCCAAGCGTTTGTTATCAAATTTCTTGATCACAAACAGTTGAGTGGGTGGACGGAAACTAAGTTTACATTAAGTGTTTGTAATCTAATTTCGTAATCACAAACACTTGGGTGGGTAGGCAAAAACCAAGTTTATAACTAGTGGGCGCGTGGTTTAGATTTGTGCTCTTCACCCACCTGCCCAAGTGTTTGTAATTATATTTCTTGATCACAAACACTTAGGTGGGTAAGCGTTAACAAAGTTTATATTTATTAAACGCGTGGTTTGGATTGGTGCTCCCCAACCATCCGTCCGAGTGTTTGTGATTCAATGTCTTGATTGCTAACACTTTGGTAAGAGAGCGTAAACTAAGTTTATAATTAGTGGGCGCGTGGTTTAGATTTGTGTTTCCGCCTACCCGCCTAAGTGTTTCTGATCAAAAAATATGATTACAAACACTTGGGCAAATTTGTTGATGACAAACACTTGGGTGGGTGAGGGAAAACAAAGTTTACATTAAGTGGGCGTATGGTTTGGATTTGTGCTTCCTACTCACCCGCTCAAGTGTTTGTAATCCAATTTCTTAAACACAAACAATTGGGTGAGTGGATAGGAATTAAGTTTATATTTAATAAACGCTTGGTTTAGATTAGTGCTCCCCAATCACCCACCCAAGTGTTTGTGATCCAATTTCCTGATCACTAATACTTGGGTGGGTAAGCAAAAACTAAGTTTACAATTAGTGGGGCGTAGTTTAGATCTGTGTTCCCGCCCACCCGACAAAGTGTTTGTACTCCAATTTCTTGATCACAAGGCGGGCAGAAACTAAATTTATAACTAGTTAGCACGTAGTTTAGTTATTTGTCCCGCCCACCCGTTTGAGTGTTTGTATCAAATTTCTTGCAAACTAACACTTGGGTGGGTAAGCAAACATTAAGTTTATATTATGTGGGCGTAGTTTAGATTGGTGTTCCACACCAACCCGTCCGAGTATTTGTGATCAAAACTCTTGTCAACAAACACTTGGGTGGGCGGGCAAAACTAAGTTTATAATTAGGGAGCGCGTGGTTTGAATTAGTGCTCTCTAATCACCCGCCCAAGTTTTTGTGATCTAATTTTTTGATTACAAATAATTGGGTGAGCGAGCGGGAACCAAGTTTATAATTTGTGGGAGCATGGTTTGGATTGATGCTACCCACCCACCAACCCGAGTGTTTAACTTCTAATTTCTTAAACACAATCACTTGGGTGGATGGCTGTCAAAATGTATCATTAAATTTGAGTTTGTGACAATATCGACAATATTTTGTAAATAATTGCAAACTAAAAATGTGTCAACTGCTAAAATATATCACTAAAATACTTGGCTGTCAAAATGCATCACTAAAAAATTATCAAATGTCAAAAAATATCTCTAAATTGTCTAAAATACTTGTCAACTGTCAAATTTTTCATATATGTAACAACATTGACTAGAACACTTGTCAACTGTCAAAATCACTAAAAATGTTGTCAAAATGTAGTTAAAATAGTGCAAACTGTAATTTTATTAAGCAGCTTTAAATGCTCTCAAAACGTATATATTGTCAATATAACAGTGATAATAATGCCAGCTGTTAAACTGTGTTATTATAGTCAACTGACATAAAACTGTTATAATTAACAGAAAAATAATTGAAAGTTTCTATGTTAAAGAGAGTGATATGAATATCTATTTTGGTGATAACGGACACTTGAGCGGGTTGGTGGTGTGACCGGAAATTCCAGCCTATCCGTTCAAGTGTTAGTTATCTAAAAATTTAAAGTTCCCTTCTTTGCAAGTGTTCTTCTCTCTATATCAAAAAAGGTAATAGGTAATAAAGGAAATCCAATTGTTTGATAATAGATAACCGGTGGGTAAGGAAGACACCCAGAGCATAATTATTGAGGAGTAGTTTAAACTAGTGTTAAGAAATTTCTCTGCAAGCGTTAAATGTGTTTATGTCAAAAACGTTAAAAGTAATATTCAATCCTTTGATAGTAAACACATGGTAGGTAGTTGGGTCACTCTACTAGACTATAACTACAAACAAGTAGTTTAAACTGGTGTTCCCGCCCACTCACCCAAGTGTTTGTCTTCAAAAAATTAAAAATTACTCCTCTCTACAAGCGTTAAAAGTCACTATATGAGAAGAAACGATGGTGATACCAACCAAAATTTGAGTGGATAAGTAGGATAATCTAATCCATAATTACCATCAAGTAGTTTAAACTAGAGTGTACACCTACCCGCCCAAATATTTGTTATTATAAGATTGAAAGTTACTTCTCTCTGCAAATGTCAGAAAAGGAAAAGATAATATCCAATCACTTAATGATAGACGCTTAAGCGGGTGGGTGAGAGCGCTCCAGAGCATAATTACAATTGTTTGAAATTTCAAGACTGGATTTTGCTGTTTTAAACATTAAATTTTGCTCCTTTTAACAATTTTTGGCCAAATTTTGGTGTTTAAAAAAAATCAATTTTTGCCATTTTTAACTTTACAATATCAAAATTTTGCAATTTTATAAAATAATAAAATAACTTACTATCTATTTTATCATATTTATTATTACAAATACATTACTAGTTTAGGCTCTACTAAAACCTTCTACAGTTGTAAGTTTTATTTTTGAGATAAGAAACATAGTAAATTGTTTTATTATTTTATAAACGTAAATTATCATGTAGTAGAGGTCAGAACCATCAATTATATTTGCATTTTTAAACAGTTTATAATCAATTTTAGTGTTTTCTTGCAATATTTTCATACTTTAAGGCCAAATTTTGCAATTTTTGAGACAATGACATTTTTTAATAGTTTATGGTCAACGGTTTTAGTTTTTTCTGACCATATTTGGTATTTTATAGCAAAATGTTGTAATTTTTTTACTTTTTATACACAGAATTTTGCACTTTTCAATATGTTTTTGAACGGATTTTGCCATTTTTGTCTCTTCATTAATTAAATTTTATATTTTAAACAGTTTATAACCAATTTTAGTGTTTACTGGCAATATTTTCATATTTCATGACCAAACTATGCTATTTTTGATATTCCATGATACTTTTTGACAGTTTATGATCGGATTTTAGATCTTTCTGACCATATTTAAATATTTTATAGCCAAATAGTATGATTTTTAACTTTTTATAAACAGAATTTTGCACTTTTTAACATGTTTTTGGCAGGACTATGCAATTTTTGGCTCTTCATTAATTAAATTTTGCATTTTTAAACAGTTTATAACCAATTTTAAAGTTTTCTGACAATATTTTCATACTTCATAGCAAAATTGTAATAATTTTGACATTTCATTACACTTTTCAAACGTTTATGGGCGGATTTTGGTTTTTTCTGACCATTTTTGATATTTTATAGCCAAATTATATAACTTTTAAATTTTTATGAACAGAATTTTGCACATATGTTTTTGGCCGGACTCTGCCATTTTTTTGGTCTATAACGGTAATCAGTCATCAAAGTTTATAGTAAAAAAAAACTCTTTTAAACAGACAACATTTTCATGATGATTTCTATGCATAGTTTTATACAAAATAATAATTACATACCTTGAGAAATCTGCATAATAGCTATAGTGACACCAGAAACTAAATCTGCTACAAAATCTGTCCTCCAATTGTACATTGGCATCCATTCAAAGATTGGAATTACACTTTTTAGTACTTCCATGGGCTCACACTTACATGAACTAAAGAAGTTTTTAAAACCTAAAACAAAAACAACATAATTAGTAATAGAAGTATTTTAATTTGTAAATATATATAATAAGTTAACAGCAAAAATAAAGTAACAAATAAAAAAGTAAATAATAAAACACTAACGAGTTAGTAGAATCTAAAAAAAATGTCTGTGCTGGTCGTTGTGATTGTTAGCAAATTATTGATTAATATTCAAAAATTAAATGTTTTGGTTAATTTGTACAATTTGGCCTTGTTAGGAGCCCTTTTGTAAACCGAAGGCAAGATGCTTTGCATCCAACACCCCCCTTGTGACTGGCCCTAAAGACATTAACCTAAAACAAGACTCAAGAATAGCAAGTTATTTCCAACCAATTCAAGTAATTGTTGACTTAATTAGAAATAGAGTAATTAGTTTAACATTAGTTAACATGAATATAATTTGCTAGAACCAACAAAAAAAAGATAGTAGCTTCTCAATATCAGATGAAAGTTGATCATAGTATGGAATAAAATATTTAATGGTAGATAACAAAAACAGCAAAATTCTAATCTTAGTTGATATAGAAGAAATAAAGACAAATAAATGACTACTTATAATTGTTATGACGTAAGCACCAGTTTGTTGTAAGAATCCAGTTCCTGTAACCACATTACTATTGTGTACCAATAAAAATCAAACACAAAACACCAACAACACCCAAGTTATAATATAATACATTTATCAACTAATTTAGCCTACAGTTGACTGATACTGCACAGTTCATAGAAACATAATAAAACCCTATCTACAAAATCTAGTAGACACCTTAACAACTAATTTAAGATTTCTTACCAATCAAAACAGTTTCCAGCTTCATAATCAATCACAAACAGAGCACTAGTAATTGTAAGAAGATAACATAATGATTTAACATATAAAGCATTAAATTTAATTAATTATCTTCTTACAATTGCAACAAATTGGTTTTGACAGTCAGAGCGTCAGCCGATACTAGATTGATGGGACGGGAGAGGTAGGAATGCGAGTCGCATAGATCTGAAGTTCCCCTTCCATTCAATCCATCGTTCGCATTACAACTGGTTGCATTTGTATTGCAGATAATAAGAATAATTTTTGGTTAAGCTTTTCAGTGTGACTTTAATGAAGCAGAAGAAGGCATTTTAGTGAAAAATAAATTAGTAGTAATAAGCATTAAAAAGAAGTTGGATTTTTATAAAATTATAAAATAAATATAAATTTATTCTATAAAATAAAATATTTTTTTTATTAATAATAAAATATTTTTATGTAAATGTTGAAGTCGTAAACATATTTATTTTATGATGGTAATGATAAAACTGTTCAAATTAGTTATTTTCCATGTATGATTACGCAATAGAATTTATTTTATAAAAAACTTTTTTAATTTTTCTAAAGGTTCTGGTTCAAAAAATTAGATTAAATTATACTTACAACTTTGTTTATCTCTTTTGTAGTCATAATCATCTCTGAGCTGTTGTTGGTCGTATAAAGGCCTCTCAATCTTTACTTTGCTTGATAATCCTTCCATATTCTAAAAAAAAAAAAACTATAAAGCACAACGATAGTTATATTATTATAAACATTTATTTACAAACTTTAATACTGAGAATTATTGTTTGATTACAAAATTAAGTAATTGTATAGAGATAAAATTATCTCTGACGTCACTAAACTTTAAAGTAATTATTTGTTTGGTATTTTTATTTTTTAACCAATTAAAATTGGATTTTTCAATCAAACAGACACAACAGATTAGTATTTGTAAGGAAACGTTTGTAAGTTAAAAATAGCAAACTAAAAATACTTCGCTTTAATTTCAGTATCTGTAGTAAAAGCAAATATTTAGAGCTAATGTTTGCAAGAATTGTAGCTAGATAGCCCCATACATTAAATGTTTATAGATAAATGTGTCAAAACATTTTTGTAATAATAGAAACAGCAAATGAACAAAGGTCAATTACATTAAACTTGCTAGGAAGAAACGTCAACTGAACAAAATTATAAAAAAAACATCTTTGTTTCTAAGATACAGGGTAAACAAAATTTGCAACAATTACAACATTTTATTATCAAAAAGTACATGTAAAGTTGCTGAATCTACAAAAAATGTTCGAAATGACTTCTTTCAGCCTGAATACAAGCATTCAATCTTTTCGTCATTGAATGCCAAACTTTTTCAAACACACCAGTGTTGATTCTAATTAAGTTACAGCTAGCAGTTATCCGATTTTGCAAATCGTTCAAACTCTCTACTGGAGTAGCGTAAACTAATGACTTCAGATAGCCCCATAATCCATGTAGTTTAAGTCTAGCCCACCTCGACTAATCCAGCAATCTCCATATGTTGCTGTTAAATAATCACAAGCAACCAAACTAAAATGTGGTAGTGCACCATCGTTCGTAAACCACATTGCAATTCTTGTTGCCAATGGTACATCATCTAGAAACTGAGGTAGCATGTGTTCCAAAAAGTTGCAATACACCTTGCCGGTAAATCTTCCTGGTAGAAATACTGGTCCAATTAGACAGTCGCCCACAATTCCAACTCAAACATACAAAGAAAACTGATGTTAACAACAATCTTCACATACCTGATGCGGATTTTTATCTGTCCACACATGGTTATTATGAAATGTCCTTATTGCATTTCTTAAGAAACTGGCTTTATTGGTGAAAAGAATATGTGTCAAGAATTGAGAGATTAGAACTAACGTTTGCAAAAGCCATTGACATAACGCAATGCAAAAAAAAAATGACAGGTAGTACTGCCTGAACACGCTGAATGTGGTATAAATACAACAAATTGCCATTAATTTTCCAATCTGTCCAATGACTTACATTCAAAGTATTAGCAATTTTTTGCGTAGAACTACTTGGATCTTCCTCTATCATGTCCAGCACATTCTGTTCCAGTTGTACCGTTCTTAATGTCATTGATCTTCATGGCCCTTTATTTCGTTTCAATGTGCCTGTTTCACAAAGACGCCAAAAATGTTTTTTAAGATTTTCTGGTCGGGGATATTACGGACAGGAAACCGTTCAATTTACAATTGGCTAGCTTGTAATGAATAACCTCTGCAACTTCATACATGAAATGCATGTCAGTCATCTCGGCGTTTGTATAGTGATTCATGATAGAAGAATTCACTAATTTTATTATTAAAAACACGTCAAACAGCCAAACGTCACTCAATCGAGACGTATTGAAATAAAATGCACTTGTACATTAGTAGATAAAACAACTGTTCTAAGTTATTGTTAACAATTTTTTGTACTTAATAAACTCATTAATTTTTTGTAATTGATATACTCATTGGCGTACGCCATACTTTTATTTACATTAATGATTTCAACAAATATCAAATATGATTGTCGCAAATTTTGTTCACTCTGTATCTTTGAAACAAAGGAGTTTTTTAAAAATTATCACAGAACAAAATATTTTTAGAACAAGCCAAGGAATAACCTTTTAAATTTATGCCTCATGATTACCTAACACCCGGTATATAAAACTTATGTACGTTCTTGTATTAAATATTGTTTCCAAGTATAGAGAGAAGCATCTGAAATTGCACCATCTCTTCTAAATTCTATTAAAAATACGAGCCATTCAAATCATTGCCGAGACCCAAAGTGTGCGAGTTGCTTCGTTGCGTTTGTTCTGTTTCTGTTTACTACCTACTACATACTTATTTTAAGATTATTGTTTACGTTTGCAATAATTATTATTTAATTTAAATAAATAATAATAAATTAGAATACTAGATTATAAACATATTGAAAACAATAAACATAATTGATTATGTATGCAATAAAAATAGAGTTATTTAATAACTTACATAATTTGAATAAGTATGTATATTGTTTATAATATATTTATAATATAATACTTTAATTTAATTAAAAATTGTTTTATAAAAATCTGTTAAATTAAAATATTAGATTATATATATATTATATGCAATATGCTTTTGAATTTCTACGAGTGAAATCACACTCGCTAAACCGATCACATTGAAGACAAGATTTAAGCAGTCTGTGAACATTGACCTTGAATATTCGTGGCTTATAAGTCTCGGGAAATACTGAATTTGGAAGTTTATTCCATATGTCAATACTACAGTTAAAGAAATTTTTCTTAAAAGTTTTGGTTCTACATTTTTAAACTGTCAGTAAAGATTTGTTAGAATTCCTAGCAAGCCTTGTACTATAAGTAGATATTCGTTTAGATGGCAATATGTTTTGTACTTTGTTAGAATAATGTCTATGAAAATATCTATAAAAAATGCAACAATCTGCAACATTTCGCCTGTGTTGTAAAGTATACAAGTAATTAAATAATTTTGAATCAGCAGTGTTTAGAAGAGATAGTGTAGTTTTCAATGCTGTTCCCCATATTTGAAAACAATATTTAATACAATGACAAATACATTATTTAGAAAACTCTTTATTAAACAACAAAAAAAACAAAAAAAAAACAATATTTAACAAGTGTGCTTTGATGCAAGCTTTTGATACTTGTCAAAATTGTTTTTTTTGGTTTGGTTAGTAAAATTTGATAAAAATGCTGTTCAACAACAAAGAATACAAAGATATCATTTTTGTTTACAGATTCTGTAATGGTAATGCCCTAACTGCATGTCGTAAGTATCAATTAAGATTTTCCAAAGAGTTTTAAAACTAGAGATTCCAAGCTGCCCTTTATCGAATGTATCAGCAGCGTACACTCTCGGTATCTCCGTCTTTGTCGCACCATGACGTTTCTCTATCACCTACAACGTATAGCTGCTCAATCACTAGTAGAGAGAGGGAGAGGGTATATTGTTGTGCAAGAATAGAGATACTGAATTGTACGGCAAAACGCTGGCTTGGAATCTCTAGTTATAGAAATTTCCCAATAAAAAGCAACCTTCTTGTCGCAAATTTTCGGACGCATTTCAAAGACTCCGTGAATTTGGAATTAAAAATTGCCGTAGTAAAGCTAGAAGAGGGGTCTCACTTTAGGCGACTTTTTGCCCGTTTACAATTATTTAAAAAAAAATTCTAGAAAACCTTAAATAGAAAAAAAAATTACCCAAATCATTATTAAAAAGTACAACACCTACAACCAGGCAACGCAACACAACAACTTGCATTTTCTCAATGGCCTCTTGAATGACATCAACAAGATCTTAACTTCTTTAATTCAATATTGTAAAGCAATAAATCTATGTTCACAAGAGACGGCATTAATAATATACATAATGAGCATATCTGGTCATTAAGAAATCCGTATGCAGCTAGAGTACGAGCTTACCAACAAAGATGTTCAGTTAACACATGATGTGAGGTTTATAATGGGCAACTACTGCCAATTCAAATCTTACCACCTTGCTTAAATGCTGGTTTATACGCAGAATCTTTAAAAAACTATACACAATAGACCACCGCCTAATGTTGGGCAATATGTAGTTTGGTGGTTCAACAATAATTTTAATGATAGGTAGATTGGTAAAAAAGATTCAGTGAACTGGCCTGCAAGACCTTCTAAATCTATTGAACTTTTATGTGTGGATACAACAGCTACAAGAGAGAATTGCAAAAGCACATTCAAAACACAACAGATTTTGAAGCAGTTTATCATTCTCCTTTTAGTGCGTATCAAGCTTGCATCAACGCTCACGGTAGCCATTTTAAAAACTTATTAAAGTAATATTGTTTTGTTTGTTGTTACCATTGTTACAAATGTATTTTTTACTTACATTTTGCTAAATAAAAAGTTTTCTGAATAATGTGTATTTTTCGATTAACACCAGTTAAGAAACACCCTGTATATATGTATAATAAATGAAGCAAAAAAGTCATTTATTACACAAAATTAATCTAAAATAGTTTAAAAAATAAATTGAATTGTTGTACAAATTTCATTAAAAAATTGCACATAAAATCCATTTTTTGCTTAAGTTTTGCACAAAAATACAAAATTTATCAAAAACAATTTATTTATTCATTGCATAAAATCCGATTTACTTTATAAAATGTATCATACATTCAGCAGAAATAATATATTAAGTATCAAGCAGGAAAGCAATGTTTGCAGCACGCTGCAAATGCTGTCTTTCAACTATATTTTGCATGCGCATCGTAAAAAAATTAAAATCAAAATTTATTTTTTTTTTTAAATTTTTTTAGCGTTCTAGTGCGCTGCATGTAGTTTTTCTACTCTGAGCCGCAATACATCACTTTCCAATATAAAATACAAGCAGAAAAACTGTTTTTCAGAGTAAGCATACAAAAAAAAAATTGTTGCTCAAAATGTATCTAAAATACATACAATATTAAAAATTGCACACAAAACTCATTTACTGCATCAAATTTGTACAAAAACACATTTTAACTCACAAAATTTTAATAAATCGAACAAAAAAGTCAATTACACAAAATTAATCTAAAGACTTCATTGAATTGCAAAAATTACTCAAAAATCTCGATTGTACTACATTTCCATAAAAAAATCACACATAAAACCAATTTCTTGCATAAATTTTGTACAAAATTTATCAAAAATTGTTAAACAAACACAAATGTTGTATGAAATTTATTAAAAATTCCTCAAAAAACAAATTTGTTGCATAAATTCTGTACAAAAAACCGTTTACCTCACAAAATTTATCATAAATCGCGTACTCAATTTTTCTAAAAATCACTCAACACAAAAAAACAATTTATCTTACAAAGTTTATCATAAAATTCATTATTATTACACAAAATTTATTTTAAATCACTCGTTTCATCAAAAAGTTAATTGTTGTGTGGTTTTTATCAAAAATTGTACAAAAATCCTTTTATTGCATAAAAATTGCATTACAATTTACACACAAAATTCAACTAAAATCACTAAAATACCATTTATTGCATGAAATTGGCACAAAAGAAAAACAATTTTTATTACAGAATTCATCATAAATTGGAAAGAAAACTCATTTGTTATACAAAATTTATCTTAAATTTATTTATTGCATTAAATTTGCACAAAAAATTTAATTCAACTTTTAAAATATACAGGGTGTTAAGTAAACATGCGGCAAAAACTCAAGGGGTTATTCCTTGGCTTATTTATTTTTTTGTGCAATTTTTAATAAGCAATAAATTTAATACAACTATTTTGTTTTTGTATAATAAAAAAGTTTTTTGCGCAATATGTGAAGAATTTCATGAAGTGATTTATCTTTTTCTATAAATGTTATGCAATAAATAATTTTTTTGTAAAGTTTTTGACAAGACTTGTACAAAATTTAATTATTTTGAGTAATTTTAGATTATGAAGTTAATTAATAATTTATTCAAACTCGAGCAAAGAGTCACAGACAATTGTTTTGGTTCTACAATACTCATCAGTGTGCCTTGTATGAATGACTACAGCATTGCATGATAGCAAAATTTAAATAAATAATTCTGTGCTTATATGTTTTGCATAAGTTTTTATTTTGATATAATTTTATGTGTTATATATATTATAATATAATATTTTGGGTTTTTAAATGATTTTAGATGAATTGTTTTTATTTTGACAAATTTGTTGTAAAATTTTTGTTGTTTTTTTATAATAACTACAAATTGTAAAAATTTTGTCAAAAATTATATGAATTTCATCAAACATCGCACACAAATTCATTTATTGCATACAAAAATAAATTTACATTATAAATCGGATAAAAAACTAATTTATTACACAAAAATATTATAAAATCAGTCAAAACCTCCAATTGCTGTTCAAAACTGATTAAAAATTGCAGTAAAAACACACTTTTAGTTACCATAAATTGTAGATAAAACTCAATTATTACTACTATTTATCAAAAACTGTTAAAAAACACAAATGTCTTCATTAAAAATGGCACAGAAACTTATTTATTGCATAAAATTAGAAGAATAAAAACCTAATTGTTGTACAATCAACAAACAATTTAAAACAGTCGTAAGCATTACGGGCGAGGCAAGTATTTGCAGAACTTTGATGATACCGCCCTCGTTCTCATGCGACCAAACATCGGCGTGCTGTGCTGCAAACAATGCGTTTTTGTTCTTGATACTTAATATACTATTATTGCATAAAAATTGTACAATTTTTTAACTTGGCAAACGTTTGAGTTTGCGTTTGCCCGCCCTTCCAAAAGTTTGTAATCTAAGTTCTGGAGCACAAACACTTGGTTGAGTGGAACGGAACTAAGTTTATTACCCGCCTACCTGCCCAAGTGTGTGTGATCCAATTTTCTGATTACAAGCACTTAGGTGAGTGAGCAAAAGCTAAGTTTAAATTATGAGGAAGTGTGGTTTGAATTTGTATTGCCCACCAACCCGTCCAAGTGTTTGTGATGTAATTTGTTTTATTACAAACACTTAGGTAGATAGAAAGAAACTAAGTATAAACTTAGCAAACATGTAGTTTGGATTTATATTGCCCGCCTGCATTTCCAAGAGTCTGTAACCTAAGTTCTGGATTACAAACACTCGCCCGCCCAAGTGTTTGTGATCCAATCTTTTGTTCTCAAACACTTGAGTGGTAAGCGGAAACTAAGTTTAAATTATGTGAACGTGTGGTTTAGATTTGTGTTGCCCACCCACCCGCCCAAGTGTTTATGATCCAATTTCTTGCTCACAAACACATAGATGTGTGGGCAAAAATTAAATTTAAGTTATGTAGACGTGTAGTTTGAATTTGTATTGCCCACCCACCGCCCAAGTTTCTGAGATGTAATTTTTTTCTCACAAACACTTTGATGGGTAAGCAAAAACTAAGCTTAAACTTGGTAAGTGTATAGTTTGGATTTATGTTGCCCGCCCGCCCTTAGAAGAGTCTGTAACCTAGATCACAAACACTAGGGTGGATGTGTTAAGTTTAAAATTAGTAGAAGTGTGGTTTAAATTGATGTTGCCCACTCAACCGCCCAAGTGTTTGGAATCCAAATTGGATCACAAACACTTGGGTGAGTAAGCGGGAACAAAGATTAAGAATTGTAGGCGTGTAGTTTGGATTTCTGTTATCCACCCAAGTGTTTGTGATTCAATTTCTTCCTCACAAACACTTGGGTGGGTAAGGGAAAATAAAGACTAAGAATTGTAAGCATGTCTTGATCACAAACACTTGGATTTATCTCCCATCCGCTCAAGTGTTTGTGATCCAATTTCTAGATCATTAACACTTGGTGGGTAAGCAAGAACTAAGTTTAAATTTACTGAGCATGAGGTTTGAATTTGTGTTGATCTAATTTTTTTTATCACAAATGTTTGGAAGAGTCCAATTGCCAGTCAAAATTTATTAAAAAATGTAAAAGAAATAATTTATTTATTGCATAAGATTGGCTTCAAAAACGCCTTTTCTTACAAAAATTGCCATAAATCGTGGATAAAATTTATTTATTACTACTATTTATTAAAAATTCTTAAAAACGCAACTTTCTTATAAATTCCATCAAAAATAGCACAAAACCCATTTATTGCATAAAATTGACTCAATAAAAACTTAATTATTGTACAATCAACAAAAATGTCAGGCATAAACAGTCGTAAGCACCACGGGCAAGACAAGTATTTGCAAAACTTTGATGTTACCGCCCTCGTTCTCATGCTGCAAACAATGCTTTTATGCTTTTGATACTTAATATACTATTAGTGCATAAATATTGAACAATTTTTTAATTGGTAAGCGTGCGGTTTGGGTTTTTGTTGCTCGCTTTTCCAAGAGTTTGTAATCTAAGTTCTAAGTCACAAACACTTGGGTGGGTGGATGAAAAGTAAGTTCAAACTTAATGGGCGTGTGGTTTAGTTTTGTATTGCCCTCTCACCCACTCAAGTGTTTGTGATCCAATTTATTGCTCACAAACACTTGAGTGGGTAGACAGGATTTAAATTATGTAGACGTGTGGTTTGGATTTGTATTGCCCACCCACCCTCCCAAGTATTTGTAATGTAATTTTTTACCACAAACACTTGGGTGGGTAAGCGGAAACTAAATTTAAACTAGGTAAGTGTGTAATTTAGATGTATGTTGCCCGCCCGCCCTTCCAAGAGTCTGTAACATAAGTTCTGGATCACAAACACTAGAGTGAGTTTAAAAGTTTAAAATTAATGGGCGTGTGGTTTAAATTGGTGTTTGTGATTCAATTTTTTGTTCTCAAACACTTGAGTGAGTAGGCAGAAGTTAAGTTTAAAATTAGTGAACGTGTGATTTGAATAAAAGAAAACAAAAAATTATTAAAAAACTCAATTATTGTACAAATTTGATCAAAAATTTTTTTATGCAATCAATAGGTTTTGGTGCAAAACCTATTGATTGCATAAAATCGGCACATTTTGTTTACAAAACTTTAAAAATCAATATAAATTTTATCAAAAATTGTACTAAAACCCATTTATTGCATGAAATTAGCAAATAACAACAATTAACCTCACAAAATTTATCTAAAATTATTGAAGAAAACTTAATTGTATAAGTTTAATAAAAAATCTCAAAAATCATGAATAAAATTTGTTCAAATTTTGTCAAAAACTGTTAAATAACCAAATTTGATAAAAAAATAGAAAAAACCCACTTATTGCTTAAAAAGTTTACAATAAAACAATTTGCATACAAAATAACTTACATTTTTTTATCAAAAACTGCACAGAAATCTTATTTATATCATAAAATATGTTGTTGTTTGTATGAAATTTATTATAAATTGCACAAAAAAAAAACTTATTGTATAAATTCCACAAAAAAAAATTTACATTATAAATCGAACAGAAAAGTAATTTATTACACACGGATGATCTAAAATCACTCAATAATTGTCCAAATTTAATCATAATCTACAGAAAAATTATAAAAAACGTTAAAAACACAATTGTTGTATCAATTTGATCAAAAATTGCTAAACAAATCATTTATTGTATGTGTTTTGCACAAGAAAACCGATTTATCTCAATATATTTATCTAACTAACCAAAAAGTTAATTGTAGTTTGAATTTCATAAAAAATCGAAAAAAAAAAAACAAATTTATTACATATACTTACACAAAAAACTAATTTACAATCATAAATTAGACAAAAAAAAATTATTACACAAAATTCATCTAACAATTTACTATTTATTATATCATTTCTTAAACATAAATTGTCATGTAGTAAAGGTCTCAACCATCAATTATATTTTGTATCTAGAATCACTTTGAAAACTAAATTGTTATACAAATTTTATCAAAAATCTATTTATTGCATAAAATTTGCACAAAAAAACTATTTATATCATATACTGCATAGAAAAAATTTGGTAAAAATTTAAAACCAAAAATAGTAAAAGATCTCAAAAAACCACAAAATAGAAGGTAAAAAATTTAGATTGCTTTATGTTCTTCTAACAAAGTACGTGAATAATCACACGTGCAAAGGTTGATCAAAGTTTCTGCATCGAGTCCTTCATTTATTTGAAAATTTCTTCAAAGTTCAACGTATAGTGAAAATGTATAAATATTTTCTCAATTCTAGTATAAAAATACAAACATTCATTCAATAAAATAAAAATAAAAAAATAGTTTAAGCTTAAGCCTCCAAATAAATGAAATATAATTTAATTAAAAACAATTTTATTAATCTATAGAATAAAACTTTATAAGAAACAATATTTAATTGATTTTAAAGTTGCCTAAAGATTTCATATTAAAATTGATAAAGAATGGAAAAAAACCCGCCTTTTATTTAATCTTTAGTGTTAATCATCAATTATAATAAATTTAGAAATCATAAAATTGCAAAATTATGTAAATACTCAAGAAATATAACAATATCCAAACCTGTTTGATTTGATTATATATAATAATAATCAGAGCTCACAGCACACTCACTCACGCACCGAGAAGAAAATAACAACAAACACCAACACACACGCACGCGAGATTTCTTTTCAATTAATAAGTCATTAAATGCCCAGTCAATACACACGGTGTGTAACAAACCAATGGAATTATTAACCTATTTATGCATATGTTGTTGTTTGCGGCGTCCAATCAACCATTTCGAGATCAATGTTTTCAATTATTCTCAGTCTTCAAAGAGAAGTTTTGCAACCGAACTAGATATTTTTGCAAGTGGAACTAAAGACGACCTTTGAATATGTTTTAGGCAAATTGCTCAATTTGTTTAAATCGATCAATTAAAAAAAACGTTTTTTTAACATTAATATATTATTCGGTTGAGATATTGCAAAAATTAATTGTATGCAAACTTAAAACGTTTACTTTTTTCCTTGAATTAGATAGAACTAAATTACACATGTAAATTTAAAATCTGTCGACTATAAACTGCAAACTCTAATCTTGTCAAATATATTATATAAACTTTCAACTAAATTTAAGAAATTAAAAAAAAATCTTTAAATTGAATTAAAAAAATTCAGAATATATATTTTTAAAATTTTTGTTGGGAAGATAATGCTTTAACATTTCTTTAGAGTTTATTCTCTTTCATTAATAATTTTTTGAAATATTTTGTAACTTGGAACTAAATCAAAGTTGGTTTAATCAACCGTAGCTGTTTCACATGCGCATATATCTATCTTCCTTGAGATATATGCAAAAAAAAAAGTATAATTGTCAACAAATTAAATGGAGCATAAACTTGGTCGTAAATATAACGTACAATTTATTTAGTTTTACATAAAATAATAACTAATAATCGATTCAATGTCAAAATAAAGAAAGTGGTAGTAATTATTCCATATAAAGTTAAACAATTTATTTCAATAACATTGTTGACTTATCTCATTTGAGTTAGATTAATAAAAACCTATCAAGTTATATCTAATTTATCTTATAAATAAAAATTTGGTTAGCAATATATTATCATAGAAGTTATTTCATATTTATAAAATGAAAGTAAATTTGCTTGGGGAATCCAAATCTGTAATTAAATATTTACACATGTATTTGTTTATCATTTGCGTACTGTTTGTTACTGAGATAATTGAAAAACATATTTATTTCATAAAAACGTTTATTTATTCAGCTTTGAAATAGTGAATTTATCTAAAAATTCTAAGTATATTTTTTTTATAAAATTAAGCCTTCTGAACTCAAATTGTCAATTTTCAACTCAAAATACTTGATAGTTTTCAAGAATTGACTCAAAATTAAAAATAATATAGAATTAGTGACAAATTTTTGTCATTTTGAGACCATTTCTGCTTCAAATTAGTTTATATAAATGTTTTTCAATTTTTTTTCTTATTAATTGATGTATTTTGATCCAAATTTCTTATCAGCAATTTGGTATTCTTGCTGGTTAGTGCGCAAACTTAAAATTATTAATAAAATCATACAATTTGGGTCATTTTGGGACCATTTCTGTTTTAAACCAATTTACCTAAATTAGTTTTAAAATTTTTTCATATCAATTTATGTATTTTAAACCCAAATTTTTCATTAGCAGTTTAAAATTCCTGCTGGTTATTGCACAAATTTAAAGTTATTAACAAAATCATACAATTTGGGTCATTTTGGAACCATTTCTGCTTTGAATCAATTTACCTAAATTAGTTTTAAAGTTTTTTCTTATCAATTTATGTATTTTAAATCCAAATTTCTCATTAGCAGTTTAAAATTCCTGCTGGTTATTGCGCAAACTTAAAATTATAAACAAAATCATACAATTTGGGTCATTTTGGGACCATTTCTGCTTCAAATCAATTTATATAAACTTGTTTCAAACATTTTTTTTATGAATTTATGTATTTTAAATTCAAATTACTCATTAGCAGTTTAAAATGTCTGCTGGTTATTGCGCAAATTTAAAATTATTAACAAAATCGTACAATTTGGGTCATTTTGGGACAATTTCTGCGTTAAATCAATTTATATAAATTAGTTTCAAACTTTTTTATTATCATTTTATGCATTTTAAATCTAAATTTCTTATGAGCTAATTAAAATTCTTGCTGGTTATTGCAAAAATTTAAAATTATTAACAAAATCATAAAAGTTGGGTCATTTTGGGACCATTTCTGCTTTAAATCAATTTATATAAATTAGTTTCAATTTTCTTTAAAATTAATTTATGTATTTTAAATCAAATTTTTTTATCAGATATTTGGTGCTATTGTAAAATCAAAATTAAAAACCCAGTCACAATGGGGTAAATTCTGCTGCTAACATACAAAAGTGTAAATCCGGTTTTTAAAACTGTAAAACCTGCTTTTAAATGTGTAAATTGAGCTTTAAAATGTGCAAATTTGACTTTAAAACTAGAAATATAGCCTCCAACATGTTAAAATGTGCTGCCAAAATGTAAATCTATTTTTAAAGTGTACTATAAAAAATAAAAACTATAAATTCTGCCACCAACGTGTTAAATTCTACTAACACAATATAAAACCAGTTTTTAAAATTTAAGTCTGGCATTTATATGTGTAAATCCGGCCTCAAAATTAGAAATCTGGTAAAGTAAGTAAGCCGTAAATTTAGCATAAAGTAAGTTAAATTGCAGCCAAACAATAAATCCATTCATTAAAACTAGAAATGCGGCTGCAAAAACTGTAAATTTGGTTTTTAAAAATGTTAAATTTTGTTGCCAAAATATAAATCTAGCCTTTAAAACAGTAAAGCTGACTGTTTAAAAATGTAAATCCAGCTTTACACGTGTTGTATTGTTTTGCCAAACTGTAAATCTAGTCAAATTTGTTATCACAACTAAAAATCCAACGGCCAAAATGTTAAATTCTAGTATCAAAAATTGATTTTTAAAACTGTAAATCCAGCGCTTTTAAAACTGTTTTTTTACAAACCTTTTCTCAGAAAAAAAGACAAAATATTAACACCACGTATGTTACGCCCAGTTATACAATTTTTACATAATTGACGCAACGCACGCTAATCCTCCCAACCACCACACCGTGCTTTAACGTCGTATATTAATTAATTAACTTAGTACTAGTCTATCTTTTTACTGCGTAAAAGTTACTGATTACTTTGCGCTCGGGCTAATTCAGTATATATCGTCCTCTCGCATCAGCGCTACTGTTCCCGCGCGCTTCTTCATAAATTGAACCAACACATACATAATTACTAATATCTTCAGTAAAATTAGCTACACGTATGACAATAGCTCAACAGTTCTACCACAAAGCAAAAAAAAACAAAACAAAAAAAACAAAAAAATGTATATAAAGTACATTGAAGTTTTTAAAAAATGCAAATTTTTGATTTTCCCATACTACAATACACAAATATTGACAAACCTTTCTGTGTATTCACAGATGTATTAGATATTGCTATTAATTCTGTATTTACTCAGGAAAACAAACCAATTGCATATTACCCAAAAATTCTCAACTCTGCTACTAAACTATCGAAAAAGAACTGTTAGCCATAATTGTTTCAATAAAATATTTTTTACCATACTTGTAAGGTAATTTTTTTATTAAAACAGATCACAATACTTTAGTGTGGCTTTCTAAACTAAAAAGTTGATTTGTTGGAAAATAAAACTTGACAAATTATTATATAGGATTTTTCAATAAGAGGTTTCATTTTAATATTAAAAAAAAACGGGCATTTTTTAAGAGAAATCAATAAAAGTTTATTTCATTGTAAAGAGGAAGGTATGCCATTAACATTTAAAAACAATATCAGTCAAATGGCCGCCACGGTTACGGTTGCAGTACCACATTCTTTTCATGAAATTTTCCATGACCTATTCGCACATTTACGGCTGTATGTCCTCGATAACTTCACGAATTCCATCTTTAAGGTCTTGAATTAATTGTGGAGCATTGGCATAGACCTTATCTTTCACGTGGCCCCTAAGAAAAAAGTCTAAAAATGTTAAATGACAAGATCCCGGTGGTCAATTGTAATTACCTCTTCAAGGAATAACACGGCCAGGAAACTTTTCTTGCAAAATTGCAATTGTTTTGTTGCTGAAAATAAACGTCGTCCACATCAATATCTTTCAATTCAGCCATAAAAAATTATTAATTGTAGCTTGGTAGCGCCATCCATTCACCGTAACAGTTGCATCAGCCTCATTTTCTGAGCCGCAAATGCGACAATTCTGTTTATTAACGTAGCCTCCGAGGTGAAAACTGGCATCATCACTGAAGATAATTTTTTGATAAAATTCCAAATCATTTTGATCCATTTGAATTAGCAAAGATACAACGTTTATGGTGATCGACCGGCTTGAGTTCTTATATTAACTGAACTTTAAAAATCTTAAGACTTAAGTCTTTATGCAAAATACGGTGTTGTAATGTCATTTGTGGAATGTCTAATTCCAAAGATCCACGAGGAATCGACAAACCTGGGTTATCTTCAACACTACGGTCTACATCAGCAATATTCTCATGTGTTCTTGAGCGTTTGCTCACGGTTTCAATTCTTCACATTACAAACTTGTCCCAACAGCTCAAATTTTTCCACCAGGTTTACTATTATCGGCCGAAAAGGTGCTTTACGAAGACCAAAAAGTGCTTTAGTTTTGCGAACTGTGACTGAAAAATTTTCACCATTTTTGTAGTGAATTTTAATAATTTCAATGCGTTGTTGAAGCGTGTATCGTTTCATTTTTAATAATGGCGTAGTTTTTACTTGTCAAATGTCAAAAGGTAATAGCTTCAAAATTGACAGCTGCCCAAATAGCCTGCTATTCAAAATGAAACTTTTTATTAGAAAACCCTTTACTATACTATTCAATACAAAAAAGCAACGACAACTTTGTTTGCAATGCACTATTTTGTATAAAAATTAACAACACTGAAGATAGGAACTTTCTAGTATCTCAATAGATAGTAGATAAAATTGATAATTTCAATCATTTATCAAAGATCTATAGATAATGTTCAAAAATCAGGTAAAAATACTATCAATTCACAACCTAATAACACTCTGCCGAACTACCTATTGCTGTAAAATCTATTAACAGATTCAGCCAACAAATGTTTGTAAACATTTCTGCAATAGAGGCACAGTCTTTTGTCAAAAAGTTCAAAACCAAAAATTTTTATAAGTTAAAAAACATATGCTCAACTCAAACTAAGGTACTATTGACCCAAGTTAAAAAAAATCAATAATCAATTTCATCAATAAATGTGAACTATGTTTCACAAATATATATAATAGAAATCCTTATAACATTCTATTTCAAGAACCAATGTTACTAATGCATCATTTAAAACTCTTCATATAGATGTATATTTAGTATGTAAATATAGATCCTTTACAATTATTGACCCATTTAGTAGAATATGCCTAATGTTACCATCTTTTTTCAAAAATTGCTAATAAAATTCTTTTCAAACTAAGGCATTTGCGTTTGTTTACCTTTTCAAATGAATAGAATAAGTTAATTTGAGGCCAATTTATGTCAAAATTTCTTCTTACCAAAATTCTTCTATAATTATTATTCATAAAACTAAATCAACTAAACAATTGACAATTTGCAATGTTTAATAATTCTCCAAGAAACTCAATTTAATTGACTTTAAACTAAAAATAATGTAAAATTTGTGAACTTTAGGTCATGATTATTTTGAATAAAATTAAGTCAGCTAAACTCAAATTGTCAATTTGTATTTTAAAATATTTAATAATTACTAATAAAACTTAATTTAATTGATTTAAAACTAAAAATAACTAAATTAGTTAATTTAGGAGTAATATATGCCAATTTTTTTTGGTAACAAATTGTTTTATAATTATTATTGATTAAATTAAGTCAGTTGAAGTTTAATTGATAATTTGCAATTCCAAATATTTAATAGTTCTTAAAAAAACCCAATTTAAATGATTTGAAGTTAAAATAAAATAAAATAAGAATTCTTAGTTAAAAAGAAAGTTTTATATATTTTTTTTTATTAAATGAAACTGTTTGAACTAAAATTGTCATTTTTAATAGTTTCTAAAGAAACTGAATTTCGTTTACATGAAACTAAAAATAACATAAAATTATTTATGTTGTGAAAGTAATAATATAATATACAAAGCATACAAGTATATTATTTTATTACTTTCCCAACATAACCTCAATGTATGCATCTCTAAAAAACAACAATATAAAATTATTTACTTTAGAATTAATTTATGCCAAAATTCTGTTACAAAAATTGTTTCATAATTAATAACATTAAAACTTCTGAATTTAAAATGTCAATTAGTACAATCAATAATATATTTAATAGACAAAAATAAATGATAAAAAAACCTTAATTATAATTATAATTAATCAATCTCAATTTATGCTAGTTGAAACTTTTTCCGGTATAAACTAGGTATTAGGTATTATTTTAAAACTAACCAGCACAAAAAGTCACGTCTATAATACCCGAAGACAAAAACAACATAAGCTACAAGAAAATAACGGTACTAACAAATACAAAGATTTAATAGTTTTGCAAAAACATTACATATCGCTAAAAAAATTTAAAAACTTTTTTCTTAACTAGAGTTAACACATTTAAGTTTTAAATGTAATATAATATCATTGTTTTAATTAAATGATAATATATGCCATTGACAAACCTTACAGACTTGTTAAGGGGTGGTTTAATAAACAAAACTTTTTTTGAAAGCAAGAAGAAATCCCACACGGCATCCGTAAAGTGATTCCAAATTCGGTGAAAAAAAATTGCAAGATTTTGTTATTTTTAAGGTTTCATAAAGATTTTTACACTTTTTAAAAGTTTATGATACTTTCTAACAATTGACATTTTTTTTAATTTTTAAAGCTGAATTTTGCTGTTTTAACATTTTATAAACAGAATTTTGCAGTTTTCAATCGTTTTTGACAGTTTTTTGTTTTTTTATGTTAATATTTTTTTTTACTTTTTTTGACTTTTTATAAATAGAATTTTGCATTTTTAACAGTTTATGATAAAACTTTTATGTTTTCTTACAATATTCTATAACCAAGTTTTGCCATTTTTGACATTCTTTGATATAATTTTGCATTTTGTGACAATTTGTGACCGGATTGTGCAATTTCTAATTTTATTTTGATATTTTATAGCAAAATTTTGCTATTTTTAGAATTTTTTTTTTTAATTAATCAAACTTTGTTTCATAGTGTCATTTTATAAGTAGAATTTTGCACTTTTTATGAATTAAATTTGCACTTTTTAACAGTATATAGCCAAAATTTGATATTTCATGACCGGATTTTGACATTTTATAAAGTTTTTGTGCACTTTTTTACAGTTTATGCTTGATTTTAGTGCTTTCTGGCAAGATTTAAATTTCATTTTTACTATTTTTAACGTTTTATACATCAAATTTTAAACTTTTTTAACAGTTTATAGCCAGATTTAAGTTTTTTTTTAATAGATATTTTATGGTAGAATTTTTTATTATTGATAATATTTACATTTTTTTACATTTTGTGTCTAGATTTCGTGCTTTTTGACAATGTTTGGAAAACTGGATTTAATTATTAAAAAAAATTACACTTTTTGATCATTTATGGTCGGATTTTAGTGCTTTTGACTGATTTTGATTTTGATTTTATTTTTGTAGCTAGATTTTGCTGTTTTAACATTTTATATACAGAATTTTGCAGTTTTCACTCGTGTTTGAAAAACATTTTGTTCTTTTTAAAATGATTTTTATATTTTTTACGTTTTTTGACTTTTTATAAATAGAATTTTGCATTTTTAACAGTTTATTAAAAATTTGTATGTTTTCTTACAATATTCTATGGCAGGATTTTGTTATTTTTGACAGTCTTGTATTTTTTGACAGATCATGGCCGGGTATTGCTATTTCTAATATTATTTTGTAATTTCGTAGCTAAATGTTGCTATTTTTAGTTTTTTTTACATTTTTTGACTGTTAAATCAATTTTGGTGCTTTCTGACATTATTTTGATGTTTCAAAGCCAAATTTTGCTGTTTTATGACATATAATAAGTCAAATTTTGCATTTTTTAACCGTTTTCAAAAAGATCTTGTTTTTCTGACCGTTTTGACAACATTTCTGTATGTTTCAAGACCAGATTTTTAACATTTTATAAATTGAATTTGCACTTTTTAACAGTATATGACCGGATTGTGATGCTTTCTTAAATATTTTTGATTGTTTATTAATAGAATTTTGCACATTTCAACTGTTTTTGGCCAAATTTTGGTGTTTTCTAATAATATATTAATTTTTTAAGTTGGAATTTTGCACTATTTAATAAATAGAATGTTGCAGTTTTTAACAGTTTTTAACAACATTTATGTATGTTTTAAGACCGGATTTTTAACATTTTATTAATTGAATTTGCACTTTGAAATTTTATGAGTAAAACTTGATTTTTATGCTTTCTTACAATATCCTATAACCAAATTTTGCATTTTTTGACAGTTTATGACCGGATTTTGCTATTTCTAATATTATTTTGTAATTTCATAGCCAAATTTTGCCGGATTTAGCTGATTATGATATTTAATGAGTAAAATTTTATATATTTTTTTTTGTTTTGATATTTTATCATTTTTTGTGCACTTTTCAACAGTTCAGGCTTTCTGACAATATTTAAATTTTAAAACCGGATTTTACTATTTTTTTTTCTAAAATTATTTCAATATTTTATGACCAGTTTTGCAGTTTTTAATAGTTTATAACCGGACTAAAAAAAATTAAGTTGTGTACGTTTTTGCCAAAATGTTTTGCAAGAAAAGTTCTAGCTACGCCACTGTTTACAAAGTTTTGAGCAAAATTATCTGAATGCTACCATTCCCAACTACTTATTTGTGCAAAACAAGATTTTTTTTGTTTTTCTGTCATAATAAATAAGTACAGAAATATACTGGATTCTCAGCTGGTATGCAATGTACATTTTATGTAAATTGTGTCTACAACTAGTGAGATGCTAGGCACACTGATGATGAGTGCATACCCTAAAACACGAGTGTATGTGTATCTTACTAGTATCTATTTTATAGCGTAAATCAATTGATTGGTTCTTCATTTAAATCATAATATGCCCCAAGTTTGTCAGCATGCAGTTAAGTAATTGGGTTTACTGAAGAAGGTGTGTCAGTTTGTAATATTAACCAAAAAGTTGACAGAACTGCCAATATGATAGCTTGATATTGGCGTAGATAGATCAACAAACAGGAACAACAACAGAGTTTATGGCCTGAACGCCCTAGAAACACTACAGAACAACAATAGTAATTGAAGATGTTTGGAGTGGCTTAACAAACCAATAAATGTCTGTTGGATTAGTTTATCTGAAAATTCAATCTTTTGGTTTCAAATTGTACCGCCATTTTCTTTGTTTCCCCTTAACTCCTTATCATAAGAGGTAAGTCTAGAATAATGCAATAAGAAACTACAATAAGTCAACCAATAGAAACAAGTTATTTTTAGCAACAAATCAAGATTTTGTCTGTATGCTTGTAAGATGGTTAACAATATACAGCTCTTACACGTAAGGTGCTAGTATAGGCTCCCTATACTAGCAATCGCTTATGGAAGAAAGTCTCATTTTAAGGTTTATTTCAGAAACATTAAACGCAAATTGCTACATTAACACGGTTCTAAAACCAACATTAATGTCTTATTTGAGAAGGTTGGAAGCATACAACTTAAGTTACTATAAAATTCCTGGAACTAGATAATGTTTATTTACTTCCGTAGTCTTCTTGTTCTCTAGATCTATAACCTATTGAACACGTATGAGATACAATTGGTAGAAGACTGAGCCATCTTCAGCCACCCTTTACCTGATATTCGAAAGCGTATTCAGGCAGTTTGAGATTTAATCTCTCAGGCAAAGATTAACAATTTAATTTCTAGCATGCCTTCTTCTTCTTCTTATAGTGCCGAGTGCTTGCTACAAACGTACGCTCCCCTCTCGTATGTTTGTGGTGTGCGATAATAGTTCTATACAAACATGCGGGACCTACAGTTTAACGTGGAATCGAAACCACACCACTAGAGAGGTTTACTAGGCACATACTTGCTGGTTTGCTATTGCCTTACGAAGGAGACGACCGCATCAAAATATATTCGACAAATTACATATTGCCACTGCCGGGAATCGAACCCGAGCTGCCTGCTCAACAGTTCTTGCACTAGACCATTGTGCTACAATCGCCTAAGAACAACTAATTATTAAAATTAAAAAAAAAAAATCTTAAACTTGAAATTTTTAGTGTAAATAATTTACATAAAAATTAAGCTACAGATGGGGGTTCTTTTACTTTTGGCGGCCAGTATACTATGATATATTATACGCAATACAACCAATTATTGAACTCAAAAATAATAATTTTTCAGATAACTTTGGTGATCAATCAAGACAAAAGATAAATATAAATCACAATTAAACAATCAAATTATGATAATAGAATATTTTTAATTTTAATTTTTTTTAATACAACATTTTAAAATAAAATATTTTGTTTCATATGAATTTAAAATAATAATTTCTTAATATAATTCATTGAATATCCAATATGGTAAAATATAATTAATATATAACAGAAATAATGCTTAATTAAATATTACCTAATATTGTCAAGCACAAAGTAAAATATTATTAATATAGCCATTACCAGTTTTACGACCATTTACAAATAATATTAAAATACTAACGTATTTATAAAAAAAAATGTTTAAAATGTTGTAAGACTAACCTTTTATATTTGTGTTAAGTACACACAACTCGAACTAAAATTAATTCCCCTCGGTTGCACACGTTATTATGTTGAATGTTTACGCCGCTTTCCTCCTTATATTTGTGCAATTTTACTCAGATAAGCCTAAGTCCATGTGTACTTTAATTAAATTCGGATGTTAGGATTTCCATAACTTAACAACAAAATTAACATAACTATTTACAATTGTTTATTTAAAAACCGCGTTATCATCTTGTAAAGTATAATTGAATTTGTTTCTCAAATATTTTAACAACAACTGATTAATAATTTATAAGATTGTACATAATAACAATCAGATAAATATATAAAATTAAAAATATCTCGAGATTGTATTGATTTATATGAATTTTAATTGTTCATGATTTTATGTATTTATGTTCAAACTTATGTAATTATTATTAGTATTATCAAGTCATCAATCATATAAGTAGATTGAATATATTAAATTACTAATATCCAAATATATAATTTATTGCTGCCAAATAACATCATAAATCGAATGTAATTAAATTGATCACTAGTCAAACAAATTTTACTAACTATAAAAACTTTTTATTGCACATCAGCGCTCTTAAAATAAAACCATTGATTCAGTTACGAGACTGGTTAAAAATACAATGGCACAAATTACTCTCACGACGATTTTACTGCATGTTGTATATATCCGGGCCAAAATAGTGTCCCTGTGTTCAGTCGGATTTTAACTAACATGTCAAAATAAAGGAAAGAACATTTATCATCTGCCAGAAGCAATTGTGTGTGTCTAATTCGCACTATTCGTATGTTTATACTTTATTGTCAGTATTAAATTGAAAAGTATAATTCATAGTTTTCTTGTTTTAGTGGGTTTAAATATTTTATAATAAAATGAACTGTTTGTAAAATTAACAGTGGTTTTTGTTAGCATAATTTATAACAATTAATGTTTCATAATCATTGTTATTTGGATACAGATAGAGCATCTGAGGTTGTGTTAAGGGTAGATAAGTAATGTTATACTTTAAAATTAATAAATGATGTATTTTATATAAACTGCCTTTTCACCCTTACTGGGGACACATACACTCGTGTTTCAAGGTATGCTCCCATCTTCAGTGTGCCTAGCATCTCACTGGTCAAACTGGAAAGCAAAATAACATTTTCAATTTTTTTCTTACAAATGTCTAACTCCTCTTTCTATCCAGTTTTAAAAAAATATTATAAAAATGTTTTGTGATAATTTTACTAAAATTGAAAATAAAAAAACTGGAGTGAAGAACTTTCCAAAATACTAGTCGAAGTTGGTAATCTCATAGAAAAGAAAAACACTATGCAATAGAAAATTTGAAGTAATAGAGCAAACAACAAGAACTTAACCTAACCTCACTTTAGAAAAAAAAAACGCTAATGCTCTCCGGACGTTTAGTTCTAATAGATCCGGGAGTGTGAAACTTGCACCCACTAAAAAAACTCTCTTCTTCGCACCTGTTAAACGGCATACACTAGGAAGGATTTCTCATCTCTAGTTATTTATTTTTGTTTGATTCCTTCTGTCAAGACCTTTCTTCTTCTTCTTTGCAACAAAATGTAGGTCCAGTTGTTTTTAGATCTGGTCATCAAGTTCATCAGGCTATCCATCTTTCACTTATCGCTGCTTTCGCTTCTCGCTACCCAACCTGCCATCGTTTGCAGATAAAGATTGTGTGTGTGTTTGGGATCAACCTCTTTGTCTATTGGGTGGTATCGTGTGTGTTCTCTCATTTTTTGCTGAAACGTCTCCTTTACTGCTTTCCTGGCACTGAACCTGTCTAGTTCCAGTTCCAACACCTTTAACTTGATTGGTGGTCCTGTATTTGCTAATCTCAGCAAAACCTTTCTTAGTGTTGCAATTAGCGCGGTTAAGCGACTGGACTATCGCGTGGTAAACTGTTTTTTTCCTAACTCTTTGGCCACTTAAGTTCGGAAAAATCTTTGTCAGTGCCTTTACCGTCTTCTCTGCCTTTTAGATCACGTTTACGACGTGTTGCCCAAAGGTTCAATTTGCGTCCAGCCAGACCCCAAAGATTTTACGTTTTGCTCGTTAAGAGCAAAGATCACCTCGCATTTCCTTCTTGCTTCTTTACAACCAACGCTTTGATATTTTTGAAGGCAACTTTTAGCTCGCTTTTGGCCATCCCCCATTTTACAATCAACAAGGCCTTGTTTGCTGTTTCCTGGAGCCTCACAGCTTTATTTGCCCTGACAACCACCGCCAAATCGTTCTACATTCACCTGAGATCTCCAGCCTGAGTACCAGGTTGTACAATACGATCCACAAAGTCGACCCAAAAACCGATCTCTGCGGTACAACTTACGTCAGCTTACTCTCCTCCCCCGCTGCAATGAAATGATAATTTCTTGCAAGCGTATTGTAATTTTACTCCACCTGGCCGCATTGAAAATTAATATTTGGCTTTTGGTGCCGTTGGAACCTGAAGCATAACCTAACCTAACCCAATCTTGCACAGTGCGACAGAAAATTATAGGTAATAGAGCAAACACCAAAAGTGCGTTCTAAAATAGCTACTAGCGTAGTAAAGCAGTAATAGAAAAACCGGTAAAAGATCTTTCAAGAAATATAAAAGATATTAAAAAAAAAACAAAAAAAAAACCTAACCTAACCTAACCTAACCTTGCACTGTGCGACGGAAAATTAAAAGAAAGAGAGCAAACACCAATAGTGCGATCTAAAACGGTTACTGACGTAGTGGAGTGTTAAAAAAACCGCAAAAATTCTTTAAAAAAATATTTTAAAAAAACTAACCTAACCTAACCTAACCTAACCTAACCTTGCACTGTGCGACGGAAAATTATAAGAAAGTAAGGAAACACCAAAAATGCGTTCTAAAACAGTTACTGACTTAGTAAATTGTTAAAAAAACCGCCAAAAACTCTTAGAAAAAGTATAAAAAAAACAACAAAAAAACCTAACCTAACCTAACCTTGCATTGTGCGACGGAGAATTATAAGAGAGCAAACACCAAAAGTGCGTTCTAAAACGGCTACTGGTGTAGTAGAACAGTGTTAAAAAAACCGCTAAAAGATCTTTGGAAAAGTATAAAGAATAATTAAAAAAAACCTAACCTAACCTAACCTAACCTTGCACTGTGCGACGGAGAAATATAGGAAATAGAGCAAACACCAAAAGTGCGTTCTAAAACGATTACTGACGTAGTAGAGTATTAAAAAAACTGCAAAAATTTTTGAAAAAATTATTAAAAAAACAAAAAAAACCTAACCTAACCTAACCTAACTTAACCTAATCTTGCACTGTGCGACAAAGAATTATAAGAAAGAAAGCAAACACGAAAAGTGCGTTCTAAAACGGTTACTGACGTAGTGGATTGTTAAAAAAACCGCCAAAAATTCTTTGAAAATGTATAAAGAAAAAAACAAAAAAAAACCTAACCTAATCTAACCTAATCTAACCTAATCTAACCTAACCTAATCTTGCACTGTGCGAAGGAGAATTATAAGAAAGAGAGCAAACACCAAAAAGCGTTCTAAAACGGTTACTGAGGTAGTGGATTGTTAAAAAACCGCAAAAATTTCTTTGAAAAAGTATAAAAAAAAAACACCAAAAAAAAACCTAACCTAACCTAACCTTGCACTGTGCAACGGAGAATTATAGGTAATACAGCAAACAACAAAAGTGCGTTCTAAAATTTTTACTGACGTAGTGGATTGTTGAAATAACCGCCAAAATTTCTTTGAAAAAATATAAAAAAAAAGAAAAAAAAAAAAACCTAACCTAACCTTGCACTGTGCAACGGAAAATTATAAGTTATACAGCAAACAACAAAAGTGCGTTCTAAAACAGTTACTGACGTAGTGAATTGTTAAAAAAACAGCCAACATTTCTTTGAAAAAGTAGAAAGAAAAAAACAACAAAAAAACCTAACCTAACCTCACTTTGCTCTGTGCGAATGAGAATTATAAGAAAGAAAGCAAACACCAAAAGTGCGTTCTAAAACGGTTACTGACAAAGTGGATTGTTGAAAAAACCGCCAAAATTTTTTCGAAAAAGTATAAAGAAAAATTAAAAAAAATCTAACCTAACCTAACCTAACCTAACCTTGCACTGTGCGACGGAAAATTAAAAGAAAGAGAGCAAACACCAAAAGTGCGATCTAAAACGGTTACTGACGCAGTGGAGTGTTAAAAAAACCGCAAAAATTCTTTGAAAAATATTTAAAAAAAAACTAACCTAACCTAACCTAACCTAACCTAACCTAACCTAACCTAACCTTGCACTGTGCGACTGAAAATTATAAGAAAGTAAGCAAACACCAAAAATGCGTTCTAAAACAGTTACTGACTTAGTGAATTGTTAAAAAAACCGCCAAAAATTCTTTGAAAAAGTATAAAAAAAAAACAAAAAAAAAACCTAACTTAACCTAACCTTGCATTGTGCGACGGAGAATTATAAGAAAGAGAGCAAACACCAAAAGTGCGTTCTAAAACGGCTACTGGCGTAGTAGAACAGTGTTAAAAAAACCGCTAAAAGATCTTTGGAAAAGTATAAAGAATATTTAAAAAAAACCTAACCTAACCTAACCTAACCTTGCACTGTGCGACGGAGAAATATAGGAAATAGAGCAAACAACAAAAGTGCGTTCTAAAACGGTTACTGACGTAGTGAATTGTTAAAAAAACCCGAATTTTTTTTTTTGAGAAAGTATAAAGACAAAAAACAAAAAAAAACCTAACTTAACCTAACCTAACCTAACCTTGCACTGTGCGACGGAAAATTATAGGTATTAGAACAAACACCAAAAAGTGCGTTCAAAAACGGTTACTGACGTAGTGGATTGTTAAAAAAACCGCCAAAATTTTTTTGATAAAGTATAAAAAAAAAACAAAAAAAAAACCAAACCTAACCTAACCTAACCTAACCTAACCTAACATTGCACTGTGCGACGGAGAATTATAAGAAAGACAGCAAACACCAAAAGTGCGTTCTAAAACGATTACTGACTAAGTGGATTGTTATAAAACCGCCAAAATTTTTTTTTTAAATATTTAAAAAATCAAAAAAAACCTAACCTAACCTAACCTTGCACTGTGCGACGAAGATTTATAAGTAAGACAGCAAACACCAAAAGTGCGTTCTAAAACGGTTACTGACGTAGTGGATTGTTAAAAAAACCGCCAAAATTTATTTGATAAAGTATAAAAAAAAAACAAAAAAAAAAACCTAACCTAACCTAACCTAACCTAACCTAACCTAACCTAACCTTGCACTGTGCGACGGAGAATTATAAGAAAGACATCAAACACCAAAAGTGCGTTCTAAAACGGTTACTGAAGTAGTGGATTGTTAAAAAAACCGCTATAAATTCTTTGATAAAGTATAAAGAAAAAAAATTTAAAAAAAAGCTAACCTAACCTAACCTTGCACTGTTCGACGGAGAACTATAAGAAAGACAGCAAACACCAAAAGTGCGTTCTAAAACGGTTACTGAAGTAGTGGATTGTTAAAAAAACCGCTATAAATTCTTTGATAAAGTATAAAGAAAAAAAACAAAAAAAAACCTAACCTAACCTAACCTAACATAACCTAACCTAACCTATCCTAACCTTGCACTGTGCGACGGAAAATTATAAGGAAGACAGAAAACACCAAAAGTGCGTTCTAAAACGGTTACTGACGTAGTGGATTGTTAAAAAAACCGCCAAAAATTCTTTGAAAAAGTATAAAAAAAAACAAAAAAAAAACCTAACTTAACCTAACCTTGCATTGTGCGACGGAGAATTATAGGAAAGAGATCAAACACCAAAAGTGCGTTCTAAAACGGTTACTGACGTAGTGGATTGATAAAAAAACCGCAAAAATTCTTTGAGACAATATTTTAAAAAAACAAAGAAAAACCTAACCTAACCTAACCTTGCACTGTGCGACGGAGAATTATAAGAAAGACAGCAAACACCAAAAGTGCGTTCAAAAACGGTTACTGACGTAGTGGAGTGTTAATAAAACCGCCAAATTTTTTTTTTTTAAATATTTAAAAAATCAAAAAAAACCTAACCTAACCTAACCTTGCACTGTGCGACGAAGAATTATAAGAAAGACAGCAAACACCAAAAGTGCGTTCTAAAAACGTTACTGACGTAGTGGATTGTTAAAAAAACCGCCAAAATTTCTTTGATAAAGTATAAAAAAAAAAACAAAAAAAAAACCTAACCTAACCTAACCTAACCTAACCTAACATTGCACTGTGCGACGGAGAATTATAAGAAAGACAGCAAACACCAAAAGTGCGTTCTAAAACGGTTACTGACTAAGTGGATTGTTATAAAAACCGCCAAAATTTTTTTGAAAAAGTATAAAGAAAAAAACAAAACAAAAAATTAACCTAACCTAACCTAACCTTGCTATGTGCGACAAAGAATTATAAGAAAGAAAGCAAACACCAAAAGTGCGTTCTAAAACGGTTACTGACGTAGTGGAGTATTAAAAAAACCGCAATTTTTTTTTGAAAAAGTATAAAGAAAAAACAAAAAAAAACCTAACCTAACCTAACCTTGCACTGTGCGACAAAGAAATATAAGAAAGAGAGCAAACACCAAAAGTGCGTTCTAAAACGGCTACTGGCGTAGTAGAACAGTGTTAAAAAAACCGCTAAAAGATCTTTGGAAAAGTATAAAAAATATTTAAATAAAACCTAACCTAACCCAACCTTGCACTGTGCGACGGAAAATTATAAGAAATAGAGCAAACACCAAAAGTGCGTTCTAAAACGGTTACTGACGTAGTGGAGTGTTAAAAAAACCGCAAAATTTTTTTGAAAAAGTATAAAGGAAAAAAAAAGAAACCTAACCTAACCTAACCTTGCACTGTGCCACAAAGAATTATAATAAAAAGAGCAAACACCAAAAGTGCGTTCTAAAACGGTTACTGACGTAGTGAATTGTTAAAAAAACCCGAAATTTTTTTTTTGAGATAGTATAAAGACAAAAAACAAAAAAAAACCTAACCTAACCTAACCTAACCTTGCACTGTGCGACGGAGAATTATAAGTAATAGAACAAACACCAAAAAGTGCGTTCTAAAACGGTTACTGACGTAGTGGATTGTTAAAAAAACCGCCAAAATTTCTTTGATAAAGTATAAAAAAAAAAAACAAAAAAAAAACCTAACCTAACCTAACCTAACATTGCACTGTGCGACGGAGAATTATAAGAAAGACAGCAAACACCAAAAGTGCGTTCTAAAACGGTTACTGACTAAGTGGATTGTTATAAAAACCGCCAAAATTTTTTTGAAAAAGTATAAAGAAAAAACAAAACAAAAAATTAACCTAACCTAACCTAACCTAACCTTGCTATGTGCGACAAAGAATTATAAGAAAGAAAGCAAACACCAAAAGTGCGTTTTAAAACAGTTACTGACGTAGTGGAGTATTAAAAAAACCGCAAATTTTTTTTGAAAAAGTATAAAGAAAAAACAAAAAAAAACCTAACCTAACCTAACCTAACCTTGCACTGTGCAACAAAGAAATATAAGAAAGAGAGCAAACACCAAAAGTGCGTTCTAAAACGGCTACTGGCGTAGTAGAACAGTGTTAATAAAACCGCTAAAAGATCTTTGGAAAAGTATAAAAAATATTTAAATAAAACCTAACCTAACCTAACCTTGCACTGTGCCACAAAGAATTATAAGAAAAAGAGCAAACACCAAAAGTGCGTTCTAAAACGGTTACTGATGTAGTGGATTGTTAAAAAAACCGCTATAAATTCTTTGATAAAGTATAAAAACAAAAACAAAAAAAAACCTAACCTAACCTAACCTAATCTTGCTCTGTGCGACGAAAAAGTATAAGAAAAAGAGCAAACACCAAAAGTGCGTTCTAAAACGGTCACTGACGTAGTGGATTGTTAAAAAATCAGCCAAAAATTCTTTGATAGAGTATAATAAAAATTAAAAAAAACCTAACCTAACCTAACCTAACCTTGCACTGTGTAACCGAGAATTATAGGTAATAGAGCAAACACCAAAAATGCGTTCTAAAACGGTTACTGACGTAGTGAACTATTAAAAAAACCACCAAAATTTTTTTGAAAAAGTATAAAAAAAACTAAAAAAATCCTAACCTAACCTAACCTAACCTAACCTTGCTCTGTGCGACGAAAAAGTATAAAAAAGAGAGCAAACACCAAAAGTGCGTTCTAAAACGGTCACTGACGTAATTGATTGTTAAAAAACAGCCAAAAATTCTGTGATAAAGTATAAAAAAAAAACTAACCTAACCTAACCTTGCACTGTGCGACGGAGAATTATAAGAAAGAGAGCAAACACCAAAAGTGCGTCCTAAAACGGCTACATACGTAGTGGAGTGTTAAAAAAACGCCAAAATTTCTTTAAAAAAGTATAAAAAAAAGAACAGAAAAAAACCTAACCTAACCTAACCTTACACTGTGCGACCGAGAATTATCGGTAATAGAGCAAACAAGAAAAGTACGTTCTAAATCGGCTACTGGCGTAGTGAAACAGTGTTAAAAAGACCGACAAAAAATATTTGAAAAAGTAAAAAAAAAAAATCAAAAAAGAAACTGTTAGAGATAAGATTGTGGCAATCCATAGAACTAATTGCTTTAGCCTAGATTCTTTAAGAAAAATGACTGAATGCATATTCTAAGCGAGCGAGATAGAGCCTTTAGCACAAATAACGCAAATGAGAAGAAAAGAAAAAAAAAGCATACTTCTTGATCGAAAAACAAAAAAGTTAAACTAGAAGAAAATTTATTCGGCTTCAAGAAAGAATGCTTCACGGTAGAAGCTATGAAAGAACTTATAAAAGCAACAAAGGCTCCCAAAAGCAATGCAGCTAAAAACAGACAACTCTGCACACTTGTTGTCATTATCATTCAAAATTCATGTAACTCGGTCCCATACAATAAAAATTTGTAACGCCATTAGAAAAATTATGGCTAACTATCTACAAAACAAAAAAATTCCCATAGGAAAAAAAAAATGTGAGTAATGAAGTACGCGCAAAACTCTCCGACACATTACCTCACTCTCCCCAACAAACTAACCACGCAAAGACTAGCAAAAAACACTATCCACATGAGGAATTCCTCAACAAAATACCATTTTAAAAAATTTAAAAAACTATTATTGAACAGTAATTTGACTTCTTGTAATTTTTAGAGTTTTTTATGCTCATAATCTAATCAAATCAGTAAATTCTATAAATTGCATTTTTCAACAGTGATTATAGACACTTTAAAGCAACAAATAAAATTTAATAATAAAATAAATCATGCAAACAGATTCGGTAGTGATAAGTGCACTTGACTTAATAGTCAATTTTAAAATCATCATCTACATCTGGAATTATCGCTTATCTTAAAGTAATTATCTGCGCACGCCAAATTGATAATAAATTTATTGCATACAATAGACGCCAACAAACGTTTTAATTTCAAAAATGTAGCCGCTTTATATCTATATCCATCTTCAAACTTTATTGAAAGAAATCACATATCACTAATTAACTATAGTCTATTCAAGTCAATGATAAAAAATATTTTCGCGTAATGAGCTGTAAGTTTTGATTAAGTACTTATCAACTGTTGATCGGAGCCCAAATAATATAATATACTTTTTTTCAGTGCTCTATCTTTGAATTGAATAGACTATACAACAATAAAATCAAAATAAATTTTACTTAAACTTAAAGGAACCAGTACATTTGTCCCCTCCACTTTATTTATACTTTATTACACTCTTGAACTTCCAATTAAAAGCTTACGTACCTTTCGATGAATTCTAGTGTAACATTTGCGTGCCAAACATGCAGAAAATAAATTACACAATCACGATATTAATAAAATAAAATAATTTAGATTCCAAAAGCAATTGCATAAATTTCAAATTTTACGACCACGTTAAATACGGATACACGCTGCATTTAATAGCAACTGATTTTATCAAGCAAACAGAAAATTCATTCATTCATTGATGGGTTTTAATTTAGGATTGTTTTACTGCGAGGATCAAATAAATAAGTGACCACACGGCGTAGGTTCGTGTGTGTGTTTTAAATACACATACCCGCGTGCCAGTTTATATTCAGAGCCGCGAGAAACGTTCGGGAAAAATTTGCCATTGTAAAAACTGCAAACGACGGGGTGATATGTTGAAAGGGTTAAGTTGAGTGATGATGTGGTGGTGATGATGATATATTGATAGTGCTGTCAACATGTGTAAAGTGTTGATTTATTTGTTGGTTTTGTTTGCGATTTTTTTGGAGCCGTGCTTATGTTTAGGTAAGGAAATAATTACTAAAAATAAAATTGAAAAATTTACTGTAATTGTGCAAGTTTAATAGTTCTCTTCAGTTATAAATTATATAATGTTACACATTTTTGAAGCATTATAATTAAAAAAATCAACAGTATTTAAATTAAAAAGTTTTCAAAATTAAAATTAAAACAGATTATTTTCACCAGACGATTTCTTTTGAAAATGAAATGTTGCTTATTAATTATTGTCAAAAATTATTTAGAAATTAGATGATTTCTTAATAAATTTAATAGTATTTTAGAAAATTCAGAGTCATAGTACCAAGAAAAATATTAAAAGGCATAAAATTAAGATTAGTTTTATTATTATTGTAAAATTTTTGTAGTTAAAAAGGTGAAGTGGAATTTACCATTTTCTTGTAGGGATAAATACAATAAAATAAAGATGCTATTATTATTATATTTATCCAATTAATTTTTGTCATAATTTTATATAAATTATATTTATAAAAAAATCCATAAGTTTATTAAAATGTTACAATCTAACTACAAATGTATTTCACAGTGGTTCGTGTTTATGAAGCGTTAGAAATGAATTAATGAAATATTGATAAAACTGAAAGATATACAACATTTTTATTGTTACTGTTATTTCATTACCTTTTAATTTAAAATATAAACAATTTAATATTACGTGCCGAGTTTTACTTTTGTGAAAGACACGACTACAATATTTTTTGTAAATAAATAACATAATCTGAATAAAAATAAGAACTGTCACAAGTAATATGTAACGTTTCCGAACTGTCAAATATAATTTTGAACTACCAATTGTATCATAATCAAACTGTTTTTGAGGTAAAATAATCTCATCATAAATGCTTCTGAAATGTCAAAATATTTTTAACCTTCTTAAAATGTTTCTGTGCTACCACAAATGTCATAAATGTTTGTGAGCTATCATAAACGTCATAAAATGTACTTGATCTACCACAAATGTCAAAATATATTTATAAACTGTCAATAACATTTCAAAACAAATTAAATAAACAATATAAAATGTTCTTAATCTGTCATAAACGTTTGTGAACCTCCATAAACGTCGCAAAATATACTTTTTTAACCACAAACTTCAAATTTATATTTATAAACTATCAATAATATTTTTAAGCAATTTAAATAAATTCTATAGAATGTTTTTAATCTGTGATAGATGTCATAAATGTTTGTGATTTGTCATAGACGTCGTAACATGTACTTGATCTACCATAAACGTCAAAATATATTTATAAACTGTCAATTACATTTTAAACGTTTTTGGCTTTTTAGACGCCGAACGCAGATTGCCGTAACGAGTCGCGCCCACTTTCTTTAGAAATCCATGATTCTTTAATTTATGTTGGTACATCTTAGTATTTAGATTGGTAACTTAGTATTAACTTGGATAGTTGTGGCGTTTGTGTATAATATTTTTGCGGGTATATCTTGACTTCACTGTGCTACAGGGCAGATGTTGCTTAGTTAGTTAGAACTTTAAAATTTGCTTGCCGATGCGATCAATATGGTGATAAACTTTTTTGAATCCAAATATTATCTGGATCTAACTGTAGTTTAGTTTAGTTGATGTCTATTTGGTGTTACCTCAGCTGGCTGTGTTTCTAAAAACTATCTAATTTACCTTCTAAAAGAGTGCCTACAAACTAAACTCGCCCGGATCATACCTGGAAGTTTAAGACCGTAAGGCTCATATATCTTTTGCTTGGAGACTGTATTTTAGACAAAGGTTGGTTAGGACGCCTGTGGGGTGCGATTGTGAAGTAAACCACTTTAGAAAGTAATGATATTGATTGGTCTCTTATGGGAGTTTTCATCTTTGTATGGCTCAGCAAATCTGGCCAGATCCGGGTTAGGTTAGGTTAGGTTAGGTTAGGTTAGGCTCAGCAAATCTGGCCAGACCCGGGTTAGGGTAAACCGCAAAGTTATCAAAATACTTTTTGGCTAATATTTTGATATGTTACCGTTCTGAACATACTATGAGGTTTTGACAAACTATCGTAAAGTAAGACTTGAGATGATTATGCAAATTTGTAGTCGTTCCTCAGACTAAAGTGATTTGCAAACTGACAACGGTGATGTACATCTGGATTTAGTTTTGAAGCTACAAACAGGTTTTTTCCCAATCTAGTTTTGTCTAGGATGGTACATACAATTTGTAAGTCTTATCAAATGGGGTAAGAACGTCATTCAGAAGTTTAAGCGTCAAAGTTTTGCGGTTTAGTTATAAAATTAGCTTTATAAGGTCTTAAAGACCACCTCTTTGTCTTTTTCAGTCTAAAACGTTCAACAATGTGACCAATCACTTGGTTTATTTGGTGTACTACAGAGTTATCTTCTTAAAATTCATACTCTGTCTATATCATTATATAAGGTGCATAGAAGACTGATTCGACCGGCAGTTTTAAAGAAATTTACGGTTCTTTCTAAGTTTTGAAATGTTTATGATGTGAAAATCTTTTCAAGTTTTTGTAAAGTACCCACAGCAAACAATGCAATAGCAATATTGGTAAGGACTATTACTACTTTATGTGATAAAGATTTGAGTGCTCTGTTTCGAAATTTCAGAACCAGAATCAGATCAAGTTTTTAGTTTTGGGTCAATTTCTCTGAGTGTCCTCTAAAAAGTCATTAACTTTTTGGTAGACCTTTTCAACGTGCTCAGATCAGATTCAGTCATTGAGGGGGAGCATTTAAATTCTGTTGAAAAATTGTTTTTTTATAGCAGTTCTGATGAGCTTCCACATTGATGATTGATGAAAATTCACCAAATCTATTAATTAATTGCCATTTTGTTAAATTTAAATATATTTGGACGTCATTTTGGAAATGAATTTTAGCATTTTATCAATTTTGTCTAAATTATTCTTAGTTTTCTACAAGATTTTAAAATTTGCTATTATTTGGAAACTATTTTGTTCAAATTAATTATATTTTGTTCTCAGTCAATTTCATCAATTTCCTTGCCAAATTTTTTAATTTATTTTTAGTTTTTTATAAGATCTGCGTAAAATCTATTAACTGGCAACCATTTTGTTAAATTTTATTGGGACACCACTTTGGAAATTAGATTTTGACATGCTTCACATATGTTTTCAGTAAGTTTTATCAATTTCCTTTCAATATTTTCTGATTTATTGAAGAAGCTAATATCCAATCTTTTGATGACCAACACCAACACAAGCAGGTGGGTGAGCATTTCAGTTTAAACTACTTGCTGGTAATAATAAACTGGAACAATCACCCACCCGCCAGAGTGTTTGTTAAAGAAATGAAAGTTTCTGCAAGTGTTAGAAGTCTTTTAGTCTGAGGAGGAAGAGGTTATATCTAATCTATTGATACCAACACTTGGGCAAGTGGGTATGGTATTCGATACTATGATTACCATCGAGTTGAACTAGAATGTTTCGGTTTGTTAACAAAAAACCAAAAGTTTTTCCTCTCTGCAAGTGTTAGAAGTCTCTTAAACAGAAGAGGAAAAGGTCATTACCAATTCCTTGATTACCAATACTTGGGCTGGTGAGTGAGTTTTTAAAAGTGAGGTGTTGTGGCCCTTGAGAATAACTAACGCATGGCAATACCTTTCGGCTTTTTTCTCTGCGTAAGTCCTGCTCTTAATTTGTCCTAGTCATTGTCTATAATGTGGCACTAGTTTGAGGTAGGCTGGTTTCGGCCTTGCGGAATTCACGCAGTCTGCTGCGGCAACACATGCTGTCCCCGGCCCTTCTTTCCCTATACCCTGTTTTTCTGCACTATTTTTTACACTGGCATTCTTCTCTCTTTTCTCCTATTCTTGTGTTATTCAGCCTAGGTATTTGCATTGTTCTTAGGTATCTTCTTAGTTTTTTTTATATCTTCATTAACTTCTTCCTTGTCGTATCCTCTTTTTTTTAATAAATATTTTGTGCAACTCCATTAAGTGGTGATCCTAATTTGCCAGTTTGACTTCTAATGAGATTCTTGAATCTTTATTTGGGATTAATTCTTCGTGTCCCCTGGTAGCCAGATATACTCTGACCATTTCGAAAGTTGCATTTTCTGTCAACCCCAAGATGGCGTATCTTCCAATTGGAAATTGTTTAGTCAATTCCGTCAACTTATTTTCCTTGAGCAGTTCTCTCATTTAACTCTTTATTTCTGCAATTTCTGTTGGTACTAATGTTTCAGTATATGTTCTTCTCTCTGTTCATCTTCCATTGCTTGGCAGGCATAGTTGTTTTGACCTTCTTTGTTTCTTTCCTCTTTATTACTTTTTTTCATATTATTTTGTTTCCATTTAGCTTCTTGCTTCTCCTTCCTTTGTCTTCTGTGGCTTTTAATTTGTGTGTTTTCTTCAATTTTGGTTTACCTAAATCTCAAAGCTTTAAAATCTTCTATCTTTTTCTTCAGTACTGTTGTTGCATAGTTTCTTAGTGCTTTCCATATGTTTTTGTCACTCAGGCATATTTTAATTATTGTATATTTGTCTATTTTGTTTTCTAATACCTTTTCTAGCCTTTTCCTATCTTCCTCTCACGCTTCGCACTCTACTAGCGTATGTTCTGCGTCGTCATGTGAATCTTCTTGACAAAATGTACATTTTTCCTCTTTCTCCATCTTATTGTAAGTACTTTCCAAAAGCTCCATGTCCGGTAAGTAGTTGTGTTGTATAGTAACACGTCTCCGGTTTTTTTTCTACCCATTCTTTTATTTCTGGTATTAACTCCCTTGTTCATTCTCCCTTTTTTCCTTCTTTCCACTGTTTTTGCCATTTTTCCATCATATTCTCTCTTGCTTGTCGTTTTACTTCTTGCTTACTGGTTCTTTCATTTACCATTTTCTTTATACCTAATCTTTCTTCCACCATCAAGTCTGCAAGTAGTGTAGCCGCAATTACTTCTAGTGCCTCCTGCAACATCGTCCTATAGGCCCTGCAGATCTTTAACAAACTTGGTCTTATAGCTCCTCTTACTTCTTTTCTCTTTTTTTTTTGTCTTAAAAGCGTCTCACTATGTTTCTGCAGGATACAATAGTTTACTTCTAGTTGCAGTTGCTATTAGCCTTCTTGCCCCTTCTCCTAGTCCTCCCTTGTTCGGCATAAGCCTACTAAGCATTCCTTCCACTTTTTTGTTCCTCTTACCGCTTTCTTAACCTGTTCATTCCATCCTTTTGCTTCAAGTGTAACTTCAAAGTATTTAATTTTTTTTACTATGGTTATTATTTGTTTATCTACCTGTATTTTTTCATTTTTTGTTATTATAGAAATAGAAGTTCCTCTCAGTAAGTGTTAGAAATCTCTTAATAGAAGAAGGAGAAGGTTATAACCAATCTCTTGATCACCAACACTTGGGCAGGTAGGTGGGTCATTCTAGATTATAATTACCATTGAGTAGTTTGAACTAAAGTGCCCACCCGAGTGCTCAAGAGTTTGATAAAAAGAAATTGGAAATTTTTCCTTTCTGCAAATGTTAAAAGACGGAGGAGGAGCGACATATTTGGAATTTTCAGAGGAGCATCATAGTAAGTAGCGTCGCGTCTGCATAGCTTTTAGGATTTATCAAACGTAACTCTAAAGAGTTTTGTAACCCTCGTACTCTAATTATCCTTTACAAAACCCTAGTAAGCTTCCATTTTGAATATTGCTCAATGTGTAGTCTTCATACACAACTGTCAGTAACATGACCAGTCTTAAGAAAAAACGTTACACTAGTTTTTAAAGTGCTTTGTGAAATTATTGATTGTCAAGACTTGTTCAGCTTAATTGGTCTTCATGCTCAAGTTTTACGCAATGAAAAAAAAAATATTCATATACCGTATGAACGTACAGATTATGCACAGCATTCTGCTTCTACAAGTATTTTGCGGCATGTCAACAAAGTTAAAGTGCATTTAAGGTTTCTTTTAATAGGAACTATCAAAAATACTCCTCAACTATCATATATGCCATAACATTTAAAGATTAAAATTTGAAGTTTGAAATTTAAAGTTTGAAGTTTAAAGTTTAAAGTTTGAAGTTTAAAGTTTGAAGTTTGAAGTTTGAAGATTAAAATTTGAATTTTGAAGTTTAAAGTTAATCTGTCACTGATTTTATAAAATGATTATGAGATGTTATAAATGACATAAAATAATGTCATAGACTCTGCCAAATACTGTCATAGATGTCATAACATCTGTCTAAACTGTCACTAATATCATAAAATATTCTTGAGTTGTTATAAATGACATAAAATGTTGTTCCCATGTAATAAAAACTATCAAAAATATTCCTAAAATGTCGTTGATGCCGTAAAATATTTTTAAGCTGTCACTAATATTATTAAAAAAAATTGAACTATTATAAATGATTCAAAATGTTTTTTAGTCATTAATGCTATAATATATTTCAAGTAAAAGAATCTTAATAATATATCTAAGAACAAGTTTTATAAGACATATTTTTATGGTATGTTTAAAAAACGTTGAAAGCTTTTTAAAAAACAAATAGAAAATAGTTGCAAAAGTCTTAAATGTTTTTTTTACTAAAACTACTACAAAACTGTAAATGCTTCTCTCAAGCAGAGTAGGGCAAAGTGTAATCTGACTAACGAATAAAAAGATACTGACTAATAAATCATTACCAGCACAAACAACAAATAATGACTAATTTATAAATAAGTTTTTTTTTATTAACGACTATCCGTATTTGATGAGACTAATGACTAATGATTATTAGTCATTAGTTGGTAAAGAACGATTACTGATTTATTCACCAATCAAAATTCGCATAGTAATGACCGTAATGACTAACAAATAACAACTAACCAAGGTTTGCTGACCTGTTTTAAGAAAACCAAAGAAAATTTAAAATTGATTAAAAAAATTTATTTTTTTTTAAATATTTCAAAAAATTTAAAAAAAACTAAAAAAATTTAAAATATTATAATATTTTTTTATAAGAAAAATTTGAACAAAATTTTATAAAATTAAATAGAAATTAAGAAAAAGAAATAAATTTGAAAAAATTTAGAAAAAAAATTAAAATTTAAAAATATCTAAATTAAAAAAAAAAAAAAAAATTAAAAAAACAGAATATTTAAAAAAATTTCAAAATATTTTTGAAAATTTCAAAAAACATAAAAAAAAATTTATCAAAAAAAAAATTAAGAAATTTAGAAGTATTTAAAAATATTTTAAAAAATCTAAAAAAATTTATAGTGATTTAAAAAAAGTAAACAACCATCTGAAGGTATTCATACATGACTGTAAAAGATTGTTATTTATACACTGGCATTTGATGCTTTGTTAACACTGTATTTGGCATTAAAAACTTCTGTTTAACAGATTGTATTTGTTTGATCACATTGATGTAAACTGTTTGACAATTTTAGTAACTTTTTGACAATTCCAATAGTTTTTTTTGACAGTTAGTAACACTGTTGACAATTTAAAATACATTTTAACATATTATATTGCTGTAAACAGTTTTTGTAACGTTATTAAAGTTTTAGTAACAATTTAGAAAACAGTTTGTCAGACCTGGTAAATTACATGGTATTACATTGTTGAAAATTATTTTACAGTTTTAGTAACTTTTGACAGATATAGTAATATTTATGACAGTTTAGTAATGTTTTGACAAATGTAATTACTTTTTGACAATATTTTTTGACTATATTTCTGCTAACATAAATTTTTACTGTAATGCTTTACAGCATTCAACTTACAGACTGAGCCAGTTTGTTGTCCTACAAGTATTTCTAAATATGTACAGTGTTTTTGCGCGATCTACTGTAACGAGCCAATACGCTTATTACAATAACAAATAAGACTCTTTTTGCAATAATGTATATACTTCATTTATCTATCTCAGTAAACTTAAAAAAAAGCCAAAACTACGTTAACATGCTAATATCACTGCAAACAACCATTGTGACGAGTATTATTACGTGCTCACTATAAAACCAAAATACAATTGATCTCTGGCTATACATGGGTTTAACCACAAGATACTTCTTGTTGTAAAAATTAAATGCTAAAAAAAAAACTGCCCACCTACCGACTGCGCACATTTTGGTGCATATGCCAAACATACCAGGAAAAAGACTAATTTTAGCCAACATTATTTTGGTACTTGACCAAACTGCACCAAACATAATATCTATCAAAGACAAAATATTCCACCTACCAACTGCGCCATTTTTATTTTTATGCCAAACACAATTCTTTTCAACAAACAAGACAAAAAGAAATACCAACTTGAACAAACCAGTAAAACGTAACATTTTATGTACCGACTGCGCCATTTACTTTACAACCTTAGCAGACAACATGATTTCCTTTAAAGAAAACAAAAACTAATTAGAACATCAGGATGCAATACTCACTTAGCTGGTACATAGCCAAACTCTTCTTCTATACCACTTTCCAAAGCAGAATTAAATAAACTGCAATCTGCAGAACGTGGTAAAATCACTAACATTTTTGAGCTCTACCGCAAAATATTAAGAAAGCCGTCTCAGAGTAGATTTGGAAAAAAAAATTTACTTCAGGTTAAAACAAACGTTGCAGGTTTGTGAGCCCTTTTGCATTGAACACCCTTGCTTACAGGTAACTACGCCACTGTATTAATTCTAAACAACTTCAATTTATTGCTATAAAATGTTTTTAATTTGTCATAAGTGTCATAGATGTTTGTTTATAAAATATATTTTTAAGTTGTACTAAATGTCAGAAAACAATCATAACTGTCAGTAGTATATCTAAACATTTTAATTAAATATTAAAAAACATTCTTAACTTGCCAAAAATGTCATAAACGTCATAAAACGTTCCTGAGACATCATAAAATTATCTTAAATTGTCAAAAAAATTATAAAATATTCTTGAAATGTTTCTAATGTGACTTTAATGTCAAAATAATATTAAATTTCCAACATAGTTTTAAAAATGTTCCTAAATTATGTTTGTAAACTGTCATAAATATCAATAAACGTTCCCAAACTATTAAAAATGTTATAATATTTTGAAAACTATGACATATGTTCTTCGGCTGCCATAGAAACTGTAAAAATATACTTAAACTGTAATAGATGCTTTAACATATTCCTAAACTGTTACTAATATCATAAAATGTTCTTAAACTGTTATAAATAACATAAAATATTTTTCATCATAAATTGTTTCTAATTGTCAAAAATATTCTTAATCTGTCATAGCTTTATAACATGTTCTTAACCTGTCACTAGTACCATAAAAAATTGTTGTCATAAATGACATAAAATATTATTACGACGACATAAATGACATCAAATGTTTTTTTTTTGTTCAGTCAAATAACTGTCAAAAATATTCTTAAACTATTATAGATGCCATAATACAAAGAGATTATGTTTGTATTATATACCTGAAACCGAGGTAGTATTCAAAAGTAAATAATTGTATATTTATATAATATTTTCACCTTTGAATACCAACGTGTTAAATAGCTTCCAAGTATATAATACAAACATAATTGCTAGCCCAAGGCGATTGGTATTAAAATAATCCGCTGAGATAATACAGAGTCATTATAAAAGTTTGGGATTATACAAGGTGAGTTGGGAAGAACGGACCAAACTCCAGGAGTGTATTCTACACGTGAAAATAATGTAAAAAACTTAAATGATGTTATCCAATTTTTATTTAGAAAGTCGGTGATTATTGTTAACTGATTCTAACACTAAAATTGTTACAGCATCATTTTTATTATAACTCCTTTTTTATTTTTTTCACGTTTGAACATAAACATCAAATGTATGTACCAAATTAATTAAAGTATTTACATACCGGGAAATTTCCAGTGGAAAACTTCAATTGCGTATTTATAGTACACCTCTCCATACCGTAACATTTGATCTAGTAAATGCGCTGTTGTAAGATCAGCATCTTTCCTAGAGATATTAGTTCAAATATTAATAAATAATTGTAGTAATGTTACATACACATTACTTGACAGCAACAATCTTGATTTGAGACATTATAAAGAATGACTTTTTTTTTAAATGTTCTATTGAAATGTTTATCATAATCGATAAATTCCAAACTATGTAAATGCATTCTCTTTGCATATTTCTATTTCAATTACACCTAGTTAAATATAATTTGAAACACTATTTCCATCACAATTTCACATAATGTTAGTCAGTTATGAGTACTAAAGTAAATTTTCATTGCACACCTATAAATTTTGAATGTGTTAAGATAATTTATTTGTATCTTTCATGTCGTCATGCTTACTCGCCAATAAAGTTATGGTCCATATACTTAAGTTTTGGCAATCATGCAGAAACATAATATTTAAACTCAAATTAATGGATTAATGATAAAATATTAAATTATTATTTTTACTTGCTTATTATTTCATATTACGAGGGGCACTGCTAAAGTTCGCGGAATCAAGTACTGCCTGTATTGCCAGCGTTCTGCGATTGTTATATTCGTAAAATTTGTCGTTTTTCACTTATAATTCAGTTGACAATTCGATTTCAAACTGTTCGGTTTCGTTTCAACAAAATTTAACGAGAGTAATAATTGTGTAAAAAATGGAAATTTCGAATCGTGATGATTTTTTATGATTTTCGATACTGTTTAACACCGCAGCAATGTGTGGAAAAACTTATTTTGTTATTTGGGGATGAAGCACAATCCAAAACTATGGTTTACAAATGGTTCGCAGAATTCAAGCGTGGAAGACCAACGTTTGATGACAATCTTCGCGAAGGTCGTCCATGCACTTCTATTGTCGCGAAAAATATTGATGCTGTGCGTGAAATGATTTTGTTAAATCGGCATGTGACCTATAGTAAGATAAAGGCATCCTTAGGCATTGCTGCAAATCAAATACATATGATTTTGCACAATCAAAACGCCCCCCTAACCTAACCTTTTTTTTGTGAAAAGGAGGTAAAAAATCTTCATAGACGTTGTGCCGGATTCGTCTGGAACGCTGCATCTTGTGCAACTGCCAAACGCCTACCGACTAAAAAACCCCTCCTTCTTATCTATCTAAGTATTTCGGTATCACCTTTAGGCATTTCTTCTCAGTTACTTAGACCCATATATGATTTACTTTGTTTGTCTTGTTCTTTCTTCCTCCTCTTTCTTTTTCATGATAGATACCACCATTGCTTCTATCACCTGCCAGTTTTCTGGGCTGTCCAGCATAATTTTGATAATATTATCGCTATTCAAATTTGTTGATAGTTTTGATTTGGCGGATTCCCTGATTGTTGCCCACCTGTCGCAATAAAAGATTGTATGTTCCAGGGTGTCTACTATCATGCAGTAGGCGCATGCATCGCTTTCTATCTTCTTCATCCTTTTTAGATATGAAGCAAAACAACCGTGTCCTGTTAAGAATTGGGTTAAGAAGTATCCTACGTCTCCGTGCTTCCGTGTAATCCACGGTGTTACCTTCTTGATTAGTTGTCGGCTCCACCTAGCAGTGTCTCCTGGGAGACACCACTCTTTTTCACAGCTCTCGATGGTCTTTTGTCTGGCGTTGTTTTTATCCTCTTTGCTGGTTTTATCAGATCGTTCTTTTGCCGAAAGGTGTACTGGAATAACCCCTGCTACCACCTGGATAGCTCTGGTAGACGTTGTCCTATAAGCACTTGCAATTCTCAATGCTGATTTCCTTTGCACTTTTTCAAGTAGTTGCCTGTGGTTGGCCTTTTCAATTTGGTCTCCCCATATTTGAACACCGTAGAGCATAATGGACTCTACAACCGAGCTCATCAATCTTCGTTTTTCCGGTCCTGCTCCTCCCACGTTTGGCATCAAACGGCTTAGGGCGTCCGCTGTTTTTTCCGCCTTTTTTGAAGTTTCTTTGAGATGATACCACATGTTCATGTTCCTCCTGATGTGTACTCCGAGATACTTAACGCTGTTTCGGCTTTGAATTTTGTCCAGGCCAACTTTTACCATCACCTGTTTAAGCCTGTTTTTCCCGGCTATAACTTCTAAGGTTAAGCGCTTTTCGTCTAACCAGTTACCAATTTTCCAAATGGCCCATTCCGTCACATCCTCTATAGCCTCACTGCTTTTACCGCACACTACTACACCCAGATCGTCGGCAAACCCAATCAGAGTTACGTCCTCGCCCAGATCCAGTCTCAGCACGTCATCGTAATATAGATTCCACAGCGTTGGGCCAAGAATTGAGCCCTGTGGAACCCCACGCGTCATTTCCATAACACCTTCTTCTCCTACCTTTACTATCCGGTCCTCCAGATAAGAGCAGATGATGTCTTTTAAGTAAGGTGAAATCTTTTTTTTTTTTAGCACTTTTATTATGCCTTTCCACGGAACGGAATTAAAAGCGTTTTTTACGTCTAGTGTGAATAATGCGGCAAAGTTTTTTTTGTGGTTTCTAGCTTTTTCCGCTAATTCTTTCACTTGTTTTAGAGCATCTATCGTAGTCCGCCCTTTGCTTCAATTTCATCGTGAAGTCTCTGGTTTATAACGTGCTCAAATAGTTTCCCCATAGTGTTGAGAAGACAGAGGGGTCTGTATGCAAATTCTTGTTCCTTTTTTTTTGGGTTTTTCAAGTAACACCAGCTTGGCTGTTTTCCAGATAAAAGTTTTTTCCTTAAACAGTTTATTAAATAAGTTTACTACTGTTTTCGTGTTTAATTCTGCTACTGTTTTTGCAATTTCTGGAGAAACACTGTCTGGGCCGGCGGCTTTTCCTGGTCTAATTTTTTTTCCGGCTACTCTTACTTCCTCGTCAGTGCAGATAGAAAGCTCTTCGTTTGTTGTAGAACTATACTGCCACTTGGTTTTCTCATGGCATGGAAAGAGTTTTTTGGCTATGTCCAGTTGTTCCTTGTCGCTTAATTTAATTGTGTTCTGTACTCCTAGTTTGCCCGTAACTAGCTTATACCCAGTACCCCAGATGTCTTGGTTCACTTCTTCGCACAGTTTCAACCAACAATTTTTTTTGGAAACTTTGATTGCTTGTCTAAGCTCTTTTTTTTTGTTTGTAAGTTGCGCTTTGTTGAAATGTACGTTGCTCATTTGGCGCTACTTTATTTGACCTCGTTAAGCTTCGCCTTGCTATGATGCAGCTTTGACGTAGGGCAGCGATATGTTTTGTCCACCAAAAGACTGGTCTTCTTCCAACCTTATCGTCTTTTATGCGAAAAGTTTTGTCGCATGCGTTTTTTACAGCGTTCATTAGCACCGCTGCGAAAGTCAGTTTGCCATGGCGACTCATTTCTTGCCTTTACTAGTGCTGGTTTTTTGGTTGATTAATTCTGCTTTGTTTATGTCCATAAAGATGTTTTTATGGTCACTGAGGTTTTCTGTCTCACTTACATGCCATTTTTGTACCTTTTTTCGAAGATTTTGGGTGCAGAAAGACACATCAACGTAGGATCTTTTGTTGTTTATTTCATACGTTGGAGTATCCCCTGAGTTGAGTACTGCCAAGTCCATGCTGTTTAACCACTCTGTTAATATTTGCCCTTTTCTGTCCTCAACCGTTGATCGCCAGATGGGCAATTTTGCATTAAAATCGCCACATATAAGAATGTTAGGTCCATTGGCTTTGATATCTATGCCCATGTCAAGCAAACATTTTTCAAAGTTTTCGGTCGTTGTGTTGGGAGACAGGTAGCATGAGTAAATAGTTTTGTTACCTACTATTACCCAAACAAATCCTTTGCCGCTGCCTGTCCGGTATAAAAATTGCCACGTCCATGTTTTTGTCGGTTAACCACTTGGGGTTGTTTTTTGTCATTTTTTTGTTTGGTTCGGAGACTATAGACAGGTTTATACTCTTTTCCTCACATGTTTTCCTGTGAAGGTCCATAGCCGCCCTACACCTATTTAGATTTACTTGTAATATTTTCATAATGATGGTTTTTGGGAAGGTTTCCTTCTTTGCCTCCTAACCTCAATTACCGCTTTTCTATACTCTGGACACGCCATGTCGTCGGCCTTGTGACCTTCCTTATCACAAATATAGCACCCTGGTTTTTTCTGAAAATCCTTGGCAATGTGTCCTTTTGTGCCTTCTGGTCCCTTCTTGCCACATTTAAAACAAGGTTTTACTTTCATTTCCTCCTTGTTGCACTCGTTTGCCTTATGTCCAAAGTTAAGGCATTTGAGGCATCTCATGGGCTGAATAACTTTTTCTATTCGCCATCTTGCCCATCCTGTTTCGATGGTACCTTGGTTGCACAGCTTTCTTCCTTCCACGGCTGGTAAAGTGATTACTGCGTACTGAAGTCCTTCTCGGTTTGTCCCTTTTGACATTCTCACTTCTATGTCTTGAGAAGTTCTCGTCTCTTTTGCAATTGCCTGAGTTATTTCATCCTTTGTTGTAGTTTCGTCAATGTTTTTGATAAATAAAGACATCGTCTTAGTTTGAGCATGTACAGCTGCACCTGTTTTACTGATGATCTCATTCATCAGCTCGTCGCTACCACCTTTTGTTGTCGCAACTTCAATTAATATGTTTCCGGTCTTTGTTTTCTTTGTTTTCTTTATTGTATTTATTTTTATTCCCATTTTAGTTACGTCGACTCCGTTTTTTATGTCTTTCACCATGTCAGCGTATGATTTGCTTTCCGTGGGTTTTACTAACAGTGCTTCTCTGTGTTTGCTACGTCTGTTACTACTTTTTTGCTCGCTCCATTCTTTACCGTTGGTTCCACTTATAGTCTCACTCTGGGCCGCGTTTTCGTCACCTTTGGCTATAGTTCCTTTGCTTTTTACGGTGTATATGTCAGCCTTGGCGTCCGTGTCTTTGTATACGTATTCTACCATTTTACAAAATTTGCTAACACTTAACCCGGTGCACATTTGTATCGCTGAGTTTTTACATCCATTTCTCTCTTGATCTTTTTTTATTTTGGATAATTTGTCATACAGCTCGTCTTCTGACTCTGTGGCCTCTATTCTTGCTATTGTTTTAATTTGGCTGTTGATAACAGAGCCGTCCAAGTCTTGGATCTGTGTTGATGCTGTTATTTTACCGTCTCCTTTTAACTCCATTATTTCCGGCGATCTTTCTTTTGCGTACCTTTGTAAACCCTTTTCCATTTCCTTGTCGTCCGCTTCTAGCCATAGAACCACAAAGTTACATTCACTATCTTTAAATGGGTTTCCTCGCTTTATCAAAGTATTTTTAAATTTTTCATTTGGCCTCGTCAAGTTTTTTGTCGCCTGAAAACCTTTAATAGAATTTTCTGTGCTTAGCCATTTTTCCAGTTCTTGCCGTTCTTTATCGATTTCTGGCAATTGTTTGGCTTTGTCCATAGCTTTTTTCAGTTCAATTTTTAAATCTTCAATTTGCTTCTTTAGCAAGAAGGTTTCGTCTTCTTCTTCTATGTTAATATTTAGCCGTTGTTTTTTTAACTCATCCACCTCTATCTGCAGCTTTTCCAGATTTACCATCATGGTGTGCTCCGTCTGTTCTCTTTTTTTTTTTTAGTGTTTTATTCGTTTTTATTGCGTGTTCCCAGATCCTATTTATTTTTTTGACCTGATCTTTGACGTACGTGTGTACGTTTTTGTTTTCAGCGTTAAAGTTTAGAAGGCTTTTGATATTTTCTTTTATCGCTTCTGCGTTTTTTGCGGCATCTTCTTTAACTTTCCTTAACTCTGCTGGCTCTTCCCATTTAGAAAGTCGCATGGGTGACTCTTTAGCCTTTCTTTTCTTATTGTTCTGATTCAGGTTATCTGTCTGTTTTGAGTCTTCATCAAGATCAGTTGGATCTCGCATTTTAATTTTTTGTAGCACATTTCCAGCAGCTACCATTTCCGTTGCTTTTTTAGGCGTCCTTAGCAAACCAACTTTTTTGAAGATTACTTCTTTGTTTTCCACGTTTTTGTCGTCCAAATTTGAGTATTTAGATAGATACTTGCTCCCCCCAGAATCCATGGAGCAGACTGCCGAAGCAGTGGAGGATTTCCCACTAGTAGTACTAGTGGTACCTCCCTGGGGTATATCTTTTTGGTTACCTTACATTTTTTTTTAATTATTATTCCGTTTATTCCCTTCCGGCTGGGTTTGTTTGTGCGCACCCTAATAGGCGTTTAGAGTGTTGGGTTCCACTATAAGAAGAAAGATAAAAGCTGTTTTGGTTACCATGCCCTCGATACCTAATAGCGATGGTAAACCGAAAAGAGAGGCCAAGAGAGACCGAAGAGTTGTTCTAGGGCAAACGATAGTTCAAAGAAGAAAAAGAAGAAGAGAAAAAGGTAGTCTCATCGCCGTAGCGAGGCCACCGTGCAATGGTGTTGGTCTGCGTGTGCAATCCCCTATCCGCCACCTGGGACGCGCCTGGAAGAGGTTTCACCTTCCCCTGCCCCCAAAATCTGGAGTCCAGGAACCTAACCTAACCTAACCTAACCTAACGGCAATCAAAAAATGAGCTAAAGCACCATCATGCTGAAACCAAATGTGTTGCCTGTGGGCAAAAAAAATGCCATCCAAAAGATCATACATTGTGTTCTGCAGAAAGTTGTTGTAAGCAGCGCCTATTAATAGGTTTGGTTAAACAACAAGACCTAGAAACTGGTCGCTTACAATACCCATCCAAATGTTTAATGAAAAACGTGTCTGATGTCCACATTTAATTACAGCATGGGAATTTTCGTCGGCCCAACAATGTGCATTATGAAAATTAACAACTTCATTTTGTGTGAACCCGGCTTTATCCGTAAAAAGAATTTTGGAATGAAACTGCGGGTTTTTAGCATCCTTGCGTAGAAACCAAAAAACCAAACGTGCCTGATGATCAGTTAAGTTTAAAGCCTGTACTAGTTGTGCATGGTATGAATAAAGCAGCTGCTCGTGGAGGGTTCTCTAAACAAGAGTAGCACCAATTCCTACTTAGGCTGATATTCTCCGCACACTTGTCCCTGAATTATGCTCTATTTGTGCTATAATTTCTTGTTCTGCTCTAGGAGGAGATACCGACCTGCCAGAAAGATAACACTGTTTTTGAAGTAAACCGGTATCTCTCAATCTCTGGTGAATTCTTCCAAACATACGATGTGAAGGAATCTGGCGATTTGGATAAGTTTCTACATAAAGACGTCGCGCTTTGGTGGCAATCCTATAAGCACAACCATACATGAAATGCATGTCGGCTAGTTATACATTAGAGTAATAAACCATAGCAATAAAAACTTGTACACTAACAACAACTGTCAAATACTGAATGTTTATTTCACAAAACATTAGCCAACTATGATGCACGTTTTTGCAAAATAAAAATTAGAGAGAAAAAAAAAGTTCTATATTTCCGAAACCGTTGCTATGACAACCATGTTTATTGAGACTTTTTGTTTATTGTGGTTTGTACTTCCACCCCCTTAAATATTTTACATTTTTTTGAACACCCTGTATTTTAACAACAACAAAATAAAATTTGATTTCAAAATTTAATAAACAATAAAAACTTTTGGATTTTCATATGTTTCATTACACTGTAAAACCGCCCCCTTAATATTACATTTTTTTTGTAAACTATAAAGTATTGTATGCACGACATGCATTATCGGGCCATAATGCATGAGCATAAATAACTGTATATTAATTATATTTAATGTTGTTACAGTAAGTGGTCATGGTGAGGAGTGCAACTATACGGAAGAATGTCATGATCATCGCATGGTTTGTAAGGCGGATGAGTATAATGTGACGAGATGCGAGTGTGATAGGTAAGTAATGTTTAATTAACTAAATAAATTAAAATATTTGTAAAAAAACACAAAAATTTGAATAAATTAAGTTTAATTTGTTTTTATTTTTAACTCGCCTATATTTATAAATAATCTTTGATAAGAAACCAGGACATTATTAGCGTGCATTATAATTTATAAGTTATTGTTATCATTATAGTAACTCATTTTGTGCATAAATAACTATTTAAAAGTTTTGTGTAGATTGTTCTACATTTACAAATCTACTGTTATCTTGTGTTTCATGGTATTTTGATTGCCCCGCTTTTGCAAATTTTCTTTCAAACATTTCACATATTTATACTCTCACTTTTTGTCATTTTTTAAATTAATTCATTAAATATTTATAAATAATGTTTTATAGATTGTAGTAACTAATACATTAATTTCAAACCCTAACAAAAATAATCACTTCCTGAAACATCTAAAAATACCCAACGTAACCATACCACCAGACTTAATAAAATCAATGTTTATCGTAAAAATAAATTCAATTTATCGTATATTCAATTTCAAACAGTATCAATTTCTATTTTTGTAAATAAATTTTAAATTATAAGTTATTTCAAACTGGCTTGTCAAGCTGGATGATAAATTGCCTTACAAATAGTTATTTTTTAAACTAGATATCATAGTAGAGAACAATACATCCTATTATAAATTCGTGGCATCTTTCCCAGAATTTAATCGCTTCATATACCACAAAAATAATTTATAACTAATTTTAAAAATGATGTGATAATTTTAAGCCATTAAAATTTATTGAATAGAAAAATATATTAATTAGTTTAAATTTTTTTCTAGTTATGACACAATTTTAAAAATTTCAGTTTGATGAAGCATGATAAACTGAATATAGGTAACAAGTATACTTAATTGTCAGCTATTTAACAAATTTGTCATATGAACTGTTTACTGTCAATTGTCTAATGACCGTATGACACTTATCTATGATTCTTTATTGAATTATATATGGGTAATTCCATTACATTTCAAATAATTTGTAAAAGTGAACCTCTTTGATTTTGCTCAAATTTTCAGGGATCAAAATATGTATGAAAAAAATGAGAATCCCAAAATTTTGGACCTTAAAATATTGCCTGTTTAAAATGACACATATTTAAAGATCAGAAATTTCACAATAAAGCGTTTTTTTTAGCTTATTTTATATCTCAACTTTATGGCTTCTGGAAAAAGATAAAAAAGTCCACAATGGCTCAAATTATTTCTTATTACATGTACTTTAAAACTCATATTTTTATGTTTAATATCGTGCAAGTCATTTTGATATATTAAGCTTCAAACATTATTCCAAAAAAAACCGTAAATTTAGCAGAATCGCAAAACTTTGCTTTCTTTAAACCGTTCTAACTTTGTCAAATCTCAAAATTTGATCCACAAAGTCAACATTTTTTCGTGCTTAATCTCTTTTTAAAGTGATCACACAAGACGTCAATACGTATACACCACTATTTTGATGCAGGTAATTGTACATATTTTTGCGATCTTCAAAACTTGTAATTTTCAGGTCCCGAAATAGCGGTGTTACCCTATGTCGATTTTAGTCAAAATTTTAATAAATACTCTTTAAAGCACAAGAAAAATGGTTATCTATATGAGAAATGGTATATCGGGCATTATCAAAAAATTTTTAATATGCAAAAATTGCCAATTTTGAAACCGCACATTTTTGTCTCTCAGTTTTTGGGCCTTTAGAAAAAAAAAAAGGTTTACGATGGTTCAAAATATTCCTTATTACATGTACTTTAAGCCCATATTTGTTTATTTAATGTTGGGACAGTCATTTTGATATATCAAGCTTCAAACATTATTCCAAAAAAACTCGTAAATTTAGCAAAACTGCAAAATTATGATTTGCTTATACCGTTAGATAGTCCAGGAAAAATAGACAAACAAAGGGACTAACCCCAAAATAATTTGTTACAAGCTAAATTTTTGCATGGACCTTTGTATGGTGGCTCTCAATAATATGTGAAAGTTCCCCATCGATGTGTCTGCCGCGACCTGAGTTTTCGCGAGGTCAAAGGACGCAAAAAACAGTTTTTTGCAAATATCTGGAGAACGATGAGATTTATCGGAAAAAATATAGAAAGCTAATAGGTATTAATAGGTCATACTCTGCTACATCTTGCTTTGGCCAAAATCATGCAAAAAAAATCAACGTCGATGAGGAGACTGATAATATTCTTCGAACCACGATTGAAAACGTAATTAATGGTACCCTATCATATGATGATATTGATGATGGTGATGAAAAAGCCGAGTTTGTTCTCCGCAAGTTGAATGAAAAGCTTCAAAAATATCTATTGCTAAGGAGTTCATCAGAGCCCAGCAAATGGGAGACTGGTATGGTCATTTGAGTTGTATTAAGAAGATGTTACCATACTTTCATGCTGCAGGACATCATAATTATTCAAAATCAGCCCATTTACATCTCCAAGATATGATGCTAATTGGAGATTCTAGAACAAAAAATGTTGTGGAGAGCTTTAAGAAGGGATTTTTTACCGTCAAACGATCTAATAAATATACTTGTGGAACCTGGACGGATATGACCATCAAGCAATCACTCATGAAGTCCATGAAAACAGATGGGGGTGTGGCTAGAGGAAGGAGTACTCAAGAAAGTGTGCTAAGTAAATGGGTGTATGGCATGCATGCCATGAATACAGTGTGCAAAGAATTAGAAGACCTTTGTAACATTAAATTGGATACGACCAATCAACATGTCGATTCTAGGGATTCACGAGTAGCTCGAGATTCTACTGATGTTGCAAAAGTCCTAGAATGGTTTTCATGCCGCAATCCTTTCGCTCAGCTTTCCTACATTATGTCAATATCAAGTGGAACTATCGGTAATGAGAAAATCAATTGCCACCAGGCTCGGGAAATAGGTCTACTTTCTGTGGCAAGCATGGCCAACTTGACATTCGACAATATTAAGTTGAAAAGAGCCAACAAAGTAACCTCACTTTTGACAGTGAACAGCTCAGTTAAAGTGCATGGGGAAAAGGTTGCCATTGATTCATTATTGCTGTTTCAGCAAATTAGTATAAGCAAACAGTTTGAAGAAAATCTCCAACAATACTTCGAGTAAGAGTTAGCTCTATACCCGCTAGCACTTTTCGATGAGAATAGAATGCGCAAAAATAAAAAATCTTTTTTGTATGACTTACTAAAGCCAGACGATGACATTGATTACACAAATGTGTTGTATGGAGCCGAGGCAGCACTTTCGACACTATTTTTGATAGCTACATAGCTTATATACAAAAGTATTTTGGCCAAGACGTTTTAATTGTATTCGACAGTTATAATGATGATGGCAATAATATCAATGCTTCAGAGCAGCGTCGTCGTTGTGCCACAGTTTCATCATCCGCAGATATTCTCTTCAATGACAGTATCAACGAGCAAAGAACAATTTCTTGCCAATAAAAACAACAAAAGTCGATTCATTTCGATGTTGTCTGAAATATTTCAAGCTGATAACATCATTGTGAAGCAGGCAAAAAATGATGCTAATGTTCTGATCATCGAAACTGCGATAGAACAGTCGGAAAAAAGTACTAGTGTAGTTGTTGGCGAGGATGTAGACTTGATGACTATTTTGATCGCACGAGCTCCTCACGGCAAAAAATTATATCTTCAGAAGCCTGGTAAATCTAAAACCCCATCAAAAATCTATTCTTCGCAAAACTTAGCCTCGTATCATAAATGTCGGAGCCACATTTTATTTCTCCACGCAATTGCTGGCTGTGATACGACTTCTGCTATATTTTGCAAAGGCAAATTGAATAAATTCAAACAGTTTGAAAAGAATAAAGATATAATGAGCTGTGCTGAAGCTTTTACAAAAGCTGACGGTTCTCCCAATATTATTTTTGAGAATGGCCTACGTTTTATACTGCAAGTTTACAAAGCAACAAAAAAACAGAAATCCATCCATCCATGAATTACGATATTTGAAATTCGCACAATATACAAAACTGAATGCTGCTGTGCAATTGTCAGCGCTTCCTCCAACCACTGCTGCTGCTCAGCAGCATTTCTATTGAACATATTACCAAGTTCAGGTATGGCTCTGAAATAAGGGAATCGATCCTGAGAACTGGGGATGGATCTTACAAAGTAATGTATTGGAGCCAATTACAACGCTGCTTCAACCCGCTCCTGATGTTTTACTCAATGCGGTATTCTGTAACTGCAAAAAAGGCTGTGGTTCAACTTGTGGATGCCGAAAAGCAGGTTTGAACTGTTCGGTTGCTTGCAGCCAATGTCATGGCCAAATTTGTTTGAACTCAGTACAAGTAGACATCGATAAAATATCCATGAAAACATAGATCCATCGTCTTTTCTTATCCAAACATTAGAGACGAAGCAGTCAGAATCCGAAACCGAAGAAAATTGAAATTTGAAAAAGCCTTACTGTAAAAACATATGCTTCTGTAATAAAAAAACCCATCAAAATTATAAAAATTAATAATCCATTATCATATCCTAAGATCTGTCCATATTCGCCGGTGTAAAGTAATTATTCTACGTTCTATGTTCTTTGAGTCGCCCTATCTCGTCTTCCGGTTGCCCGTACAAAGAAACTTCTAGATAACTTTTTATAGGTAATTGCCTTAGCTACAAATTAGCTTTTTATATTTTTTCCGATAAATCTCATCGTTCACCAGATATTTGCAAAAAACTGTTTTTCGCGACCTCGCGAAAACTCAGGTCGCGGCAGCCACATCGATGGGGAACTCTCACATATTATTGAGAGCCGCAATACTAAGGTGCGTCCAAAAATTTAGCCTGTAACAAATTATTTCGAGGTTAATGTCTATTTTTCCTGGACTATCTAACTTTGTCAAATTTTAAAGAAATTTGATCCACGAAGTTTAGATTTCTTCGTGTTCAATCTTTCTTTAAAGTGATTACACAAGACTTATATAATACAAATTCACCACTATTTTCTATCACTATCATTTCTCATATAGATAACCTTTTTTCTTGTGTTCTAAAGAGTATTTACTGAAATTTTGACTAAAATCGACATAGGGTGACAGCGCTTTTTCGGGACCTGAAAATTACAAGTTTTGAAGATCGCAAAAACATGTGCAATTTCCTGCATCAAAATAATGGTGTATACGTATTAACTATACTGAACTGAACATTTTTAATGCAAATTAAAAAAAAAGTATTGTAAGAAAATTACCTTTTTTCTAAACATGTTCTATAAAATACATATATACACTTATAGTGTTTGGTATTAGAAAAAAGTTAGCAGGCCAATTTGTATTTGTGTTTCAGATTACATTTTGTTAGAACTTTTTTCAAAATTATTAGATTCCAAAATGAGAAAACATTTTGAATCTCAACATTTAGATTCTGAAATTCCTTCTTTTTAAAATTTTATAAATTTTTTAACCAAGCAACTGTTGCTAACTTGGTTTTGGAAGCTTCTTCAGTTCTAACAAAATCTAATTTCTCTTATTCTCATCCAAAAAAGTATTCAAAAAGGGTTCACATTGAACCCAAAACATTTTCCTTTGAGTGTCCTTTGTGTAAGCGGAAACATCAAGTTCTAGAAATGAAATAGCAAAGGTTTATAAAAGTTGTTTCGCTTGTTTGGGACCTCTTCATTTTTCAAAATGTATTTCTAAGTTTTTGTGCAAAATTTGAGGTCAAAAAGATCACAACACCTTGTTATATTTTGACCAAATATCTAACAAAATATATCACATGCGATAATAAATAGAAAGAAAAAACCTGTCATGAGTCATTTTTTAAATTCTGTATCTTTAAATTCTGTGAGTCTTCAATCATTCACAAATTCTGTAGCTCTTTTAGGAACTGCACAAGCAAGGATCTGCAACATTGATGGATTTTGGGTAGACTACCGTTTGATAATTGATTCAAGTAGTCAAGTGAATTTCATAACTCAAGAATTAGCTGATATATTGCAACTTTCAAGAAAAAGATGTATTTTTTCTTTGAATGGAGTAGGTCAGTCCTTGGTGAGTTCATCCAAAGGAATGAGTTGTCATTTACGCCCTAAATTTAATAAAGATTTTTATTTAAATTGTGAAGCTGTAGTGTTACGTAAAATTATAGCTGATTTGCCCACTGTTCCTATTTCTGATAAAGTTAAAAGTCAATTTTCAAATTTATGTTTAGCAGATCCTTATTTTCATGTAATGTCACCAGTAGATATTTTGTTGGGAGTAGAAACTGTTTTCGATATTACTCTACTTCGTCCAGCACATATTAAGAGAAATCCGATTTTAAATAATTTAGGTTGAATAGATGGGTTCTGTAAAAAATGGAATTCAAAATAAATTAAACATAACAAATTCTATGTGTATTCACTTATATTTGATGTCGCCTAAGCTGGCCCCAACCTTTGAATTGTTTGGTTTTATCAATCACGGAAAAGCAATCAATTTTACATTTTTTTCGGGTGCAGAGTACGTCTTTAGTGACTCGTCTTGTTTCAAGAAAACCTCTGATATCTACCTTTCATTTTGTTGGGTGCAAAGAACTACGTCGTTAGTGACTCGTCTTGTTTCAAGAAAGCCTCTGATATCTACCTTCCATTTTTTTTTTGGGTACAAAGAACTACGTCGTTAGTGACTCGTCTTGTTTCAACAAAGCTCTGACATCAACAAATTTAGGGATGCAGAAGAGTACTTCTATAGAAACTCGTCTTGTTTCAACAAGGTTTCTGACATTAAATTCGCATCTTTTTTGGATGCAGAGGAGTACGTCCATAGAAACTCGTCTTGTTTTAATAAGTCCTCTGACATCAATCTCGGTTTGCTGCCTTTGGAAAAACATTGTAACATTGTTCAAGCACTTCACCTCCAGACAAGGTTATTGGAACCAGATTGGCCTTAAATTCCTTGGTCATGAATCCTCCTCTTAAGCAATTAACTCGTGTTTTTTGGGAAATGGAAGAACCTCCTTCAGTTTTTTTTATCACCAGAAAAAATTCTGTGTGAGGATTATTTTGTAAAAACTCTTTTTAGAGATAAAAATGGACGCTACATTACTCGGTTACCTTTCAAAGCAAATGTCCATCCTGTTTTAGGTAATAATAGAAAACATGCTTTGAAACGTTTTTATCAATTAGAAGCTTGTTTTAAACGACATGAATATTTTGAAGAATTATATAACAAAAACATACAAAATTACATTGATCAAGGTCATTTGGTGCTTACAAAAGAACCAGTTTCATAAATTTTGATACATTACAAAGTTAAAAAAGAAAACTTTTGATTCTGTTTTTTATAATTAATTATTTCAACCTCCTTATGCTCCTAACTAAATTGTAACGTTTACAACTTGTAATTAAAATAAAGGAAATACAGTCCACAATTATACTGAACATATAGTTAAGTCCATCCGTCGACACACTATACAAATTGTCAACTTTTTTTTAACAGTTTAATTGTATGATCTACAATTTTGAGAAATAGTCAATTTTGACAAATATAATCTGTCAACTTTGTTCTCAACAAATCCGTTGTATAAACTGTCAACTATCAAATCAATCGTCAACTGTCAGTCAAACTTTTTCAACTGTCAGTTTATGACAGCTTTTAATTTACAAAACCTTAAGTATAGATCATTTATTGTCTAACCTTTGAATCCCAAGCAACTATTCACTAAACAGTGTTTTAAAGTAAACAATAAAATTTATATGACCTTTAAGTAGGCCAAGTTTAATTAAATATGTATTACATATTTTTCATGAATAAAAAACACTGTTTATATTGAAATAAATAATAATAATAATCAAATACACTATTTTATTTTAAGTATGAACGCAAATCATTGATTTGTATAGCATTAGAATAGTCTTAAAACTACTAAAGCAAAACTAACTCCTAATTTTGCTGCATTAAATCTATTATTTTATAGAATTACAATGTACTAATGTGCTACTATTTGTAAAAATAATGTAAGAAGGACGTACACAAATAAATATAAACGTGTATTATTCAAAATATATTTGTTGAAAAATAATGTTTGTAACTAAACAAATATCATTTGAAAATAGCATAACAAAAACATTTTTTTTTTCAGATTCCACGAATGGAAGGGGACTGCAACTGGCTGTAAACAACTGTACGACATCAAAACTATCTTGAATATGACGTTGACATCCACTGATAATAAAGGTGAGTTATTTTTATGTAACAATGAAAAAATTGGATTCTGCTTGAAACTAGATTAACCTAATGGCGTAGTTATTGTTGCCAATAGCGTAGAATGTAAATAATTACATTATAAAATGTTGAGAACGTTCTTGGAATTAGTTTTAAATGTACTAAATAAATTCTTACAAATTAATTAGAAATGACTATTTATACACTTTAAAATGATGACTTAGTTTTAGATTTTTTTTGTTTTAACCTTATGTTAGCAAATTGTAAACAATTGTACTGTATTTTGGAAACTAAATTAAAAATTTAATGTTAAATCGTAAAGCATATTTAGTTCAGACAAAGTTCGAATTTTTGTTCCTAATGGAACAAAAAATATGAAAAAAAAACTTATCATTAAATTAAGGATCAAATTTTGGTCAATATTATTCTATTCCTGCAATAGTAACTGTCTTAGCTCCTGAGCAGTTCTTGGAGCAGGTATGTGCTTTCGGATACGACGTCCCGACTCATCCTAGACATGTTCTATGGGATTTATGACCGGGCTGAGAGCTGACCAATCAAACCGTAAAACTCTCATCTCATCCAGATAATCTCTGACAACTCTGGCTACGTGGGGTCTAGCATTATCTTGCATGAAAAGGACGCGTTTGTCCATAAAGACCAACTATGTGCGTGCTTTGGTAGAAAATCCTGTCCAAAGCATAACTAACCCACCGCCAAATGGAAGTTCCTCATCAATACAAACTGAAGCGTATCTTTCTCGGCGTCTTCTCCACTTTTTCCGACGTCTGTCTGATACATTGAAGCAAAAACGCGACTCATCTGAAAACAGTACCCTGCTCCAGTCCTTATTATTCCATGCCAGGTAATTGTGTTTTTTTTTAAGGACGTAGTAAAGTCTTGGCCTCAGCAAGTGACCCTTGAGAATAACTAACGCAGGGCAATACCTTTTGGTTTTCTTCTCTACGTTAGTTCTGTTGTCATTTTGTCCTTATCATGTTTGTCTCTAGTCTATTATTAGTTTGAGTTGAGCTGGTTTCGGCCTTGTGGGATTCACACAGACTGCTGCGGCAACACATGCTGTCCCCGGCTCATCTCTCCCTATACCCTATTTGTTGTCTGTCCTATACTGACGTTCATCTCAACTTTCTGCCATTTTATTGTTATTCAGCCTAGTTGTTTGATTTGTCCTTAGATGTCTTCTTAGTTTCTCTAAGTCTTCATTCACTTCTTTGTCGGCGTATCCTCTTTCTTTCATAAATATTTTGTAGAACTCCATTAGGTGTATCCTCTTTGGTAATCCTAGATTTGCCAATTTAACTTCTAAGGATATTCTTGAGTCTCCATTTAGAATTATTTCTTCGTGTCCCCTGGTTGCCAAATATACTCTCACCATTTCAAAGGTTACATTGTCAGTCAACCTCGAAATGGCGTATCTACTATTTGAAAATTTTCTGGTCAGTTCCGTCAGTTTGCTTTCTTTGAGCAGCTCTTTTCTTTTTTCCTTATTTCTGCAATTTCGGTTGATATTAATGTTTCATTGTATATTCTTTTCTTGTCTACTTTCTCCTCTTCCATTCCTTGGTAGGCATAGTTGTCTTGACCTTCTTTGTATTTTTTCTCTTCATTGCTTTCCTCCTTCTTTTGTCTTCTGTGGTTTTTGGTGTGTGTGTTTACTTCCATTTTTGTTTATCTAGATCTTGAGTTTTCGAACTCCTCTTTTTCTCATTACTGCCGTTGCATAGTTTCTTAATGCTCTTCATTTGTTTTCGTCATTCAGGCAAATATTAATTATTGAAGATTTATCAATTTTGTTTTCCAATTCATTCTCTAACTCTTTCCTATCATTCTTCCACGCTTTGCACTCTATTAGCGTATGTTCTGCGTTGTTATACGTGTCTTCTTGACAGAATATACATTTCTCTTCTTTCTCCATTTTATTTATATTTTGTAAATACTTTCCAAAGACTCCATGTCCGGTGAGTAGTTGTGTTGTATAGTAACACGTCTCCGGTTTATTCTCTACCCTTTATTTCTGGTATTAACTTTCTTGTCCAATCACCTTTTTCTCCGTCTTTCCACTGTGTCTGCAATTTTTTCATTATATTGTTTCTTTGCTTCTAGTTTACTATTTCCTTCATTTACCAGTTTCTTTATGTTTAATCTTTCTTCTACCATCAAGTCTGCGGGTAGTGTCGCCGCGATTACCTCTAGCGCTTCTTTCGACACCGTTCTGTAAGCCCTACATATCCTTAACGAGCTTGCTCTAGTGGCTCCTCTTATTTCTTTTCTGTTTTTTTTGTCTTTAAGGCATCTCCCCATGTTTCTGCGGCGTACAATAGTTTACTTTTGGCCGCCGTTGCTATTAGCCTTCTTGCCTCTTGTCCTGGTCTTCCCTTGTTTGGCATAAGCCTATTAAGCATTCTTTCCATTTTCTTTGTTCCTCTTACCGCTTCCTTAACCTGTTCGTTCCATCTTTTTGCTTCCAGTGTAACTCCAAGGTATTTAATCTTTTTCCCTATGGTTATTATTTGTTCACCTACCTGTATTTTTCCGGTTCCTCTATTTGTTCTCTTTGTCGATAACCATGCCGCTTCCGTTTTCTGCGGTGCTAATTCTAGCCCTTTACTTTTCATCCATCTCTTTATCAAACTAATTGCCAACTCTAGCCTTTCCTTTAGTACTTCTATGTCTGCATCCCTACCTACTAAAGCTAAGTCGTCAGCAAATGCTGTTATCGTCACCCCGTCTAGCAGCCGCATTCCGAGAAGCTCATTATATACTAAGTTCCATAGTTTGAGTCCTAGTGCTGAGCCTTGTGGTGCCCCTCTGGTCAGTCTAAATTTACCCTTCTTGGTCACTAACTATCGTTTTCTTTGTCAATTCTTTCTTTTTTGCTGCTTCTATAATTGCTTCCCATAGTACGCTATTAAACGCGCTTTGTATATCCAACGCTATTATGATGCAATGCTGTCTTTTCCTATGTGGGCCGCTGTTTGCTTCTTTTGCTACCGCTTTTACCTTCTCGATAGCTCCTAGTGTCGATCTCCCTTTAGTAAATCCGTATTGTTCACTTTCCCATCCACCCCTTTCTTCTATTTCTTTCTCTATTCTTCTCACAATAACTTTTTCCATTATCTTTATTAATGTATTGATTAAACAAATCGGTCTATACGTCTTTGATTTACCTGCTTCTTTCTTCTTCTCAATCAGCACTAAGTTTGCCTCTTTCCAATATTTCGGGAATGTTCCTTCATTTAGACATCTGTTTATTATTTGTGTTAGTTCTATTTCGTTTCCTTCTAACGCTGCTTTCACTATCTTCGCTGTTATCTCGTCCGGACCTGGTGCCTTATTGTTAGATAGTTCTCTTATGATCTGTTTCATCTCCTTTACTGTTGTCATATCTGCTTCCTCTTCTTCACTTGTCTCTGTAGGTTCTTTTACCACTCTTCCTTTGGGAAACAATTTCTCAATTATTTTTTCTTCCCCTTCCTCCTCCTTTAAGCACACTCCCTTTGGTCTTCCTCCCAGTTTATTCATTACAATTTTGTACGGTTTTCCCCAGGGGTCCCTATCTATGGAGTCTATCATTTCTTTCCAGCATCTCCTCTTGCTGTCTTTTATCGCTTTTCTCAGTGCTTTTCTGTCCATTTTTAATTCTTCTTCTGTCTCTGCAGTGTCTTCCCCTTTTCGTTTCTGTCTTTTGATCTTCCTTCCGGTTTGTATTGCTTTTTTCCTGCTTTCCTTTATCTCATTGCACCACCAGTACGGCCCCTTTCTTCCTCTTTCCCTATATCTGGGAATTGCTTCTTCCGCTGCCTTTCTCAGTTTTTCCGAGTACCGTTTGCATCTTTCCTCTAGGTTTTTGCTTTCTGTTACTTCTTCTACTTCCATGGCTCTTTTTATTATCTCTCTGTCCATCCTTTGCACGTTCCATCCTCCTTTTCTTGTGTCTTCTTTTTCCCTTTTTCCGATCGTGTTGTATTTTATATATTTATGTAGGCTCAGCGATTCTTCATCTGTCACGTTCCAGCTGCCCACTACTCCTGCTGTTTCCCACGTTGCTATGGTAATATCGATATGAGACTTAAATCTTTCTCTTACAAATGTTGGTCTGTCGCCATAGTTGCATATCGTTAGATTTACTGTAGCAATCATTTCTTCTAGAATTTGTCCTCTCCTGTCGCTCTTTGTCCCTCCCCACCTGGGTGATTTTGCGTTGAAATCTCCTCCTATTAGGATTTTCTTGCTCTTCTGTTTTCTTAAGCTAATTTCTAGTTCCTCAATCCACTCGCGATAATATTCTATACCGCTGTTTGGACTGATGTAGCAGCTGTATACTATCATACCTCCTATATCAGCCCACACTATTCATTCTTTGGGAGTTCCCCACCTTTCCACCTTGTCTTTACACTTCCCCCTTGCTAGGATGGCCGCGTCTGATCCTCTATCTTTGATTCATTTCCCGCTTAATTTTTTTAATTTGGTTTGCTTACTATCACTATGTCAATTTTTTCTCGCATCGCAGTTGCTACCAGTAGGGCATGTGCCTCTCTTTCCCTCCCTATATTTGTTTGAACGATATTATACATTTTCAGTTATAGGTTCCCTTCTGTGTTGATTCCAACTTTCTGGGTTGTTGTCCTCTATATTCTTTCTTGGTCTTCTAGTTTCTCTTCTAATTATAGCGGGGCATCTTCTCCCTCCAGTTCAATGGCCTAACACCTTACACTCTATGCAATATTCTCTGTTCTTGCAGTTCGCTATTTTGTGTCCTTCTTTTCCGCATTTTATGCACAACGACGATCTGTCTTCCCCTCTGCATTCCGCCGCTACGTGTCCCTTTATCCAACATTTATAGCATTGGCTCTCATTCGCTTTTGCTCTTTCCGTTCTGCATCTTATGAGTCTTATGTTTATACTTCCTATTTTTATTATATTTTCCGCTGAGTCTTTGTCCATCTTAATTATGGCCGTTTGTATTTCCCTGTACCCTTTCTTTAGAGATACAATCACGATTTCTTTATTTTCCACTTTCCCTTTAATTTCTTCAATCAACTCCTCTCTGCTGATTTCTGGACTTATACCTTTAATCATAACCAGTTCTCCTGTTAGCTCATTGCTTGCTTTTCTTATATTAAATCCATCCATTCCTTCTCTCATCTTTTCTATTTCTTTTTCGGTCTCATTTGCGTTTGTTACTAATAGCAACTCTCCTTTCTTTGTTTCTCTTATTTCTTTAAATGTCGTACCTTTCATATGAATTTTTGCCTGTTTTAATAGATCTGCATATGTTACACCATCTTTGCTCACCACTATAGCTCCTGTTTCAGGTCTGTTAGGTAATTTTGGGTAAAAGCCAATCTTGCAACACAATGTCGGCGTTGTAAAGGTAGACCTGTAGTCATCTTTTTACAAAACAATCCAGCAGCCCAAATCCTTCTTCTAACGGTCCATTCACTAACATTTACATCTCTAACTTCATGGAGTTGATTTCGTAAATAAACTGCAGAAACTGTTTTATTCCGCAAACTTGTGGACACCAAAAAACGGTCATCTTTGTTTGTGGTAATTTTTTTTGCCCGGATTTTAATCTTCTGGTTATCAGGCCAGTATCCAAGCAACGGTGATACAAGGGACACTTCCAAAGTTTGCAAAAAATGTAAACCAAAACACAAATTACATTATGTAAATCGCTTTATTGCTTCTCAAAATAATTTCCTTTAATATCTATACACTTTTGCATCCGATGAAACTAATCTTCAAAACAATGTTGCCACTCTGAACAAGGTACCTCCAAAGCAAGTGATTTAAATGCTTCAACGGCTTCTTCAGGCGATGAAAAACACTTGCCACGCATTTTATTTTTGATATGTCAAAATAAAAAGAAGTCATTGGGCAATAAATCGAGCAAATATGAGCAATGAGTCATTAATTGGATGTTGTTACTGGTCAAAAACTTTACAGTTTGTCGTGCTGTGTGAGCGCTTGCATTGTCATGATGAACAATGATTCGCCGGTTAATGTTGTTCCTTCTGATTTCAGGATAACTTCCGGCAAACAAATTAAAGTATAACAATCAGCATTATCTGTCCTTTGATCCTCTAATTTTTCGAACCGCTTCGTGAACGCACCAGTTTTGTGAGTTTAAGATCATTTTGAAACACCCACACAGTCGATTGCTGTTTAGTTTCAGGCTCATATAATTATATCCAAGGTTTGTCACCTGTTGTTATGTTATATACCAAATTTGAACGACCCTCTTCGAATTTCTTTAGCATTTCCTTGCACCACTTGACACGTGCCTGTTTTTCCAACGACTGCAAAGCTTCCTGACATGCAAATGATCGTGCAAAATGTATTTGTTTCGATGCAATACCTAAGGATGCTTCTATCTCACTATAGGTCACATACCAATCTGACAAAATCATTTCACGCACAGCATCAATATTTTTTGCGACAACAAAGGTGCATGGACGACCTTCCCAAAGGTCGTCATCAAACGTTGGTCTTCCACTCTTAAATTCTGCAAACCATTTGTAAGCCATAGTTTTGAATGGTGCTTCATCCCCAAATAACGAACTAAGTTTTTCCACACATTGCAGCAGTTTGAAATCGAACCGTCAACTGGATTATAGGTGAAAAACGTCAAATTTTTACAAATATGACAATTGCAGAACGCTGGCAATACATGCAGTACTTGATTCCGCAAACTTTACACAGTGCCCCTCATACAAAAATTAGACTTCAGCAATAATTTGATTTAATTAAAAAAAAATCTATTCTAATTATTTAGCAATCTTTAAATTGTGTTTGCTTAAAAATCTAATTAAAGGTTGGATTCAAAGACCTTTAAACATAAATCAACGTAAACCATTTGGATATGTACCAAAGCCAAAAATAAAAAACGTTTTTAGCTATATTAAGATAAAACAATTTTATTTATATACAAAACACAAACAAGTAGATTAATTTAAAAAAAATGCTGTTTGTTGCTGCCAAAAAAATGTTTTGATTAATCGCGCTTCATGATTTACACATTAGTTAACTACTAAAGAAGTATAAACATTACATAAATTTACTGCATAAATTTGAATTCTTATTTAAACTGTTTGCACTTGTAAACAAAAAAAAATATTTATATACATATAATTTATTGTGCATTGTTTGTTTAGTGATAATGTATGTAATTATTATTAATATTTTAATTTTTAAGCAAAATATGTTTTTTTAAATCACGGCCTAACCACCAATTAATCATATTAATTGTAATGCGACATTTATAATTAATCGCTAATTGACAAAGTGTTTCTAAGATTGATCTAATTGGCTTACAAATAATAAGAATTGTGCTATAAGAATTTAAAAAAAACTTATAGCACAATAAAAAGTTTACTAAATTTGGTGTGTAATGAAGTATGACTCTTAAAGTTGAAGCAACTATTTTGACAAAAAAAATTGAAAACTTTGATTTTTCATATATTTCATAATACTAAAAGGTTTATTCTCTACACGTTGCAAAAAACCGATTTTAATTAGAACTTAAATTGCGCGAGTTATGCTCAAAGTCTTATAATAGTCAAAAAACCGCCCCTTAATATCATTTATTGTTTTGGCTGTATTTAGCTAAAACAGCCATAACTTCTTTAATATTTGGTAAGGCACAGTATTAAGCATTAATTTAGTTATATTCCGTTTTCTACTTTTTTTTTTAATTTTAGGTAACTTGGAAAGAGACCAAACAAACATATTTATTGGACAAAAGGTAGCAGGACTTTTTGTCATGTCAATGGCGCTACTGTGTCCACTAGCAGTTGCAATACATTGTTGCCACATAAGAAGAAAGTAAGTAAAAACACAATTTAATATTTTTGGAAAAAAAAACATATTAACTAAAGAGTGGGCCATGTAACGTTTGGAATTTGAACTATCGTTTATTTTGTTTTTCAAAGGTATAATGACATTTATGAGTTGACAGACATTTAGTTTTATGTTTGACATTTACAAAATGCAAAGCTTTACACTTGAACAAAGTTGAGAAATAATAAAAACTTACTTTCAAAGTGGTGAGTCTTCTACTCAAACGGTAAGAAATTTACAAAACAAATTTGATAGAAAAGAAGTGCCTTCAACGCAGTTTGTGGACCAATTTGTAAAGCAAGTTTTTTAAAGAATTAATGCTATTGCTCAGAGTGTGCTTGAACATGCATCAACATCGTTTTCAGGAACTAAACATTTCTCGCACTTCTCTGAGGAGAATTTTTCATAAAGACCTCGGTTTAAAGACCTACAAAGTTGAATTAGTCCAAGAAATAAAACCTCATGACCATTTGATGCGTTTTCAGTTTGCCCAATGGGCTAAAAATTATTTGGCCAAAGATTTATTTTATCAAAAAATCGTGTTTTCCGATTAAGCTCATATTCATCTTGAGAGCTATGTCAATAAGCAAAATTGTTGCATTTAGAAATCAGAGAATCCACACATGACTATTGAGCAGCCTATGCATCCACAACAAGTAATTGTTTAGTATGGTTTTTTGGTACGGCGGCATTATTGGGCCATTTTTCTTCAAAAATGAAAAAGAAACCGCCGTGCTAACCTTTTTTTTTAATAACCGAAGGAGGAAAATCTTTAGCTAAGACACTACCAGTTCTGACTGGCAGTAGTGTCGGGTTTCTAAAAACCCCCTTCTCTTTACCAGTAGTAATGCGGAACTGCCTCTCGGTGGTATTACTTCACACTACTCTGGGGTCACTATACATTTAAAATTGATTTAGATCCGCTCTCGATCGTCCAAATCTCACTGTTACTGCAAACTCATTTACTGCGTTCCACTTAACAGTTGTCTGCAGCATATGGCTTACTGCATTTAATGCTGTTGGTATCTCACCAAAAGCCTTGGTTATCAATAACCTGTAATTTGCCCACCTCAAAGTATGTTTTGCATCATCACAAGGCGAGTCGAAGTACATGCATTTTTTACTAGTGCGTTTTTTTATTCGGCATAGGTATTTACCAAAGCATCCGTGGCTGGTGAGTAGTTGCGTAAGGTGGTATGAGCAATCACCATGCTTCCTGTCTATCCAGTTTCTAATTGTTGGAATTAGGCTACAAATCCGTCGTTTAACAGCATAAAATATTATCTCCCTTTCCTCTACACAAAGATCACCCGGAAGTACCGCCGCCAACACTTCAACAGCGTCCGTGCTTACTGTCCGATATGCTCTTATCACCTTGATGGCTGACCCGCGTAGTGCTCTTCGCAACTTATCCTTGTTTCTCTGTACACCCGCCCCTACCGCCCACGTTAACGCGGCGTAAAGTAACCTAGATCTGGCTACGCTTGCTAGCAGTGTTCTGCTTGCTTGGCTAGGTCCTCCTATATTTGGTATTAGTCTAGACACTGCCATTACTGTTTTTGAGGCTTTACCTACTGCCGCTGCCACCTGTTGGCTATGCCATTTATTAGCATCTAGTATGACTCCCAAGTATTTAAGACTTTTACCTATAGACACTAGGTTACCTTCTACCATTATTTTTTCGTTGCCCTTTCGATCGTTTCGTTTGGTCGATAACCAAGCAACCTCTATTTTTTGAGCAGCAAAGTTTAGCCCGTTTGCTACCAGCCAGTCCGACACCATCACAATTGCCTCTTCTACATTCTCGATTACTTTATCTGCCCCAGTGGCTAGATATTACCGCTAGATTGTCCACAAATCCTATTATTTGAACTCCCTCCGGTAGTTTGAGCCTTAGCACTCCATCATATGCCAAGTTCCATAATAGTGGCCCTAACACCGATCCCTGTGGCACCACGCCTATCACCTCTATTCTCACCGTGTCGTTGTACTCTAGTTTTCTGTTACTCAGGTAACTTCCTATTAATCGCCTGATGTCTTCTGATGTATTTATTTTACTTAGTGCATTAACTATTACATGCCATTGTATCGAGTTAACAGCGGCAGAATGATGCAGTGTTCTCTTTTCCATAACGGACCGCTGTTTGCCGCTTTTGCAATTTCTTGGACCGCGTAAATTGCGTCCACGGTAGATCTTCCTTTTCTGAAGCCAAACTGCCTATCTGATAAGCCATCTGTAGTCTCTAGTTCTTCGTTTAGCCTATCAACAACAATTCTTTCTAGAATTTTGCCTGTTCCGTCAAGTAAGCAGATTTGCCTATATGACAAAGGCCCTTCTGGCTTCTGCTTTCCTTAGTAAAACCAATCTGGCTACTTTCCATCTGGCTAAAAATACGCCTTTTTCCAGACATTGGTTGTAAAGAAGCTGTAACTTTTTTGGGTAGCACTCTACTACTGCTTTAGTTACTTCATTTGGTAATTCATCCGATCCAGCAGCTTTCTTGTTTGGAAGCCTTTTTGCTGCTGCTTCTGCTTCTGTTCCGACTGGCTTGCTTAGCTTATAATCGTAGTTTTATTGTTTGTGCTAGTTGTGAAAAGTGCCTCTACAACTGCGGCAGTTCCGCCTGGAATGTAAGCTTCTGGGCCTTGTGACTTTGCGCCTATCTTTTAGGTTATGATTCTATAAGGTAGACCCCATAGGTCTTCGTCCACTTCGGCGCATAACTTACTCCAGCATTTTCTTTTGCTGGCAATAATCGCATCTTTTAGGTCTTTCCTTTTCGTTTTAGCATTTTTTTTCCGCTTCTGCTATTATTGCGGCCGTCCTCTTGTTTCTTGATCTGGTTACTGCTTTGTGATATTTGCTTCTCGCGGTTACTATTTCATCGCACCACCAGTACACTTGTCTGCGACCTTTTACATTTTTCGGCAGTCTTACATGCTTCTTGTATAGGTCTCATTATAACTTCAATTTTTTTCAGCATCCTCTTCACTTAATACTGTTTTCGCTCTATTCAGACTAGTTTTTTTTTTGCAGAGTTTGTCTACTGCCCATCCTTCTTTCACAGTTTCTTTTGGTTGGGTAGCTACATTATAGCAAATGCTAAACATGATGTATCGATGGTCGCTTAAACTTTCAAGATCTGATAGTTTTCAATCATTCACATTTTTTACAAAGTTATCTAAAGCCAGTATCACGTCGATCACGCTGCTGCTATCCCTTCTGAAGGTCGGTGTGGTTCCTTGGTTGCAAACTGTTATGCCTAAGCTAGCTATCATATCGATAACTGCTTCGTCTCTGCGATCCGTGAGACAAACCTTTGCATTTATTTCTCCGCCTACAATAACTTTCCGGCTACTTGTCCTCCAGATGCTACTTTCAAGATTGTCAAGCCAACTGAGAAACTGATCCATTGGTATATTTGGTGACACGTAGCAGCTGTAGATATAAATTCCGCTAATTTTAATCCAGACTATACCATCCGCGGGCGTACCCCAGTCTTCAATTCTTTTTGAGGTGTTACCAAGTACCTAACCTAATCTAACTTTTTTTTAAGAAGTAAACGCTAATGCTCCTTGGGCTCTTGGTTCAATGAGTCCGGGAGTGTGGAACTTGCACCCACTAAAAAACTTCTGTTTTTCGCACCGGTTAAACAAAATATCCTAGAAAAGGATTTCTCATCGCCCAACCGGCTGGATACTCTCTTGTTATTTAAATTCCAATTTCTCCTTTTTGTTTTGCTCTTTCTTCCGCTTCTTTACATTTTATGGTTTTTGTCACAAAGTTGTAAATATGTAACCAGTTGCGCTCAGATTCCGTCATCAGGTCCATCAGGCTATCCACCCTTAAACTTTCTCCTAACGCCGATTTGGCTTCCCTTTTCCCGACCTGCTCGCGTCTTGATCCCCGCAGTAGTGACAAGCGTCGTCAGCGGTTTTACCAATTTTTTTTGTGTAAGTCCCAAAACTTCCGTGGCCTAACAAAAATTGATTCAAAAAGTAGTCCGTGGATCTGTATGGACAAGCACTCCAGATTGCTAAGTTTGAAATCAGCTTCTTTATCCATTGGGCGGTGTCCACCGTTGCTTCCCAATGTTGCTGCCACGTCTCGACTAGGCTGATTCTTGCCCTGTTTTCCTGGCCAAGTACCTATTCTCGAATTCCAGCACTTTAATGTATGTTGTAGGTACCGCTGCCACTGCACTGACCGTTCTGTATCCGCTAACCACTCTCTACCTCTGGGTAGAAATCAGCGAGTTCCTGTGCCGTGGTAAACCGTCCTTTTCCTGGCCTCTTGGCCACTAACGTTTGGCAGGATCTTCGGTAGTGCCGTGACTGTCTTTTCGGCTTTACTGACCGTGTTTACCACGTGGTGACCAAATGTCCAATTTGCATCCAGCCATACTTCCAGATACAGTTTTTTTGGCTTCACCTTCTCTCCTCTGAGCGTAAAAACTACCTCGCCTTTCCTTCTTGATCCTTTAACGATAAGGGCCTCTGTTTTCTCAGGGGCAACCTCTAACCCGTTTTCGGACATCCAATCGTCCATGGCCGCCAAGACCTCGTTTGCTGCTTCCTGAAGCCTCATAGCACTGCTTGCCCTAACCACCACCGCCAGATCGTCGGCGTATGCCACCAACTTGCATTCTTTCGGGATGTCCAGTCTAAGTGCAGGGTTGTACAATACGTTCCACAGGGTTGGCCCAAGTCAGCTTCCTTTCCTCCCCCTCTGCAATGCGGAGCGTTCTGTCGCTCAAGTAGCTGGCTAAAATGTCCTGGAAATATCTGGACACCTCAATCTCCTGCAAGCGAGTTAAAATCTTACTCCACCTGGCCGTGTTAAAAACGTTTTTAACGTCCAGGAAGATAATCGCCGTCCACGCGCTCCTTCGGTCCTCGCACAGTGATTTGGCTTTCATTATGGCGTCCACAGTCGAGCGCCCCTTCCTAAACCCGTATTGGGCGTCCGATATAGTCCCCTTCTCCTCTAACTCCTCTTCGAGCCTCCTCTTTAGGAGGTACTCGTAGGTTTTCCCGAGCACACTTAATAGGCTTATGGCCCGAAATTTATTTGTTTCCCCTTTTAGAATTAACACGACAACCTTCGCCTTCTTCCAGTTATTTGGGAAAACTCGATTAGCCAGAACACTGTTAAAAGCGGCACGTAACAACTCCGGAATTTCTTCTTGGGCAAGTTTATCAATTTGGCCTTTAATGCCGTCGGGACCTGCGTTTTTCTTTGGGCCAAGCCTTGCAATGGCTACCTTCATCTCCTCTCCTGTGAACAGAAGAGGTGTGTCTGGATTTTTAATGTTGGTAATCGTGCCACTGGGTCTTCAATATCCGGGAAGAGTTCCACTATCACCCTTCTTCTTGTGGCCTCATACAGGGCCTTTTGCTTCGGCCTTATACCCCGTCTTTTTACCATGATCTGTATTCTTGCCAGAAACGGTCCTTTTTCAAATTATTTATTAGTTTGTGCCACTTCTCCCTTTTGTTTTTTTTTTATCGCCCTTTTGTATGCCTTCTTGGCGGCACTACTCTGGTTTTCCAAGTCTACATCCACCCTGAACCTCGTGAGCCTTCTCCGTATCCCAATGCACTCCTTCCGTTCTTTTTCAATCTCGTCGCACCACCAATACGGCAAGTTTTTGCCACCCTTCTCTCCCAGCCTGTAGCTGGCCCAGTCTTAGACCTTTTTTAGAGTTTTAAAGACCGTTACTTCCTTGTCAAGGCCTCGGAGAACTCTCCTTGCCTTGTCCGTATTTAGTGCCCACACCCATTCCGAGCTGTCTTCTTGATGTTTTCCTCCGCACGCCATTTCAAAAGAGAGATACCTGTGAAGGCTCAGCGTCTCTTCTTCGTCGTCAACCTTCCAACTTGTCAAAGTCACATTTGTTGTGGCCATCGATAAATCAATGTATGAGCCGCTGGACCTTCTCACAAATGTCTGAGTAAGCCCGTCATTTCCGAGCACCAGATTGAGAGTTGCCATCCACTGAGACAGGTATTCTCTGGCGTCGGCGTTGAAGTCTCCGGCTAGGATGACTCGCTTAGACCGAAGGGTTTTTATCCGTTCCATAATAAAATCAATTTTTGTCTTGTACGCCTCCAGAGGGATGTTTGGCAAGATTTATGCGTTTACTACAAACATGTCTAGTAACTCACAGATTTGAAAGCCGTCCTCGGCCTGGTGCCCCTTGATCCCCGCCTTCTTTGTTACCTGAAAAACCGCTACATCACCTCGCAGATCCGTCAGCAGGCCCTTCCTTTTTGGCCAAGTTTTTGTTTGGTTTTTGCAGCAGCACCAGGTCTGCTTCAACTTGCCTCGCCTGTGCCTCCGCGGCGTCGTGTGCGGCTATTGCGGTACCTATATTTACTTGTAAGGCCTTAAGCCCCATTTTGGTGGACCCTATCATGCTCCTCCCTGCACCTATCTAACGTCTTAATGAAGATTGGACACATCATAGAGTCCACGCTGTGCTCTTTCTCGCTTGGTGCCCCACCTTACTGCATTTCAGGCATCCTTGGCTTTCAACTCTTTGGTCCGGACATTTTGCCCTCGTGTGCCCAGCCTTGAGGCAGATTCTTTCCTTGAGCGTTGCCCGGAACCAGCCAATTTTTATCTTCCCGGACCCAGCCAACGCCGTGGCGGCCTTGCCAGCAATGATTAGGGTGGCGTTTTGATTGCCATTCCTGGTCGGCCTAACGTTTTTTACCTCAAACCCCACGTCCCCTTGGATCAGGGTGCAAAACCTCTCTTTTATCGCCTCTTTTATTCCGTCTTGCCCTATATTTCCATCGATGTTGATGAGGTGGAGAGTTTTGTTGTTTCCTTCGTTTCTGACCCCCAACACATGAGCGTTCCCTATCTTTTGTCTCTGCAATACTTTTTTAATGTCTTCAGCACGTCCTTTGTCCGTGACAATGAGGTCTCCGCTTTCTGTCTTTCTGGACCGACCTGACTCCCGCCCCCTCCTGGAGGGGGTCGACCTTCACCTTCATGCCCCTGAGAAGCTCCGCATAAGTGCTACTGCTTTCGTTCTTAACAATGACGGTTTCTGTCGTTTGGCTGCAGCTTTCTCGAGTCTTTTCTGTTGTCCCTCTTTTTTTTTCGGGTTCTCTATAGCTCAAGGAAACGTTCATCTCCACCTCCAGCTTGGTCTTCTTAAACGCCAGGTTAACAATCTTTCTTAAAGCCACCCAACTGTGCCCTTCCAAAGCCGCCACCGTTAGACGTCTCTCGGAGACGCTGCCCTTCACTAATCCCCGCAACTCCTTCAGCGTTGCCACTATACCGGCCACATTGTCGCAAGCCACTTGACCAATATGAACAACCTGTTCCTTGGTACCCTTGCTAGTTTTTGTAACGCTGGTTATCTTCTCCAGTCGCCCTTCCGGTATCCCTTCCGCCAGCAAATCTGCCAGTTCCGGGTACCTATAACCAGTAATCTTGACCAAGCCTGACCTCTCCGAATTCTCCGGGTCAAAGATAAAGCATACATCCTTGGTTCCTTTGAGGGGGTGTCCCTTTGTCAACTAAAAATCGTAGGCTTCCTCCGGCCACCTCACTTCGAGCAACTTTTTAAGCTCCTCTGGCTCCGTGTTATCCAAGTCTGCCAACTCTATTTTTTAAGGAGCTCTTCATCTTTCCCCTCCGCCTCGCTGGCTGTCATCTGGCATCTGAGACAAACTGGGTTGTCAATTGTTTTTTCGGCTTTAAATGATTTGATTTTTAGCGGCAGTTTGCTAACCTGACCTCTCATCTTGCTCGGCTCTCTTGTTTTCTAAATGATCCACTTTTTCGGCTAGTTCCTGAACCTGTAGTTTCAGTAGCAATTCGGCGTTTGCTAACTCTTTCTTACTCTCATTATCCGCGTTGCTTATATTTCTGAATAAACGGGACTAACCTAACCTAACCTAGCCTAACCTAACCTAACCTAACCTAACCAAATTTGTTTCTAAAAATTGAAGAGTGAAATGGATGACATTTGGTTTCAACAGGACAAGCCATACAGCCAACTTAACCATCGATCTATTGCGCACTGTTTTTGGAAATCAAATGCTGATTAGGATAAGTGTTACGCTAACCATCCAAAAACGATTAATGCCTTAAAACATAAAATCAAAGTTCCCATTCATGCGATTGAAGCCCAAACCATCAAAAATGTACTAAAAAAATTGCATTAATTGGATGGGTTACTATCAAGCCAACCGTGGCAGTCATTTGAATGATGTGTTTCATTCTTAAATGAAAATGTCCAATCTTTCTAATAAACTTTGAAAAAATATTAATTAATTTTTTATTTATAGCCGATTCAAACTCTAAAAGTTAGATGGCTCACCCTTTATAAAAACCTTACTAAAAATTAAATTAAAGGTCGCATAAAAGATTTATTCTAATTTATTGTACACTCACAGGAAATAGTTAATTATAAAAAAATGCAATGCAATTAATTCACTTCTAACTTACATTTTCAATCATTTTCTAGCTTAACCTTAACTGTTATACATATACATTTTCATGACAAATTTCTCCTTATTATATCGTTTGAACTTTAAAAGAAATCAAAATTATAATTATTCCATATTAATTCGCCGCAGAATTATTAACGATAAGGTAATAATAAGCCTTGCAGCATATATAATGCGGACATAATTTGCATGTTCAATGTCGCAATTAGCTCGATAATATAAATATACTATTTCCTATCGTTTCATCTGGTTTGCGTGAGATTTATTTTATGTTTCCAGAGACCGTATATTGAAGAAAGAGCTCAGGGAAATCAAGCAACGAGTCGAGGAGGCTAAACTCCTACCAAGGAATAGGGGCGATGGAGGTGTATGAGATTGTTTAATGGTCAATTTAATTAATGATTATATTGCACAGGTTATTATTAAGGTCACGATTTTTGTACGTTTCCGATTATTTTGTTGAATAAATTTTATAAATATTTTTTGTTATTTTTAAGAGATTTTTTGCTATTTTTATACACACACTATTAAATGATTATAATTATGTAAATTTCATTTTTCTTTTCAGCCTATTAGACAAATTAATAAATGCTTTGAAAAAACGATAACTAAGTTTTTACCTCAAATAATTTTTTGATATAAATATACAGTGTGTCCACAGATGGACTTAACTATACGTGTAAATATTTTTATTGAACTTTTTTCGAATAAAAGTCATTCTTTAACATTTCTTCTGCTTGTTACATAAATACGATTAACGTTAAGAAACTCAAAGGTTCAAAAAACATAAAAACTTTGCAAAATCAAAAATTTTATAAATCAAAAATTTGTTAAACGTCAAAACTATGAAAATAAAAAAAAAATTGTATGGGAGTTATAAATACTATGATAAAATTTAAAGATTTAAGAATTAAATAATAATGTAGACTAAATAACAACCAGTAAAGTTTTATTCAACATGAAACCCTACTACTTCAACACATTTTTCCATCCTCTTTTGAAATATATTATTAACATTGTGAATAATCTCTAGTGTCTCTGTAGCAATAGCATCAATAAATCTGTTTCTCAAACTCTTAATATTATCTTGCATGTTTGTAGCATACACTATAGACTTAAGATAACTCCACAGAAAATAACCCATTGCGGTTAGGTCTGGAGACCGAGCTGGCCATTACAACCCATCCAATTTGAAAAATGTCAGTCATTCTGCTAAAGTATCATATTTCTTCTAAATTCCAATTTTTTTTATCAATTGAGGCCAAAAGTATTTACTAAAGATTTCCAAATAATAATTTGCGTTCAGCTTTTATTCTAGGAAAAATAGACCAATTACTTTTTTGTAAGTTAACACACACCATCCGTTAACTTTCTTAATGTTTTGACTGTTTGTACAAATACTTATGTGTAGATTTTCTTTTGCCCAAAAGCGACAATTTTGACTAAAGAGAATTCCATTTGTTGTGAACGTAGATTCCTCACTGAATATGATATAATGGTAAAAATTACGGCGTTCAAGTATGCGTTGATTTGTTCTTGATCTCAAAGAAAGTCAGTGATTATTGTTAACTGATTCTAACACTTAAGTAAGCTTCGGTAAGTTGCAGTTACACCTTGCTCGTATTCTGGCGACCTTACTGATGACGTCACACCTTACTTGAGTATGCTTCAGTAACTTGAAAACAGGTTACTAAAGCTAGAAAAGTTAAGGAAGTGTGGTTAGGTCGAGACAATAACGCCATTTTCAGTAGTGACCAATGTAACCATACCGTGGTCGTAAGAGCAACTCGGCTTTGTTGTTGAGAAATTTTTTAAAAACGGAGAAAGTGTGGTAGCGACGCGCTTTGGTTTAGCTTGTCGCGACAAAATTCCTGACCCTAAAACGATTCAAAAGTAGATAAGAAATGTAAGGAAAACGGGATGTACACTTTGTAATAAACCAGTTGAGCAACCCAAGAGTGTACCTGAAAACATTGCAACAGTTAGAGCGTCTATTAAACAGTCTATGACGCATTCTGTCGCTGCCCTTAGGTTTTCGCTTAAAAAAATACGACAAATTTTACATTATCTTATAGAAGTGTAATAAAATGATAATTGTCCAAAAGTTGAGCCCACAAGGCTGCGTGAGACGTACAGATGCTTGCAATGCAATCTTAACGGCTGTACTTCCCGGCGCTATATGCATTATTGATCCTAATTTTTTTGAAAAAAAAAAAGCTTAACTGTAACAGTAAATTCTGCTTGCTATTGCAAGATGTTGGTGATATTTGTACGGCTTAAAATAAAAGATTATGATGTAAAAGCTTTGTTGCCTGATCTCGTTGCAAGAGAATGTTCCATGGCCCCCTGGATGCCCTAAAAGTAAGGTTTACAAAGCTCGACCTTAAACCCTAAAAGCTTTAAAAGATACAATTGTTTTTCCCGAGTTCTTTTCCTATGTCTCTTTCCATTTCTCTATGGCGTCTTCCTCTATTCCTTTTTTCTCTAAGTGATTTGGTTTATAGGTTTTGCTCTCTGCTCTACTTGTATCTCTATAGACATAATTGCCGCTATTGCAAGAATGGTTTCCCTCTTCTTCTCTTCTTCCAGTGCCTTCTCCTCAAAGAAGGTTAGCGACCATATGTTTGAACTTGTCCCGATCTTGTGCGAGTCTCATTAATGTAAGGGCATCTCTGATTCCGAACCATTGTCGGAGATTTTGTAACCATGAGAATCTCTTCCTTCCGATTCCTCGTTTACCTTCTATTTTTCCTTCCATGATTAATTGCAGGAATTGGTATTTGTCATTTTGGAAGATGTGCCCAAAATATCCTGCTTTTCTACGTTTCACCGTCGTGAGTAGTTCTGTGTCTTTGTCCATTCGCATGAGTACCTCATTATTTGTTATTTTATCAGTCCAAGGAATTTTCAACATTCTTCGATATAGCCACATTTCAAAAGCTTCAAGTTTATTTATGGAAGATACTTTCAGTGTCCATCCCTCAACTCCATACAATAGGACCGAAAAGACGTAGCACTTAACGGTTCTCCGTAATATTTAGTGATAGGTCCCTGTTACACAATAAAGGTCGGAGTTTCTGAAAAATATTTCTGACTATTTCGATTCGTGTTTTGATGTCATGGATAGGGTCCCACTGTTCATTGAGCCAGCTGCCCAAATACTTGAATCTTTGTACGCGCTCAATTGGATCACCGTTAATAGTTATTGCAGCATTGTTTGCGTCGTTGTTCTTGCTAATAATCATTAATTTAATTGTTCCATGTTTACTTTGAATCCATACTCCGAGCTAGCTTGTTGTATTTGGTCAATGAGGTATTGTTGGCTAATATCACAGAACCATCTGCGTATCTAATATTATTAACTGGTCTTCCATTTACTTTTATTCCTTGTGTGCATTTATCCAGGGCAGCCCGGAATACGTTCTCGGAGTATAGGTTGAACAGAATCGGTAAAAGAATGCATCTTTGGCGTACCCCTTTTCGTATTTGAAACTCCTCAGTTAGCTCTTGCCCGACCTTAACCTGCGCTGTTTGGTTCCAATAGAGATTTGTGATAATGCGAATGTCTTTATCGTCGATGTTGGTTCTTTTGAGCATTTCTACTAATTTTCTATGTTTGACATTGTCGAATGCTTTTTCATAGTCTATGAAACACGCATAGACTGTGCGGCGTAAATCTAAGCATTTTTGAGTTAAGACTTGCATAAAAAACAGTGCCTCTCTTGTACCGAACCCGTTCCTGAAACCAAACTGGGTGTCTCCGATGTCTTGGTCTATTTTCTTCCATACTCGGTTGTGTATGATCAGTAAAAATATTTTCGGGGCATGGCTCATGAGGCTAATGAGACGATAATCTCTACACCTTTTAGCGTTTGATTTTTTTGGAAGGGTAATAAAAGTAGATTTTAGCCAGTCTTTGGGGATGTATCTTGTGTTGTAAATCTTATTGTACAGTCGCAGCAGACATGTCAAGCTTTCATCGTTCATTGCCTTAAAGAGTTCGGCATTTAGTTCGTCTGCTTTTTGTGTCTTGAATTGCTTTCCGGAGTTCTTCTTTCAGAATGGTCGGACCTTCTATCGTAATGTCCGTATCACCGGATATGGTTGGTCTGTCATCACTAAACATCTTTTCTGTATATTCCTTCAACGTTTTTATTTGATCTTCCTGCTCCACCATTAGTCTGTTGTTATCGTCTATTAGTTTTCCATACTGGTTTTTCTTATATGTATGTGTTATTTCCTTTATTCTTTTGTGCATGTTGAAGTAGCGCGGCATTTTTCTATTTCCAGACATTTTTCCCGGAGCCATGCTTCCTTTGTTATTCGTATTTCATTTTTAATTTGTCTGTTTAGCATTTTGTATTCCCTTGGATGGTTCTTATGTTTTCTCCTTTCTTTCATTAGAAGTAAGATGTTATTGTTCATCCATTCTTGTTTGTTTTCTCGTTGGCACCAGCCTAATGTTTGTTGTGCATTAGTCTTTATTATGTCCACTAATTGTTGCCATGTTTCTTCTACCGATGTGATGTTGGTTGGTATTATATCCTTCATTTTAGGGTTTAATTGATCAGCATAGATTTTTGAAGTTTCTGGGAAGTTTGTTGCAATCTATCTTCCTTAATATATTTTTTGCTTGTGGGGTTTTTGGAGAAAGTCGTATGTTAGCAACTACCGGATTATGGTCGGAGCCGATGTCTGCCCCTGGATATGTCTTTACATTTTTTATTGTGCTACGAAATCGTTTATTAATTATAATGTAATCGATTTGGTTCCTGACTACATAATCGTCTGTGTCCTGTGGCAACTTCCACATGTATAGGCGTCTCGTTGGATGTTGGTACCAGGTGTTACTAATCATCATATTTTGTTCTTGTCAGTACTGCAGCAATCTATCTCCACAATCGTTCCTCTGACCTAATCCAAAGTCTCCGACTATGTCTTCAAATCTGCCTTTTCCTATCTTCGCATTGAAGTCGCCCATTATGAAGGTCTTGTTTCTTAAAAGACTTCATTATATGTACAATCTGGTTATATAGCTACTCAATTTCTTCCTCCGGTTTATCGGCTGTCGGTGCATATACCTGTATTATGTTAATGTTAACAGGTTTAGAATTAGTTGTATCAACATGCATCGCTCAGAGTATGGTATGAAGCTCTTTACATACTTTTTTATTTTTTTGCTTAAGATTATTCCTACTCCGTGTCGGTGGTTTTTATCGTCTTCTGAGCATCCAGAGTACTATATTTCAGCTCCATCTGATTGACATATTCCATTACCCGGCCATCTTGTTTCGCATATTCTCATGATGTCTATGTTCAGCCTTCTCATTTCACCCACTGCATTTTGTAGCCTGCCATGTTCGTATAACGTTTTGACATTCCAGGTTGCTATTCTTCTCAAATTGTTTGATCTGTTAGCCAGTTGTAAGTTTTCCACAGGAGACCCAGTTTCCACCGTCCTGCGTCCAGTAAACGTGGCTGAACTTAGCTACGGCTACGGATTCGTTTAAGAAACACATTTGTGAATCCGCGCTCTCACTCAAGCATCGCCCAGCTAAATCATTAACATGCGTACCAGTATTGGAATTTAGCGGCGCTCTTATATTTGTTTTAGATCAATATAAAACTTAATAATTTAAACAAATTGCTCTGTTGTTTAACTAAATAGTATTATTTAGCAATAATTAAATAAATAATAAATTTAAAACAACAAAATATGTAGATATAAATGGGTGTTATTAAATTATAAATATAACATTAAAACAGCGTTCAATATTTTTACATAAAAAATAATTTGTAGCTTTTAAACGTTTTTACATATATTTGCATCATATTATTTAACAAATAGAAATAAACTTATTTATGAAACAAAAATCTAATTAATTTGACTAATAATTTAATTTAAGGTTGGATGGCCATTGCTTAAGCTAATAAATATTTAATTAACCAATAATAATAAAACCTTAAACTTCTGGATATCCGAAAAAGATTTGTTTAAAAACGGAAAATGTAAAATATAGGAAAAATAAATTATTCAGTTTTTTTGGCTGACACAACCTTATTTATAAACGGATCCGCAATGTTTTTGCTAATAATTGTTTCTATTTAACTAACAAATGGGAATACAATTTTAATTTTCCGGATATCTCGGGAGAAATTAGTTTAAAACCGAAAAATGTAAAATATAGCTAAAATAAATGATTCAGTTTTTTGGCTGACACAACCTTATTTATGAAGGGATCCGCAATGTTTTTGCTAATAATTGTTTCTATTTAACTAATAAATGAGAATACATATTCAATTTTTTTGATATCTCGGGGGAAATTGGTTCAAAAACGGAAAATGTAAAATATTGCAAAAATAAATGATTCAGTTTTTTGGCTGACACAACCTTATTTATGAAGGGATCCGCAATGTTTTTGCTAATAATTGTTTCTATTTAACTAATAAATGGGAATACATATTCAATTTTTTTGATATCTCGGGGGAAATTGTTTCAAAAACGGAAAATGTAAAATATTGCAAAAATAAATGATTCAGTTTTTTGGCTGACACAACCTTATTTATGAAGGGATCCGCAATGTTTTTGCTAATAATTGTTTCTATTTAACTAATAAATGAGAATACATATTCAATTTTTTTGATATCTCGGGGGAAATTGGTTCAAAAACGGAAAATGTAAAATATTGCAAAAATAAATGATTCAGTTTTTTGGCTGACACAACCTTATTTATGAACGGATCCGCAATGTTTTTGCTAATAATTGTTTCTATTTAACTAATAAATGAGAATACATATTCAATTTTTTTGATATCTCGGGGGAAATTGGTTCAAAAACGGAAAATGTAAAATATTGCAAAAATAAATGATTCAGTTTTTTGGCTGACACAACCTTATTTATGAACGGATCCGCAATGTTTTTGCTAATAATTGTTTCTATTTAACTAATAAATGAGAATACATATTCAATTTTTTTGATATCTCGGGGGAAATTGGTTCAAAAACGGAAAATGTAAAATATTGCAAAAATAAATGATTCAGTTTTTTGGCTGACACAACCTTATTTATGAAGGGATCCGCAATGTTTTTGCTAATAATTGTTTCTATTTAACTAATAAATGAGAATACAAATTCAATTTTTTTGATATCTCGGGGGAAATTGGTTCAAAAACGGAAAATGTAAAATATTGCAAAAATAAATGATTCAGTTTTTTGGCTGACACAACCTTATTTATGAAGGGATCCGCAATGTTTTTGCTAATAATTGTTTCTATTTAACTAATAAATGAGAATACATATTCAATTTTTTTGATATCTCGGGGGAAATTGGTTGTGTCAGCCAAAAAACTGAATCATTTATTTTTGCAATATTTTACATTTTCCGTTTTTGAACCAATTTCCCCTGAGATATCCGAAAAATTGAATATATATTCCAATTTATTAGTTAAATAGAAACACTTATTAGCAAAAACATTGCGGATCCGTTAATAAATAAGGTTGTGTCAGCCAAAAAAAACTGAATCATTTATTTTTGCAATATTTTACATTTTCCGTTTTTGAACCAATTTCCCCCGAGATATCAAAAAAATTGAATATGTATTCTCATTTATTAGTTAAATAGAAACAATTATTAGCAAAAACATTGCGGATCCCTTCATAAATAAGGTTGTGTCAGCCAAAAAACTGAATCATTTATTTTTGCAATATTTTACATTTTCCGTTTTTGAAACAATTTCCCCCAAGATATCAAAAAAATTGAATATGTATTCCCATTTATTAGTTAAATAGAAACAATTATTAGCAAAAACATTGCGGATCCCTTCATAAATAAGGTTGTGTCAGCCAAAAAACTGAATCATTTATTTTAGCTATATTTTACATTTTTCGGTTTTAAACTAATTTCTCCCGAGATATCCGGAAAATTAAAATTGTATTCCCATTTGTTAGTTAAATAGAAACAATTATTAGCAAAAACATTGCGGATCCGTTTATAAATAAGGTTGTGTCAGCCAAAAAACTGAATAATTTATTTTTCCTATATTTTACATTTTCCGTTTTTAAACAAATCTTTTTCGGATATCCAGAAGTTTAAGGTTTTATTATTATTGGTTAATTAAATATTTATTAGCTTAAGCAATGGCCATCCAACCTTAAATTAAATTATTAGTCAAATTAATTAGATTTTTGTTTCATAAATAAGTTTATTTCTATTTGTTAAATAATATGATGCAAATATATGTAAAAACGTTTAAAAGCTACAAATTATTTTTTATGTAAAAATATTGAACGCTGTTTTAATGTTATATTTATAATTTAATAACACCCATTTATATCTACATATTTTGTTGTTGTTGTTTTAAATTTATTATTTATTTAATTATTGCTAAATAATACTATTTAGTTAAACAACAGAGCAATTTGTTTAAATTATTAAGTTTTATATTGATCTAAAACAAATATAAGAGCGCCGCTAAATTCCAATACTGGTACGCATGTTAATGATTTAGCTGGGCGATGCTTGAGTGAGAGCGCGGATTCACAAATGTGTTTCTTAAACGAATCCGTAGCCGTAGCTAAGTTCAGCCACGTGTCCAGTAACCCGGAGTTTTGACGGCGCCGGTCGCTAGCCGGTTCGCTTGGCATATCATTTCCTTTAATTTGTATCATACATATGGTTTTACTAGGGAATATCCATAAGGATCTTTAATGCAGTAGTTTCCCATGGCCTTCTGCATCCCCATGCCGTTAATCATTTGCTGACTCTTCCGCCTTTAAGAAAGATTTCTCTTTCCAAGGGCAATAGAGTGCCCTTACTCTTGCCAGCTCTTCCACCCAAAGCTGTTGGCCAGCAAGAGGAGTCTACTTATTCCGGCAGACGTTCGGTCAACAGAGCCTCTTTAGTTCGATAGCAGGGTGCACCACGTGCAGGCAAGGTTGTCAATTGAGTTGGATTTTTAATATTTCCATCACCCCTTACACCCATAGCTTCTGTAGATATTGACTTTTATCCGCTGACAGTTCTAATTGCCTACCTTCTTTGATGCCTACTTAGAAAAGCTCTGTAGTTTTTGTACTTGTGCTTTTTTCCATATTTGGGCTCCGTAAAGCATTATAAACAGTATTTTTTGACTCCAACGGTCCTCTCATGCTAGGTATTAACTTGATTAGTGCGGTTGTTAATGAGTACTTTCATTTCGGTGTTGTAATTGTATCAGATCAAGTACTTTATTGACTTCTTAGTCATGATCTCAGTTTTGCCCACCTTAATCACTGTATCTTTACATTTTCTTCCTCCATACAGGATTATTGTCTCAATTTTTCTTCTGCAATTTCTAGCCTTAATTTTCCAATTTTATTCCTTATTTGCCAGGTTGGTTCTGTCAGTGATTTCCTTTTTGGTTTTGCCCTTGGTGATAATCTCTGTGTTGTCCGCAAAGCAGATCATTGTTGTTCCTTGAAGCATCCATTCCTCTAAGATCGTGTTGAAGTAAATAATCCAAAGTAATGAGCCAAGAATAGAGCCTTGTGGTACGTCGCAAGTTATGTTTATTTTTTTGTCTTCTCCAGCTAATAACTTTCGGTTTTCTAGGTATGTAATTAGTATTTTAAAAAATCTTTTGCTGACTCTTATGTCTTCTAACAATTGTACCACTCCTTTCCAAGGAACTGTACCAGAAGCATTTTTTACGTCTACCGTTGTTAGCATACACAGTCAATGGTAGACATATTTTTTCTGAACTAATACAGGTTTGCGGATAGTTTCTGATCTACTTCCTCCCTCAACCTTTTTGCAATTATGTGCTTGTATATTTTTCCAAAGGTGTTTATCAGGCATAAAGGCCTGTACTTTGTGTCCTTGTTTTTATTCTATTTTGGTTTTTCTACAAGAAACAGTTAAGCCTGCTTTTACACTTTTAAAAATTTACCATCTTTGAATTTGTTGATGATTAGTTTTAAGATTGATTCAGGAGCTGCCTTCATTACTTCCTTTGCAATAGCAGGAGTTATGCAATCTGGTCCCTGTGCCTTTTTGTTTTTAAGTTTTTCGGTTTTTCGAGTTCCTTAATGGTAAATGGAGCAGTCTCTCCTTCTTCCGTTATTCCTGGCCATCTCACTGCAGGTCGCTTTGAGAAGAGCTGCTTGGCAATTTCTTTTTTTAATGGTTTGTTAGTTTCTTTGTTTTAATTTGTTACAATTTTGTATCTCAGACCCCAAACATCGTTTTCCACTTTGTCCGTTAGTTTTCTCCAAGCTTCCTTTTAAGCTGCAAGTATTTTTTTTTAATTGTTTGTTTCTCTTCAAGCTCTTTCAGTATATTGTCCGTTTCTTGTTGACTAATCTGTTTTTTGTTTTCTCTTGTTTTTTTTTTCTTTGCTCTGTTGCGTTCGTCTTTCAGTTCCAATTTCTTTTGGCATTTTGGAAGCTTTTCTTCTTTTCTTAACATTCATGTTTTCGTTTTTGTTTAGCTCTTCCACTATTGTTTCCCTGAACTTAAGAAGCAGTTCCATATTAATCTTCCATCCTCTTTCTATTTTAGATTTTTTTAATAACTTCTTGTTTCAGTTCAAAATAAATATTTTTATGGAACCTAACCTAACCTAACCTTTTATTTTTTTTGAAAAGGTAAACGCTAAAACTTCCCGGTCGTTTTGTTCTTGAACAGCATACCTTAGGAAGGTTTCCCATCATCCAAACGGCTAGACTCTCTTATGTCACTCGTTTCTAGTTGTGGCTTTCTGCCTAGCCCTTTCTTCTTCTTCTTTGCTCTTCATGGTCTCGCTAATAAAATTGTAGATGTTAGTCCAGTTGTTCTTTAAACCAGTCTTCAGGAGCTTCGAGGCTTTCACCTATGGCTCTTGGAGTAGCACCAGGTTCGCCCCAATAAGCCTTGTCTGCACCTCTGCTGCATCGTGTGCGGCCCTTGCGGTGCCGGTGTTGATTTGGAAAATTTTAAACTCTATGTTGGTGAGCCTTATCAAGCTACCTCACGTGCCCCCTTTAAGACAGTTAGTGCACTTAATCTAACCTAACCTTACCTGACGTGACCTAACCCAATGTCTGCCCCTGGTTATGTTTTTACTAATGTTATTCTATTTTTGTATTGGTTAATAATAGTTTACTTTGTTTTTTAAGTCTTCAGGTGGTTTCCAGGTGTATAACCGTCAACTTACTTATTTATAGAACGTCCCATTCGCCACATTTCCTTTGCCATCTTTAGAACTCCAATCTCTTATGACTATCGTAATATTTATTGATTTAATGCTTTTAAAAACTTGTGCAATCGTTTTGTAAATTTTTTTGTTCCCATCGCTCTTTTTTCCAGTAAGTGCGTATATCTAACATAATTGCCAGCCCGTTCTTATAATGTTTATTATTGGTTCCTGAGTAGTATATCGTACCGTTTAGGGTTGAACATAGTATTTAGTCACCAAATTTTAGCCGGTTGAGTCTATATGTCCCTCTGTGTCTATCTTACTCATTTAGAGAAGTTATTCTTTAATATCTTTGAGTAAGTGATGGCATAGCTGCTGTTTTGGTCTGCTCTGGATATTTCATTTCCCCATATCACCTATATTTAGAAGGCATTTCCTTATCCGCCACCTTAGAAGGAGCCCGATAGAAAACTATCAACCCCAAAAAGTAATTCATTAATACGGTTAAAATACGCCTCAAAAGCCATAGACACATACATCACATTATGCTGTACCACTTCAAAAAAGGGTGGAAAGCCGCTAAGTTATTTTGCAATATCAACAACAAAAAAAAAGATTAGCAAAAGAGCGCTCTGAGAGTGGTTTATTTGCTTCAAAGATGATGATACCATCTTATTAAACAAACAATCAGAAAGACGTCAATTTTAGATTTTGATTACTAGGCCCTTCTGGCAGCTGTAAAAATTGCACTATCAAAACACTATGCTACTATTTTGACAAATAAAAAACAACTATTATAATGTAAATTTTTTCAACACTTTTAAAATATTTTTTATGAAAAAAATATGTAAGCTACGCCACTGGATTTAATAATTATAAAATTATGCAACCAGATATACTATAACGTTAACGGAGTTGCATATGTCTATTTTACAGTTTCCTATTTTTTTTGGTTTCATAGCGCTTAAATTTCAAATAATTTAAGGTTATGGTCTGATGTATTTGTTATGATTTATTGTTGAACTTTATTGAATTTAACTCAAGTTTAATTTAACAACTAATAATGAATATATTTGAGGATAAAACAGACATAGACGAATATCTCACATTAACAACAACAAAATGTGAAAATCCATTAAAACAAGCTGATATACTTCGAAGATGTATTACATTTACATCATCAACTGATAAGTAAGTATAAACTAAGCTAATAATCTGTTTTATAAGTTGCCTTATAATGCTGGTTCAAAGTTACCTATGTCGTGGGGCTTCTGAACATATTGCTGACAATTATAAATTATTATTTCATTCTGTGAGACCTAGGTTAGTCACATGAAGACAATCTAATTGGTATTAAATGTCTAAAAATATGTATTTAGTAACATTATATGATTGTAATTATAATAAAGCTTAGGTTAAGTAACGTGAATTGAATCATTTTTTTATAATATAATTTACAGATTAGATTCAGCATCTAAATCAATAATACTCGATAAACACCTATCAGAATTCTTAAAAATAACACAAAATGGAAAGATATATAACAACGCAATTAAAAATATATTAGAACAAACAAATTCATCGAACAATTCATTCCAATGGAAAAGTAATTTATCAAACATCGATATATCTTCCAAAATACCAACAAATGTATTAAATCGTAATAGTGATAAAGAATTGCAATCATTCCGTAAAATATATAATAAAAAATCTGTTCCAAAAATAAATGAACATAAAGCACGAAATGTAGAAAGAAATTTAATACCAAAAATTAAAAAGAAAGTTGTTGAGGAACCAGAAAAGAATACTGAAATGTTTAAAGTAAATGAACTTAAAGCACGAAATCTGGAAAGAAATTTAATACCAAAAATTAAAAAAAAAGTCATTGAAGAACCAGAAAAGAATACTGAAATGTTTAAAACAGCTAGGGATGAATTGAATCTACAAAATTTCAAAAAGAATGGTAATAATAATGAATACATGCAACCAAAAAGGAGATTAGGAATGACGAGAGGTGCATCAGGAAAATTTGTTTCACCAATGTTGTCAAGGAATGATAGGTTTGAATTATAAATAATTCAGTTTAATTTGTTATTAATATTATAAATTTAAGTAATGATAGTTTGAAAAATCAAGATTGGTCCAATGAAATAGTCGATGAACGTTTAAAAAATATAGATCCTAAAATGGTGGAGCTTATTAAATCAGAAATAATGGATCCTGGTTCGACCGTCGATTGGAATGATATTGCCGGTTTAGAGTTTGCTAAAACAGCTATTCAAGAAGCTGTAGTTTGGCCCATGTTAAGGCCAGATATATTTACAGGGTTGCGAAGACCGCCTAAAGGTATTTTATTGTTTGGGCCTCCCGGAACTGGAAAAACATTAATAGGTAATAAAATTTCAATCAAATATTTTGTTAATTTATTTTATTTATTTTAATTTTTTTATTAAATTTTAAAAAATGAGTGTACGATTTTATTTTTTTAATTAATTTGATTATCTTTTTAACAAAATTTTAGGCAAATGTGTCGCATCACAAAGCAAATCAACATTTTTCAGTATAAGTGCTTCATCTTTAACATCCAAGTGGGTTGGTGATGGTGAAAAGATGGTCAGGGCTTTGTTTACTGTATCTAGATGTCATCAACCAGCTGTCATATTTATTGATGAAATAGATTCATTATTATCGCAAAGATCAGATACAGAACACGAAAGTTCTAGAAGAATCAAAACTGAATTTCTCGTGCAATTAGACGGAGCTACTACAGATAGCGATGAAAGGATATTGGTAATTGGTGCGACCAATAGACCACAGGAATTGGATGAAGCTGCTAGGAGAAGATTTGTTAAGAGACTATATATTCCTTTGCCTGAAAGGGAGGTAAGAAAGTGTATTGCCGTTGATGCGTGTATAATGCTTCTATAACGCAAGCTAGCGACTGTCAGTCAGCTCTAAATCGTCTCTAGCTTGTGTGTGAGCAGGACGGATATTTTCGTTAAAATTGTTTTTTCAAATCAAATCATTTTTTTTTATTATTTATTTTAATTTTATAATCAACCAATTATAATGAAACGTTAGTTTGACAGTTGTAAAACAAATTTTGACAGTTTGTGTGAGAGATAGTATTGGATTTACGTCGGTTTTGATAGTTAATAGTTAAATGTCGCATTTGACAGTCAAATAGCGTTTTTTGTGAAACAGTTAAAAAGTTTTTGTTTATACATAAACGTCACTTTTGATAGATAGTTTTAAATTTGCACTTTTAAACGACGTAGCTCAATAAAAGCTACAAAGAGTTAAACATCATTTTTCGCAGCTAAACGCATTCAACGTTTAGATCAAATGCCATTTTTGACATTTTTGGTTAAATTAAACGTTTTTCTAGACATTTAAACGTCACTTTTGACGTCTAAAGGACGCAAAACATACTATGTAAAAATGCATTAGCATTGCGCCTCTTCCTAATATACCTTCACTCAACGATATTACCCTCCTATCATAATTTGATTTAAATATTTCTTATGCAGGCTAGAGTCCAATTAGTGCAAAGACTAATGACCACAGAACGTCATTCTTTAACTTTAGAAAACATCCAGGAAATATCCAGATTATCTGATGGATATTCTGGTGCTGATATGAGGAATTTGTGTTCAGATGCTTGTTTGGGTCCCATTAGATGTATTAACATGTCGCAGATTGAAAATATTCAAGCGGATCAAGTGAGTTTTTATATCAAATTTATTGATCATGTTATGTTGCTTCTTGTTAAAGGTACGGCCGGTGACTATGGATGATTTTAAGAAATCTTTAAATAGAGTTCGATCTAGTGTATCGCCTAATGATTTAAATCAATATCTTTTATGGGATAAAACATATGGATCTGGATTTTAATTTGTGTTATTGTTACATTATTGTTAAAATTGTATTTTTCTAAATAAAATTTGTTTTGATATAATTATTGTAAATGTTGGGCATTGGAAGTTGTTTGGACTGAAATGTCTAAGTTTTTGTTGTGTAAAGTGGGTCAAATGATGCAGTAGAAAATGAGATGCGATGACATATATAAGATTTTGTTGATAAATTTAACCAACAAACAACAATTAACTTATTTGATATTGATCCCATTAATATACTGAACATTAGCTGCATCGATTCAGACGTATATAAAAGCTTAATGAAGATATTATTGTATTACTATTGTCTTCTTATCATTCTGATCAGTTTTATTCACAAAATGTAATAATCCCATTTGCTCTAATGGTTCATAATCACATATTTTAATCTAAATTGACTTGATGCATTAAGATTTATATTAAAACATTCACAATTCAATCGTGAAAATGTCTGAATCTAATAAACTATGCAAAGTTTTAGTGAAAAAAACTAAAGTATTTGCACAACAAACTACTGTGCATGGAGTTCCAAGAGTAGCAGCACCCAAAATACATCTTGTGGAAAGGTAATTGTTAAAGTATATAGCACTGTGCTCAGTGGCGTAGCTAAGATTTATGAATATTAAAAGGGGGCTTTATTTAAAAAAAAACTACTGTTTCAGTCAATAACAAAGAGTTTCAATTTACAGGTTTGTTTGGATATCGATTATTATTACTGCTACTTATGGAGCAATTAGCGTTTCCTTACAAAATGTGCGACGGTATTATGCTAACCCTACTGTTGTATCTTTAAAGAAAGATTACCGAAATTGGTTTAATCCATTTCCATCAGCAACTTGTTGTTTTGTTGATAAGGCTGATGAATATTTAATTGATGATTTTATGGAAGGGTGAGTAATAAATAATTTAATTTTCTGCCTTTAAAACATTTGAGAATGATTTTAAGTTTATCAATATCTGGGAATATGTGACTAGTTTCTAAAATATGATTTGCAAAAGTACTATCTGAATGGCGTAATCTGAAAAAGCGGTAATGTTCTTCAAGTCTAGTTTCAAAATTTCTTTCTGTTTGCCCTATATACAAGGTGTTCAAAAAAGAATGTAAAATATTTAAGGGGGTGGTAGTACAAACCACAACAAACAAAAAAGTCTTAATAAACATGGGTTGTCATAGCAACGGTTTCGGAGATATGGAACATTATTTATTTTTATATATTTTTACAAATAACCTAGGTGGGTAGGACAAGGCAAAAAAACAAAGTTTGGTCTAAATGCTCTCTAACAGCAATCGAAAAATGAGTTGGGAGTACCATCATGCTGGAACCACATTTGTTGCCCGTGGACCAAAGGAATGTCATCCAAAAGATCATACATTGTGCTTTGCAGAAAGTTGAGGTAAGCAGCGCCTGTTAATCGGTTTGGCAAAGCAACAGGACCTAGAAACCTGTCGCCTACAATACCCATCCAAATGTTTAATGAAAAACGTGTCTGACGTCCACATTCAATGACAGCATGGGGATTTTTGTCGGCCCAACGATGTGCATTATAAAAATTAACAACTCTATTTTGTGTGAACCCGGCTTTATCCGTAAAAAGAATTTTGGAAAGAAACTGCGGGTCTTCAGCATCCTTGCAAAGAAACCAGCGACAAAAAACCAAACGTGCCTGATGATCAGTTAAATTTAAGGCCTGTACTCGTTGTACATGTTATGGATAGAGCAGCTGCTCGTGGAGGGTTCTACAAACAAGAGTAGCACCAATTCCTACCTCGACTGATATTCTCCGCACACTCGTCCCTGAATTATAGTCTATCCGTGCTATAATTTCTTGTTCTGCTCTAGGAGTAGATACCGACCTTGGTCTGCCGGAAAGATAGCACTGATTTCAAAGTGAACCGGTATCTCTCAATCTCTGGTGAATTCTGCCAAACATACGATGTGAAGGAATATGGCAATTTGGATAAGCTTCTACATAAAGACGTCGCGCTTTGGTGGCAATCCCATTAGCACGACCATACATGAAATGTATGTTGGCTAGTTCTGCATTAGAGTAATTGGCCATAACAATGAAAACTTGTGCACTAACAACAACTGTCAAATACTGAATGTTTATTCCACAAAACATCAGACAACTATGATAAGAAAATGCACGTTTGAGCAAAATAAAAAATGGAGGGAAAAAGAATAATAAAAATAAATAATGTTCCATATCTCCGTGGTTCGTACTACCACCCCCTTAAATATTTTACTTTTTTTAACACCCTGTATAGTGCATTAATATAATATTTCATTTTTTAGTGTTTGGGGTTTAAATGATTCAGATCCCAAATACGATTACTACAGAAATTTCGTAATGGTGGTAGCAAACGCTTCATTTGAAAGTTTACAAAATTTCGAACCATTCAAAGATGATGAAATATTAAATAAAATGGATTTTGTAGAAATTGCAGCAAAAGTAATATAATTAGTTCATTTTACCAAATTAGAATAACATAAAAATTTTAGGTCCATCCAGAATTAACCGGGACTTTGGTTACATTTGATACTCAGCGTAAAACTACATGGACTTTAATCATGACTGAAATGGGAATTTGTTATTCGGTCAACACGAAGTTTGCTAAATATTTTAAATATAATAAAGAAATGTAATGTAACCCCTTCACCTTATTATAATTTTGGTAAATAATATGATTTTGCTGTAGATTACCTGATGCAAATACAACAGTTCTAAAAGTAGATGAAACTATTTTATCATGTCATTACTTGAATGGATTATGTTATGCAAGATACGATTCGGATCCTTTATTGCCCTTAAAGGTAAGATGTATTATGATATTAATAAATAATGCAATTTAAATTTAAGTACTGCACTAATGACTAATAGTCACCTATTGAAATGTGCAAGACTATTAATAAAAAGTAAAAAACGACAAAATCCGGCTTTAAAACATCTAAATATTGCCAGAAAGCACTAAAATCCATCAATAAAATGTTAAAAAAGGAACAAATTTGTATCAAATCTCAAATATAGCAAAATCCGGCTATGAAATATCAAAATATTGTCAGAAAGCACCAAGATCCGACCATAAAATGTAAAATTATTTTCATAAAATGTTAATGCACAGTACAACGCAAACTCGACATAAGCTAGGCTTAAGTATGAGCTGAGCTTGGTTAAGCTACTTCTCAAGTAACGTTGGAAAAACCGGACTTTAGATATTTTGTGTATACAGGGTGTTTCCTAAATGGAGGCAAAAAAAAATTAATTCTTTAATTTCAAACAGAGTCTAATTAACATTTTTGTCTATCTCGCTTTGTTTCCGAGAAATACTCATCAAGCTTTTGATACTAGTCGAAATTGTTTTCTTTGGTTCGGTTAGTAAAATTTGATAAAAATGCTGTTTAACAACGGAGAGTATGCAGATATCATTTTTGGATTATGTAATGGTAATGACCTAGCTGCATGTCGCTAGTACCAATTAAGATTTTCCGATAGAAGGCAACTTTTTGGTCGCGCATTTTCGGACGCATATCGAAGGCTCCGTGATAGAAGAGGAACAAATAGTTGACGCAGTTCTTGATGAACCAGGGCGTTAGGCGTCTTTCCGCTTGTTTGGTTATCAAACACCCTGTATAAAGCCATAGTTAATTTTTTTAAACATGCTCGTTTTTTGTGTACAAATATTTCATTTCTCAGGAAGGACGGGACCTAAATACGGCAAACCATTGTCTTCGGTAGGGTCGAGATTTGAGCTGAAAGTCATCCAATGATTGTGAAATGTTCATAAACTGTCATAATGTTTATAAATTATCATAATATACTTCAAAATTAACAAAATATTTATAAATTGTCACAAAACTGTGGAAGCGTTCATAAATTGTCATACTATACCTCTAAACTGCCAAAATGTTTATAAATTGTCATTATATACTTCGGAATTGTCAAAATGTTAATAAATTGTTATTATATATTTTAAAACTGTCACAAAACTGACAAAATGTTTATAAACTGTCATTATATGTTTCTAAACTGTCAAATAGTTATCATATACTTCAAAACTAACAAAATGTTTATAAACTGTCATTATGTGTTTCTAAATTATCACAGAACTGTGGAAACATTAATAAATTGTCATACTATACCTCTAAACTGTCAAAATAATGTTTCTAAAATGTCATTATATATTCCTAAACTGTCAAATAGTCATTATATACTTCAAATCTAACAAAACGTTTATAAACTGTCATTATGTGTTTCTAAACTGTCACAAAACTGTGGAAACATTCATAAATTGTCATATTATACCTCTAAACTGTCAAAATGTTTATAAAATGTCATTATATGTTTCTAAACTGTCAAATAGTCAATATATACAGGGAGTTTATAAATGAATGGGATTATGTAATCACTTTAAATATGCCGCCTTTTTAAAATCGTCCACTATACTACATATGTTTTCATGTTTGCTTGACAGCTATCAAAGTTGATCTGTCAAAACAAATAGTTTAGTGAACAATTTAACAAAAGCGGCACATTTAAAGTGATTACATAATCCCATTCATTAATAAACTCCCTGTATTTCAAAACTAACAAAATATCTATAAACTGTCATTATGTGTTTCTAAACTGTCACAAAACTGTGGAAACATTCATAAATTGTCATACTATACATCTAAATTGTCAAAATGTTTATAAACTGTCATTATGTGTTTCTAAATTGTCACAAAACTGTGGAAACATTCATAAATTGTCATACTATACCTTTAAACTGTCAAAATGTTTATAAACTGTCATAATATATTTCTAAACTGTCACAAAACTGACAAAATGTTCATAAACTGTCATTATATGTTTCTAAACTTTCAAATAGTTATAATATACTTCAAAACTAAAAAAAAATGATTATAAACTGTCATTATAAATTTTTAAACTGTCACAAAACTAACAAAATGTTCATAAACTGTTCATTATATGTTTCTAAACTGTCAAATAGTAATAATATACTTCAAAACTAACAAAATGTTTATAAACTATCATTATGTATTTCTAAACTGTCACAAAACTGTGGAAAGATTCATAAACTGTCATACTATACTTCTAAACTGTCAAAATGTTTATAAACAGTCGTTATATATTTCTAAACTGTCAAAATGTTAATAAATTGTCATTATATATTTCTAAACTGTCACAAAACTGACAAAATGTTCATAAACTGTCATTATATGTTTCTAAACTTTCAAATAGTTATAATATACTTCAAAACTAAAAAACTGATTATAAACTGTCATTATAAATTTTTAAACTGTCACAAAACTAACAAAATGTTCATAAACTGTTCATTATATGTTTCTAAACTGTCAAATAGTAATAATATACTTCAAAACTAACAAAATGTTTATAAACTATCATTATGTATTTCTAAACTGTCACAAAACTGTGACAAGATTCATAAACTGTCATACTATACTTCTAAACTGTCAAAATGTTTATAAACTGTCATTATATATTTCTAAACTGTCAAAATGTTAATAAATTGTCATTATATATTTCTAAACTGTCACAAAACTGACAAAATGTTCATAAACTGTCATTATATGTTTCTAAACTTTCAAATAGTTATAATATACTTCAAAACTAACAAAATGATTATAAACTGTCATTATGTGTTTCTAAACTGTCACACAACTGTGTAAACATTAATAAACTGTCATACTATACCTTTAAACTGTCAAATGTTTATAAACTGTCATTACATACTTCTGAACTGTAAAAATGTTAATAAATTGTCATTATATATTTCTAAACTGTCACAAAACTGACAAAATGTTCATAAACTGTTCATTATACGTTTCTAAACTGTCAAATAGTCATAATATACTTCAAAACTAACAAAATGTTTATAAACTGTTATTATGTGTTTCTAAATTGTCACAAAACTGTGGAAACATTCATAAATTGTCATACTATACTTTTAAACTGTCAAAATGTTTATAAACTGTCATAATATATTTCTAAACTGTCACAAAACTGACAAAATGTTCATAAACTGTCATTATATGTTTCTAAACTTTCATATAGTTATAATATACTTCAAAACTAAAAAAAATGATTATAAACTGTCATTATAAATTTTTAAACTGTCACAAAACTAACAAAATGTTCATAAACTGTTCATTATATGTTTCTAAACTGTCAAATAGTAATAATATACTTCAAAACTAACAAAATGTTTATAAACTATCATTATGTATTTCTAAACTGTCACAAAACTGTGGAAAGATTCATAAACTGTCATACTATACTTCTAAACTGTCAAAATGTTTATAAACTGTCATTATATATTTCTAAACTGTCAAAATGTTAATAAATTGTCATTATATATTTCTAAACTGTCACAAAACTGACAAAATGTTCATAAACTGTCATTATATGTTTCTAAACTTTCAAATAGTTATAATATACTTCAAAACTAACAAAATGATTATAAACTGTCATTATGTGTTTCTAAACTGACACAAAATTGTGTAAACATTAATAAACTGTCATACTATACCTTTAAGCTGTCAAATGTTTATAAACTGTCATTACATACTTCTGAACTGTAAAAATGTTAATAAATTGTCATTATATATTTCTAAACTGTCACAAAACTGACAAAATGTTCATAAACTGTTCATTATATGTTTCCAAATAATCATAATAAACTTGCAAATTAACAAAACGTTTATAAACTGTCATTATGTATTTCTAAACTGTTCTAAACTGTCACAAAACTATGGAAACATATATAAATTGTCTTACTTCGAAATTGTTAAAATGTTTATAAACTGTCATTATATACCTCTAAACTATCACAATAATGTAAAAACGTTAATAAAAATTGTTATTGTATACTAATGAACAGTCAAAATGTATTATATTTTTTTAAACTATTACAAAATTGACAATATTTTTATAGATTATCATAATATACGTCTAAACTGTTACAAATGTTGATAAACTGTCATTATACAACTCTTAACTTCCACAAAACATTTTAAATAGTTATAAACTATCAATAGATTTTTCTGAACTGTTACAAAACTGACAAAATATTTATACATTCTCATAAAATACTTCTGTTACTGTTATAAGTACCTATAAACTGTAAATTAAACTTTGTTCCCACCCAGCGAACCAAGCGTTAGTTATCACGAGATTTATTGTTAAACAATTCACTCAAATCTAAATCCAAGCACACAAATGGTGGGTCAAAGAATAGATCCTTTGGTGACTAACACTTGAGAAGGTGGGTAGGTCACAATAGAAGAAGTAACTCGCATACAAATTAAACTTTGTTCCCACCCACCCAAGCGTTAGTTATCAAGAGATTTATTGTTAAACAATTTTCTCAAATCTACATCCAAGCACACAAAAGATGGAATAAAGAATAGATCCTTTGATGACTAACACTTGGGTGGAGGGATGGGTCACAATAGAAGAAGTAACTTGCCCACAAATTAAACTTTGTTCCCACCCATCCACCCAAGCGTTAGTTATCAAGAAATTTATTGTTAAACAATTCTCTCAAATCTGAATCCAAGCACACAAAAGGTGGGACAAAGAATAGATCCTTTGATGACTAACACTTGGGCGGGTGGGTGGGTCACAGTAAAAGTAGTAAATTGTTCACAAATTAAACTTTGTTCCCACCCACCCACCCAAGCGTTAGTTATCGAGAGATTTATTGTTAAACAATTCTCTCAAATCTGAATCCAAGCACACAAAAGGTGGGACAAAAAGTAGATCCTTCGATAACTAACACTTGGGCGGGTGAGTGGGTCACAGTAGAAGAAGTAGCTCGCCCACAAATTAAACTTTGTTTCCACCCAAGCGTTAGTTATCGAGAGATTTATTGTTAAACAATTCTCTCAAATCTAAATCCAAGCACACAAAAGGTGGGACAACGAATAAATCCTTTATTGACTAACACTTGGGCGGGTAGGTGGGTCACAGTAGAAGAAGTAGCTCGCCTACAAATTAAACTTTGTTCCCACCCACCCACCCACCCAAGCGTTAGTTATCAAGAGATTTATTGTTAAACATTTCTCTCAAATCTAAACCCAAGCACACAAAAGGTGGGACAAAGAATAGATCCTTTGATGACTAACACTTGGGCGGGTGGGTGGGTCACAGTAAAAAAAGTAACTCGCCCACAAATTAAACCAAGCCTTAGTTATCAAAAGATATATTGTTAAACATTCTCTCAAATCTAAATCCAAGCACACAAAAGGTTAGGCGGGTGAGTGGGTTACAGTAGAAAAAGTAGCTTGTCCACAAATTAAACTTTACGATATGTCAAAAATAGCAACATCAGGCTTTGAAACAATAAAATATTATCAGAAAGCAGTAAAATCCGGCTATTTGCCATTTCAGAAATAGCAAATATTAGTTAAAAGTAGCAATATTGTTAAACACTGTTTAGTGCAAAATACTATTTATAAAAACTCAAAAATGGCAATAAAATAATAAAACATTAAAAAAATATCAAAAACTGGCAAAAAAGGTTGAAAACTATAAATTTATGTACATGTACATAAAACTGTCATAAATCTCAATTAGCTGCCAAAAATCTTAATCAACTGTTAAAAAGCTTAAACTTCTGTCAAAAATTTTAATCAATAGTCAAAAAACTCCATCAATATATTAAAACATGACTAATCTTGCAAAAAATTTAATTAGCTCTCAAAAATTGTTATCAATTGTCAAAAAATGTAAAGGAATGCATGATTAAAATGTCAAAATATTATCAACTGCCAAAAAGTTTAGGCAACTGTCAAAAGTTCAGTAAGCAGTCAAAAAAGTTCACCAACTGTCAAAAAAATGTAAAAAAAATTAATTAACTGATAAAATCTCAATCAACGGTCATAAACATCAATCAACTGTCAAAAAAGTATATCAATTCACAAGTTCCATTAACTGCCAAACACATACTCATTTGTGAAAAATATTACTCAATTGTTAAAAACTTCAGACAACTGCCAAAAACTATGAAGTTCTATCAACATATATTAAAACATTACCAAGTTGTCAAAAATCTTACGTAACTGTAAAAAAATTTAAAAAACATGTCAAAAATTTGTCAATTATCAAAAAGATCAGACAACAGTCAAAAAATTCAGCAAAACATGATGCGAATGTCAAAAATGTGCCAAAAAATCATTAATCTGTCAACAAACTCCACAACTGTCAAAGAAATATAATAACCTGAATCAACTGTTAAAGAACTTTATCAGCTGACTAAAAACTTTTATTTTTTTGGCAATAAAAAAAGGAAAACTGACAAAAACCTTCATTAGTTGTCAAAAAAGTGCAAAAACTTAATTCAATTGTCGGTACAGAGAAGCCCTTTGTGCAATAATTGAGACAGTTTTGGGGATTTTTGTCAAGTGTTTTTCAATACAATTTCATACATGTCTAAATAAAAAAGTAGATGTTGGCATCCATGACCGGGTACAAGAATATTTATCAAATCAAAGAAATCCTTGTTTTGTTATATCGTTGATAAAAAAAATTACGCTACAAAATAAGATTATAGTTTGTTTGTTTGTTTGTTTTTTGTTTATTGATAGTTACCATTTTTCATTCATTATAGATTTACATTCATTCCTATTTGGATATACTACACGCAACTAGTGAACCACCACTATACGTAAAAGAAAGTCAAGAATTGGAAATAAACTATCGTATGCAGGAGACAACTGCAGGTGATAATCTAAGATCTCTATCACCAGCACAACGCAGATGTCGATTTGATGATGAAGCTCTGGATACAGATATTCCAGCATACAGTTCAAGCATTTGTTACATAAATTGTCGCTACAGACTTATCAAAAAGCTGTGCGGATGCAAACCGTTTTTCTATCAAAATTTCCGTATGTATTATGAGTAGGATAGTTTTTCTTGAGATCAAATCCTACAAAATTATTTGTATATTAGTTCACTGTTGAACGTATAAAATTGCATACTTTTCTATAGAAATAACAGTTGCACAATTTACACATTGTAGTAGAAAGTAAAAAAATCAATTTGTGGGATTCGATCTCAAGCAACCAAATTTTGTTTGTTTACAAATTTACAAACATTAATGATAAACAATTTGAAGGTCAATAGAGTATAAAATATCTTTTTTTATTTATTTCAGCTGGTAAAAATTGTGACATAAAAGGATTACTTTGTGTTGCTAAACATGCTGAGCATATAACAAAATCTCCATTGAAATTGGGATGCAATTGTCCAGAACCATGTAAATTAATCACTTATATAGCTCAAGTGCCTAAAATTACTGTTTGGTAATTGAAATAGCAACTATTTTAAGATTAATTAAATTAATTTTTATTATGTTTGCAGGGAATATGGTTATTTTGATCAAAGGATTACATTTAGATGGGGTTTGTTGCCACCTACCACTAAATATCATAGAGATATTCTATTTGGATTTGAAGATTTAGTCGGTAATTTATACATCATTTCATTTGTAAAATAAAATACTTAACAACCGTGTTTGTTTTAAAAACTATTGGTTTCCAGGAGAATATATGATTATCTTGCTACCTCCAATGTCAAAAAAAAATCCTAATTCTGAAATTTTTGCGCAATCTATTTTTAATAAAAACAAGTTTGCATAAAATATTCGTAAAATAAACACAAATTTAGAACTAAAACTACTTAAAACTAATACATTTTTTTATTTTAGTTTCAATAGGTGGTTCATTGGCATTATTCTTAGGAGTAAGTTTCATAAGTGGAATAGAAATTATATATTTCCTAGGCGAATTATTTTTCTACATAATATGTCCTCGCAAAAATCCTATTGTGCCATCGGATGTTAACAATGAGAAAATAAAGATGGAAGAAAAACACATAAAAAAATCAAGGAAAAGAAATCGTAATGATTTCTGCACAGATTGTATGTTGTACTTGAATGTGAGAAGCAGATCTAAAGAAATCATTTATCCTGTTTGTGCTAAGCATATGAGTTACAGAAAACGGGAACGGGAATTACCTATTCCTTACTGCAATTAATGTAATCAGCAAAAATAGTTTGAAATAGCGCTAGTAAGATTTAACATAAATTCATAAACACTCACTACTTGCATCTTGGCGCCATCTCTTGCAGAACTGACCTTAAATGCAGTCGAACTCCTGCACTCTTCTAGAGCATGCTGATTGGAACTGCTATTGATCTATAATAAACTGCGTAGCTCCTCCATTCCATATCCAACTGGATCATTCATTGATTCCAATTACTAACACGAAGCACTAACACTAAGCACAGTCTGAAAAAGAAATAGAAATTAATAAATCTCAACTTAAAATTATTAGAGTTAATCTTTTAAAACCAACAAAAAACGTCAACGCAGCCTATACTAATTAGTAACGCTCAAACCTTTGAGACCTTCATATTTTGAAATCTAAATAAAAAGTCGACACTGCAATAACAGCCGCCGTCCGCCACAACAAACTTTGGCATCCAGCGCTTAGTAAAAGCATACGTGAGCTTTGCAAGCAGACTTAATTATTATAATTAACTTCCATGTCAAAAAAATTTAATTTAAAAAATTGAATATTTTAATCACCCTGTATATTAAACAAAGTTTTTTAATAAAAATAATCACCCCGTATATTATTAATAATATAAATAAATTAAATTAACGAATTATTATTGGAAAAACTAACATTTATTACAAAAGCTGTAAATTGATTCTAATAAAACATTTCTCACCATTATTTCCTTCACATCCACGGCTTCATAGGTTTTATAATAATGCAATGTCATTGGCTAGGACCATTTGCAAGTATACCCAAACCGGATCGAAACAATTTCACTTTTTCTGAATTTCATAATAAATCCGCACTGCAACCCGTCTGTATTTCGGCTTTGGTACATATTGAAGATGCTTTCTGCCAAAATGCACACCATTCTATTAAGTTTTCGCAATAATATGAGTTAATTAATAAGCACTAGGAAATTTACTGCCGATGATAACAATATGGCCGAACTGCAGTTTGGCCAACTTTTGATAAATTAAATATTAACAATAAAATAATTTTGATAATTGATATTTATAAATATAAAATTAAAAGATTTAAATTGAATTAGAAATTGCTTACCCCGAAAGAGAAGAGCGTGATTGGGTATTTATTAAGTAATTTATCGCAGCAGGATATATCGCAACATGGTGTTCCGATAATGATCCAGGCCGCTTTTCTCGCGCTTACATTTCACACATTCCATGGGTCGCACTGTACTCAAAAGTAATTGCAGCCACTTGATAAATTACTATCAGCATACATTTAAGCTGCTTTATCCACAAATCTGGATCTGAATCTTTACATTACAAAGCGTTTACATTTTATGCAGCAGCAATTGAGAAGATGAAAAACACTGCAGCCAACTGTAGATAATCAAAGCCTACATAAATACAACATAATTGTCATTTTATTGTAAAAGTATTAAGTAGGCTGCAAATGAAAATAAATTTAAAATTAGACGAAAATGTTAATAAAACTCAAAACACCTTAATTAACAAGTTGATTAATATTAACTTAATAAAAACAATTAACAAACTTTAACTATTATTTCGTGTTTTGTAAGTGTACTCTAATGTCAACTTGACGTATTTGTTATTGATGGCGGCCATTTTGTGTTACAAATGTCATTTACTAATTAAATTTACATTTATTTATTACTTTTGACTGATTTTTTTTGCAACGTTTTAAGTTAAGAAATATAATAATTAAAATTCCAATAATTCTCAAATATGTACTTACCTTTAAACAATTAAAAACCAAATAAATCATCTAAATCTAAATTAAAAAAACTTATGTAAATGCATATTTTTATCAAACAATAACATCATAGCATATAAATTAATCACAATAACAATTCCTAAATTAGAGTTGCTTTAGTTGTTTCCTTCTGTTCTGTTAAAGCTCTTGATTCATGGACAAAAACAACAAAATTAATTCCCTAAAACATATAAAATAAATAAAAAATCAATTTCTTCATACTCTTTTACCTGTTGTTTTGCCGCCCTTACAAATCCATCATTAGAGGTAACTGTAACAGCTTTAATTCTATCTCCAAATTTGAAAATAGTTAACGATCTCTGTTTAATTTTCCCACCTAAAGGTAGATTTTTATCGGATCCGAATTGCACGCTATTAAATAATTCATCGTATTCCGATTCGAATGCATCAGCAGCGGTTGCATCGTCTGGTAGAACAATAACTTGTTTTAAAAATTCTTCACCACGTATTCTTTCATTCGGACCACCAACTGTGTGTAGGATATCTATGTAATTATCTTTTGCTGTTTGACAGCAATATAATTTTTTATCTGCAATAATAATAATAAATAATAACAAAATATTCCTAAAAAAATTTCTAAATATAATATCATGAAATTAGAAATTAATGTTGGGGAGCTATAATAAACCTTTCAAAGCTACCATAAATGCCAAAAAAAGTGTCACAAATATCAAAAAATGCTTTTCAATATAGTTATAACAAATTTCCGGTCCCATGCTTATCGTCGATCGTGCACGATCGGTTTTACCCGAGTCTACCTAAATTAATCTAATCCTAGAAACTAAATACCTACATACTAAATTAAGTAATAAAAATAGTAAACAGAAACAACCTTTAAAGAAATTATCTAATAACGGTTTAACAGGTCGTATAGATTCCCATCCAGCTTGTTGAGTCAGTACAGGTACATCAAATTTATATTTCATACAGCTACCATTCGTAACAGAACTTGTATAAGCCAATAAAGTCGAAACATCTAAATTAACTTTAGGTACATGCGAGGTATTCTGTGTAGAGAGCTCCGACGTCGGACTACAATCAAATTCGGCGTTTTTGTCAACATTTTCCAATCGATCACCTACGACATTAATGCCCATCGACTCTAATTTATTACATAAATTAACACCGATGCCATTCGCAAAAACAAATGTTATCTAGAAAATAAAAATTATTAAACTATAAAGTAATTTAATAAAGTGAGCAATAATCAGATAAAAAAATTCTATACTAAATTATAGTAGCTTTAAATCTAGCTTTCAATACAGTTAAAACAAACCTTTGGAGTTTGAAAAAGCCAAGGATATAATTGTGCTGCCAGTAGATATTCTTCAGCTTGATCTATAATACTTTTAACACCGTAATTTGTATTGCCCATACATATTTGACTCAATGATTTCGGATTTCTGGCTATTACTTTAATCCATTCCAATCCACCTTCTGTTACTATATCCACAATAATTTTACGATCATCTAAATTAAATGGTTTATTAACACTGGTGCAGTCATTTACATCACGTAATACTTTCACTAAAGCTGTGAAATGAGTTAGGTTCGAGCATTGTAAATGTTCTTTTTTTATCGTATTACTTTTATGAATCTAGAAATATAAATGTTATAAATTGCTTTAATTAATGATTAAATATATAAATTACCTTTTTCAAGAATATTAATTCCTGTTTTATTTTTCGATATAATTTTGGGAGCCCTTGAATTTTATCAAACTCCTGTAATGAGGTTAATAAATTTTCACCAAACTTAATTTTATCCTGTACAAGGCTTTGTAAATCATCATTTTCATTAATTTCCATTCTGCAATCATTGATGTTTTGTCATAATAAATATTTTTGTTGTTGACAGGTCATACTGTCATACATAGATGTTTTATCTATGCAAGTTATGCAACCAAACATACATGAATTATACAAGGAACAACCAACAAGTTAAGAATTAATATTAATATACAAGGAATCATATAGAAAACAAAGAATTATTATGCTCGTAAACCAAAAAGACAAAATAAAACACGTTCTAAATAATTTTGACATAATAATGGGAGCGTTTACTTTTCAGTTGCCCGTTTTAGTCAGCGGTAAAATTTTAAGTTGTTTAAGTGAATTCATGCTTGTATTCAGATAACAAAAAAACAAATCTGAATAAATAATTCTGTGCTTATAAGCACAATTAATGATGTAAATAACTAAACAAACGACTGTGGCTTCATCTAGTGCAATTTAATACTAAATGTTTACGCTTGAATTTGATCAAATACTTTAATACTAAACATACTAGTATTTAGTTGAGTGTGGCAGGATTTAGTAATCAACTGTTATCAACATAAAATGCTTTTTAATATACTTTTATTATATACATTCTCCAAATATACTTATATAAAACATTGGCACTAATAATTATGTAAATATAATTTAATTTTGTAAAATAATTCACTAACTCTACATTGTCTGTCTTATGTAAAATACAATAAAAATAAAATGACTAAAATTATGACACAAGCACAATAAAAAAAAGGAAGAACATCGAATATGCACGATATAATTGATTTTGTGGGTTTTCTCGTCCTAAACATGTAATTTATAAAACAACTATCAAAATGACATTCCAATAGGGTACAATACAATAGGACAGGGTATGTATATGGGGTAAAATATCAGTCATATAATATGTTATATTGTATACATTTAAGTTTGCCTTTCTACTCGAAAATCATAATTATAATCTTTCATCAACTGGGACATATTCCTGGCTTTGATCATTGGGAATTGAAGCTGAAAACAAATTTTTATATTAATATTAAATTTTGTAATACAAGATTGAGACTAAACTTTTTGAGCAAACAAAACGCCACTGGATGAACTAATCGAATATCAACTGATTTCCGGAAAATCGAATCAAAGACGTTCTATAATTTGGAAGGTCCTCTTTTTTAGTCAGAACTGCTTTTAATAACGCAACTTCTTTTTAATTATTAGCAAAAAAAAGCAGAAGGAATATTCGGAATATTCCAGCTACTTTGGTTATATATTGCCCCTCTTCGTTGATCGGTATTACTTTGATACCAGTGTTGACAAGTTAAAAAAAAATAATCTAATAATAGATTTGTGACCATATACACGTATAGACGCGCGCCGTGTGCTATCTTCCTCTTGTCATATAGTGAAGCCAACATAACAATTTTATGCCCACGAATGAATCCTACTTTCTTTTTATTATTGATAAACACATGTTTATAACGTGCCTATAAAATAAATTTTAATTATAAAACCTTCTGCAAAACAAAAATATCAATTATCAAATAAATACAAAATTCATAGACATTTTGACAGATTAAGTGCGTAAAATGTGTTTTCATACACACGTTTAACAAGTCTGTTACTGTATGCGCGCTCCTGCCCACAACTGACGTCACACGCACACTAATCGTATTGGTTTTGCTGCGTCGACAAAAGTTGTTTCTATAATTGTATATGGTTTCCAACACACAATTTAGACAGTTTGAAAAGGATTCCAACCATCAAATACTTGTCATACGTTTACCTTATTATCGGATCCTTTAGAATTAGCGAATCGTGGATTGAGCACAAATGGTACACCATCAAGTCCGCTTTGACCGTAACCTAAAGTGTTATTATGGGTTGAATTTTGGTGGGTAAGTGTTGGGATAGATGGTCGTGGCGGGGCAGGACGTGTTGGTTGGAAACCGGGGTTTAGTATTTCGTAGTCATGATCGCTGTCACTTAAATTGGGGTAAACTGGAAGCCCACCAATACTAGCCGGTTTTGGTGGACGTTCTGGCGGTTTGTTTCCAACACCATTGCCATTGGCTTGGTCTGGATTCGAGTCACTTTGAGCATTTCCCATTTTGTAGCACACTATTACACCATTTATTTCACTGAAAGAAAGAAAAAAAAAACAATCGTATCAATATTTCTCAATACTTATGTTTTTACAAATAATTATAAAATGGGTGCGTCCAAGAAGGCGGGAGCGTACCGCTACATTTGTAGCGGTATCAGTTGCTACCGGGAATAAACAATAAAATATCACCAATTAAGAGCGAGCACTACCGATGTAGCGCAGATCAGTACAAATGTAGCGGTTTGCTCCCGTCTTCCTATACATACCCATTTTAATTTAAAGGAACGTTTGAGTAGGAGCTACCGGTAAAATAAAACGCTCACATATGAGAAATCCATTGATCTACAAATTATTATTAAAAACAACAGTTTTTGAATGTCTGTATCGACCCCATCCCCCTCAAAGGTTGTATCTATAATAGCTACTTTCATTTCCAAAACAACATCGCACATGATGCAACATCCATATCCAAAAATAATTAATTATACAGAGTATAATTATATTTCTTTTCGTTTCATCTTGATGAAAATAATTATGATATAATTTAATTTAAATTAATATGAAAACAAAACAATGATAACTCATTTTTCATGACATGTGAATTAATTGTATTGTTCTATTGTCCTTGAATGTTTGTGCTACTTAACTCTCACTAAATAAATAAAATTCGATTTACATTATGTTAAAAAACGTAATATGTTTACATACAACCATTAATTCCAAAAAAATAAAATTATTATCCATTATGCACAACGAAACAAACAAAATGAAAAATAAGTGTTTATTGGACACTGGCGCGGACTCAATTTATCCACGCCGACCACAATTTTAACAGCACCAGGTCACTATAAAAACTATCTCTAAGGGCATTAAAAGGTGTGGGCAAAACCAACAAGACCTTTTAACTGGGAACAACAACATACGAGACCCAGTTCTTTGTGTCGAAAGACCTAAGACGCCAGATTATTTTAGGAGCACCGTTTCTGTGTAAACACGCCGGCACGTTCGACTAAGCAGCCCCAAAATACAAAAAACAAAACTCAAAAAACTATTTGTCCCGAAAGACCAGTTCGCCGACGTTCCCCGGAACTTCGAACATTCGGCCAACTCTAAAGAGATAATCATTGACGACCCGTCCGTATCTGGTCGTCAATGATTATCTTTTTAGCTCTTCAGCTCCTCACCCAAGGAATTATTGGGCCATCCAGACTTTCATCCTCTATTATGATCAGCCTGTATAGCAGATACACTGAAAAACTGTTTTTATATTAACATAAATGATAAAGAGAACTAAATGATTACATAAACAACTTTAAATAGCCAATCTATGTAAATTTTCAAAATAAATAACAACCTTCAAATATTTCTGTCAAAAATTGTTTCAAAATGTATGATAAACTTGTTTACAACCAATTTTAGAAAAGAATTCATTATTATTATTATTATTCAAGATATTTTTCTGCTTACCCAGCTAATGTAAAGCCTTCAGGTGCCTTCTTCAATCGACTGCAGACAATAATATCGGTAATGGCAGTCCTAGTTGTCTTACGGTTGACTAAGCGGTAACAGAGTTGCTTCTTTCTCCAAGCTTTTTGTTCACTATCAGCTGTCCTATTTAATAAACTGTAACCTTCTGGTGGTAACGCCTTTTCGTTTAGTATGGCTAAATCTATAACGACAAATTCTGGTAACCCTGAAAGGAAACAATGAATATATTCATTGCTTATTTTTTTTTTCTACAATAGGTTATTGGTTAAATAACCAAAAACAGTTCAGAGTACCAGATTCAACTATGCACTCTTGTCTGACTAACAAATAAATTTCCCAAGCTGTGTTGGAAAAACCCTTCTTGTGCATGTTATGAATTAATTTGGTGAAAACACTCATTTTAATTTCTGTGCAGGTTTTTCCCCAGCATCAATGTTGTTAGAAAAACAATTTTTTTGTATGAATTGATCAACAAGGGCTATTAGCTGTATTGGTTTTTATTTAAATTTGATACAATACAAAATTGATGAATAAATGAAGTTCAACATAATATGATAATAAATTATTAACATTAAAAATTAAATCAATTTTGTTTTAGGTGGGTGGATTATGTAAAAAAATTTATTGCATTATTTTGTTAATCTGTTTAATTTCACAATTCATCTTATTGTAGTTTACAATTATTTGTGTTGATTTATTAATCATTGTTTATAAGGTTTCTGTTGTAGCATACAAAAATATTTTTATTACAAGTAAGTAGTGTTGATATTTACTTTATTATCAAATTTTAAAAATTCATTATTAAATATTTAGCATAATATTATAAACTAATTCATTCATAAACGACAAATTTGCAGTAAATTTAATTTCTTACAACTTTTTCTCTAACTTTAATAACTTATAAGATATTTGAAGAAATTAGCTTCAAAAACATGTTTTCTAAACTTTAACAGCTTAATTGTCAAAATATTAAAGCACTGACTCAACTTTTGTTCAAACTTTTCAGATATTTTAAGAAATTAACTCTAATACCAAGTTTTCAACACTTTGATAATGTAGTTGTGGAAATATTAAAAAATGTTATTTAAACTTTTCAAGATAGTTACATTTTTCATATTATTTATGTTTCAACTTTTGTTTTAACTTATATAACTTTTGAGATATTTGAAGAATTATCTGAATTTTTACAACAGTCAAAATATTAAAACAAGTTACATACAACTTTTGTATTTGAAGAATGTTAGCTCTACAACCAAATTTTCCTGTATTTTGATAGCTTACCTGTACTTTTGAGATATTTGAAAAAATTAGCTTAAAAGCCATGTTTTCTGCATTTTGATAACTTAATTGTAAAAAATTTGAAGAAAATTAACTGATCTTTACCAAAATAATTAAATTCTGAATATCTTTCATATTTCAACTTTTGTTTTAACTTTTATAACTTTGGAGATTTACAGAAATTAACTCTAAAACTGTATTCTCTAATAATTTTTATTAATTAACTAATATAAAAGCACTTGAAGAAGCCGACGCCAAATATCGCGAGTCAATCCGACCTCCCGTTAACCACCGGCATCAAAATCATAAATCCGGCCTTTAAAATTGTAAATCCGATTAACAACATGTTTAATTCCAGTTTTCAAAGTGTTAAATTTAACTATCAAATTAAAAATTCGGTCTTTAAAAGTTTAATCTGATCTTTAATGTCAAATTCTACTGCTAAATTGTTAATCCAACCTTTAAAACTGGAAATCCGTTCTTCATTAATGTTAAACTGTCAAACTTTTAATTCTGTCAAGTTATAAATCTAGCCTTTAAACCTTAAATCCAGTTTTTAAATCTGTAAATCCAGCTTTTAAAAGTGTAAATAAAGTCTACAAAAATGAAAATCTGAGTACCAACATGTCTAATTTACTGCTAATTCGGCCTCCAAATGGTCGCGTCCAGGTTTTGGACAGTGTTTTTTGACTGTCCCTGCATAGTTAGTTTGTTGCGATAGAAGAGAGTAAAGTTGACTGTTGAAAAGGGCAAAATTCTATTAATAAAAAGTCAAAATCAAAAAACTCTTAAAATATTTTCAAAAATGACCGACCAAAAAGTGTAAAATTGTATTTATAAAATGTTAAAAATTACAAAACAAGTTCTTAAAATTTGACAGTTCAAGAATACATTTTAAGAATTGAACACTTCTAATAAATTTACTGTTTGACATATTATTGTCAATTTGACAGTTTAATGACAAATTTTTGTGCAAATTGACAATTTGTGTAGTTTTTATAACAATTTAGAACCACTTTTTGACATTTAGAAAACTCAAAATGTGTTCACAGTCTGATGTTATAATTATTAAATGAATTTTCAATAATGTTTTTGAACTGTCATAAAATGTTTCTCAGCTATCAAAAAATCCTAAACTGTGATAATGTACATGAATTATTATAAAATGTTCCTCAACTATCAAAAGTTACATGAATTAATTTAAACTGTTACAAATGTTATAAAATGTTCTCCAACTGCTACAAATGTTCCTGAACTATCATATAATGTTCCACAACTGTCAGAAATGCTAAAAAATGTTTTTGAAGCGTTAATAATGCTCTTCAACTATAAACATTATTCCTCCTAAATAGCTAAAAAATGTTTTTGAACTGTCAATGACGCTCTTGAACTGTCACAAACGTTATAAAACGTTCTTCAATTGCTAGAAATGTACCTAAACTTTTGAAATATTATTGAACTGTCTTATAATGTTCCTCAACTGTCAAAAATGATAAAAATAGGTTCCTAAAGTTTCGACAATGTTCTGGAACTGTCATGTAATATTCCTCAACTCAGTGGCGGAGCTGGAATTTTTAGGCCCCACAGCAAAATATTAAAAAAGACCCACTAAGAGACAGCTTTGAAAAAAAAGTACAGTTTTGTCATTTATTTAAGCTTTATTTTGTACATTTTGGAGGCCCCAGGTTTTGAAATTAACGTCTTGAAGCCCTTTATGCCTGTGGGCCTTTCCACATTGCAGACCCTTGCTTACAGGTAGCTCCGCCCCTGCCTCAACTGTCAAAAATGCTAAACAATGTCTTTTAACTGTCAATGATGCTTTGGAATTGTCACAAATGTTTTTCAACTGCTACAAATGTTTCTGAACTATCATATAATGTTCCTCAACTGTCAGAAATGCTAAAAAATGTTTTTGGGCCGTCAATAATGCTCTTAAACTATGACAAACGTTATATAAGGTTCTTCAACTGCTATAAAAATTCCTGAACTTTCAACAATGTTCTTGCACTGTTGTATAACATTCCTTAACTGTCAGAAATACTAAACATGTTTTTTAATTACCAATAATGCTCTTGAACTGTCACAAATGTTCTTCAACTTCTACACATGTTCCTGAACTTTTAAAATGACTTTCATATAATGTTCCTCAAGTGGCAAAATAGCTAAAAAATGTTATTGATCTGTCAATGATGTTCTTTAACTGTCACAAACGTTATAAAATAGTCTTCAATTGTTAAAAATGTTCCTAAACTTTCGACAATGTTCTTGAACTGTCATACAATATTTCTCAACTGTCAGAAATGCTAAAAAATATCTTTTAACTGTCAATGATGCTTTTGGAACTGTCCCAAATATTATAAAATGTTCTTCAACTGCTACAAATGATCCTAAACTGTCAACAATATTCTTAAATGTTTCTCAACTGTCATAAACGCTAAAAAATGTTTTTGAACTGTCACAAATGTTCTTCAACTACTACAAATGTTCCTAAACTCTTAACAATGTTTTTGAACTGTCATATAATGTTCCTCAACTGTCAAAATAGCTAAAAAATGTTTTTAAACTGTCAATAATGTTCTTGAACAATCAGAAATGTTATAAGAAGTTCTTCAATTGCTTGAAATGTTCCTAAACTTTTGAAATATTATTGAACTGTCATATAATTTTCCTCAAGTGTCAAAAATAGTAAAAAAATAATTTTGATCTGTCAATAATGCTTTGTAATTGTCACAAATCTTATAAACTGTTCTTCAATTGTTAAAAATGTTCCTAAACTTTCAATAATGTTCTTGAACTGTCATATAATATTGCTCAACTGTCAGAAATGCTAAAAAATGTCTTTTAACTGCCAATAATGATTTGAAACTGTCCCAATTGTTATAAAATGTTCTTCAACTGCTACAAATGTTCCTGAACCGTCATATAATGTTCCTTAACTGTCAGAAATGCTAACAAATGTTTTTGAATAAATTTCAATAATGCTCTTAAACTATGACAATTGTTATAAAACGTTCAATTGCTACAAATACTCCTGAACTTTCAACAATGTTCTTGCAACTAACTATCAATAATGCTCTTCAACTGTCACAAATGTTCTTTAACTGCTACAAACGTTCCTGAACTTTTGAAATGCTCTTGAACTGTCATATAATGTTACTCCTCAACTGTCAAAACAGCTAAAAAATGTTTTTTAACTATCAATAATGCTTTGAAACTGTCACAAATATTATAAAATGTTCCTAAACTGTCAACAATGTTCTTGAATTGTCCCAATTGTTATAAAATGTTCTTCAACTGCTACAAATGTTCCTGAACCGTCAAATAATGTTCCTTAACTGTCAGAAATGCTACAAATGTTTTTGAATAAATTTCAATAATGCTCTTAAACTATGACAATTGTTACAAAACGTTCGATTGCTACAAATACTCCGGAACTTTCAACAATGTTTCAACCATCAATAATGCTCTTCAACTGTCACAAATGTTCTTTAACTGCTACAAATGTTCCTGAACTTTTGAAATGTTCTTGAACTGTCATATAATGTTACTCCTCAACTGTTAAAATAGCTAAAAAATGTTTTTTAACTATCAATAATGCTTTGAAACTGTCACAAATATTATAAAATGTTCCTAAACTGTCAACAATGTTCTTGAATTGTCACAAATGTTATAAAATGTTCTTCAACTGCTACAAATGTTCTTAAACTTTTAACAATGTTTTTGAACTGTCATAATATAATGTTTCACCACTGTCAAAAATGCTAAAAACAGGTAAGTTCATCAAAACTTTTTGACATTTCAAAAATTATATTTTTTTTACAGTTTCAATATCCGAATACTTTTTGACAGGTTGAAAAATATTGCATAGATAAATTGACAGTTAAATAACATATTTTATGATAGTGATCTTTTGTGACTGTTTCTTAACATTTTTAACAGACAAACTTTACTTTTTGACATTTTTGTCACACTTAATAAATTGAAAAAACAGGTTATCAATTACAGTTACATTAAATATTTTATGCAAATTAATAATTTATAAGTACTTTGACAGTTTATAAACTTGTTTTGAGAAAAAATATAGTTGTTTTGAATTTTGTTGATTGTTTTTATAATTGATTATTTTTTCCTACTTTTTGACAGTTTGATGACATATTTTATGGAATTTTCTTTATCAGTTCCATGGTTGCTTTGAGAAAAAAAAACTATGACATATGTCATTGCAACTGGCAGTTTATCACTATTTTTTTATTATGGTTCAATTTACTCTTTTTTAGAGTTTAATTATAATTTGACAGTTGGATGACATATTTAATTACAATTGACAGTTTGTGTGTTTTGACAGATAATAAACAGCATATTTATACACAATATCTAAAACAGTGATTAATTGTCAAAACATTACACAAAATAGTAACAAAATAACTTCATTAGAATCTATGACAAGCAACCAAAATTCAAAAATAATTATTTACTGTCAAAATAGTAACTAACTGTCAAATTGAAGCACAGTGATCAAATGTCAAATTAGTAATCAACATCATCTGTCAAACCCGGCCATAAACTGTTGAAAGTGTAAATTCTATGTTAAATTCCAAAAATAACAAAATTGCAAAATTCTATCATAAAAAGCATTAAAATATTTTCAGATAGTATCAAAATCCAGCCAAAATCGGTTAAAAAGTTCAAAATTATATTCATAAAATGTAAAAAATAGAAAGCACCAAATGCCAATCATAAGTTGTTAAAAAAGTGTAAAAAATTCATAAAATATCAAAAATAGCAAAATCCGACTATGAAATATAAAAAAACTTTAGTCATGGAATATTAAAAATAGCAAAATCCAGCCATAAAGTATAAAAATATTGTCAATTATATTTTTGCAGTTTTTAAATGAAAATTAAAATGATTGTACACAACTACTCTACCAAATCATATTGGTAATCAATTTTACATAAAAATTTCAATTAATTAATTATAAATAAAATTATGTATTTATAAAAGTTAATTATGAATTTAATTTATAAAATAGATTTGGCAACATCGATACTTAGAAATTTGCATGCCACATTATAGATTATAGCTATCAACAGTTGAGAGAACATAAAATTGATAAAACTCAATAATTATGCAAACGAGAAAAAACAGTTTTTATAGACATCTATGAAATAATATTTGTCAGATTTGACATTTGTGAAATTAGCCGTTAACTGGCTTTCATAAATTCCCAACATAAATTTTTTCAATTATTCTCAAAACAGTTGTATCTTCCTAGCAACATTTATTTCTGTTTAGAAAAACCCAATATTTGCTTTGTGCAAGGCCATCTCAAACACATAAAATCTTATATTAAAAAAAAACATTCAAACCTGTTAATATTAAGTAACAACACCACAACATATAACTAACACATTATTGTGATTAGTTTATTCAATAGCAATTTCAAACAATCCGTTATCAAAGTTAACCAAACAATAATATTTACCTTCAGTTTTAGATATGCACAAATATCTTATAGACTTCTTTTTAAGAAATGTGCTGCCTTCTCTCCACAAATCTGCGTCTTGATCTTGATCATAAGTCTTATTAATCGGATAAAAACCAGGGGGACACTTCTCAGCACTCTCAACAATCTAACCGAAAACAAAACATCATCAATATTAATAAACAAAGAAGTATTGATTGTAAAGAATGAACTCACTTGTAGAGATGTTATGGGCCTGTCATCTGGTAAAGTTTTTGATAAGGTATCCAAAATGAAATTATTTTTTTTAAACATTATAAATGGCAGTGGTTAATACTAAAAAAATATAATAATCACTATGTTGACAGTGAGGATACTGAACTATAAATAAAAATAAAAACTACCTGCCTGCCATGACGGTTCTCTCGCATCCTACTTGTTAATCAATAACTATTTATAAATATTATTTAAGAGCGATTGCAGTGATCTACGACTTGATTTTAACAATACACTGTTGCAGTAGTTACCTACCTTCACTTAATACTGGGGATAATGACCTTCCACATCCGGCAACCTTTACGCTATGCTTTTCGCTCGCCAGTCTTATTACAATTGCACGGGCTTAATTAAAATCACATATCTTATCTATTTAATTAACAACATAGTAGTTTTTTAGAGATAGTTTTTGTATTAGACCAAACCAATCGGAATGAACCCTTCTAGTGGTTTTGGGCGGAGTTTTCAACAACTCATTGTTGAAGAATTCAGTCCAAACACAGACAGATTAATCATGTGAAGTTTGCTCGTTAAAACAAAAGAATATTGTTTCCCACTGATTAAAGCAATTAAAATGGACAATGAGTTGTTCTGTTAAGCCGATTATAATTGGGTATTTTACAAGATTATTACTTGTGTTTAGCATATATAATAATGATTATTTCAAGTTAATTTATGTTTGTTTGATATCAATGATGTTAATTGAAAATTATTGGTGTACGGATTATGCATAATCTTATCTAAAAATTTAGTCGGTTTACTGCCAAAATATTGGTTTTAAGTTTAATTATAAATAATAAGTTCATTCGGCAGATGAGGAGTCAATTCTGATTGCTGTGATTTTTTACATAGAAATGACGCAATTCCATTCATATTTCACCAAAGTATTTTTTTTTTACTAAATTGGCTGCTGTAATAGGCAACTTAATATACACAAAAATTGTGTGTGCTCTGTTGCACTCATGCCTTTTATGTTTTACTTTCTTTTTCTCATGCTCCATGCTCACATTTCACACGCCAAGTTTAAGTGAGAATAATGTTTTCCAAGTGCATTTCCTAGCTTGCCATAGGCTCTAAGATATAACCGTTTCTTAGTTTTTTATGGTTTTCCTCAGTAGTTATTCTCGTAGCAGAAGTGTGTCCGAATAAAGCTTCAGCCAGATACATCCGTGCTGGTTTTACAAAAAAATCTCAGTTAATCTCAGAACAAGTGAGACAGTTATGTCATGTTTGTTTTACTCTGTCTCTGGAGCCACAGCTGTTGGAGATCGCAGCTTAGGAATACGCTATCTATTAGCAGATTTGTTGGTATTTTGCTATGTTCACATAAGTCACGTCTGCTTACTTTTATACGCTCGTTTGGTAGCGGCGGGAATCAGGTGTTAATTTAAAATTGACATCAGTAAATGGTTGCGTTCAGAACGACTCATCAGTTGCCAGCGCTGACTCATCAATCAATCATTGATTGATGAATCACTTGGTCAGCAACCAATGTATGATAAGTAAAATGACAAGAACTGCTAGCAAACGGTAGTCAGCGAGCGCGTTCTCTACGCATGATGAGTCGTTCTGAACGCGGTCATTGGCTGCGTTTAGAACGACTCATCACTGTCAATCATGCAAACCGAACGCCGCTGCTGAGTCATCGTTTTTTGGCAGCGCTTGTCATTTTACTCATCATACATTTAGGTACGCTTCTTTGACAAAGCAACTCATTAGACACCGTTTAATTGGCAAATATACCTAAAAAAAATGAAATTATTGCTTTTCTCCGGTTGATGACTCAGCGCTTGCAAGTGATGAGTCGTTCTAAACGCAGCCAATGTCACTTCAAAATAATTTTTTTGAAAAAAAACTTAAATAATATTATTAAATATCCTTATACATATAATAATATGATATACAGGGTGATTATAAATGTATGGGATTATGTAACCATATAATGTACGTTTGTGCCGCTCTAGTAAAAATGCATAAATAAAGTTGCCTATCTTAGGATTCAATAATAAAAATATTTTTATGTTTACATGTTTAAACAAAACAATAACACAACAGAACACAATTCGGAATAGAATAAAACCATTCCACATTATCAAACCTTTCATTCTTAAAGTAGGATTCAATAATAAAAATATTCTCTTCATTTGTATACATTCTTATAACCTTGCTTGCTTGACAGCTGTCAAAGTTGAACTGTCAAAACAAATAGTATAATGGACAATTTAAAAAAGGCGGCATATTTAAAGTGATTACATAATCCCATTCATTTATAAACTCTCTGTGTAATGTAGTAGACAGTAAAAAAACTCTAAAGAACAAAAATCGCTCTAAAGAGGGGTGTGCTCACGCGTTCTTGTACCTACTATCAAATGAATGAGATTAGATGCTTTCTTTTCACTGTTCTGGACGGTTCCAAACAATTCTATGTTTGACGCCCCATGTACCTTTCACAGAGAGCACGACGCCCCAACTTGTTCAAAGTTTCCTTCCCTTCTCTCCTCATGCACCACCTACCACAAAGGTGCATCAGAACGGTTCTGTGCGTCAAGCCTCGAAAGCGTGTTCCTCTTGAAAGGAAAGCAGTAATTGTGGCTCATACAATAGTTATCATTCTAGCCACAGTGGCGCTAACAACTTTAAAAGTAATTCCAATAATATTAGCCGTATTTATTTTACAATTTATGTGAGTGGGATTACTTAGGTAAATGCTTTCTCTGTGTATGTACTTCAACTTTGTGAAGTTAATATAAAACAACAATCTTAGTACATAGTTAAAGCATTATCTGAATAATCTTACTCACAGCTGCTTTTCCATTGCGTTCTGACAGACCATGATCTTCCTTCCCTTTCCTATTCTATCCCAGCGCCGGCCACATAGAGGGTGCAGCGGATTTAAGGCTGATAAGACCTGGTCTGTAGAGGGCCCCCGGCTTAAAACTTTAAAATTATTCAATATTTTAATAAACTAAGTTAAAATTTTAAACTTGGGGAAACAGAAAAAAAAAAATTTATGCACCAAGGCTTCAACAATAAGTTGCATTAGGGCTTTGTCTTGAAGTAAGATGGCCTTGTGTGTACTCTTTCTGAACGTCAACAACTCAAACACAACGGATCTGTTGCTATAGACACAGACTCTGTAGTTCTAAAGCAACTTGAGTGGATGAACAGGGCTACTTGTTTTTTCTCTCTTAAAAAAAAAAAAAACTTTTAACAAAAAATATTTATATTTTACCGAAAGCTGTGTGTTGGAATTTTCTTGCCCACAGTTAGGTTTACTAGATCGCACTAAAAACCCTTTCTACCTTCTTTACAGGCGCAGCGCAGTAGCGAAGTTAGCCCACTTAGAAACGATTTTGAAAAAAGTACAATTTTGTCATTTATTTAACCTTTATTTTTGGGTGGTCTTAGGTTTTTAAATTAAGCGTCAGAAGAGAAGGGGGGAAGAGGAGAGCTATAGTTGTAAGCCTTTCCGCATTGCAAACCCTTGCTTACGGTTATCTCAGCACCTGGCGCAGCGGAACTAATGCAGCATTGCTTTGTATTTGTAATCATATGGTCAATAATGGCCCAGTTTTCTTTGTTCTCTTGCATTATCTCTACTAGATTCTTTCTTTTTGTTTTACTTTTTATCTCAAGAAACTCGTCACAATAAAGTACCAACTAAATGACGGTATCATTGCTTCCCTAGTGAACGCATGCATCGGAGTTTTTTATTTCCAAAGCAGTCGTGCTTTCTTAGTACCTACATTAGGTAAGTTTACTTCTTTATGCTTCTTGTTCAACTATGCCTGTAGCTACTTTGTCCCAAACCGCAGTGTTGTTAACTTCCGATCAACTTTTTACTCATACTTCTATTGACTTTTACCTACATTTTAACAGCTTTTTTTTTGTGTAAGATTTGTCTTGCTTTTTAGCAGCGATTTTTGCTATTGTTTGTACTGCTTCCAGTAATAGCGTTTTGTACCTGCTACGTATGCAAAGCCATTTTTTTTTTCTGTATTCTTGTACAAAACTGGTCACCCTAGCCAGTTTTGACTTTTATTTCAGAGCTTCTTTATTAGTGACGCGTATAGTATTACAAAGTTTATCACTGAACACATGGTCAGCCTTTTACTGCTTCTTAAACCTTTTACATTTGGCGTCAGCACTGACAGTGCTAATGTTGTTGTTCTTGTCTTGCTTTTGGTGTTTTATTATTTTTGCTGAACTATATCTCCAGATACTTTACGGTCTCTTTTAATCTTATTGTTTGGTCTTCTACGTTGAAAATTACTTCTTTTATGCCCGTACTAATAGTCACAGATTAAATCTCGGATTGATCCTGAATTCATAAATCCAGATTCATTTTAATAGTCGTTGATTGGCTAATTCACGGATATTGTGTCGGTGCGGAACGAGTTGAAAACTATGCAACCGTCAATATGGTGATGATAATATCCAATCCTTTGACGACGGGCACTTGGGTGGGTGGGTGGGTTGCTCCAGAACATAAATACGAACAAATAGTTTAAACTGGAGTTCCCGCCTACCCACCCAAGTGTTAGTTATTAAGAATTTAGAAGTTTTTAAACTCTATAAGCATTAAAACTTTTATGTCACAAGAGGTGATAGTGATATACATTCCAAAATACTGCAATGGACAAATAGTTTAAACTGGGGTTTCCGCGCACTCACCCAAGTGTTAGTTGTCAAGAAATTGTAAGTTTCTAAACTTTTTAAGCGTTAAAATGTTTTATGTCACAGGAGGTGACGGTGATATTCAATCCCTTAACGACAAACACTTAGGTGGGTAGGTGGATCATTTCAGAATATAAGTACGGACAAATAGATTAAACTGGGGTTCCTCCTACCCACCCAAGTGCTAATTATAAAAAAATTTAATGTATCTAAACTTTGTTAATATTAAAAGTTTATTGGTAATGGTTATACCCAATCCTTTAATGACGGACACTTGGCCGGAAGTGTGGGTCACTCCAGAACACTAGGACAAATAGTTTTAACTAGGGTTTTTGCCCACCCACTCAAGTGTTAGTTATCAAGAAATTAGAAGTTTCTTAACTTTGTAAACGCTAAAACTTTTTATGTTTTTGGGCAAGTATTTGGGTCATTCCAAAAGATAAGTACAAACAAATAGTTCAAACTGGGGTTCCCGCTCACCTACCCAAGTGTTAGTTATCAAGAAATTAGAAGTTTCTTAACTTTGTAAACGTTAAAACTTTTTATGTCACAGAAGGTGATGGTGATATACAATCTCTTGATGACGGACACTTGAGCGGATGGCTGGGTCACTCTAGAACATAAGTACGGACAAATAGTTTAAACTGGGGTTTTTGCCCACTTACCCAAGTGTTAGTTATCAAGAAATCAAAAGTTTCTAAACAATGTAATGTTAAAAGTTTCTATGTCACAGGAGGTGATAGTTATATCCAATCCCTTGACGACGGACATTTGAGCGAGTGGGTGGGTCACTTTAGAACATGAGTACGGACAAATAGTTTAAACTGAGGTTTTTCCCACCTACCCAACTGTTAGTTTTCTAGAAATTACAAGTTTCTAAACTTTGTAAATGTTAAAAAAAATTATATCACAAGAGGTGGGCTGTTTTGCCCGTCTTACTGCATTTTTTGCCACGGGTTGACTCTTTTTTTGGCAGTGGCGTATGAATGGCTGACAAAGAAAAAGAAGACATTTGCAAAAAAGAAAACATCTAATTTCTGAATAAGTAACACTTGAGTAGGTGATCGGGACAGTTGAAGTTACTCGCCCGCAATCGCATTGATCTTTTGGATTATATTTTTCTAATTTAGTAACAATTGACATTTGTCACTGGTTGGGCTTTGTGATTGCAGAAGGAGGCAGCTGGTCTATGACCAAAACTTGTTAAGATCACACGCACCCACACAGCGTGCTGATCCACTAAGCCTATAATGTTTTGTTTGCATCAACGTGGAAGTGCCGTAGCAGCAGTGGCTGTCTTGAAAGCCTGGCGGGGTGTGCAAGCACAGGGTGTAGTTGTTTTCCAAAAAATCCTGAAGTTATTACTGCAATAGTGATAGCAGTCTTGGAGATTTTAGCTAGTCAACAATACCATAGTACTGTTTTGCGGAAGCTGTAGATGTGGTAGAATCGAATTACCTGATAGCACTAGACAGAAGATTGCCGGTTAGTAGTGAGCCAAGTAACGTCTTCTCCTTTGTTGTCTGTTTGGACTTTTAGACTTGACTGACTGTGGGGGCGGTTTTAGTTTTATATCAGTTTATTATATAGAAAACAATACATTGGGTGGCTGTGGTTATAGGTCTAAAAAGTTTTTAAGCATATGAACATTATTTTTGAAAAAGAAAAAAAAATATATAATACGTTTTGAAGGTCAGAGGAAAGCTTCTCTGTTTTTGGATGCTAGAGATTTACAGCAGGATGGTACAAGATTTTCTTTTTGAGATGCCAAAAATACATGATAGGAGTGAAGAGAAAAGCAAAGCTTGGCAAGGATTAAAAGTTTGCAGCGATGGCAAACTTGCCTTGAAGGTGCTGAAGCTGTAAAATGATAGGAAAGATATTCGAAAGTACTAAAAAAACCAACAAAGGCTAACAAAGAAAAAGGTTAAGAATCTTTCTTATAATTCTTTTTTATATGTTTAAAGAAAGATTTTTGGTTGGTACTTAAATGTACCTTGAACGACTTTGAGGAGTTAAATTGTTAGCAAACTTGTAACCACATTGCCGAGATGATTACTGAAGAATTAAAGATAGAAGGCAGGGTAAGTAACTTGATTGATACTGGTAATGTTCTGGTTCCAGAGGGAGATGCAGATGTGAGATTTGTTATAGCAGATGTGGAAGTTGGGGTGATGAAATAAAAGGATTTGCGGTTAATTTAGGGTGGGGTGATTGAATAGATTTAGTTTTTTTTTAGAATTTGCGGTTAGCTTCTATTTTTGGAGTTACTGTTGGAGTGTGAAGAAGTAGGTTTGAAGCTATAAATACATTATTGTTAAATAAAGTATAAAAAAATAAAATTTAATAATAATAATAATAATAAAACTGGTTTTTAAAGTTACAGTTACAGTGACGAACGTCTATGGCAAACTAATTTGAAGTTTGTAGAGCAGTAACTAAAATAATTGAACAATAACGTAAATATATTCTCTGATAATGCTTTTTAAGTGTTCAATATGTTTAACGAGTAATCATATCAATTTACAATGTGTTATGAAAGTCGTACAATCAATATAATGGAAAATGATCAATTTGATTAGATTAGGACGATTACGTTAAATTTGTGTATGACAAATATTCGATTTATAGCTAATTATAAATACAGAAGATTCTGCTAAATTTGTATAAAGTGAAGATTACAACAAAACATATCAGTGGCGTATCATTTATTAATTTAGCTTTGATTAATTAATTTTATGCTTAGAACACATAGAACTATCCACTTTTTTGCTTAATTTTTTAAAGGCATGGTTTAAGTAGTGTCATTAATAAGTTATGGCAAACGGTGGCTGGATAATATAATATAATTGTGATATATAGTTTCTATGATTTAAGTAATTGTTTATTTATTTTACTAGAATGTCATAAAAGGCTAGAAGTTAATTTATAATAGGCGTTTTGCCGTGAGAAACCGTACATACCAGCGATCAAACAGCGGTTTTATTTCCATCTCTCTCTATTTTTGGGTGATCGCGGAAATCTCACGAAAACGTACTGGTTGTAAACGGTTACACCTGTCATTAATTTTCTTATGATTATTATTAATTTAGTAAAATATTTGCTATATATATACATTTATTTACAAAGAATATTCATTTTATTTATACTTAATAGCAATTTTTACTAATTATTTTCATAATCATTCTTGACAATTCATCTCATTTATAAGTTATCATATTTAAATTTGACCTACTGGACTTATTAAACTGCTTCCAACAAGGGTTTTAAATTCACCTCGGTGGTTGGTACATTCAGAGTAAAAAGTAAATAACCGGTAACTCGCGGTTTAAAACCATTTCATACCACAACGTCAACGGTATCTCACGGCAAAATGCTTAATGATTGCAAATAAAATACCATTTGTTTTTATTTAATTTAAAATATTATTAAGACACCGTCCGTCATAACCTGTTAATTTATAAATTCATTCATAGTGATTTTTATTATCATACATTACAAATTAACAATAAGAAATATGTTCAGCTAAACTCAGTCTTCCTCCCCATAAACCATTAGTTTTAATATTACAAATCCGTATAAATTTCATTTTACAACACCCTTCCATTTGATGATTATCAGGAGTTTATGTTTGATTATTTTTTGTTCTTAAATTTCTAACAACATTTGTTTAGTCAAAACTTTAATAATTCGTACTTGTCAAATTAGCAAGATATTTTAACTTTTTTGTTGTTTTTTTCTAAACTTAACTTGTCGTCAAACGTCAAATAAAGACAGATATGCAATAGATACAAACAGATAAGACCACTAGCAAAGTTGCCAATTTTAATGTTTATGGCTTCATTGCCTTCATCTGCCTCCACCACTGTTTTTACATCAACTTGAAAACAGCTATGTATACTTTTCCTTTCACACTCCTCTCATTTGAATACTGACAGAAGAAATCCAACCTATTTGACAACTGTCATTGATCATATGGTAGATAATGGATTATTTATTATGTATTTCCATGTAATATAATTACATGACCTTATTAATAATTTCAATCTATTAATGGATGCATAATAGCATTCAAAAATGGGAAATGACCATTCACAGATGTCGGGATTAGAAGTGGAACAGAAAGCTGTTGAAGTAACCGATTTCTGGTCTCATCATACAGCCACTATCAATTCTGGAAACACCACTATTGTATCTGTGTTCATCGGGGAACCTTTAATTGGAGGCTCACTATGGGTATCACAAACACCATTAGAAAAATCCAGCAAGGTAAATATATTAATTAAGCCACATATACTAATCTAATTTTATTATAATTTTAGAATCTTATGATACATCGCCATCCTTGCATTTTAAAATATATATCTTCATGGAATAAAGGATCAAAGTATTATTTAGCTGTTGAAAATGTCAAACCTTTATCGCATGTGCTTATTAATCAAAGCACTTTGCAAATATGCGTTGGATTGCATTCCATATTAAAAGCGTTAGTTTTTCTACATGACAAAGCTTTAGCATCACATAATAATGTCTGTACTGCTTCTATTTATGTAACCAAAGATGGTAGTTGGAAGCTAGGAGGATTGGAGTATTTGTGTAAATTTAAAGACATCACTATTGAATATATTAATCGGTCTAGGGTGCATAGATATAATAAAGCTGTTGATCCTAATGAAGCGAAGAATATTAAGGATGGAAATAGTCGGACTGATTCTATTGATATTTATGCTTTTGCTGTGTTAGTTAGTGAGGTTTTTAAGAAGAAATCTGATGGTAAGTTATATAATTTGAGTTATAATTAAATAGAGTAATTGCTTAAAATCAAACAAAAGTGCTTAAATTTGATTTTCTAGTTTTTTATATATCTATAATAATCTAAATCTATATAAAATAGTTAATATGGTTTTTGTTTGTAAAGTTGGTATTAAGTGAGTTATTTTGAAAAATATAACAGAAAAGTTGGAATATCTTGATTTTCTTAAAATAACTCGACAACAAGCAGGAACTAATAAAATCTTGATTTAACAAATTTGTTAAGAATTAAATTTTCTATAAAATAGTTTATATAGTTTTTGTTTGTAAAATTGGTATGAGTGAGTTATTTTGAAAATTATGATAGAAACGTTGAAATATTTTGATTTTCTTAAAATAACCTGACAACAAGCAGGAATTAATAAAATGTTGATTCAACAAATTTGTTAAGAATTTAATTTTTTATAAAATAGTTTATATAGTTTTTGTTTGTAAAGTTGGTACTGAGTAAGTTATTTTGAAAAATATAACAGAAAAGTTGAAATATCTTGATTTTCTTAAAATAACTTGACAAGAAGCAGGAACTAATAAAATCTTGATTCAACAAATCGGTTAGGAATTAAATGTTGTATAGTTTTTGTTTGTAAAGTTGGTATTAGTGAAGTTATTTTGAAAAATATAACAATGATAAAATTTTAACTTTTTTTTAATTTTTAGATACGATTCCAACTCTAACAAATTTCCTAGACTTATGCAGCAACGACCTACAGAACCCAATCACATCAAATCGCCCCAAACTGACAACCCTATTAAACCATCCATTTTTCAATCACGAATTTATATCTATACATTCCTTCCTGACTGAATTACCTCTGAAATCCGATGTGGAAAAAGTCGATTTCTTTTCGACGCTCGTGGAAAAGCTCCGGGAATTTGAAGAAAGCACCATAGCTAGTCAACTAGGTGGTTTATTACTATCTCGGATGGTTTTATTAAACAAAGGTGCCCAAACTGATGTTATACCATTTATTTTAAATCCTAAAGGTATTGGTTTATTATTAGGCTCTTTAATTAATCCAAAATGATTAAAAATTTTAGATGATCTTCATACAACATCACTTTTCAGTGTGGAAATTTTTCGTAAGTTTATAGTTCCAAAATTATTGGAAATCTTTTGCGTACGTGATGCTCAGATTAGGCTGTTACTATTGGAATATTTCAATAGTTTTATGAGTTGTTTCAGTAAGGAACAATTGCAATCGCATATATTACCAGAAGTAAGTTAATTTAATTTTTATTTTTATTAATTAATAATAATTTGTTATTAGCTTCTAGTAGGAATTAAGGATACAAATGATCAACTAGTTGCTGTAACTTTGCGAGCTTTAGCTGATTTAGTACCTACATTAGGTGCCGCTACGGTAATCGGCGGTAAGAGAGCAAAATTGTTCAACGATGGCCGTCCAATAACGCATACAATTAAACCAAAATCGAGACGTAATTCAAGGCGTAGTCAAGAAATAATTCCGCCTACAATAACTGCCAATAATGTGCCTATAGTAATACCTGAAAGTGACGTATTAAGCAATAGTTCCGGTCCTGAAATTAATATGGATCTACCTGAACGACCCAGCCCTGATGGTGAAGAAGGTGAAACATCAACAGATGAAGTTGAAATTACAGTTGAAGAAGAGGAGGAAATTTGGGATGATTGGGATATTAATGAGGAAGCCGGTAATCAGGTTAATTATATGAATGAAGATATCGATCAGATGTTGGATGCTATACAAAATGTTGAAGTTACCAATTTAAGCACGAGTCAACATACTACGTCTATGCCGGATATTTTGGAATTGGATATAAAGAATCAGAAGAATTCTTTGAATAATAAGTCGGATGATTTTGATTTCTTTCAAGATATGGAACCAGTGATAGAAACCTCGTCGAAATATGTTGTTAAAGAAAATGGTGATGGAATTGCCAAATTAGATTTAAGTGTAATTAATTTGGATCATCATGAGGAAGGTTGGGGTGATGATCTCGATTGGGATGATTGAAAATGTATTTTGTTTGTTTCATATTTTGTATATAATTAATTGTAAATAAATTTTTATTATGAAATTATTGAAAACAAATTAGGAGTTATGGTTTTATTTAACATTCTACCGTTTACTGTTCTATTATTAATTGAGTGAACAAAAACTGTACTGAACAAACTTTATGAACATTCAGGGTTAGGTTTTGGTTCTACATCCGCATCTTTGCCACCACTATTTAAGAAGTTATTAAAGTTTGGACTATAAACGCCAGATTTTGATGAAATTTTAACAGGATGTAGAGAATTAGTTTTAAAAATTAAAGCAGTTGAAAATTTTATGTTGTTGATTTTGTTTTGAAAATACATTTTTGAAATGCAAATTTGCAAAACAATAAAAAAAAAACGAGTTGATTTTAACATAAAACCCGCACTCTTTGCGTCTGATACACAAGAGTTTTTACATATTTACCAGAGGAATTTTGGACAATTTGCAATCTGATTTTTTTCCATTAATGTGATCACACTGCGTAAGTCGAAATAGGTTGGTAAATAAGATCATGTAAGTTAAAAACTCTTTTTTTAAGAACCTTTTAATTAATTCATCATTCATTGAACAATAAACAGTGCAAATTTCCATTTACATATTTATAAAATATTCAAATATTTTCAGAAATGACTAAAATCCGGCTAAAATTCTATTTATAAAATATCGTCAATTTGACAGTTTAATGACAAAATTTGGTGCAATTGAAATTTGTAGAGTTTTTATAACAATTTAAAACTACTTTTCAGCTTTTACAAAACTTATTTGACAGTCTGATGTTATGACAATAAAATGAATTTTCAATCATGTTTTTCAGCTGTCATAAAATGTTCCTAAACTGTTATAAAATGTTTTTCAACTGTCAAACATTAACTGTTAATAATGCTCATGAACTGTCACAAATGTTATAAACTGTTCATCAATTGTTAAAAATGTTTCTGAACTTTAGACAATGTTCTTGAACTGTTATATAATGTTCCTCTACTGTGAAAAATAGTAAAAATGTTTTTTACTAACTAAAATGTCCTTCAACTGCTACAAATTTTCTTAAACTTTTAATATGTTCTTGAACTGTTATATAACGTTTTACAACTGTCGAAATAGCTAAAAAATGTTTATAAAATGTCAATAATACTCTTAAACTGTCACAAACGTTACTACAAAGTTTCCAAACTTTTTAAATGTTATTTAACTGTCATATAATGTTCCTCAACTGTCAAAAATAGTAAAAATGTTTTTGAACTGTCAATAATGCTTTAAAATTGTCACAAATGTTATAAACTGAAGAACAATTGTTAAAAATGTTTCTGAATTTTTGACAATGTTTTTTAACTGTCATAATAGAAAAACTAAAAATGTCTTAAATGTCAATAACGCTTTGAAACTGTCAAACAATATTTTTTTTAACTGTTAAAGTGTTCTAAGCTTTTAGCAACGTTTTTGAACTGTCATATAATATTTCTCAATTGTCAAAAATGCTAAAAACTGGTAGTTTATTAAAACTTTTTGACATTTTAAAAATATTTAAGTTTATTGCACAAATATTGGTGCATATTTTACAGTTAACTAAAAAATTTCTTGAAAACTATATTTAATAGTCTCAATTTTCAAATATTTTTGAAAAACAAAACTATTTTTAACAGTTTATAGATTCATATATATATTAAGAATTAAAGCTTTGACAGATTATTTGACAGCTAGGTGACATATTTTATGATAGTGATCTTTTACTTTTTGACATTTTAGTCACAATTGATGAATTAAAAAAACTTGTTATTGATAGGTTGACAGTTACATTAAATATTTTATGCAAGTTAATAATTTATTTGTACTTTGACAGTTTGTAAACTTGTTTTTACATAAATATTGTTGTTTTGAGTTTTTTTATTGCTTCTATGATAACTTGATTGTATTTTTTGACATTTCAAGAATATTTCTTTATATTTCATCTATTTAGCAAATTTAATATTAATTCATAAATAGTTTGACAGTTTGATGACATATTTTATGGATGTTGAAAGATGAATTCATTTATCAGTTCCATGGTCGCTTTGATACACTACTTGACAACTTAAGAATAATTTAATATTTGCAAGTGTAAAAGTATTATGACGTATGTGTTTACAACTGGCAATTTATCGCTTTTTTGACAATTTATTTATAATATAAGACAAAGAAGCACTTATGACTAAATATATGATTAGTTTTTTTAGAGTTTAAATATAATTTTTATATTTAATTGCTCATTGTCGAAACATGTTGCATTAATAAAATCATTACACCACAAAGCATACTAGAGTATTATTTATTATTAAAACCAACTATAAGATGATTAATGTTTTCTTGGAGTATCTTGTTCAATGCAATATGAAGATGATGGCGCAGATCGTACAAATTGTCCAGAGGCCTGGGGAATATTCGCCGCCGACTCATCATGTAGCAGACGTGTTTGATAGGTGATAAGTCTAGTGATCGTGCATTATGAAACTTATAAAAATCATGTTAACGCTATGGTATTGGCTTTATTGGAAAGATAATTTTATGCCATAACTGCTTAAATATGATTTGGGGCATATGGGCGCCGTGGCTGGCTTGACCACTTTTTCGGCCGTATATCTTCCAGCTGATCTAACGTCGTTGGTTTATTGGCATACACTAGCGACTTTACATATTCCTACAGAAAGTAGTCCATAGGTTTGATATCACACGACTGTGGAAGTCAATTCACGAATCCGTTACGCGAGATTATGCGGTCAGCAAATGTTTCCTGCAATAAATTGATTGTGTTGCGCGCTGTGTGGCATGTTGCGCCGTCTTGTTGAAATTAAAGCTCCTTCACATTAACGCCATTCAACTGGGCAACAAAAAAGTCAGAAATCATGGATTGATAGCAATCTCCATTGCTGTCACGTGTTGGCCGGCATCATCTTTAAAGAAATATGGACCAATGATTTCACCAGCTTACAAAGCACACCAAACAGTGTGTTTTTGTGAATGTAACGGCGTCTTAATAATGGTTTTTAGATTTTTCTTGCTTCAAAATCCGGCAATTTTATTTGTTTACGTACCCATTGACCCAAAAATGTGCCTAATCGCTGAACAATTTTTTTTGGTATAAATGAGAATCAAGAACAATCTTGTTTTTGGCCCATTTTTCAAACGTACGACGCATATAATGGTCACGCGGCTTCAGCTCTAGCACGAGCCTTATCTTGTAAACTTGTAAACCAAGATCTTTTTGCAAAATCTTTCTTAAGGTGGATGAACACAGTTTTAATTGCTGTGCACAATGACAAATTGACTCATTTTGGTCCTCTTTACCACTACCCTCCACAGCTTTAACAACTTCTTTGGTGTGCACTGTACGACGTCTTTGCGGATGCACATTGTCAATCAGACTATGCAAAAACGATCCATGGTTTTCCAAGTTACTAGCTCAAGTGGACGATTATGTTGACCGTAAAATGGACGTAGTGCACGGTAAGTTTTGCAAACTGAACCACGATTTTTGAAGTAAATTTGCACAATTTGCAAGCGTTTTTCTGGCGTAATCATAATGAAATGGCAAAATATACTGAGCAGAAATCAGCAATCGTAATTTTTGATAACTTTGATGCTCTTTCATTTATTAGCCAGTCACGTTTAGCTGTTAAATAAAAACTTGCTTTACTATCTATCTATTAATCTATGTTTTTAACTTAACGTTTACAAACAATGCGTATGTTTGATGATTTGAACAATTTGATTGATATGAAATGTTTGTTTACATTTAAAACAAATAACATTATTTCTGTTTTATCCGCTATCTTTCTAGCATTTCTGTTCCTATCACTATATGTCGACTTCTTTGCAACATAGGATTTTTGTTTTGCAGCAAACGCTTCGGTCGCTTTGCTAGCGTCATCTTTTTGCACACCTAGCTTTGTTTTAATTAATATAAAATTAATCTGTTGTAAGCTTAACTTCAGATTGTTTTATTGCCATTATCATAAGCAAATCACTCTTGTAATCCTGCTAGGAGTAGTGAGCTAACCCATTCCTCGTCAATTTTAAAACCTGCTTTTTTTAAATTTCTGCGATGTTTCAACAACTTGATACCATACTGTCAGATTGTTCTAGACGTAAAGATATCGGTATGATCAATCTTTTTTGTAAATCCATTGTTGTCATATTCTTCAACTTTGTGCAAATTTCTTTCATTGATTTAGCTTCTCTTATATGCATATACAGGGAGTTTATAAATGAATGGGATTATGTAACCGCTTTAAATATGCCGCCTTTTTAAAATTGTTCACTATGCTATTTGTTTTGACAGTTCAACTTTGACAGCTGTTAAGCAAGCAAAGTTATAGGAATGTATTCAAATGAAAAGCATATTTTTATTATTGAATCCTACTTTAGGAATGAGCGGTTTGATAATGGGGAATGGCTCTATTCTATTCCGGACTGTGTTTGAGAATTTACAACTGATAATTATAAACATTTAAACATATAAAACTATTATTATTGTTGAATCCTAAGCTAGGCAATTTTATTTACGTATTTTTACTAGAGCGGCACAAACGTACATTAGATGGTTACATAATTCCAAACTTTTATAATCACCCAGTATAATGATGGGTTAAGAGTTAAAATTAATTTTAATTTACCCTTTATCAACACACTTGCGTTTCAGTATTGTTATGGCATTTTGATAATCCCTCTAGATTGAAAACGTTCTCAATGACAAACAACCAATCTTTATAACTTTCTTTACCAGTTAGCTTAGGCACACTATTTAAATAATTCACAGTCATATCTATAATCTATCAGTTTGACTAAAACGCACTATTAACTTTTTTGCGGCAGTCCTAGGCCCGTAATCTATTAAAACGTGGTGTTTGGTTTAAATGTAACTTACGGACTAACTTTATTTACAGTAAACATAATATACATTACATTATAGATAGAAGGCATCACCGTACATAGTTCATAGTATAGTTTCAACAAATTTGCTTTTTGCCAACATCCAAAATATAGGAAATTTTTATCAACTTTTGGTGTTGAACTCTATCAAAGGCCTTCTTGTAGTCTATGAAACATACACCACAATTCATATTTTTGCATCTCTGTACTACACACTGAAAAAAGTTTTTCTTGTCCCGACTGCGCCCTTAAATTCAAATTGTGTGGGTCTCAGTTGTTTTTCTACTATTTTGTATATTCTTTTATGCTACTGCAGTGAGTTAAAGTTTTTGAACTAGTTTGCACACTTTGGACTACAGCAACAATAGTATGTGCACTGAACAAGCACGAGGACCGCTTCTATTGTCTACTAACATTTCCGTTTTGCAAAGTTTCTGTACAAATTTGCGCATTATTACTTTGATACATTGATTCAGCCAGCGGTAAACACAAGCAGGTTTTTAGGCAAAATAAAATAACGTGTCGGCAGTACGACATAGAGGACATGTATAATTAACAGCGTTAACAAACGTTGAGCAACGGCCAAAGCGGTTACGAGTTGAATGGGTGATGCAGCGTTCTTTCCAAATTTGTTACTTCATATACGCATTCACACATAGCATGCACATGTCTTCTTTGTAGTTTGGTATTTATTATTTTTATTTATAAAATAACGTATTAGACGTGACACATTTAAGTCCACCAATTAATTAATTTAAATTAAGAAACTTTATATAATCCAGTACAAGAACTTTAAAAAATATTTACTCTTTTGACAGCTTAACTTTGAAATTTTGTGTTGAGAATAAAGAACTTTTGACTTACTTAAACAGTTTAAAATAACGTATTAGATATGGCACATTTAAAGTCCACCAATAAACTAATTTAAATCAAGAAATCTTATATAATTCTTTGACATTTCATAGTTTAATCCTTTCTAAATGTACTGGTAAAAAAATAAATTGATTATCAAATTATATGTACAAAAATATTTTTGTAAAATAAGGGGGTACAACTCCTGATGAATAATAAAAATTCAATAAAATAACTGGAAAACAGAAGATGATAGCTAGCTATCAGAAAGCTAAAAAGTACCCGTTTGTTTAATCGTTTTCATGTTATTTGAATGTAATTTTTGTTGAGAAATAAATATTATTATTATTTTGTACAGTGTGCAGCTGTCAAAATAGCATCTGATTAAAGAAAAAACGCTAGAAAGACTATCTATTACTTGGTTAACTACACAAATGATTAAATTAGTTTACAATTTGTTAAGCGTTTATTTTATTATCATTTTAGATTTACAAAACCGTTGTTAATTTAATATTAAATTGTTTAGGACACCCCCTGTATATGAATTAGTGTTAGAACACTCTGTATAACATGTATCAGTGGTTGCGTATATTACTAATGTTACTATAATCCACTAAATATATTTATAACAGTATTTTATTATTATAATATTTACTCAACAATTAGAAACATGCAAGGCATTATCAAATTAATCATTATTTTTTAAATTAAATAAGTATTTTCATAAATAAATCTATAATAATAAAATATATTTGTAGGTTGGCAATAAAAAAAACCCCTAGAAACCGTCTCCATGTTATCCTTATAACTTCCTGTCATGCGCGAAGTTCTTTCTATCCGGACCGCGAAGGCTTGTTAGTGCCTCGTAGTGTCCGTGTTTTTGTAATTTAATAATAAATAGTTAAAATGGTAAGCATCTGTGTTTAAAATAAGGCTTAAGTGTTAATACACAATGTGCATCTAAGTATATATCGGATATTTGTTAGCTTTATGTGGATTAATAAGTGTGATGATTGAAGATTAAAAAAATGTAATTGTTGAAATTGCTGTCAGAAAACTCGGCATGTAATATATAAATATTACAATTGTGTATTAATAATAATTAGTAATTAATGAATATGTGGAAAAGTAGTGTTAGTTGTAATTTGATTGATTTCAGTTTTAATTAATTAATAATAATTAAAGTAAGGTTATGTTGTTTTGGCCATGTGAAGTTATTTACATTGCATATTGTTTGTTTTCTGAATGATTTTAAATTTCAATTAAGTTTGTTAACAATTTTACATGCCTGCTTTAACAAAGCAGGCATGTAAAATTGATCAATTCTTATATCCTATTAGATTTTTTAACAGGTTTTCTATTTGTTGGTTATGTAATTAGCGATTCTAACTTGTTTCGTATTTGATGTTCATAGTATATTATTGTAATAATTGTGTACGCAATTTCTGCAGCCTATTCAACTCAAATATTGAAAAGCTAATTTTAGCATGAAATGTTTCGACTATGTTCATATCAAGATTAGTGCTCCAAAGTATAATTGAAATATTACTTTGTTCAAAGCTATTCAAGTGAACATTGTGTGCATTACAATTCTTGCGCTTTATCTTCGAATTGAATAGACTAATGCAATTTGAAATATGAAACAATTGTAAAGATAAATTTCTAAAATAATCATGCTCGTATGACACTGACGATTATTAAATTTTGAATTATATTAAAATGTACAAATGATCATCAATTTTATTATAGATTGAAATTTCAAGCACGTTTTCGGTTTTTCTTTATAATTGACACATCATATTTATAATATATTCTAACTATTTTGTTAAAATTGCTAATGTGTACATTTTTGCGTTAAATATACAGAAAAGTTTTAACATGTTCTTAAAGTTTTGTCTACAATTGCATATATAATTCAAGATTCAGATCAATTATTGTCAGTGTAATACAGAAATTAGCCACATTTCATGTTTTATTGCTATTTTGCTTAAAACATTGCAAAAAATAAATTTTTGATTGAAATATTATAATTTTATTTGAGGTTATGTTTAGAACTTGAAAATAAATCATGTTTTAGTATGCTGTATCTATTATAAGTCTGGTTTTGACTGTTTTATCAGTGTAACCATTATGTATTAACTGATAATGGCCTAATAGCTGAAACTGGTTCTATAATAAAATCATGATTTATATTCACAAGTTCTAAACATAACCTCAAATAAATTTCAATCAAAATCAAATAATTTAATTAAAAATGTAAAAATGAGATAAATTATAATTAAAAATAAATTTTTTTCAGGGATTCGTTAAAGTAGTAAAGAACAAGCAGTACTTCAAAAGGTTTCAAGTTAAATTCAAGAGGCGTCGTGAAGGTAAAACTGATTACTATGCACGTAAAAGGTTGATAGTTCAAGACAAGAATAAATACAATACCCCCAAGTATCGTCTTATCGTACGTCTATCAAACCGCAATGTGACCGCCCAAATTGCGTATTCTCGTATTGAGGGAGATCATATTGTCTGCGCTGCATATTCACATGAATTGCCTAAATACGGTATCAAAGTAGGTTTGACCAACTATGCCGCTGCTTACGCAACCGGTTTATTGTTGGCTCGCCGTCTCTTGAAACAGCTGAATCTTGATACTTTGTACAAGGGAACTACTGATGTTAATGGTGACGAATACAATGTAGAGGATGTTGAAGATGGACCAGGTGCATTCAGGTAGCTATTTCTTTGTTTTTCGTCGATGCTTATTTATAAATTAACATGATGACTTTTAGACACATGCGCGTCATCTGATCTGGCAATTTGGTGAGTTTTCGAAAGCCTTAATTGCATGTTCTATGCAATTTTGTGCAATAGATTCTGAACCGGTTGTCAATTTTACTGATTATAAGGTGTCTCTGATTATTAACCAATCAATAATATTGTAATTTAAATTTATTTCAATTGCTTATTAATTATTAATTACAATTTTCAGATGTTATTTGGATGTTGGTCTACAACGTACAACAACTGGAGCTCGTGTCTTCGCCGCCATGAAAGGTGCCGTTGATGGAGGTCTCAACATTCCTCATTCTCTTAAGAGGTTCCCCGGCTACGATGCTGAAGGTAAATCTCTTAATGCTGAAGTACATCGGGCACATATAATGGGACAACATGTTGCTGATTACATGAAGTCTTTGGAAGAAGAAGATCCAGAGGCATTCAAACGTCAATTCAGCCAATACATCAAACTTGGTATCAACGCTGATCAGGTAAATAATGTTGAGAAACTATTTAATTTACAATTTACGTCCAACTTAAATTACTGCAGTATGTTATAATACTGTCGTGTCGCAGTTGGACAACATTAAATTCAATTCATAAAATATCGAAGTATTATTTATATAATATTTTAAATAATTATGGTTTGATACAGATGTATTCATTGATAAATATTTTAATTTTCTTTATTCCAATGGATTTTTGCAATTTATTTGTATTATAGGTTGAAAATATTTACAAGAATGCACATGCCGCTATTCGTGCTGACCCAAGTGGAGCTAAGAAGGTAGAGAAGGCACCAGCAGCCAAGAAGAAGAGATGGAATCGTTGCAAGCTCACTTTGGCCGAACGCAAGAACCGCGTGGCACAGAAGAAGGCTTCCTACTTGAAAAAGTTGGAAGGACAGGCAGAACCTTAAAAATATTCTTTTATATTTTTGTTATTGTGTGTATTAAAATAAAGTACCACAATAATTAATGTGTTAATATAATATATTTATCCTTGTTTATCATTTATTCATTGTTTAAAATTTTCTGAGAAGATTAAATGTTTGATGAATATCACAAATCTAAGGTAAGTCAGAAATGTGGTAATAGTAAAAAGCTAACATGTATTTCTAACAGTTGATACTAGTTTTGGCAGATATTAGATTATGTTAAGTTGATAACGGTATTATGACAAAGGTTTATTAAGCAATCTTTTTGACAAACTAACATGTACTTTGACAGTTAACAATAGTTTGATACTTGAAAATAGTTTTGACAGATGATATTAGATTATGTTGAAGTTGATTACAGTATTACGATGAAAATTTTTGACTGACGTAAAGTGACATTTGATCGTTGATTATAGTGTTAACAGTTGAACACGTGTAACATAATTTTATTATAGATGAAATTTTAGACCACAACTATTTTGAAAAATGCCAATTTAATAAAAAAATGTTATGAAAATGATTGTTTTTGTGTAATTATATTTCTAAATTCTTGCAAAAGTCATTTCTATTGAGGCTTTAACAAATTACTAAAATTAGAATATATTGCGGCATAGCATCATCAAATTTGAGAATATCCTGTGATTAACTACTTTGCCTAATGAAACTTCTCATTCCTTGGTAATAATAAGTTGGTTAGAAACATAGTTCTACCATTGACTAAAGTCAAGACAAATATTGTACATAAAAGAACGCTTAAAATTGCATATAATGCTAACATTATACATTTGAAAGAGTAATATCATAAAATGCTTTCTTCTCACATCTTTATTGTTTAGAAAAGAATGTTTCATGTTTTTGATCCAAAGAATGCGTACTAATATATAAGTACAAGAAAGTGTCAAATTTGTTTACTTTAAACCTGCCACAATATGCACAGATCTCTTTTGTAGTGCAAAAAGGTTGTTCATTATAGGGAAATGGCCCTATACAAAAATGTTTTAGTATCATATAATTTTTGAATAACTGCCCTATTTCCTTAATAAAAAAAGCATTTTTGATATTGACTTTTAATGCTCACAGAGAAGAGAAACTTCTAATTCCTCACAAACATTTTATGACAGTTTAGGAACATTTTGTGACGTTAATGAAGGGTCAGAAACATCTGACATTCATGGCAGCTCACAAACAATTTATAAAGTTTCTGACAGCTCCCGTACATATTATGATGCTTATGACGTCTAACAATAATTTTATGACTGCTCAGAAATATTTATGACGTTTATGACTGTTTAGAACCATATCGGAAACAATTAATGACAGCTTACAAACATTTTATGAGTATTATTACAGTTTAGGAATAATTTATAACAGTTCAAGAACATTTGATAACATTTATGACAGCTTACAAACATTTTATAACATTTATGATATCCTACAAACATTATATGACAGTTTGGAAACATTTTATGACATCTTAGAAACAATTAATGACTATTCACAAACATTTTATGACGTTTATGATGTCTCATAAACATATAATGTTTATGACAGTTTACAAACATTGCATGATGCCTATGACAGCTCACAAACATTTTATAAAAACTTTGTTAACATCTCACAAATATTTAATGACAGTTATGATATCTCAAAAACATTTTATGACAGTTTGGAAACATTTTATGACAGCTTAGGAACATTTTATGATATTTATGACAGCTCAGAAACAATTATTAACTGCACACAAATATTTTATAACGTTTATAACAGTTTCCAAACATTTATTGACAATTCACAAATATTTTATGACGTTTCTAACAGCTCACGGACATGTTATGACGTTTAAACATTTTATGATAGTTTGAGAACATTTTATAACGTTTATGACAGTTCACAAACATTTTATGTCATTTCTGACAACTTTTATGGTAGTTCACATACATTTTATGGCGTTTATGATATTTTTTAAGCATTTTATGACAGTTTGGGAACATGTTATGACGTTTATGACAGCTTAGGAATATTTGATATTTATGATAGCTCAGCAACAATTATTGACTGCTCGCAAGCATTTTATAACGTTATGACAGTTCACAAACATTTGATAGCGTTTATGATAGTTCAGAAACAATTATTGACTGCACACAAACATTTTATAACATTTATAACAGTTCCCAAACATTTAATGGCTTTTATGATACTTCAGAAACAGTTATTGACAATTCTCTAATATTTTATGACGTTTCTAATAGCTCACGGACATATTACGTTTAGAACATCTCGCAAACATATTAAGACTGTTCAAAAATATTTTAAAAAACTTCTTAAACATTTTATGACAGTTTGAGAACATTTTATTACGTTTATGACAGTTCACAAACATTTTATGTCATTTCTGACAACTTACGGACATTTTATGACGTTTATAACATCTTACAAACATTTTATATACGATCAAAAACATTTTATAACATTTATGGTAGCTCACGTACATTTTATGGCGTTTATGATATCTTTTAAGCATTCTATGACAGTTGGGGAACATTTTATGACGTTTATGACACTTTAAGAACATTTAATGATATTTATAACAGCTCACAAACAATTATTGACTGCTCACAAATATTTTATAACGTTTATAACAATTCACAAACATTGATGGCGCTTATGATAGTTCAGAAATAATTATTGACAGTACACAAACATTTTATGATGTTTATAACAGCTCAAAAACAATTATTGACTGCGCACAAACATTTTATAACTTTTAAAACAGTTTTCAAACATTTTATGGCGTTTATAGTACTTTAGAAACAGTTATTGACAATTCGCAAATACTTTATGACGTTTATGATAGCTCACGGATATATTATGACGTTTATAACATCTCACAAACATTTAAAGATTATTCAAGAGTATTTTATGACGTTTACGACAGTCCACAATCATTTTTTGGCGTTTATAATATTTTTTAAACATTTTATGACAGTTTAAGAACATTTTATAACGTTTATAACAGTTCACAAACATTTTATGTCATTTTTGACAACTTAGGGACATTTTATGACGTTTATAACATCTTTCAAACATTTTATGACCGTTCAAGAACATTTCATAAAGGTTATTATAGCTCACGTACATTTTATGGCGTTTATAATATCTCAGAAAGAATTGACTGCTTATAAACATTTTATATTGTTCATGACAATTCACAAACATTTGATGGCGTTTATGATAGTTTAGAAACAATTAATGACAATACACACACGTTTTATGCCGTTTATGACAGCTCAAAAACAATTATTGACTGCACACAACATTTTATAACGTTTCCAACAGTTCTCAAACATTTTATGGCGTTTATGATACTTTAGAAACAGTTATTGACAACACACAAATATTTTATGACGTTTCTGATAGCTCATGGACATATTATGACGTTTATAACATCTCACAAACATTTTAAGACATTTTTTGACGTTTTTAATATTTATTAAATATTTTATGACAGTTTGAGAACATTTTATGATGTTTATGACAGTTTAGGAACATTTTATGAGATTTTTGACAGTTCAGAAACAATTATTGACTGTTGACAAACTTGTTATAACGTTTATGACAATTCACAAACATTTCATGTCATTTTTTACAACTTACGGACATTTTATGACGTCTATTACATTTTACAAACATTTTATGTTCGTTCAAGAACATTTTATAACGTCTGTTATAAAAGTTATAAAATGTTCTTGTACATTTTATGGCGTTTATGATATCTTTTAAGCATTTTATGACAGTTTGGGAACATTTTATGACGTTTATGACAGCTTAGGAACATTTTATGATATTTATGACAGCTCAGAAACAATTGTTGACTGCTCACAAACTTTTTATAACGTTCATGACAGTTTACAAACATTTGATGGCGTTTATGATAGTTCAGAAACACTTATATGACTGCTCACAAACGTTTTATAAAGTTTATAACAGCAAACTAGCATTTTATGACAATTATGATATCTCACAAACATTTTATGACAGTTTGGAAATATTTTATGACAGCTTAGGAACATTTTATGTCATTTATGATAGCTCAGAAACAATTATTAATTGCACACAAACAATTATTGACTGCACACAACATTTGATAACGTTTATAACAGTTCTCAAACATTTTGTTGCGTTTATGATACTTCAGAATCAGTTATTGACAATTCACAAATATTTTATGACGTTTCTGATAACTCATGGACATATTATGACGTTTATAACATCTCACAAACATTTTAAGACTGTTCAAGAATGTTTAATGACGTTTATGACAACTCACAAGTTTTTTTGGAGTTTATAATATTTATTAAGCATTTTATGACAGTTTGAAAACATTTTATGACAGTTTAAGAACATTTTATGACATTTTTGACAGCTCAGAAACAATTATTGACTGTTTACAAAAATGTCATAACGTTTATGACAGTTCACAAACGTTTTATGTCATTTCTGACAACTTACAGACATTTTATGACATTTATAACACCTTACAAGCAGTTTATGTCCATTCAAGAACATTTTATAACGTTTATGACAACTCACGTATATTTTTTGGCGTTTATGATATTTTTTAAGCATTTTGGGAACATTTTATGACGTTTGTGATAGCTTAGGAACATTTTATGACAGTTCAGAAACAGTTAACTTAACTGCTCAAAAACGTTCATGACAGTTTACAAACATTTCATATCGTTTCTGACAGTTTACGGACATTTTTTAAAGTTTGTAACATCTTGCAAAATTTTATAACATTTCATATTATAACATAGCTTACAAATATATTATGACATTTATGACATCTCACAAATATTTTATAACAGATTAAAAACAACTTATGACAGTTTTACGACACTGAGTACACGTCAGCGCTGGAAATTGATTTAGTTGATAACAGTTTAACAATTTGTAATAGTTTGACAGTTCCAAATAGTTTAACAGTTAATAATTGTTTGACAGTGATAATTGTTTGACAGTTGATAATAGTTTAACAGTTGATAGTAGTTTGACAATTGAAAATAGTTTGACAGCTATTAAATTATGTTAAAGTAAAGAAAAGAAATATTGATTCAAATTTGTTTGTCGCTATTATGCGATGCGCCGCGTCATATAAGGCATAATGACAAAGTTTGTAGAACCAAAACAATTGTCTATTCTTGACGAAATAATGAATTCATTTTATAGTTTTATAATTAACATTGCATAGAAACTGACAGTAGTTTGACAGATGACAGATGATAACATACTGGCATATGTTTGTAGTTTAACATGAATTAATAACTTAACAAACGCTAATAGTTTTGACAGATGACATTAAAAACAGATTTAAGATGTTTGAAAGCTGACAGTAATTTGACATTTGTCAGAATATGATATATTGCATTATTTTACAAAAAAAAAAATGACAGATAACAATTTGACCTGCTTATAAAGTTGAGAATATGGTAGCCAGATGACTATATTTTTGACAGATTATAATAATTTTATAATTAACATTACTTAGAAACTGACAGTAGTTTAACAGATGAGAAGTCAGAATAGACTAACATATCATTGTAGTTTGACAAGAAATAATAATAGTTTTGACAGATAACAATAATGCCACATGTTTCAGTATACTAAACTAAATTTACCTAACTTGGCAATTGTTGTTTATTAAACAGTTACAAGTTAACTAAATGAATTCGTATATTGATCGTTTAATCATCATACAAAATGTTTGCTCAATGTGAAATGAATTATTTATTTCTGTCTGTGCACATTATCCTTTAATAACACTCTTGTACAAACAGTTTACTTTCTTTAATCATATTTACACCAGTTGCATTTTATTTTACACTTGCGTGATATCACCCATTCGTAATTGAAATTTGATCATTAAAATCCTATAAACACGTCCATAAATTCTATATTTAACAGTTCACGTGTCGTCGTTTGCAATAAAACAATCGATTTCTGTTTCAAAACATTTTGTGCTTTTTATTATAATTTGAAAATAACTTTATTAAATTAAACCAGGAAAGCGCATTAAATAATAATATATATATATATAATTTTTTCATAGAGGAACGGGAGAAGTATTTTAATTAATGTAGCAGTAGTAATAAATTAATACACACGAGAATTTCAAACTTTACATTTTATCATACATTCATAATTTGTGTTAATAGAGTTGGAAGGTTAAATGTATGCATAACAACTAAAAAGCTTTAAGTTTGCAAAAGTGTAAATAAATGGCCGGATTTATGCAAAAAAGGCAAACAAAGCCTAATTTTTAAAACGCCGGATTTAAGTATAGAAAAAGCCGAAGCCAAATGTGTGCATACAATCTAATTTAATGTTTAGATTTATGCACAGAAAAGTTGGATTTTATGTACAATTTTTAAATAAAAGTTTCAATTTGATAACAAGACTGATTAAAACCAAATTTATACATATAAAAATAAATTTGTATGTGAAACGCTGGTTATAGATTAAAAAATCAATTTTATGGATTAAAAAGTTAGTTAATTAACTAAAATATTTTGTTAGTAAAAAGTTTTTGAAAATAATAAGGTCCTTTTATGTTTGTATTTGAGGTATAAGGCTCTGGCAATACCTAAATATCAAATATTCAAATATAACAAAGTGGAAATTAAAGCGATTATTTATTTATTTGGAATTATGATTAAAAGCCAAGCAATTTAATTTTTAAGAGCATTAACATCAACGTCTTGTTTATTTTAATTTATATACTTTGAATTATAAAGTCTGATACGAAAATAAATATTTTTGCAAAACATTCGTAAATGTGAGAGATGAAAGAAACCAAATAAATACATTTTTAAAATTAATTACTGGAATCATTGTAGTGGAAAATATACAGTTGATATATTTAGATTGGGGTTATTAACTTGAAAAAAAATTAATATTTAAATTGATTGGATTTATTTGTCGTTTATAATGATGTTTTTATTGACGTGTATAAATTGTAAACCATTTAGGGCCGTAATATCCAACTCCTAATAAAGCACCTAATAAACTATTAGCTGAATAACCTAACTTTATTCAAATTTTATTTTGATTTATTTTTGTTACACCTCTGTGTAGCTGATAAATTATATGATTAATGTTTATATTTGTTATAAATGTATATGTTAAGTATATATTTAATTGGCTGTTCATAGGTTTTAATAAAATAAATAAAATTAAAAGATAGGTTATTCAGCTAATAGTTTATTAGGTGCCTTATTAGGAGTTGGATATTACAGACCTTAGACTAATAATAACAATTCATTTTCATTCATTAAAAAAATAAACAGTAAACTTTTGTGTGTATTAAAAATAAATATTTTTTATTAATAATTTATAGTACGAACTTGATAGCCATTTTCCACGAATATAAACGTTGTTGCAGGAGCCTTTGAAGAGTGATGCAATTTATACGAATGCAAAAAGAACATTACATGCAAGTTGTACATTATCTTACCTTTTATACGACTGCAACAAATAAATAAAAAATTAACAATTTATGAAAACTTTGTGTAAGTTGTAAATTTGGTTTTTTATGCATAAAATGTTTATAATGTATACAAAAAGAATTAAATTGTTTGTTAAATGTTATAATATGGTATATGTCAGGTATAATATAGTTAGTCAATTTTTGATGCGTAATGATTACTTTTTGCATGCAATATGTGTGTACAATAAAACGTATGAAATTGCATACTTTTCAGTGCAATAGCAGTCACAATGGACACATTATAGAAGGAAGTAGAAAAAAAAAACATTCCGATAAGATACACAACGATTAGAGAAATTTTAATACAGTGTGACCAGATTTTTACAAGTAAATCCTTCTGTACTAAATTAGTTTCTGAAAAACTGCACTCCAACAACTGATTAACTATATTAGTGAATAGAGAGAGAGAGAGATTGTATTATATATTATATCTTTATCGCCATTATTTAAAAAATGATTAAACTTCAATGATTAAACTAAAAACGCCAGATTTTGAATAACAAACATTTTTTAAATCAAATTATTGATTAAGTATCAAAGATTATCTGTCAAAAATGATAAATATTACTAAAATTACCAAATCCTACAGAGGAGCTGTCAAAATATAACCGATAAAAAATGATCAACTGTCAAAAATACTTAGTCTAAGATGTTAATGTGAGTTTGCACTTTTCAACAGTTTAGACCGGATTTTGAAACTTTCTGACAATATTCTTATTTATCACTTTTTATAATAAAATTTTGCACTATTATTGACTTAGTTTTGGTGCAGTTTAAATTAATATAATATATTTTATGTTATAAATATTTTTTTCCGTGCATTTTTTTTAATACAGCAATTTTACAGTAGAAGAAGTTACCTGCTCACAATTTAAACTTAGATTTATTGTTAAACAATTCTTTGATGTCTAAGTGACATTTGACATTTATTCTTATGTATGTATATAAAAGTTACAAAAATACAAGAGGTGGAGGAAATATAGGATTCTTTGATAACTTACACTTGGGTGGGCGGGTTGGTCACAATAGAAGAAAATACTCGCTCACGATTAAACTTAGTGCCCTCTCACCCACCCAAGCGTTAGTTATTATTAAACAACAATTCGCTGATGTCTAAGTAACATTTGACATTTTTCTTTTGTATATAATAGCTTGAGAGGTGTAGGGTTATGCTGTAGAGGTAGCAACTTTATTTGTCTACAGTCAAGCGCCATAGACGGGAGAAGGAAGACAAATACAGGTCCTCACAGGTTACCCAGCAGCAAAAAACATAACTTGGAGCAAAAACCAAGTCATCACTGAGTTGAGGCGTATGAGAATTGATCTCGGCCCGGTCCTACATCAGACAGTTAGAGGCTTGAATGGCTCTAATACTGCGGTGTGGAAAGCAACGGAGAACTACCGCATTATAACTTCCCAAGGCAATCATCATGGCAAATACAAACACAAAACGGCCCTCAGTCCGGAGCACCTAGAGGTGCAGAGAACGCAAATAGACATATTAAGCGTAAGTGAATTAAGATGGCTACAGTCAGGAAAATGCAACACCAAAAACGGCACTCTGTATTACGCAGGTAGAAACGACAACCAGCACCAACATGAAGTAGGCATAATACTATGTAAAGAACTAAACAAACACTTAGTTAATACCTTACACTTCTTAGAACGACTAATACTACTCCAACTACAAACCGTCATGAGAAAAATGAATTTAATACAAACCTATGCACCAACTGCAAACAAAGACGATACTGAAATTAAAGAACTCTATAGTCAACTCGACAAGATTCTAGCACTTCTGAAACCTAGAAACCTTACAATAGATATGGGCGACTTTAACGCCAAGATAGGCTAAGGCGAAGCGGGAGAATGAGTAGGAAATTACGAATTAGGCATAAGAAACAAGCGCGGCAATAGGATTCTGCAATTCTGCAGCAAGAAAGATTTAATAGCGACAAACACACACTTTAAACTTTATTCTCGAAGGTTATACACATAGAAATCTCCTGGAAACAACAAAGATAACATAGTCCGCAACCAGATAAACTTTATATTAATATAACAAGCAAGCAATTTAAAAACGGGGTAACATCGGTTAAAACTTACCCGGGCGCAGGCGTAGCTTCCGATCATAACCCAGTAGCAATGAAATTAAAAATAAAACTGAAAGCAAGAAAATCAATAAAACCTACAAACAAAAATATAGACATTTGTAGGCTGCGAGACCCGGAAGTAGCAGGCTAAGTATCAACATAGAAACAAACATCAGTGCCGGGAGAGTAAATGAAGTCTGGGAGAAAGTCAAAGATGTTCTCCATACAACCCAAAACGAAGTTGTTGGAACCAGAGACCGTGTAAAAAAAAAGAAATGGATGACAACTAAGATCTTTACACTAATAGAAAAACAAAGATATATCAAGACATCCAAAAAGCTATCAAGAAGAAAATACGTTAAGTTAAAGAAGAACAGTTGATGGAATAATGTACCGAAATCAAGGATCTACAGAATAGGCACGACAAGTTTTAATGTTCACAATATAATCCATGAATGGTACTAATAACAAACAAAGAACAACCATACTGAAAAACACAAGTGAGAAAATAATATTAAATCTGAAGGACAAGTTACAACACTGAAAAGAATACGTAATAGATCTATTCAACAATAGCAGGCCTGATGGCTACAATTTAAACCACTTATCACAGAATGGCCTTGAAATACAAAACAGCAAAGTGAAACATGCTATAAAAATCACAAAAACAAGCAAAGCAGCAGGTCCAGACGGAATATACAGCAAAATGCTAAAGTTGGTCAAAGACGATAAAATTAACATCCTCACAGATCTTATGAACACAATATACAAAACTGGCATCATACCACAAGAATGGCTGACATCTACGTTCATCACCCTACCCAAAAAACCGCATGCAACAGACTGCAATGAGTACCGCATGATAAGTTTAATGGGCTATACATTGAAGGTGTTCCTTAAGCACTCCATGCATTTGGGACGTAAATAAGGACGTATATGCCTGCTACATTGACTTCAGCAAAGCATTTGATAATGTAAAACACAAAAAGCTTATGAACATTTTAATAGGTATAGATATTGACTATCATGACGTAAGAATAGTGTGACAGCAAAAATCAAAATCGATAACGAACTGTCAGATGACATTAACATACGAAAGACTGTCAGGCAAGAATATGTTCCCTCTCTAATCAGCGGCGGTTTTAAGAGGGGGTAATGGGGTAATTAATAAGTGACAATTGACATTTATTCTTTTGTATATAATAGCTACAAGAACACAAGCAATGGGAGAAATATAAGATCATTTGATGACTAACACTTGGGTGGGTTAATCCACGTCCATCTACCCAAGCGTTAGTTATCAAGAAATTCATTGTTAAACAATTTCTAATGTTTAAGTGACATTTGACATTTATTCTTTTGTATAAAATAGCTACATGGACACAATTGGTGGGGGAAATATAAGGTCCTTTGATGACTAACACTTGAGAGGGTGGGTGGGTCACAGTAGAAGAAGTTACTCGCTTACAATTTAAACTTGGTGCCACCCAAGCAATGTTATAAATGTTTTGTGTGTAATTTTAAAGTTTTTTATTCCAGTTTTCTTTTGATAAATTCTACATTTCCGTAATCCACGGGCAATTTTATGCTTAAATTGAGTTTTTTTGCGCAATTTTAATATTACAAATATCTTTTTCTGTGCAATTTTAAGGTCCCAAAAGTAAATTTTGTGTTATAAATTGATTTTCTGAGCCAGTTTTGACAAATTTAATGTTAAAAATTAATTTTGTGTGCAACTTTATGTGGTTAACATGACTTTTTGCGCGAGTTTTATGGTATAAATGCTTTTTCTGTCTAATTTATGGGTTTTTAATAAAATCTTTTGCAATTTTAATAAATCTAAAAATAAGTTTTTTAGACAATTTTTATGTTACAAATAATAAATTTTATAATATATAAATGAGGTTTTTGTTTTAATTTTATGTGTTAAACTTAATCTCTAAGATTTATGCTAGGAATGAGTTTACTGGGCAATTTTAATATTATAAAAGTTTATTCTGAGCAATTTAGCAAATTTGATACTAAATATTTATAAAACAAAAAAAGTGTTTGTAGGTTATTTAATGCTAAAAATAAGTTTTTTGCTCAATTTTTATAATATGAATGTTTTTTTCCGTGCATTTTTGAGATTTTGTTGCGTTAATTTTGATAAGGTTTTTATGGTTAACGTGATTTTTAAGCAAATCCGTTGCTAAAATTAAGTTTTCTGTGCGATATTGTTGTTATAAAATCCTATTCTTTGTTATTTTGAATTTTTTAAACAAATTTTATTTTATAAATGTGATTTATCAACAAATTTTATATTAAAAATAAGTTTTAGGTTTGATTTTCATTTTTTTTAAGCGTTTTTAAGACTCAAAGAATACTATTTTTTTTCTCTTTAATTTTCCACTACGTAAAAAGGCAAGCAAGCGGCTGAGAACCTAACCGGTTCAAGGTCACGCCACAGACAAGTCACAACGTAAGACTGCCAAACATGACTCCGGTGTTTTCCAAAAGTGACATATCTGGTGCACATTATCGATACTAGTACAGAAGAGGTTGAAAATCAACTACAGCTGCAAAAAGTAGCAACTTTGATCTCTATCATTGAGGTTACCCGTTCAGAAATCGAAACACTGACTTTTGAATTTATGACGGTCAAGGATTTTTTCTAACTCTCAGGTCGGTAACAAACTTTTTATTTTCTCTTCTAACATAAAAACATTTATCACTTGCAAAGAGAAGAAACTTCTAATTTCTTGTTAACAAATTTTTGAATGGGTGATTGAGCACTCCGGTTCAAACTACTTAATTGTAATTATGGTTTGGAACGACCCCCTCACCCATATTTGTATTAGTCGTCATGAAATTAGATTTAATATTAATTCTTTTAATATAATTACTCCTAACGCTTGCAAAAAGAAAAAACTATTGAATTTCTTAATAACAAACTCATAAGTGGGTGTGTTGGCACTCTAGTTTAGTTTGCTTTATTGTAATCATAATTTGTAGTAGTTTTTTTCCTTTTTTTCTAATATAAAAAACTTTCTATTTTTTGTTGTTGATATATTACCTTTATTTTTTTGAGCAAAAAGACTTCTAACGTTTGCAAAAAAAATCAATTATAACTTACACTTGGGCGGGTAGGTAAACACTTCAGTTTAAACTATTTGATGGTAATCATGGTCTGGAGTAATCCATCTACTCACCTAAGTGTTGGTCATTAAAACATTATGAATTTATTATTCTCTTTTTTAACATAAAGAACTATTAGAACTCAACTAAAAAAAAAAAGTTGTTATTTTTTTTTAAATAAAAAGTAAAGAGTATTCTAACTTCAAAAAAGTACATGTTACTAAAAAAAGTATGCTTGGTCAGCCTGTTTTAATATCGACTTTTTAAATTTTTAAAATATAGAGTTGTAGATTACATCACACGTATAATTGCTACCATTACACACACATACGCATAACCTTAAAAAATACTAGTAATTTTCACCAAATAGTTTTTACATATTTTAAAAAAACTTAACAAACTGTTTGTTTATTATTTCATATTAAATGAAATGTATTTTTATATTAAATAATTTCTACCACATTTACCTTTTTATATTACCTCTAGTAAAGTTGAAGAGCTTTTATACCAGCGCCAGTTGGCCTACTCGTGCCGAATGTACTTGAACTAGATGCACCTTGACCTAGTTTTCACATTGAAACTGCAACACATATATTTGTGGCGGCATGCGATACGTGTATTACGAATTAATTCACATCCATTGTGGCATGTAAATTATGTATCGATTTGTTGATTAATATAAAATTTATAAATTGTAACATAAAGATAATTAATAAACATCAACGGTTTTGTATGTATTAATAATTTAATTGAAATGTAATTGCTGAGTTATTTATGTTTGACTGTTGGAGCATTCAATTTATTTTATTAAAAAATTAAAATCAAACATGTTTTAGAAAAATTCTGAGAAGTACAGATTTGCTAGATTTACTCTTCAAGTTTTTTAATATAATATTGATGTAAAACGGTTTATATTACTTGCAAGAGCGCCCCTAAAAAGGTCAAATGTACATTTTTGTATTGTGCAATTTTTTTTAGATATTTTGTTATTATTAAATTATTTCAAACAAAAGAGATTTATACAGATCAGTTTGATTAGTGTCATAAAACTACGAGCAGAACTCACATAATTTAACTTCTTTTTAAAATCGGTTTTCTGCAACAAGAGAATGAAATTTCCAATCTAATAAAATATAAATAAATACAAAACCTTCAATTGTTTATTAAATTTTGAAATTAGTTTGTAATTTTGTTGTTGAAATATTTGCTTAAACTTAAAGAGTTATACTTCATTAAACATTAAACTTAGTAGTCTTTTTATTGTGCTATAAGTTATTTTTCTTAAATAACAATTGTTACAGTTCTGCTCATAGTCGTAAATGTATCATAAATGTAAAATTTGAAATTCCCGCGTGTATTAATTTTTCTAACAGTTTAGTACTGCTGTCACATTAATTAAAATCATAATAAATGTCATATTATAAATTTAAAATTAAATTACTTTGACAACATTTTTACAGTTAATTATTTTGACAGCTAAGTTTTTTAATAGTTAAATATTTTGTCATTTAATTGCTTAGGCAGTTAAGTTGATTGACAGTTAAACAATTTTATAATTAAAGATTTTGACAGTTACATTTCTTAACAGTTAATTGTTAAAAAAGTTAAACTTTTTAACTGTTAACATTTTGGCAGTTAATTGCTTAGTGTTGTTACAGTTAAATATTTTGACAGTTGAGTTTTTGACATTTAAACATTTTTACGGTTAATTCTTTAGATTTAAGTTTTTATTTTCATTTGGTTTAATTGATTGTTACATACTTTGACAGAACATTTTTGCTGCTAATTACTTTGACAGTTAATATTTTAACAGTTATTTTTTTTAACAGTTAATTGATTAGACAGTCGAGTTTTTTGACACTTAACATTTTGATAGTTAATTACTTTGACAGTTCAACAATTTAACAGTTAATTATTTTGATAGTTAATTGTTTAGATAGTTAAGTTTTTTGACAGTTAAACATTTTTACAACTAAAATGTTGACGGTTAATTACTTTAACAATTTAACATGTTAACAGTTAATTAATTTGATAGTTAAATTTGTAATTGTCAAACATTTTAGCAGTTAATTATTTAGACAGTTAAAAAAAATGACAGTTAAAGATTTTGACAGTTTACTTTGACAACATTTTAACAGTTAATTATTTTGACAGTTAAATTTTTTAATAGTTAAACATTTTGTCAGTTAATTGCTTAGACAGTTAAGTTGATTGACAGTTAAACATTTTTATAATTAAAGAATTACTTTGACAATTCAAAGTTAATTATTTTGACAGTTAATTGTTTAGATAGTTAAGTTTATTGACAGTTAAACATTTTTACAACTAAAATTTTGACAGTTAATTACTTTAACAATTTAACATGTTAACAATTAATTATTTTGACAGTTAAGTTTATCAATAGTTAAACATTTTGACAATTAATTGCTTAGACAGTTAAACATGTTTACAGTTAATTACTGTTTTGATAGTTAAACAATTTGACAGTTAACTGATTAGGGACTTTTTTAACAGGTAATCATTGTTAGAGTTAAACAATTTGACAGTTAATTCAAAAATTTAACAATTAATTATTTTGGTATTTAAATATTTTGTTAGTTAAATATTTTTACAGTTTTTTTGACTGTTTAACATTTTTACAGTTAAATTTATTGACAGTTAATTACTTGACTGTTTAGGATTTTAACAGTTAATAAATTTGACAGTTTATTATTTTGATAACTAAACATTTTGACAGTTAATTGATTAGACAGTTTAGTTTTTTACAGTTAATTACGTTAATTGACAGGAAATTACTTTGACAAAGCATTTTTACAGTTAATTACGTTGACAGTTAATATTTTAAAAATTAGGTTTTTTGACAATTGAACATTTTTACAGTAAAAACATTTGACAGTTTAATATTCTAACAGTTAGTTATTTTGACAGTTAACGTTTTTAATAGTTTTTGACAATTAAACATTTTGACAGTAAAAAAATGTAATAGTTAATTACTTTGACAGTTTTTTTAGACAATTAGTAGTTTAGACAGTTTTTTTTGACAATTAAACATTTTTACAGTTTAACATTTGAACAGTTAATTTTTTGAAAGTTAAAATTTTTTACAGTTAAACATTTTGACAGTTAATTATTTTAACAGCTAAGTTTTTTAACAATTAAACATTTTAACAGTTCAAGATTGACAGTTAATAATTTTGACAGTTTAATATTTTAACAGTTAATTATTTTGACAGTTAAAGTTGTTGATAGCTAATATTTTGACAGTTAATTGTTTAGATAGTTAAGTTTTTCAATAGTTAAACATGTTTACAGTTAAAAATTTTGACAGTTAATATCTTTGACAGTTAAACATTTTAACAGTTAAGTATTTAATCGTAAAATATTTTGACAGTTAATTGTTTAGGCAGTCAAGTTTTTTGACAATTAAACATTTTAACAGTTAAAGATTGACAGTGAATTATTCTGACAGTTAAGGTTGTTGATAGCTAATATTTAGACAGTTTGAAATGCGCAGGTCTTATCTTACAGAAGAAGACTGGTAAAGATGAACCCACTCTTTAAGTGTGTTCTATGCCACGTAGCTTACATTGGCAGTTTTAAAGCACTTTCTAAAACTGGCAGTACAGGCACAAACAAGCTTCGGCTAGAACTGCTAATTAAGAGCAAAATTAAGAGTAATCTTGTGTCTTAAAGGAATTTTTTTTTGCACTGGCAATGGGTTTAGAAGATTTCTGCTTCTGGCAATTGACTTAAACTAGTATTTTATAATGGCTGACACGCTTAATAAAAACATTTTGCTTTGCATATGTTGTTGGAATAGCAAAGCCATAAATTATAAGAAAAGGGAAACTAGAAGCGTTTTTCTTCAAAAGTAACATTGATCTGATGTTATTATTTAAAGTCTTCTCAGCGTACGGAAAAGCTTACAACACTCCAAACACTTTTACGTATTTGAAAAACACGTTTGAAGCACAAGAACGTGGAACTGCATAAACAATCAGCTAATCAATTAGAAGTCTCTACGCCTCTAACTGTTGAACTCATTATCCGAGAAAATCTACATCTTGAGAAAGAGCTAGCTGAGGACAACAGAGTCACCAAGGGCATTAGTTTTTACCGGGGCCTCCGGCTTGCATGAATCCGAAAGCAACAGCAGCAGGAGAACAAAGCTCCAGGAGACTCAAAGGATTATCACCAGTAATCAATCCTAATATGGGCGATGAGGATATCAGTCAACATCTCACAGAAAACGGAATTCCGCAGCAAGGTAACACAATAGACGCAAATAATGATCAGCAACCCCACCTGCAGGAATACGTTGCACCAACAAGTATTTTGTTCAATAACCAATCTGACGACAATGTAACTAGAATGATCACAGAGGATACATACTCTAGACGGCCGACACAACAAACAAACACGTACGGTACGGGTCACCCGGAGCCGGAAACCCTGCAGAACCGTTACGGCAAAACGCCACACTATAGCGTGATTTAGCGTGACACGGTTGTATGCATGCCAGAATTTGCGGGTGCTCCTAGTCAAGACGTAGAATTCTTTATAACGGAAGCAAAAATAACACTGACAGAGTCCAGAGTCTTCCGGCAGAACTAGACGAGAGTGGCCGGAAGATGGTTGAAAGGAGCTGCCGAGTAAAAATTTAAGCTTGCGGTAGACAGTAACATCGCGTGGGAACGTTTGACAAATGCGCTAAGGCAAGCGTTTGCTCTTCGCGCGATGCGCATTACAAAGATGGGCTCGCTGTGGAGTGAGAAGCAAGCGGGTCAAGAAGCGCACAATTTTGTGCTAAAAAAGCAAGTACAATACGAGCGCCCTAACGAGAATGAAACGGATATGGTGCACCTAATTTTACAATTGGCGAAACCATACTTCAAGGAGGCCGTAAGAGTTCCACCGGCAACCATAGATGACTTAATGGGCCTCGCCGTATTGATTGAGCGGCCCGCACAAACATTGAGAGCCACTGGTCCGCAAAAAGGCAACTGGCAAAAGAATGAAGATAACCGTTTACCCGAATGCCGGTACTGCCTACGAGGCACACGGCACTATCACCGAGACTGCCCAAAATTACACTCACAAAGGCAGTCGGGAAAACGGGGGAATGGCCGGATCTCAAAGTTAAATAATTACAGCCGCCCAACCCGCTGCAACAACAATGCCACGTCATTGGACGGTTGTTGCCAATAGTACCAGTAACGATCTAGAAGAAGATCTATAAATCGATCGACACAGGCGTTGACTCAAATTTTATACACGCAGATTCGGTACCCCGCTTTCAGTCACACAAAATTACAATGCTGACTGCAGCCAAGGATGGCAAGCTGGAGGCTATTGGGAATAGCACACTTTTGTTCCAGTTAGGCAGAAATACCTACATAGACGAGTTCCTAGTATCAAAAAAACTACGGATGCAAATGATACTAGGAACACCGATTTTAGGCACGCACGCCGGTCATTTTGATTTTGCCCGCGGCTGTTTAAATTTGGAAAGACAATTCCGCAAGACCGTGTTCTGGGACACCACCCAAACAACAACCCGGAAGAAAGCGGAACCGGAAGAATTGGAAAGTTGATTTCCAACTAAACTTTACGTCAAGTTCCGCAAATTGCATAAGAAATTTCCAGAACTATTCAAAGCAAAAGATTAGTTTGCCGACGTGCCTCACAACATCAAACACACGATCCGACCCACTCACAACAACCCGATTGCAACACGACCCTATTAGGTAAATCAGGCAAAGAAGAGGATTATAGACAAACAAGTCTAAGAACTCCTAGCCCAGGGCATCATTGAACCGTCCACTAGCTCTTACGCGTTACCGATAGTGCTGATTGGGAAAGAAAACGGCAATTTGCGCCGATGCCAATTATTCAAAAAGCTTTCCGCGACTTAGGAGCTGCCACCATTTTCACCACTTTGGACTTATCAGCCGGATACTGGCAGATTTCAATGGCATTGGCGTCCAAGAAATATACGACATTCAGCACCCCTTACGGAGGACATTACCAATTCCCTTTGGACTCAAAAACGCTCCAGCGACGTTTTTCTTTTATTTATTTAGATGACATCATCATCTACAGTGCATCCTACGAGGAACACCTCTACCACCTCGCTCTAGCATTCAAACGGTTTCATGAATTTAATTTGAAGCTCGGTCGAGCAAAGTGCTTATTTGCACGAACCACGTTGGAATACCTGGAGCACATGGTAGATACCGATGTAACAAAGCCCCTAGCAAAGCACACCAATCAGATAGCAAATTACCCGCTTCCGAAGACTCAACGGCAGTTACGTCGATATATAGAAATATGTAACTGGGTGCGGCAATACATTCTACAATTTGCCACATTGGCCACACCATTGAACGAATTACCGGTCAACACAAGGGTTTTTAAATGGTCACCTGCCGCCACAGCAGCAATGCAGCAATTACTTCGCGCAGTGGCTAAGCCGCTGCAACTTCATTGGCCAGTACCCGACTTACCCTACGTCGTACAGACCGACGCGTCCCAACTAGAGATCTTGGCAGTTTTATTTCAACTAACGCCGGAGGATGAGAAAAGGATCATCAGCTTTGACTTGGCCAAACTTAACGACACCGAGCGACGATATCACGTCAACGAGCAGGAGTGCCTTGCCCTGGTGTGGGACCTAAGACGCTACAGAGTTCTTCTAGAAGGCTGTCACTTTACGGTCAAAGCTGGTGCAGTGGGCATTGTTCTTGACTTCACCATTAAACATTGCCCAGGAAAGCAGAAAGAACTACCAGACTTACCAAGTCGAAACCCGGAGGATCAACCTACAAATCACGTCCTTGATTTGGACCGACTCGTTCCACTACAACTCTATGCCAAGAAACTGCCCCTGATCAAGGAAATCAAGCTGGCACAAAAACAAGACAAAAACGCCATCCCTATTGGCAAAGAAATAAACAACCCTGTGACAAATGGACACAATCATCACATAGAAATGATAGACGGGGCTCTATATAAGAAAGCTACCAAAAATCTTGACCGGTGCCTGTACGTCCCGCCAGAACTTTGGCAGCAAGTGCTCCACGAGTTGCACGACGAGGTCACACACCCCGGAAGAGACGAAACAGAGCGGGCCGTCCAAAGCCGCTATTACTGGCCCACTGTGTCAAAAACATCCAAAAGTTTGTGAGAGAATGTCTAAATTGCACCGCTACTAAACGAGTCCAACAGCAACTACACGCTCCATTACAAGCCAGAACCAGTAAGGCACCCTTCAGTTCAGTAGCTGTTGACCTGATAGGGCCACTCCCGGAGACCAGAACTAAGAAACGGCACATATTCGTGCTCGTTGATTTTTTTACGAAATGAACCAAAGCGTTTGTGATTGGCAATGCCACGATCGGTACCATCACAAAAATTCTGGAGGAGCAGGTTTGGCTACCCCGGCATCATAATAACCGACAACGGCAGCCAATTTGGATCTTACAAATGGGCGCGGACGTGCAGACGATGGGGTAGCCAAACATATTACACGCCAATCTACCATCCTCAGGCCAACCCGACAAAACGACAAAACCAGGAGTTTAAGAAAGGCCAAAGGTATAATCGGCCAGAGAAACCCGCTCCAGTAGCTATTGGGGAACCGGTCATGATCCGAAATCATACAAAAACTGACAAACATGGGAATGTGAAGGCGTTTGCCCCAAAATGGCTTGCCCTTATAAAATTTGCGACATTTTTGCAAGGCGGGTGTACAAGGTAGATAAAAACGGAGAGAAAGTTTGCATGCATGCGGATGACGTACGACCCGCTTCACCAGTACGCAAACCTACGCCTTCAACGACACCCGAGCCGTTCAGCGCCGAAGAAGCACAATCCTCTGACGACGACTAGAACTTTGCAATTTGCATATTTCTCCATAGTATTTGTCAATCTGACGTTATTTCTGACATATTATTATCATATATTTATACAATTAAACATTTTGAGAGTTTGACAGCTAAGTTTTCAAATAGTTCAATATTTTGACAATTTACTATTTTAACTTAATTATTTTGACATTTTTTAAATTTTTGTCTGTTTATTTATTATCTATTTACTTAATTTCATTTAATTATTTTTGAAAATTTTTATTTTGACATTTTATCAGTTTGACGCAAATAATTTATCTGACGAAATAAAAACCGATATTTTTTTCGGTTCGGTTCCGGTTTATGTTCTGCCAAAAAAAAACGTTTTTTTCCGGTTTTCGGTTCGGTTCCGGTTAGAAACCCCGGTTTATAGTTTGACAGTTTGTATTGTTGTTTGTTTAGCCCGCTGACAGTTAATACTTTTGACAGTTTATTGTTTTGGTAATTGTATTTTTACTAAACTATTAGTTAAAAAAAACATAAACTGGACATTTTATAGTTTTGCAGATTATATTATTGACCGTTTATACTGCTGACAGCTAATACTTTAACAGTTTATTATATTGACAACTCAAATCTAAAATTTGACAGTTTATAGTTTGACAGTTTGTATTGTTGAATGTTTATTTTGACAGTTGCATTTTTAATAGATTATTAGTTTAAAAAAAAAATCTAAATTTGACAGCAAATACTTTGATAGTTTATTCTATTGCAAATTGAATTTTAATAAATTTGAATCAATCAAAAGTTTGAAAGTTTGCAATGTTGACTGTTTATTTTATTGACAGTTTTTTTTTGTTTTCACAGTTCTATTTTTGATAAGTTTGAAAAAATCAAGAGATTGACAGTTCATAGTTTGATTATATATATTGTTATACCATCAATAAAAAAGAGTAAATTTATTAGTTTATTTTGTTAATAATTTGTGCTTAGCATTTGATATTTAGATAATACAAAACTTTATTTATTTTAAAACGTTGAAGAATTTTGCATTACATTATTTAAAGTATTGATTGTTGAGTTACAATAACATTTTAAATTAGTTTTTGTTCAAACCACGAGTGCTTATTAGCAAATTTACCACATGCAATAAAACACACAATGTTCTCTTCAATTGTATAAATAATTTAACAAATAACTTGGCAAATTATCAATAAGTTAATTTGTATAAAATTGCGTCTTTGTATAAATGGAAAACATTATACTTAAAAATATATTTTAGTGATTAAAAGAAAAGTTTCCTAATCTCCTTAATGAATTAGCATTAAATTCTTGCTCACTTAAAAGATTACTGCTGTGAATAAACTTTTCTTTTTAACATATTATACTAAAGTGCTTATCATTACATTCACGTTCGTATTAGAAGTAGCTACTTCAACTTCTTTTTGTCTGGATCATCCTTTATCTATAAGCAAATTCTAAGTCGCTATACATACATGCATTTTCTTATTTATTTCTGTGTTCGTTTTGTAACCCTGGGCGTATTACGAAGCCGAAATAACTTGTATTAACTCAATAGTTTGTGCTCAGTTTGCTTATTATTATCTTGCATTCGAGGAGGACGTAACTCAATTATAAATTTTGATATATAAAGGAATATTTGTGTGAGTAGAATATCTTGAAATTATTTCAAATTAAGCGAATTAATCTACTATAGTTGATATTATATAACATAGAAATAAACTGTGTGGGAGAAACTTGAATTAGATGCAAAACTCGGCGCTTATGCACGCATACTCAATATTTATAATAAATTATTATTATGTAATATATACGTAAGATAAAATTATTACATCATCATTTTAATTAACTTTGATGTATTTTAATAATTTCTAATCTAATGTACCTACAAAATATTCGTCCACTTTAAAAATTGAAAGGAATTGAACTGCCTGCAGATTACGTTTCACCCCTGCATTCCATTATACATGAAGAATGTTAAAACGAACGTTTGATCGCCTGAAAAAAGAGCAAGGTTTTCAAATTACCATCTTTAAAAAGGTGGGATATTTTAATAAAATCACACATTCTTTCAATATTAAAATTTTATTTTGAAAATGACAATAAAAGGATGCCAAATAATGTTTTACATAAATCAAGCTATAAATCCACTGACAACAAATGTGGTGTTTACAGAAAAGTGCATCATATGTTAACCATTTATTCAGAATTTATATTTTCATACAAATATGTGGTTTCAGCAACAAACATTCCTCATTATTAGCTTGCTTAAATCGATTAAAAAAAAAATACTGAATTTGGAAGCTTATACCATTTCTCGATTTGAATATAAAATGCGCCAATAATAGTGAACAAACAAATTTATTTGCAGAACAAACTAATCTACTCAATTACAATTCATTGCATATTAAATGACAATGAAAACGCAATCTGCAAAGCTTATCTACGCGTGAATCAATATTTGATTATTAGTGTTGCATTATTATTTGAACATTGTCAACTTTATTGCAAGCATGGTTTATACATTATTTATTATGCTAGCAACGTATTACACAATTTTTAATAAAGACAGACATAAAAGCCTCACAAAGATAAAAAGCGTTGTGGGCATTGTGTCTCTCCGGGGCCAGATTTCCTGTCGGATTATTGCGCAAAGATTTAAAGTAAACTTTTATAATATAGGAATCACCTTGAAAGGATGAATCTTTGTACTAAAATAAAATTGAAAAACTTTGAGTTTGTGGGATTAAATTCAGAATGTAATATGTAATTGAATGTTAATTAAATTTACTTTGATAAAGTTTTTAGAAGTTTATTATACAAAATTGATATTGATAATGGATCCGTTATTGCCAGACGTAATTTTCCATATTTAATAAGAGAGACATAAATAATAATAGTAGACTAGATTAGTCTAAAGTGATAAAATTGCAGATTTACAATAAATATATTATATAACATAATAATTGAATTAAGTATATTAACATTATTCAGAGATTATATTTTCATATTTAAGCAATCTCGTAATAGGGTTGTTAGCGCCATAATTGGTCGCAATGGAGAAAGTATTCAAAATGTTAAGAACTTTATTGTAGTTGAACATGGAGAGAGATTTTGTTAAAAATACTTGGAGCATTTATCTGCCCGGAAATCAACTTGTGGAGTGTAATAATATACGACATTCTTGTAATGGTTTTAAATCTAGTTTGGTTCTTAAATTTATCAAATTAACGTCGTTTATAAGTATCTTGTGCTATACTCCAATACAGAAAATACTAAAGAGCAATGAAACAAACGCAAAGAATTAGTTATAAAAATTCTTGTTAATTTTGTTAATATATTGGAACATTTTAAGTGCACGATTTACTACAGAATGTAAATATATTAAAAAAAAAATGTTAATACAATTGTCAACTATTTGACAAATCTGATCTATGAACTATCAACTTATTTTTTTACAAACTTTATGATGTATCAACTGCCAGTTGAACAAAACTGTAAACTCTGTAAACAAATTTGTCAAATAAACTGTCAACTTTATTCTTGGGAAAATTTACATTTAAACTGGTAATTTAACAAAGCAAATGTCAACTGTCACACAAATTTGATATTTAAGCTATTTATCATACGCCAACTGTCAATATGACAAAACAGCTGTTTTAGTTATGTGAATAGATTTAATTTTTGACAAATCATATCATATAATCTGCTGATTTAACAAAAAAATTGTCAATTGTTTTACAAATCTGTCAGATTAACTATAAAAATGTTAAACTACTAGAAACTTAACTGTCAAAATGTTTAACTGTCAAAAAACTTAACTATTAAAATGATAAATTATCAAAAAAAATTAACTGTCAAAATACTTATCAAAAAACTTTGTCAAAATATTTAACTATAAATTTTTTTTTTCAAAAAACTTTTAAATTGATAAAAAACTTAACTGTCAAAATGTTTACATATCTAAAAACCAAATTATTAAACTGTTGGTCGATTGGTCACACTATTCAACTATGAAAATATTAAACTATTAAAAAACCTATCTATCAAAAAGTTTAACCTTTTTTTTATTGTAGTTTAGGGAAAGCTTTTCTAGCCTGAGTGTGAGGCTTTCACTCACTAAACCCCCCTCCACTTAGCGAGATCTTGTATCTTCAAAATTGCAAGGCATATCTTCAAAGATACACGCCCGGACGCTGAACGCACTTTATATGTCATCGTCTAATTCTTTTTTGCTTAAGATTTCTTTAACGTATTTTTGGTTTTTTAGCATAATGTCCGTCATGTTTTCCGGTGTTCATATTTTTTCTATCTCTTTTTCAAGATTTTCTCTTTTGAGGCTTTATCTGCTGCAATTGAACAGAGTGTGTTCAGGACTCTCTTCTTTTTGGCACACTTTGCACATCCTTTCTTCCGTTATGTGAAAACTACTGAGATAAACTTTAAAGTTTCTGTGTTTGCTCAAGGCTTGGGTTAGAAAATAATCCGTTACTCCATGCTTCCTGTTAGTTCATTTTGTTATATTTTTAATTAGCCTTTTTGTCCAATTTGCTTTGCTTGAGTCCTTTTCCCAGGAGGCTTACCACATTTTTATCATTTTTTCTTTTATTTCCTTTATTTCCTTTTTATTTTTTTTGTACACTCTGCTCCTTAGCTCTACTTGCAGTTTAATAGGCATTATTGAAACTATCACAAGTATAACTTAGGTTGACGTTGTTCTATAGCCGCAGGTTACTTTAATAGCTAGCCTCCTTTGTTGTTTACTTAGCATTGTTTTATATTTTTGGAATCTTATAGCTTTGTTCCAAATTTTGGCACCATATAAGATAATCAAGTGTGCTGCACTCGCTAATAGTTTCCGTTTGGGTTTACTTTGGATGTTAGGCATAAGTTTTGTTAGTGTCGTTATTGATTTCTCTGCTTTCAAAGTTGTCTTTCTTATGTGTTTCGTCATTTGCATGTTGTGGTCAAACCAAATTTCCAGATATTTAATTTTTTTTTTGGACTTAATCTTAGTGTCTCCCATCTGAAATTTAATCTCGCCAAGTTTCCTACCTCCGTACAAAATAAAACATTCAGTTTTCCCCTCGGCTATCTCTTCAATTTTTGATTTTATCTTAGCCATTGCTTTGTTAGTGTTTGCGACTATCTCATTTTTGTCTTTTCCTATGGTTACAATTTCAGTATTGTCTGCAAAGCATATCACTTTAGTGCCTTTTGGCAAGTTTATTCTTAGCACCCTGTTCTAGTGTACTAACCACAGCAGCGGTCCTAGTATTGATCTCTGTGGTACCCGACATGTGATTGTAATTTTTTTTGTTTTCTCTAATTCTTTAATCCTCTAATTTTCTGCTTTCAGATATCTGGTAGCACTGCTATTAGGCTGTAGCTTATTCCTTTTTCTCTAAGCGCCTGCACCATTCCTTTTTACGGCACCGCTCCAAACGCATTTTTGATGTCCACGGTAAAGAGAACACACATTTTTTTTTGTTTTTGTAAGTTTTTTTTTTATTTTGTTTACAGACTCTACTATTACCTTCATCGCGTCTATTGTTGACATGCCTTTTTGGAAGCCAAATTGGTTGCAGCAAGTTTATTTTCCACTTCATCCCTCAGTCTTTCTGCAATAAGGTGTTCATACAATTTTCCAAAAGTGTTTAGCATGCATAGTGGCCTGTACTTTGTTTTCTATTTGTTATTCGTTTCTCTATGCCTATGCTTTCTCTAGCTTGTTTCCACACTTTTGGAAACTTGCCTTCAGCAAATTCTTTGTTAAACATTATTAGTATTTCTTCGGGAGCTGCCTTGACCACTTCCTTTGTAATTAATGGCGGGATTTTATCCAGTCCTGACGCCTTGTTTATTTTTATTTTATTTGCTGCCTTCAATAATTTATTCATGGTAAATGGTATTGTTTCTCCTTTTTGATTGGTTTTGGCTATCTTAAAAGCGGCCTCTTTGGGAATAGCATTTTGGCAATCTCTTTTTGTTTTTGGTCGTCTAGTTTATGACTGTTTCTGCTGGCTAATTTTTGTGTGACTATCTTGTAGCCTAACCCCCAGACGTTTTCTTCCACCTCATCTACTAATGACTTCCAAGCTTTCTTCCTAGCTGCAATTTTTTCTTTATTGAAAGTTTCTTGTTTTTGCCTGAAGTCTTTAGCTGCCTTTTCCCTTTCCTGGATGTTTGGGTTTTTCTTATTTTCTTTAGTCAGCTTTCTTTTTGCAAGGTTACATTCAGCTTTTAAGTTTGAAAGTTTTTCACTCTACCAGTAAACGGTTTTTTGGGATTTGTGCGTCTCTTCCTTTTAAAAGTTTCACTGAGTGCCGTTGTGATGGCTTTCATTGTGTCTTTAATGTTCAGGTTTTCTTTTAAGCCTTCTCTGACTTTGCTCCTAAATTTTGGCAGCAATTTTTTTTTAATTTTTTATCCTTTCTTTACCTTCACTTTTCTTTGTAAAATATATAATTTGATGCAGGCTGAGGTTGATTTCATCGCTGATTTTCCATTTTATTGTTTTTGCTGCGATTATTTCTGAACATAAAGTAATATCCAGGTGAGACTCTTGGGTGTTCTTGATAAAAGATGGTTTATTTCCTACATTTGCTGCTGTTAGGTGCAAACCCACCATCCAGTCTAGCAATCTTTTCTATCTTTGATCTGTTGCTTTAGCTTCCCAGATTGTGGCTTTTAAGTTGAAATCTCCCGCTATTATTATGTTGCAGTTCTTTTGCTTTCTAACACTACTTGCTAGCCTGCTTAAGAAGTGATCAAAATCTGCCATAGGTTTGTTTGGTGACCAATAACATGCGTAAATAACTAGTTCCTTTAACTCAATCCACATAAAGCCTTCTTGGTTCTGGTCGTACTTTTTGATCACCATGTTTGTGTTATATATGTTTATTGCCGCATCTTGGTTTTTGTCTGGTATCCAATTTCCGAATTTGGTCATGTTTTTGTTTGGTTCCGCTATTATTGCCATATCAATTTCTCCTTTGTTTGCTATTTTAGTTAGCAGGTTCATAGCCGCCTTGCCTCTTCCTAAGTTAGTTTGGAGTACTTTCATTGTTGTTTTTTCTAGAGGTCACCCTTTTTTCTTTTATTGCCTTTTCTAGTGCTTTTTTGTACTTTGGACACGTTGCTTCTCCAGCCTGGTGCCTCCTATTTTGCAGTTAAAGCAAAATTTTTTGTTTGGGCATGCTTTAAAGATGTGTTCTTTCTGCCCACATTTATAGCTCGTTATTAAGTCATCCTTTTTGCCTAAGCAACTTTTTGCATCATGACCAAAGTCTAGATAGTTATAACACCTTTTAAGAGTCGTAAATTCCTTTACCCTGCATCTGGTCCATCCCACCGTTATCTTTTCTTGTTTTATAAGTTAGCAGTGTCACTACCGCGTGTTTTTTTATACTTGTTTGTATTTTCAGATATTTTTACGTTTTCTCTTTCTTTGTTCCTTTCTTTTGTAGCTTTCTCTATGCCTGCCCATACTTTTGCTTTTTCCGTTACTTCATGCAAATCTAGGATTATAAACGACTTCTTCCCTGAATATTATTTCTACATATCCTTCTCTTGTTTCTTTTATTTTTTTACATGGATACCGGTGCCATCCAGTTTGATTTTCTCTTTTATGTTTTTGAGGGTATCCGCGTAGAAGCTACCTCCTTCTTCTGTTCTCTTCACAATAATTATTCCGTTTTTTCTGTGTTTCCTCTTTTGTACCTCTCAATCATTTTCTTCGTCTTCTGCTGTTCTTTTTCTCTTTGTGGTTGCCATTTGTACGTTGCAGTTATGAAGACTGCAATCAAATAATTTCCGGATTATAGTTTCTTTTCCCTCTATATTTAATATGCAGAATACTTCTTTATTTTGTTTCTTTCTTGTATTTTGTTTAATTTGCTGTAAATCATTTTTGCGCATTCTTCCTGAGTCATGTCTTTCTCTGCTCCTATTATATAGTTTTCCCTCTGAGCTTTTTACATTTTCTTGACCCTCTATTGTAATCTTCTGCTTGTTTTCTATTGTGATCATAACGCCTTTTTCTACCCTGTCATAGACTTTCTTTATTTGTAATACCCTGTTTGTGAGCAGAACATTCCTAGCGTATTCAGTTTTTTGGGCGACAGTTAGTACCACTGTGTTCACTCCCCTTTTCACCTTTGTTTCTTCGAGTTTTATTAATTTGCGCCTATAAGCATCCTTTAGCCATTTAAGTTCTATTATTTTCTTTATGTCACCTTTGTCTATTATTTTATCCATTAGCTGTTTGATGGATGAGGCTACGTCGTTGCTTTCAGTTTTTTCTGCCTGTGTTTGTGTCTTTTTAACCTGGATCTTCATTTGTGCAATCTCGTTATTTGCCTGTGTTTTAATGTCTTTTATTTTTTTTTGGAGTTCATTATTGGCAGTCTTAATGCTTCCATTTTCTCTTTTATAAGCTTTTTTTCTTCTTTTTCTTTTTAATAGATTTGTTCTTTGTCTTTTGTAACCTGTCCGGCAAGCTTTTTTGATTGTTCTGCAGCAACCAGTGAGAGAATCTTAGCTAATTTGTGTATGGCCTTTTTTAGGTCTAACCTTGTATTTTGGCCTACCTCCTTCTGCACCTTCTTAACACATTTAGCAAGTGTTGCCATGTTTATTTCAATATTCCATGCCATAGTTCCTAAGCTGTTACGTCTTTTTTCTGCCGGTTTTTCTTGGGGGTCGTCTTCCCTCAGTCGTTTTTTCTCTTCCGCTTTTTTCTTTTTCTCCTTTACCTCCTGTTGTTTTGTCTGTTCTTTTTTAATTGTTCCGACTTTGTTTCCTCCGCAAGTGTTCTGGTTGGAAACCTCCCGATGTTCCTTTTTCTGCCATGCTCTAGCAGCAGTTCTCTGTCTGCATCTGCCAGGTCATCTAGCCTGCCTGAGCCATAGCCATCGTCCTTTTTCTTGGTCCAGTGTCATTGCCACTGTTGTCGTCATTTTTTTGGATGTTTCCCCCACAGTGTCTGTTTCATTGCCAGTGTTGTCGTAGGTCGTAGTTCTGTTATGCGTATCAGTTGTTGTTGCGTTGTCGTCATTTGTTTGGGGCTTAGAAGTATCACCAAAGGTAACTCCCCCTTCTGATGATTTGGTATCCGAGGCTGTGTCGTTTGTTGCTAACATAGTCTTTTTTTATTCAATCTTTACCGGTTTCTGGACAACGTATAGGGTGAGTACATTCCCAACGGCAGAGCCCTATTGGGTCACTACTAGCTTTGTGACCTACCGTTTGGAAGCTTAATATTTTTTTTAGTATTTGGTTACTGGCAGCCGCGCACTCTCATAGTGTATTGTTTTGTCGGCGTTGAGTTCTGCTCTGAATAGTGAAGGAAGGAAGAAGACAAGATGTAGGAAAGATGTTTGGTTCCCTAGCCCTCGATACCTAATAGAATTGGTTACCGAAAAGTGATCAAGATTAAATCGAAGAATTTAGCCAAGAGAAGCCGATAGTTCAAAGTAGGAAAAGAAGAAGGAAAATGGTAGTCTTATTGCCTTGGCAAGGCTACCGTGCAATGGTGTTGGTCCGCGTGTGCAATTCCCTATCCGCCATCCGAGGACGCGCCTGGAATGGGTTTCACCTTCTTTTGCCCCCAAAATCTGGAGTCCAAAAAAATGTTTAACCTAACATAACCTAACCTAACCTAACCTAACTTAACTGTCCAAACGTTTAACTGACAAAACAATTTTACTGTCAAAATACTTACCTATAAAAAAACTTAACTGATAAAATTTTGACTTATCTGAAAATTTAACTGACCAAATATTAAACTGTCAACAAACTTAACTGTCAAAATACTTACCTATCAAAAAACTCAACTGTCAAAATGCATACTGCAAACTATAAAAATCTTGACTATCAGAAACTTAACTGTCACAATGTGTAACTATACAAATGTTTAACTGTCAAAAAACTTAGCTGTCAAAATGCTTACTTATTAAAAAACTTAACTTAACTGTAAAATATTCAACTATGTTAAAAAAAATAACTTCAAACTGTTAAAAATCTTAACTATTAAAATTTTTACTTATCAAAAAACTTAACTGTCGAAATGTTTGTCTATCAAAAACTTAATAGTCAAAATGATTACCTATTCAGAAACTGTCAAAATGTTTAATTACAAAAACGTCAAAATGTTTCAAAAAGTTAAACTATCAAAAAATAATTTACTGTCAAAATAATTAAAAACAAAAAACTTAAAACTGTCAAAAAACTTGAGAAAATACAACGTTTAATTTGCTTGAATTTATTGTTTATAATTATATTTTTATTTGTTTCAATTTATGTAAATTGTGCCGCAATATGTAAATAGATTATTCATGATAATTCAAAATTATTTCTGACTAACTAATTTGATAATGATGTCAAATGTCAGTTTGACAAAGAAACGGTCAATTGTTTTATACATTTGTTATATGAACTGTCAATTCAACATGTCAACTGTTTCACAATTTTTTAAATTTTGACACTTTTGTGATATAAACTATCAACTGTCAATATAAGAATGTAATTCTTTTTTATTTCATTATCATGACGTATGAACTAGACTTACAACAAATTTGTAATATGATAGGTCAATTTAAATAAAAATCTTCAACTTACAAATCTGTCATATAAACTGTCAACTTTTAGTTTTACAAAGAAATAAATATATAAAATATTAATTGTTAATTTGACTAAGCAACTGTCAACTATTTTATACTTCTGAACTGTCTAATAACAATAAACTGTCAACATTACTCTTAACATCAAATCTGTCATATAAACTTTTATTTTAACAAAGCATCTGACAATTATTTTACAATTATATCATGTCAACTTTTATTCACACATTAACGTTTTGACTGCCTAGTCAATTGTCAGTTTGTTTCTTATGAAATCAGTTATATAAACTGTTAACTGTCTCACTTATAAGCTGTCAATTTTAACAAATTTGTTGTATAAATTTTCTACTGTCAGTTTGACAAGTCAACTTTCTAAAAAACTGTATAAATAACTGTTTGACATATAAAATTCTCTACGTTTAAATTTATTGTATAAACTGTTAGTTTAATAAATCAGTTGTAATTTTTTTGAGAAAGTGTATAACTGTCTGACATAAACTGTTAACTTTTTTCTTTAGCAATCACTTTACGTTGACATTTTGTAGACAAAGCCAGGTCTAGTTTGTTGCTCTGACGGCTAATAGAACTGTCAATTCAACATGTCAACTGTTTCACAATTTTTTAAATTTTGACACTTTTGTGATATAAACTATCAACTGTCAATATAAGAATGTAATTCTTTTTTATTTCATTATCATGACGTATGAACTAGACTTACAACAAATTTGTAGTATGATAGGTCAATTTAAATAAAAATCTTCAACTTACAAATCTGTCATATAAACTGTCAACTTTTAGTTTTACAAAGAAATAAATATATAAAATATTAATTGTTAATTTGACTAAGCAACTGTCAACTATTTTATACTTCTGAACTGTCTAATAACAATAAACTGTCAACATTACTCTTAACATCAAATCTGTCATATAAACTTTTATTTTAACAAAGCATCTGACAATTATTTTACAATTATATCATGTCAACTTTTATTCACACATTAACGTTTTGACTGCCTAGTCAATTGTCAGTTTGTTTCTTATGAAATCAGTTATATAAACTGTCAACTGTCTCACTTATAAGCTGTCAATTTTAACAAATTTGTTGTATAAATTTTCTACTGTCAGTTTGACAAGTCAACTTTCTAAAAAACTGTATAAATAACTGTTTGACATATAAAATTCTCTACGTTTAAATTTATTGTATAAACTGTTAGTTTAATAAATCAGTTGTCATTTTTTTGAGAAAGTGTATAACTGTCTGACATAAACTGTTAACTTTTTTCTTTAGCAATCACTTTACGTTGACATTTTGTAGACAAAGCCAGGTCTAGTTTGTTGCTCTGACGGCTAATAGAAAAAAAATATTAATCAGGCTTATTAGGATTGAAACAATTATTTTTTAGTTCATGTGCAAAGTGCATACCAGTGGTCTACTACATACGACGCATTCGGCTAAATGGCCGCTTTTTTTGTGAGAATGCAACTGGCGCTTAAATGAGCTTCAGCACACTTAACACACCAATATGGTGCATTGCACATTGTCCGTAGCGTTGGCAACGAAAACATTGTGCAACTTTGTGACCTTTGCGTTTTACCTCTACGGGGGCAAGCAGGTGGTACACTATGGAAAAGGTTTTCTCGTCTTTGCCTACGCGTGTTGTCAATGTTGGTGTGTACCTCTGAGCAACTCGTCCTTGTTGTGGATGGTAATTGGATAAGGGCGGCGTGCGTCAGTTTTTTCTGTAAGCACTGACTGGGTAGAGTGGCCTAGGAAGCTATTAGCCGGACCAGAGTTGGTTGATTGCGTCTTAAGGGCGGACCGGGTTGAAGACTTTTGGCCTTGGTGGTGCTGAATGCACTTGATTTGAGGGGCCGGCTAAAGACTTATTATTGACAAAAGTAAGCTTACCCTATTACTTTTTCTGCTTTTTCTTATTTTTAGAATAAACTAGCTTAGTAAATTTCTTCTCTTGGGGCTGGACTTTTGTAGGAGTGGTGACGTTGATCTTTTGCTACGTTTTCGTCGGTGTTTTGTTGTCGGAGGAGTTAAGGTTAACCGTTTGTTTGGCAGTTTTTTTGTGCGAGAGTTGAGCCAAAGGCTTTGCTGCAGCAGCTGGGGATAATGCGTCAATCATCTTAACCTTAGTAGGAGAGGTCACTACTGGGAGTTTTAGTGACTTGTTAGGCTCGGAGTTGTGCCTGGCAATCAGCATTATAGTAGCCGCGTTGACGGCGGCAATGCCGGACGCTATCTTTTTAGAAATATCTTGACGCAGGACGTAGAGGGTATTGTTAAGATCGTAACCGCTCTGCTTTATGTTGTCGGCCAAGACTTCGATCTTTTTGGCTTTGTTCTGGACCATTTTGATAAAGTGCTTCTTCAAACTTTGTAGATCGGTTTTTCTATCTTCTGGAAATGGAAAACCAGGATCTGGCTGAGCGGCGTTATTGTCCGGTGGTGAATCTATACTACAAAAACATCTGAATTTATTAATTAACAAGTTAATTTTTCTCGGGGCCATCTTTGTGATTGATCTCGGACGTCTCCGGCAAGCAAATCGGTTAGTAAAAGCAGTGGTCAAAGTCCGTTATTGGGCAGAGATGCTGCACGGCTAGTAGCGGTAGCAGCAACTTTCTCAGATTTTTTTTTATAACGAGACATTATTGCTTATGGTTGTTTCAAAAAAGTTCTAATTTCTTCTTTCTGAAACGCCTCCAGGCTGATAACACATTACCTAGGTATTTGAAGATTTTTTGGCTTCTGATGTTTACGTCTTTCAATCTTACGGTATGTCGGTCTGTTAGGATTGTTACGAGCGCTATATGCAGACAACCGTTACCCCAGTTCTAGTTTACTTTTCGACGCGCTTAGCTAGCCATACGGGAAAAATTAATTAAAAACGCCGATCAAAAGGGCCCGTAATTTTGAAAAGTATGTCCTTAGGGTATATCCGCCTGTTAGGATTGTTACGACCGCTAGACGCTAACAACTATTACAACCGTTTACTTTGAGACGCGCTTGACTAACCATGTGCTACCAGGGTACATAAAAAAAACTATTTCTAATTTTTAAAGTTAATTCTGCTGCAGCAACACACGCAGAAACATCAACCCTTGGAAACTAGAATTCTGCTCTAACCTTCCAACTATTTCCAGTGCATCTTTTGCGGAGAATACACGTTGACGCAACAAAAAACCTGTTTTGTTCAAAGACAAACCTGACAGCTGCAAACATAACCGGTTCAAGGTCACGTCAACTGCACGTCATTACATGTGACTCCGGTGCTACTTAGACGTAATATACTTTCGATACCATCTCTTAGCACACTAGAAACTGCATATAATTATTATTAATTACAATTAAGGTGCAGAACAAATAGGAACAAATCTTGATCAACGATCAAACACCAACTTTTGGACTTGTGCCGGTTAAGAATCTATCCCTACAATTTGTTTGGCCGGTAACAGGATTAGAATTTTCCATTGCCTTTTGACAAGTTTGCAGCTTGTCTACTAAACTGTTGATAAGAGTAGTTGTTTCAAGACCATACGTAGTTACGGGGAGGATGCACGTATTGTACACCTCTCTTTTTAGTTTTTTGGAATGCTCTGACCTTTTAGTATGTAACTCAGCTTACCAAATGCTGCCAAACTTATCTTTATTCTGCGTTTTACTTGGGCGCACTTGTTTTCTTATCCAAGTCCAATCACATGACTTAGATACACATACTCTGCTACATTTTCCACTACATTTTGTTCTATGAAGATGGGAATTTTAGGATTACTCATAATTTTAGTCTTCTTGAAGTTCATCTTAAGTCCGACTTCTTTGAATGCTAAATTTAGTTTTTTTTTTAAATTTCTTGATGTCCGAGCTAATAAGAACAATGTTGTCGGCAAAGCGCAAATGGTTCAGATGTTTCCCATCAATGTTTTCACCGTTCTTCTCTCAGTCCAGTTTAATTTGGTTTGTTGCATTTTCATATATGTAATTTAGTAGGTTTGAGTATCTGGATTCAATACGTGCAAGTCGAACGTCTTCTCGTAATCTACAAAAGCTAGGTGTAGAGGGATGTTGTATTTGACAAATTTTTCGATTAGCAATTGAATGGTTTGGAGTACTGTACAAAATCCCTTTCAAAAACCTGCTTGCTCGGGAGGCTGGTGAAAGTCGAATTTGTTTGTTAAAATTAAAAGCGGGGATTTGCAAGGACATACAATCTTTCAATACTGCAAAAATTAAAGAAGTCATAGAAGATAATGGAAATATGAAAATACTAAGAGGACACATATCAAACGGAAAACCCAAAATTTATAAAATACAAAATAACGAGGGTGCCGTTATTAGGGACTAGGAAGAAGGTGATAGAATAGTAAGTTCTATACAAAACTGTACTCTTCCTCCATAAATAAACCATTAGCAAATAACACCAGAGAAGTTACTAACGTAAACTCCGAAGCAATGCCAGATATCAATACCCATAAACTACGGATGGCACTAAATCATATGAAAAATAGATAAAATAACTTGCAAAATGCAAATGCAAAATGAGAGATATTTGCAAATTATGATTTTTTGTTATTTTTATAAAAAACCAGTGACGGTTTGTCAAAGTTGAGAAAAACGCAATTTTTGACAAAAACATTTTGAAATTAAAACAAAACCAAATAAACAAATATTACCTTAACTTGATCTATTTTATTATTAATTTTGTTATCCAGAAATCACGAAGTATACTTCTACCTAATACTTCTTTGCTAAATCCCTTCGTAGATTATTAACTTTCAATTAAAATGAATAATGCGGCGTTAATAATCCCTAGCTCATGTTCAGGCAGAAATTGTTATTATTATTTTTTTAACGTGCATTAATAAAGCGTTATCAGCGCCTTGCCTACCTTCCCCGCTTTCTAGCATGCGGATCTTTAAAAGGAATTCCATGAATAAAATATGTAAAAAAGACCCTGAAGTATATTCGAAGCAAAGAGATAAGCAGAGGCTGCATGATATACAGCGACGGAATATTACATCATAAAGACTAAATTATTCCAGATTTATTATAATCGAGTTTAATTACAATTTGCTACACAGCGAGGAGGATTTATTCTTTTCACGTGTGCATTATCTAAGGCCTCTTTCACGCCGCCCAGATTCTAAATAGATTCTGAATCCGTAACGCATACAGCCACCCGGATGCATTTGCGAATACGTAGAATCAATCATGCAAAGGCTGCATATAGCATAATGTATAACATGAATCCCAGATTTACGGAATCGATGTAGTTTAGAATACGTCGCCCAAATTTGTCTGAAATTTAACCGACAAGCAAACAATTAAAGTAAATTGTTCTTTAAAAATATCTATTTTACTAAACTATTTATTTACATCAATTTTTTCTTAACTAAAATCTCATTATAAGAGGAACATCTGTAAATACATGAAATGAAGTAAACTAATTAGAAACGTCTGTATTGTATTTTCTTACAATCTCAAAATTTACTCCGTTGTAATAATAGTCTGCTTAATTAAATCTATTTTATTAACATCTAAATCAATACTAGGTTTAATTAAATCAATCCCTTTATATTACATCAAATACTAAAACATTATGACGTCAATAAGATATCAAATACGAACGGAAATGTGTCCAATAGCCCAGACAATATATAATCACTTACGCCCCTCTCTTGTTTGTATTTGATGAAATTGATACGACACTATTAGGTCCTTAAATATTTATTAATGTGTGTTTTAGGGGATAAAGGGCACGCTTTTTTATATAATACAATAATAATAAAAAGCATTTTGTCGTCGATTAGGTGAACTTGTGTTTCTTGGCAGACCTTGAGGATGCGTGGAGGGAATGAGGAACCCTACTGTGTTTGGCATTGCTTCAAGGGCAAGGACTTTTAAAATTTATGGTTATATATTTTTGTTTTTCAGGATATCTGGTATTATTTCTTTTTGTAACAATTTTAATCTAAATCTAATTCCTACTACAATAAAACCCAGACAATTAAAGTCATTTGTATTTAACTTGGTACACAAAAGTTTTTCAATTTAATTGGATGCTAAGCTAACATTCACTCACAGTTGGCGTTCCTATGAGATGTGTCAAGGTAGACGTAAATAAAATTGGTTTACATTTTTTATAAAGGAGGTTCTCTGAACTCGGTTGAAATAATTAATGTAATGAATAAAAAATATATACATCGGGGTTTTACAGTGTTCTACTTAAATATTACTAGCTCGAATAATACAGAAATGAAACTGCAACAGTTGTTATCATTAATTTTGTTTTCTTTTGTTTACAGGAATGACATAAATGCTTTGAGTTTACAATTACACTACTACAAATATAACTTGGCCGCTTAATAGGCAATTTATTAAATACGCATTCTTTTCTTAAGCTTACATTTTATGGGAAGGCTTACTGGCATATACTTTTTGATTAGTTTTTTAAATTATAATCTGACTTAAATTATTAACTGTCATCTTTAAAAATATGTTATATAAACTATTAGACTTTACATATAAATTGTTAATTATTTTACTGATATGTTAGTTTATATAAACTAATCAATTGTCAGTTTGACAAATCAACTGTTAACTGTTAAAGTGTCAATATGTTGTATGATTTGTCAACTGCTAATTTTACAAACCAGCTGTCAACTGTCTCACAAATGAACTATTAATTTGACACAACAACTCTCAATTATGTTACAAATCTTACATGTGAAGCTTGTCAGCTGTTTAAAAATATAAACTGCCAACTGTCAATTCTATAAAACAACTGTTTCACAATTTTATCATAAATTGTATACTTTAATTTAATTTGGAAAAATCAACTTCTAACTTTTTGACATAAATGAGCTATCTAATTTAAAAACTGTCAACTTTTATCTAAAAAAAAATGTGTGCTAAGAAATCAATCAATCATGTTATTGTTAATGCGATTATATTGTCAAAAAATTGCATTTTATTGACGTTGAAGGGATGATGTTGTATAATAAAAATAAGTTTTCTTGTGAACATGTGTAGTTAGGTTGTCTCTGGGTTTGTGTTTATTTTTTCATTTACCTGATTATTTTATTGTTGTTGAGGATTATGTTATATTATGTTGTATGACATGCTGTGACAAATATGATTAGTAGTTTTAGAATAAGTGTTATCTTGTTCTTATTGTTAAAGAAATTATGTTGTGGTTATGTTGTAGTTAATGTTGTCTCTGGATTGGTGCCTATGTTTTTATTTAAAGGATTATTTTATTATTGTTGTTGGAGGGTTATGTTATATTATGTTGTATGCTATGCATAGACAGATGCACATAAGATTTAGTCTTAGAATAAGGATTATGTTGTCGGAATTATGTTGCAATTGAAGGATTATGTTGTCAACAAAGATTTTTATATTGAAATAGGTTTATAAAATGCTTAAATTTTAATTAGTAATTATATTTTTATTGAGAGAATTATCTTTTTGGTTTATGTTGTGCTATTACATGTAAATATGTTTTTTAATCTTGTAATAAGGATTATGTATTTGTTAAAGATATTATGTTGTAACATATATGAGGTAACCGTCATAAATTAATGTAGTAAAATGTGCAATTTTAACTCTCTACTTAGTCTTGTAGTGATATTCAAACAGACACCGATAGTTTTTAACTATGCCAAATTTGAAAAGAATTGAGTACCAAGCGGTCATCAAGTTCTTTACATTGGAAAGTCTTATCCCTCATTAAATTAAACAAAGATTGGATGGCGTATACGGTAAAGATTCACTTTTTTATTCTACCGTGAAAGAAAATAACTTACGCTTTGATCGATATTGAAAAACTGGTTTAAAGTGATCGCCAACTAAAAGTGAGGGAATTATCAGCAACTTTAGAGCTGTCAAATACATTAAGTTGCCAAATTTTCCATGACCGTTTGTGTATGAATAAAATGAGTGCAAGATGGGTGAGTGTGCTTGATCTTTTTGAAACTTTGTGAGGAAGGACAAAAAGAACTTCTATTATTACAGGAAATAAAACTATGGGGTTGTATCATGATCATCTGTCCAAAAGGGAATATATAAAATGGGAGTGTGCTAGTGAATTACCACCAAGAAAAGCCAAGGTATTCCTTGTCAACCAAAAAAAATTGTGGCCACAATCATTTGGGATTGTGAAAGCATCTTGATTAAATAATAAATTGCATTTATTATGCTTATTACATAGGTTGAGAGAAAATACAAAAATGCAAAAAAAAATTAACGAAAGAAGTCAGGTTGTTCCTCGACAACGCACCATTGTTCATTGTTTGTTGTAATTGATAGAATTATGTTGCTAGAAGTTGCTTATATTATAATTATAAATTTTTTCAAATATGTCATAAAAGGTAACTGGGTTAGTACAAACGTTTTCACTGAGAAGATTGTTTGTTGTGGAATTATCTTGTATGCCATGTTGTAACAGGTGTATGCTTGAAATAAATTTTGAAATAGGGATTACGTTGTGATTTACTAATAAGTTGTAAAATGAAGATAGGTTTTCTTCTGGTAACTTCTTAATTTTATATCCAATCAGATTTGTCATATTGTCTCCTTCATTGATAGAATCATTTTGTTGTGGTTGGAAAACTATGATGTAACATACAGATTTTGTGACAAATGTATGTCTAGAAAATAGTTTCAGTTCTATAAAAGAATTATGTTGTGACATAAATGTGTAAAATAAAGTTGTGATAAGTAAATAAAATTTGTATGCAGTTACTGATAGGATTATGTTGTTGTTTGCAAAATTATGATGCAATTAATGGATTCTGTTGTCAAGCAAGGGATTGTATAATGGAACAGGTGTATAAAAAAACTAATATTTTAATTAGGAATTATGTTGTCGTTAATAAGTTTACATTGTGACTTAAATGTAAAATAAAGATAGTTTTTTTATCATAATCTTCTTATTGAAGAAGTCTTGGTTAGTGCATATGTCTTATTTAGAGGATTATCTTGTTACCATATGTTATCCTGGACAAGGATTATGATTTCATTAAGGGTTTCTCTCATATTTGATGATAAGTTGACAAATGTTTGACAGATGCACATAATTTTTTTTAATTTTATATGTTTTTATGATTTTGTTATTAAAAAGATTATGTTGTCAAAAAGATGTATGTTGTAGTTTGTGCATGTAATAAATAAGCAGTTGTTGATGAGATTATATTATTAGTAAAGGGATTAGATGTTAACGGAGTTATATTGCAATTGAGAGATTATGTTGCTAACAAAGATTTGTATATTAAAACAGATGTAAAAGCTTATATTTTAGTTAGTGACTATGCTTTTATTAAAAAGATTCATTTGTTGTTGTGGGATTATGTTGTATGTCATGCAGTTACAGATGCATATGATATTTAGTATTATAATTTAGTATTATAATAATAACCTCAGAAGGCATCCAAACCTACACTATCTTTTTTACATGTTTTCAAAAACGTTCTATTTGGATCATTGTCAAACTAAAAGTGACTAATGATTTAGATACTTTACAACACCAGTGTAATGTTGCAGATTCTCTATAGATATTTCTATGAACATTGTTCAAACAAAATACAAGACATGTTGGAGTCTAAAATAATATTTACTTGTAGTACAAGGCTTGCTAGAAATTCCAACAAATATTTACGAACAGTTCAGAAATGCAGGACCGAGAGTTTTTTTTAACCGTACGACACATGGAACAAATTCAAAACTTAGTATTTCCCGAGATTTATAAGCCGCAATTATTTAGTTTACAGACTACTTAAATCTAATAGATTTAGCAAGTGTGGTTTCACTCGTTAAATATCAAAAATATTTTTATGTTGTGACATATTAAGTAATTCCTAAAATAGCATTTTGAAATTATTTTTTTTAATTTAATTGTTATTTGCCAGATTGACAAATCAACTATCAACTTTTTGAAAAAATGTATAACTGCAATGCTTTATTTTGACAAATGTATTGTATGATTTGACAAATCAACTTGTTCAATATCTTACAAATTTGTTATATCAAATAAATTATTAATTTGATAGCATGTTCTAGCATAAGAACTGCTAACATAATTATTAACAAATCTGCTTTATAAACTGTCAATTTGACTTATGACTTGCTAATTTTATTTCCAACAATTTTGTACATCGTCAACTGTCAATTTGACAAAAACAATTGTCAGTTATTTTACAAATTTGTTATATAAACTGTTAACTGAAAGCAATTATTTTATATATTTGTCATATCGATTGATAATAATTTTTGTTTGTTTTTAAATAATCTTTAACATTTAAATTGATAAATCGTCTTTTAAGTGTAACAACGGACATAAATGAACTATCTGACTTAAACTATTAATTTTTATCTTAAAAAAGTGTTATAAATAAACTGTTAATTATTTCAAAAACTACTTTACGTAGAAGTTGTCTACTTTTCACAGATTTATTGATAAACTGTTAACTGTCAGTTTGACAAATTAACTGTCAACTTTTTAAGAAAGAATATAATTGGTTGGCATAAAATTCTTTACATAGAAATTGTCAACTTTTTTCTTAACAAATTTGTTGTCAACTGTCTGACAAAACGTAAAATTGTTTGACATTTAAAGTGGTCAACATATACTTCACTTGGAACTACTCAATAGTGATTATAAATCAATCAAGAAATTAATATTTCCATTGTCTCCTCTGATATAAAAACTTACAAACTTCTAATTTCTAGTTTACAAACTAGTGAGTAGGTGAACACTGGTAATTATGAATTAGAGTCTACCACCTACCCATCAACGTGTTAGTCATTAAGAGATAGAAACTTCTAATGCTTTCGTATAAGAAAAAATTCAATTGTTAGATTACAAACATTTGGGCGTTTTTGACAAATCAACTGTCAACTTTCTAAAAAATTGCATAACTGTCTGATGTATAAACTGCGTTACATATAATCTGTCCATTTTTGTCTTGACTAAATTACCGTTTACGTTGGTATAGACGTTTTTGGAAGACCGTGTGCTTTTCTATAACGGATAATTTTATAGATTCCGGACCAACTTACATTACTTACATTTACGAGTTTGCTACTATCCACCGTATGTAAAATTATTTCATAACAAATTGATTAATGTTTATTAAAAGTAATTTGCGGCTACTCTAACAAAAAGTTAGAAGATATGATTTTTAAGCTTCACCGCAAAACATTAAAGCGGATATTGCTTGCCTCTGTTTTTGTAAGCTCTTCTGCATTGCAGACAATGAATTAAAAACAGAGATTGGCGATGATTATGTGAACAATTCTATTGTTGCATTTTTTATGTTATTAAAAATAGATTTATTGTTTGTTAATATCCTACAAGTAAAACTATTAGAAAGAACTAAGAAGAATTATCTACAGAATTTTAAGAATGCCAAATAAAACTTGGAGAAAGCTATTCAAAATTGACCTAAACTACAAGAAACAACGTTGGAAAAAAGGCATCAATCAGAGTGAACCAAAACTCCTGTTAAATAAAAATAAAGGTATTTGATGCTTAGTCTATACTTATTGAAAAAATAAGTACGACTTATGTCAACAAAAGTTGAGAAACAAGATTTTCTTAAAGACAAACAATTCTATTAGCATGGCTACTGTATTGCATTAAACTGAAACGGTCTATCTGTGTATACGGCGTTATATGTCCCTATCAACAGATAAGACTTTTACTCATTATTAGTAATACCACCGTCTTTAACTAGAAATCATTTCATCAACAACGTAGAACAAAATCAACACTTACTCACTGTGCTTATTATAATAATAGAAAATATGGCGGAGCGTCATAAACCTTCTAAATTAGAATCTGCAGCATCTATAAACAAAAACTTCAAAACAATATCTAAATGAGGCATTCCCAACATGGTCAATTTTACTCTAAAAAAACTCAACTTTTAACTGTTTCAAAATCAAAATCTGATGTATTATCGGTACCAAATATTAAACTAAACAACAAATCTATATCTAAATCTTTTTTAATTTGTTTTCTAGAGGTTACAATTTTGCATAATCTTCTCAGAAACCATGTTGTTGACATAGCTTTAAAAGTATCTAGAATACTAAGATTTTTTAATAGTTGTAAAAAGTTTTTTAATTCTGTTCAACTTTTGCATACTTTCATACTTTTCAAGTATGGGGAGAAGCATTGGAAACTACACTATCTCTTCTAAACTCTTTTGAGTTATTTGAATTATTGCCGATCTAAAGTTGACTAATGACTTAGATATTTTACAAAACAAGCGCAATGTTGCAAATTTTTGCATGTTATTATAGATATTTCTCTAGACATTGTTTAAACAAAATAAAAGACATATTGCCACCTAAACAAATATTTACTCGTGGTACAAGGTTTGCTAGGTATCCTAACAAATATTCATTGACAGTTCAGAGATGTAGCGCTAAAACTTTTAAGAGAGACACATTGAATAAGCTTTCAAATTCAGTATTTTTTTGAGATATATAAGCCACAAATGTTTAAAGTCAATGTTTACGGACTGCTTAAATTTAGTCTTCAATGTAATAGTTTTAACAAGTGCAGTTTTATTTGTTGAATTTCAAATTTGATATTGCTGTGACGTATTAAGTAATTCCAAAATTTTTTAAAAATAAAACAAACAAAAAATATAAACTGTCAACTTTTAAGTATAAAAACAAAATTATCATTTGAACTATTTTATTTAATTTTTATGTTTTGAAACCAATTTCTTTAATTTATTAGCCAAATTTTGTAATATTAAATTTAAAGACCGGATTTTGTTATTTTTAAGTTAGTAACTAGCAAGATTTTTTATTTGATACTCAATTTTTTTTTTAGCAAAATTTTGACTAGATTTGGAATTTCAATAAATAATTTTGATATTTATAAGTAAAATTTTTAAATTTGAAGGCCTATTTTTTTTAATTTTATGTTTGAAGCCAATTTATTTGCCAGATTTTGTAATTTCAAAACCGGATTTTTTATATAATGGCCGGATTCTTTTATTTTTGCGTTAATATTTTTAGAAGCCAGATTTGATGTTTTTTAAACCTTTTTGTTGGTACAACCAAAACTTTTATTTTTAAAAACTGGATTTTATCATTTTAGCTCAAATTAAAACTATTTTTTTTAATTATTAGCCGGATTTTGTAGCTTTGAAGCCAAATTTTTTTATTTAAAAGCCGGATTATGCCATTTTTACTTATTGCAATTGCTAGCAAATACCGGATTTTTTATTTTATATTTAAATATTTGTATTTTCAACAAGATTTTGACTAGATTGGCACTAAATTTTGGCATTTCAAGTATAATTTTTAAGTTTAAATGCCAAGTTTTATCATTTTAGCTCACAGCATTGTCTATGAAAACAATTTCTTTAATTTATTAACCAAACTTTGTAGTATTGAAGCAAGATTTTGATATTTACTTTGTTAATTGTTAGCAGAAGCCGGGTTTTTTATTTTATACTCAAATATTTGTATATTAAGCAAGATTTTGACTACATTTGTTACTTTTAAAACTTAAAATTTTGGTTTTTTATCTAAAAATTTTAGGTTTAAAAACCGGAAAAATAAAAAAATACATTCTAAAAGCGCTAAATAAATTTCTAAAGCTGTAAAACTATTTCCAAAAATTGTTATGATAATTTTCAATTTTTTTTAAACATTTTGTAAAAACATTTTGAATATTTTTAGTTCTAAAATTGTTTCTTAAACTTTGTGCTTATTTTAAATATTTTTAAAATTTTAAAAATGTTTCCAAAATTTTGTGTGATAATTTTTAAAGTTTTTTAAAGATTTTTAATGTCATTTAAACATTTTTAAAGTTTAGTATTTATTTATCTGATTATTGCAAAATTTATAAATATTTAAATTTTTAAAGTTTGTTTTTCATTTATTGAAGTTTTAAAAACATTCTGAAAGCGCTAGATAACTTTTTAAAGCTCAAAACAGTTTTTAAAATTTTCTAAGCTTTTTAAATGTCATATAAACATTTTTAAAGTTTGTTTTATATTCATTTAAGCATCAAAAACATTTTGAAAACTCTGGATAAATTTTTAAAGCTCTAAAAATGTTTTTTAAACTTTGTGCTTATTCACAATGGTTTGTTGTTGCCTTCTAAAGTGTATTCAAGGCGTCTTTTGCAGTGAATAAAAGAAAGCGGGTACAAAGTTCATAAAGTTTTTTAGCAATCCTATCAGATTATCATCTTTGTTGGAGAACTCAATTGCGGATTTCCAGCACTGATTTTTGTGCTCGGTTTGGTTCTTTAGGTCATGTGACCTTTGCTATCTATGTTTTTCTCTATTGAAAACCAATCTTTGTCAAAACTTTCGGAAACTTTTTTATTGCTAACAAGATGAGGCTACAAATGTCAACGTCAATTCCTTTATCCGTTCAAACGTCAAGTAGTAATCTGATGCTTCTTCTAAGATTAAAAAAATGTAAAAACATAATCTAACCAGCCTTGTAGATTGACTTGATCTTGTAACACTTACTAAGACTACTAGACTTTAGTTTGAGCAGTTTGAGTTGCAACGCCACGTACGTCTACAGAGTGCCGTTAGGAATGTTGTACAAAATAACCATTATTCTAAACATACTTTAACAGTACTTTGTTTCTAAAATTTATTAGTCTGCCGTGTAAAGCTGGAGTCCTTGAGCTAGTGTCATGCTACAGTTGTTAAAAATTGGTTGTCTAGTATAGCATTCAAACCTGCTGTTACTAGCTGCTTAGTTGGCGACTGATACGCTAAAATCAATTTTATTAATCCTATGACAGAAGCATTAATTGTAATCAAATTAGCATCTAATTCAACAGTTGGGGGCGTGGAGACTTTTGAGTGTTCAGTTGACAAAGATTGCAGTGTTGAAAGTGTTTGGGATGTAAGTTTTTCCGTACGCTAAGAAGACTTTAAATAATAACATCACATCAATGTTATTTTTAAAGAAAAACGTCTTTAGTTTCTTTTTTCTTATGATTTATGCTATTGCCATTTTATTTTAAAAAAATCCTCTACAACTGTCAATGTAGACTGCGTAGCATAAGACTCTTAAAGAGTGGGTACATCTTTACTACTTATCTTCTTATTTGCTAAATGTTTTTTGTTAAATTTTAACAAAAAAAATCTGTGGCTTTTAGCCGTATTGGCAAGTTGGACGTATAGCATTGGAAAAACGTTGTTCATCCTTTTTCTCCATTCTGATTACCAAAACGGTTTCAAAACCCTTATTGTCAAATTAGTGCTCAACATCCTCGACCTAAAACAGTCCGGAATGCCTCTTAAAATGACTTTATAAACAATAATTTTGTGTAAATTATCCATCAAACTAGAAAACAACTTTATTCCTTGTTTTGTGTCAATTGCACAAAGCATTTGTAGATTTTTTTTTGCAGAAAGCAAAAAACGTCTTTGTATACATACTCTTAACAGTAATATACAAGGTGATTATAAATGTTTGGGATTATGTAATCATACGTTTGTACCGCTCTAGTAAAAATGCGTAAATAAAGTTGCCTATCTTAGGATTTAATAATAAAAATATTTTCATATGTTTACATGTTTATAATTATCAGTTGTAAACTCTCGAACACAATCCGGAATAGAATAGAGCCATTCCTAATTATGAAACGGCCTATTCCTAAAGTATAATTCAGTAATAATAATATTTTCTTCATTTGTATACATTCTTATAACCTTGCTGTCAAAGTTGAACTGTCAAAACAAATAGTATAGTAAACAATTTTAAAAAGGCGGCATATTTAAAGTGATTACATAAACCTATTTATTTATAAACTCCCTGTAGATTAGTAGAAATTCAGATATATGTATAAAAATTCTCCAAAAAATGTTTAATTGTCAAAAAACTTTACTGTCTCAACAATTAACTGTCACAATATTTAACTATTAAATAATTAACTGTTAAAATATTAAACTGTCAAAATAATTAACTGTCAATCTTTAACTGTTAAAATGTTTAATTGTCATAAAACTTGACTGTCTAAACAATTAACTGTCAAATTATTTTACTATTAAATACTTAACTGTTAAAATGTTTAACTGTCAAAGTAATTAACTGTCAAAATCTTTAATTGTAAACATGTTTAACTATTGAAAAACTTAACTATCTAAACAATTAATTGTCAAAGAATTAGCTATTAACTACATTAACTACCAAAATACTTAACTGTTAAAATGTTGAACTATCAAAACAATTAAGTGCCAAAAATTTTAACTGTTAAAATATTAAACTGTCAAAATAATTAACTGTCAATCTTGAACTGTTAAAATGTTTAATTGTTAAAAAACTTAGCTGTTAAAATAATGAACTGTCAAAATGTTTAACTGTAAAAAATTATAACTTTCAAAAAATTAACTGTTCAAATGTTAAACTGTAAAAATGTTTAACTGAAAAATGTTTAATTGTCAAAAAACTAAACTGTCTAATCTACTAATTGTCTAAAAAAACTGTCAAAGTTATTAACTATCAAATTTTTTTACTGTCAAAATATTTAACTGTTAAAAACTATTAGAAACCATAACTGTCAAAATAACTAACTCTTAGAATATTAAACTGTCAAATGTTTTTACTGTAACAACGTCAAAAAACCAAACTTTTAAAGTATTAACTGTCAACGTAATTAACTGTAAAAATGATTTGTCAATTTCCTGTCGTTTATTAACGTAATTAACTGTAAAAAACTAAACTGTCTAATCAATTAACTGTCAAAATTTTTGGTTATCATAATAATAAACTGTCAAATTTATTAACTGATAAAATTTTAAACACTCAAAGTAATTAACTGTCAACAAATTTAACTGTAAAAATGTTAAACAGTCAAATAGCTTAACTTTCTAAACAACTAACTGTCAAAATATTTAACTAACAAAATATTTAAATACCAAAATAATTAATTGTTAAATTATTAAACTAACTGTCAAATTGTTTAACTCTAACAATAATAACCTGTCAAAAAAGTCCTTAATTAGTTAACTGTCAAATTGTTTAACTATCAAAAAAATAATTAACTGTAAACATGTTTAACTGTCTAAGCAACTAATTGTCAAAATGTTTAACTATTGAAAAAGTTAACTGTAACATGTTAAATTGTTAAAGTGATTAAATGTCAAAATTTTAGTTGTAGAAATGTATAACTGTCAAAAAACTTAACTATCCAAACAATTAACTGTCAAAATAATTAATTGTTAAATTGTTGAACTGTCAAAGTAATTAGCTATCAAAATTTTTAACTGTCCAAATGTTAAGTGTCAAAAAACTCGATTGTCTAATCAATTAACTGTCAAATGTGTTAATAAACTTAACTGTTAAAAAAATTAACTGTTGAAATATTAACTATTAAAGTAATTAGCTGCAAAAATGTTCTGTCAAAGTATGTAACAATCAATCAAACTAAATAAAAATAAAAAGTTAAGTCAAAAGAATTAACTGTAAAAATGTTTAAATATTAAAAACTCAACTGTCAAAATATTTAACTGTAAAAACACTAAGCAATTAACTGCCAAATACGTTTTCAATGTTTTGCGCTTGATAAGTTTTTAAAGCTTTAATAATTTTTAATCTTTGTGCTTATGTACAAAGCTTTGTAAAATTTTTTAATGTTCTATAAACATTTTTAAAGCTTGTTTTACGTTTATTACTGTTTAAAAAACAATATTAAAACGCTGGATAAATTTTTAAAATTAAATATGTTTGTTATTGTGATAGTTTTCAAAGGTTTTTAAACATTCTTAATGTGATATGAACATTTTTAAAGTTTGTTTTATATTTATTAAAGTTTCAAAAACATTTTAAAAGCACTGGTTAATTTTTTATAGTTTTAAAAATGTTTCAAACATTTTATCATTATTTATAGTTTTCTAAACATATTTAAAGCTTTATAAAGTTTTTTAAAGTTTGTTTTACATTTATTAAAATTTCAGAATTATTTTGAAAGCGCTAGATATTTTTGTAAAGCTCTAAAATTGTTTTTTAAATTTTGTGCTTATTTACAAAGCTTTCTGAACATTTTTAAAACCCTAAAAACAATTTTTAAAGTTTGTTTTATGTTTACTAAAGTTTCAAAAACATTTTGAAAGCTCTGGATAAATTTTTAAAACTCTAAAAATTTGTGATAATTTTCAAAGCTTTGTAAATATTTTTAAAGTCATATAAACTTTTATAAAGTTTGTTTTATATTTACTGAAGCTTCAAAAACGTTCTGATTCTAATAAATTTTTAAAGCTTTAAAAATGTTTTTTAAACTCTGTGCTCATTTCCAATTCTTTGTGAACATTTTTAAAGTTCTATTAACATTTTTTAAAGTTTGTTTTATATTTACTAAAATTTCAAAAACATTTTGAAAGCGCTGGATTAACTTTTGAAGCACTAAAAGAATTTTCTAAATTTTATGCTTATTAACAAAGCTGTCTGAACATTTTCAAAATTTTATAAAAAATTTTAATGTTTGTTTTATATTTATTAAAGTTTCAGAAACATTCTGAAAGCGTTGGATAATTTTCTAAAAATCAAAAAATGTTTCCAAAATTTATTGTACTAATTTTTTAAGTTTTCTAAACATTCTCAATGTGATATAAACATTTTTAAAATTTGTTTTTTGTTTATTAAAGTTTTAAAAACCTTCTGAAAGCGCTAGATAAATTTCTAAATTCCAAAATTTTGTGACAATTTTTAAAGTTTTCTGAATGTCATATAAACATTTTTAAAGTTAGTTTTATATTTATTAAAGTTTTATAATAAACATTCTTAAAGCGCTGGATAAGTTTTTAAAACCTTAATAATGTTTCTTAAATTTTATGCTTACTTACAAAGTTATGTATACATTTTTAGAATTTTTTATTTTTATTCATTTAATAATACTCTGAAAGTGTTGGGTAAATATTCAAAGCTTTCAAAAATTTTGTAATAATTTTCAAAGCTTTCTAAACGTTCTCAATGTTATATAGACATTTTAAAATTATTTTATATTTATTAAAGCTTTAAAAACATTCTGAAAGCGTTGTATAAATTTCTAAAGTTTTAAAATTGTTTCTTAAACTTTTTGCTTTGTGAACATTTTCAGGTTTTTAAACATTTTTAAAGTTTGTTTTATGTTTATTAAAGCTTTAAACACATTCTGATAAATTAGATAAATATTTAAAGTTTTAAAAATGTGTCTAAAATAAGCAAAAAGTCCTTTTATTAGCACAAGAAATTAATTCTCATAAAATTTATAATAAATTTTCAAAATAGGTTCATTTCTAAAAATTGAACATAAATCTCGTAAAAATCTTTTAATAGCAAAAAACTGATATAAACTCGTGAAGTTTATTATAAATCTTTTTATTAAAAAAAAATGAATATAAAACCTAATTTATTGCAGGAAATTCATCATAAATTCTGCAGAAAACCGTTTATTGCATAAACATAGAAACTGATTTATCTCAAAAAATGTATCAAAAATAACACAAAAAATTGATTTATTTAATAAAAACAGCACAAAAAATTGATTTCTTGCAGGAAATTGATTATAAATTGTGCAGAAACTACAATTGCTCAAAATTAGCATAAATAAATTGATTTAACTAAAAAAAATTTATTATAAGTCGTGCAAAAATCTTTTTTATTAGAGAAACTTTGCATTTTTTTATTTATGCAATAAATTAACACAAAAAACTGATTCATCTAATTCAATTTATCATACATTGCACAAAAAAAACTATTTATTGCATAAATTTAGCACAAAAAACTGGTTTTTTATTATATTAGTGCAGAAAAACCAGTTACTGCATAAAAATAGCACAAAAATTGTATTAAAGCAGAAGAAACAAAATGTATAGCACAAAAAACTAGTTTATTTAATAAAATTTATCATAAATTGCGCAAAAAATCTTTTTATTGCATAAAATTAAAACAGAAAACAGATTTCCTTTTAAATTCTTTATAAATCGCGCAGATAAATAGCACAAAAAACTGATTTATCTCCCAAAATTAACAAAAAAAACATTTATTACATACATACATATAGCAGAAACCTATTTATTAAATAATAATAGCAAAAAAACTAGTTTATTTAATGAAATTTATCATAAATTGCGCAAAAATCTTTTTATTGAAAGAAATTAGCACAAAAAATCTTTGTACTGTACAAAATTAGCACACAAAAATCTTTAGCTCACAAGATTTTATGATAAATGTGTAAAAAACTCATTTATTGCACAAAATTAGCGCAAAAAACTAATTTCACTCAGGAAACATAATAAATCGCGAATAAAACCTTTTTATTGCAACATAAAAATAAATAATTTATAGCAAAAAAATCATAGTAAATTGTGCAAAAAACCTATGACTGTATGAAACTAGAACAAAAATGATGTAAAAAAAAACTTTATAAACTGCGCAAAAGACCCATTTATTGCACGAAATTAGCACAAAAATCAGATTTAACTTTGTATTGCATAAAAGTAGCACAAAAAACTAGTTTATCTCCTAAAATTTATTATAAAATTTCGATTTTGAACATCACAAAAAACTGATTTCTTGCAAAAAATTCATTATAAATTGTGCAGAAACCACAATTGCTCAAAATTAGCATAAACAAATTGATTTAACTAAAGAAATTCATAATAAATCGCGAAAAAATCTTTTTTATTAGACAAACTTTCACGCAAAATTTTTTTTTATTAAAGAAACTTTTGCACATCTTTTTATTTATGCAATAAATTTACACAAAAAACTTTATTTATCTAATTAAATTTATAATTAACTGCTCAAAAACCTATTTATAACATAATTTACGCACAAAAAACTGGTTTTTTATTATATTCTTTATAAATCGAGCAGAAAAACTGATCATAAATTGCACAAAAAAACTTATTAATAGCAGAAAATTGATTACAAATTGCAAGATTTCTTATTAAATTTGTTATAAATTGTGCAGAAAACCCATTTATGCAAAAACTTAACTTAATTCAAGAAATTGATCATAAAATTGCACAAAACATCTTTTTATTGCATAAAGTTAGCACAAAAAACAGATTTATTTCATAGAATTCATTAAAAACTAAAACACAATAACATAAGCTAAAATATATAGAAAACGTAAATATTTTGCTAGTTATTACAAGGTGGCAGCACATCTTGGCAACTATTTGAGAAGTACCAAATTTTTTATAAGATTATGACATGTATGACAGTTTAGGAATATTTTTTGTTTAAAAACAATTTATAAGTTCTATGGCAACTAAGGAATATGTTATTTAAAACAATGCAAAGATATTTTATGATATATTTGACAGTTTATGAAGATTTTAGAACATGTTCTTTATAGATTAAGAATATTTGATGACATAACTTATTTTTAATCTGCTTTATTATATTCTTCTTTTAACAAAACAGAAATATGGTGGCAATAATATGTATTTTACTTACCGCTGCTTTCTTTGAAGAACCATGAGCCTTTAACTCCTTAATCCTTCTCTCTTGTTTCTCATACTCCTTGATCATTTCCTTTCGTTTCTGTACATACATCTTCTTAAACATTGAATAATTACCTTTATAATAGTACAACTTCTGTTAATCTAAATGAATAATTTCATTGCAAACATTATCTAAGAAAGATTGATCGTGAGAAACTATAAGCAAAGTCTTCTTCCACGTCTGCAAATAGCTAAAATAGAAAAAGAATTATTATTGACATTATTAAAACACAAAACATTACTTACTTATCAAGCCAAATCACAGCATTTAAATCTAAATGGTTAGTAGGTTAATCGAGTAATAGTAATGTGGGTTCTATGTATAGAGCACGAGCCAATGAAACTCTCATACGCCAACCACCTGAGAAATTTTTTGTTGCTCTATTCTGAAAATAAATTAAGATTTAAATCTGATCTGATAGTTTAAATATTTTTGAATTTTAATGTCTAACCTGCATGGATTTAGTAAATCCTAAACCGGCCAAAATTCTCCTAGCTCTCAGTTCAGCAGAATCAGCCCCAATAGCTTTCAATTCTTCATAAACATCATTCAACCTATCTTGAGCACTCATTTTACCCTTAGCTAAAGCCTTTTCCAAAGCCTTACACTCTTCCAACAAAGTAGTACGCTTAACGTCAGCTCTCAGTACGGATTCAACAGCCGAGTAATCATCAGCAACAACTTCCTGCTCACAATACAATATATCAAAATTAGGAGGTATAGCAAATGCACGTGTAGCTATATGCCGAAGCAACGTAGTTTTACCATGCCTAAAACAAATTTATTAAACGTTAAATTCAATTTAATTAAATTAACTTACCCATTAGGACCAACAAGACCGTGTGATCATTTACAAACTTTTCTAAATATTTTCAAAACTTTATTTTATAATTATTATTGAAGTTTCAAAAACATTTCAAAGCTCTAAAATTCTGTGACAAATTTTCTGTGCATTTTTAAAGTTTTATAAATTTTTCTAAAATTTGTATTAAAACATTCTGAAAGTGCTAGATAAATTTATAATGCTTCAAAAATGTTTCGTCATTTTTAAAGCGTTTTGAACATTTTCAAAACTCTATAAACAGTTTTAAAATTTGATTTATATACAGGGTTAGTCAAAATTACCTAAATAATTCTTCAATAGTTGAAAATTTCAAAATAAGTTTTAAATAAAAGTTTTTTGGTTTTAAGCAAACTAATTTATAAAAACATTTTTAATGTACAGGGTGTTTATTTGAAAAAACTTTTCTGTACATTTCAACAAAGATCCAACGCTTAGCAAAAACAGATTTTTGTTAAGGATTTGGTTTTGAGCAATTTCGTTCTAAATGTAGCAAATAAATAAACTTTATAAAAGTTTACTACTGGTTAATCTGTACAAATAAACAAGTTGATGGTTTGTTGTAGTTGAAATTTTACAAAAGCTGTTTAATGAATTTTCAAATTAGACCAAGTTTTTGTATTAAAAACATGGACTTGTGATCCCAGTACTAAAATTACAGAAATGTAATTTTTATCAAAACCTGTGAGACCAAACCTCTCCCTCTCTCCAATTGTCCATACATTTTTATTTTATTTACTGATCGGAAATAACTCCTTTGTTTATAATGCTGCTGGTTTTCTTTATCATATCGGTTGATCCGCATTCGATTACTATTTGCACGTTGTTAAAACAATGTTTGGTTTTTTTCTAGTAAAAATCCTTTGTGTGTTCACCGATCGATTCTAAACAAGATACCTATGTACAATGGTATTATTTTAAACATTTATGCATGTAATTAAATAACTTTTTTAATAAATATCATATTCTTAAAATTAAAACTATTTATTACAAAATCACAAAAGATTGATTGATTGATGTTAAAATTACCTTCTATATAAACTAATTTATTGTATTTATTCAAGAAGCTTAACACTCGAGACATTACATTGATAAATTTGTTAGAATTACCAGACGGTGTATGGTAAACAGATATAAAAATAGTATCACTTTGTTTTAAAGATATTGCACAGATTTCAATATTTTCAATAATAAATTATTAAAATAAAAGTTTTATACAACAAATATTCTGATTCATATATTACTTTTAACTAGCAACCCTAAAACACATAAAATATCCATACTCCTATAACTTAAAAGCTATAATTACTATTGATTAACACACTAATCGATATCTCAAACATTTTATCTTCATTCACATTATTAAAAGCTTGAATCGGGAAGGAAGCGCATTCATTATAATATTTTGGGTCAGATTAGATATACCGATTAATTCGAAAATTGCCGTATAAAATGATGTTTGCTTAGATTTTTATCTGCGTAGCTTTTCCCCCTTAAATAATTATTAATCGTTTATTTATTAATCAATCACTTTCTAATATTTATAGTATGTTAAATGAAGTTTTAACCTTTGAACTTTGTTAAGGATTATTGAGGACTAATTAAAATTTATTTATATTTTTGTAAATAAATTTTTAATGTTTGATTCTAGTATAATCTCAGCGTGGTAGCATCAAATGTATTTTTTACATTTCATTTTATTTATTATATATGAATCGTGTAGTCTACAGTGCGGAAAATGTAGGAGATTTATAATAATATATCACAATACAAGGCTTTGAAGCTACCCAAATGGAAGCAAAGCAGAGTTCGCAAGTGGGAAGAAAATACAAATGTAACAAATAATAATCTAAATATATAGACTCATAATAATAAAGTTGATGTTCTTTGAATTTTAGTAAAACAAAACAAAATATTTTAATTACATAATTTTCCTAGTTAGAAATAATTCAAATATCTTAATTTTAGGCATCCGTGATCCTAGAACACAATTTGCTTTACATCTTAAATATTTCCTTTTAAGTAATTATATCAGTTGGAATTAGCGGTATGTCTAACATCTTCCTCCAACATTGTTTATTGTAGTAATTTGCCTGCAGCTAATTGTATGTAGAATTTTCGCATAGTATTTTTACAAATTTTTTTTGGTTTCGTAGAACATCAATCACGCTGTGTTTATCCACAACCTTCTCGTAATCCCGTACACTTGATTTATGGCTTATCTTCTGGTTAGGCTTGTCCTGCAAGACATTAGTATTTTATTTGAGTTCAATTATTCATTTGTATTTAAACTGCTTAAAATATAACAAACCACATAAATTAAATTTGCCAGTATAGTTTTAACGATGTGAATTTTATTATTGTGTAAATGGATACATAGTAATATTATTTCATTTACTTTAAAGAAAACATGCAGCAAATTTTATATTTAGATTTATTAGGTTGTTATTATTGATATTTTATGAGCGGTTTCTTTTACATGTTGTGTGGGTGGCAATGAATCAACTGGGTGAACAAAATTTAAGTAATTTCAAAAAGGTTTTAATATTTCGCTTTTTTAAGAACTAGAACAAGCGTTTCATACAATCTTAATAATATAACAGGACATGGAATTTAATTATTAAATAAATATGTAAGCAATATTTACTATTCTACTTTGATCTTAATGACTTAGATGGCACAAATGTTGGAATAAATTAATGATTTTTTTAGCAATGTAAGCTAAAATTACAAATTTTTTTTATTAAATTTATATTGCAACTTATGATTGTACTTTTAACTTAATGAACTAGATAGTGCAAATCTTGGTATAATTAAATTAAATATTTAACTATATATTAAAGCTACATAAATTAAGTATAAATGTCAAAATTATTATTTTTTTAATTTATATTATTTTTTTAAATTTTATATTACAATTCATAACTGTAGTTTGAATATAATGACATAGAAGCTGCAAATGTTGGTATTTATGACATTTTTATCAATATAAACTGTCAAAATGTTGCTACTATTGGGATGTTCCGAGACTGAAATTTGATATTTTTGTCATTTTATGAATAAAATTTTGGACTTTTTAATTGTTTTATGACCGGATTTAACTACTTTTAACTTCTTATGAATAAAGTTTTGCCCTTTGTAGCTAATTACAGAATTTAGTGCTTTCAGATAATAGTTTCATACTTTATGGCCGAATTTTGCTACTTTTAAAAAGTTTATGACCAGATTTGTGTGCTTTTTAAAGTTTTAAAGCCTAATATTGGTTTTTTCATCAATTTGTTAATATGTTTATGCCAAATTTTTAATATTTTAAAGCTGGATTTTGTTATTTTTAAATCTTTATAATTTGTACGTTTAATATTTTTTGGTCTGAATTGATCCCAATCTCATTGATTTATTCAACTCTGATATGTAGATTACCAACTGATTAATTAAATTCAACTTACTTCATTTTAATTTAATAGTAAGTCAAAGTATAGTTGTATTTTTGCATTAGGAGATTTTAACAGTAAATCTTCTTTTTGCTTCTGAACGACGTCCAAAGTACTATGCTTAAAATTATATATTGTGTCTACAATTTTATTACAGGATTCACATACTTCTTTTGATAGAGAATATGTGCGGTTTAACTGTAACAAACAAACAAAAATTACTATATTATTTACAATCACAAATTAAAATAAAAGTGTCTTGACCTTCTAATAATCTATAGAACTATTTATTATTTTTTCTCTGCGACTAGATTACCTTTATGCCCATAGACAACGTCCAGCAAAATTGCCCTTCGAGATTTGCCAGGTAGTTAGTCTAGGCATCAAAGATCGTGAGTTCAAACTTTACAATTAAAATTATTTTAAACGTACTACCCCACTCCTCAATCTACCTTGTTAGCTTGGAGATTTAGTACTAAAATCTTTCTGTGGTCGGGAGTAAATTAATATTTCCAATAGTTCAGATTTATTGTTTAACAATTTTTTCATATCTAAATCAAAGCATACAAAAGATAGGACAAACAATAGATCCTTTAATAACTAACACTAGAGCGGGTGGGCGGGTTACAATAGAAAAAGTAACTTGCTCACAAATTAATCTTTGTTCCCACCCACCCATCTAAGCGTTAGTTATCAAGAGATTTATTATCAAACAATTCTTTCATATCTAAACCCAAGCACACAAGATGTGAGACAAACAATAAATCCTTTTAAAGACTAACACTTGGGCGGGTGAGTGAGTCACATTAGAAGAAATAACTTGCCCACGAATTAATCTTTGTTCCCACCCGCCCACCCAAGCGTTACTTATCATAAAATTTACTATCAAACAATTGTTTCAAATCTAAATCAAAGCATACAAGAAGTGGGACAAACAGTAGATCATTTGATAACTAACACTTTGACGGGTGGGTGGATCACAATAAAAGAAGTAACTTGCCCATAAATTAAACATTGTTTCCACCTACCCACCCACCCAAGCGTTAGTTATCAAAAAATTTATTGTCAAACATTTCTCTCATATCTTAATCAAAGCACACAAGAAGTGACACAAAAAATGGATCCTTTGGTGAGTGGGTAAAAAAACTAACTTGCCCACAAATTAAACTTTGTTTTCACCCACCTAACCAAACGTAAGTTATCAAGAGATTTATTGACAAACAATTCTCTCATATCTAAACCCAAGCACACAACAAGTGAGACAAATAATGGATTCTTTGATGACTAACACTCGGGCGGGTGGGTGGGTCACAACAGAAAAAGTAATTTGCTTACAAATTAAACTTTGTTTCCACCCACCCACCCAAGCGTTAGTTATCAAGAGATTTATTGTTAAACAATTCTCTCATATCTAAACCCAAGCACACAAGAAGTGAGACAAATAATGGATTCTTTGATGACTAAAATTCGGGCGGGTGTGTGGGTCACAACAGAAAAAGTAATTTGCTTACAAATTAAACTTTGTTTCCACCCACCCACCCAAGCGTTAGTTATCAAGAGATTTATTGGCAAACAATTCTCTCATATCTAAATCCAAGCACACAAGAAGTGAGACAAACAATGGATTCTTTGATGATTAACACTTGGGCGGGTAAGTGGGTAAAAAAAGTAACTTGGCCACAAATTAAACTTTGTTTTCACCCACCTAACCAAGCGTAAGTTATTAAGATATATATTGTCAAACAATTCTCTCATACCTAAATCAAAGCATACAAGAAGTGAGACAAACAATATATCCTTTGATGACTAACACTTGGGCGGGTAGGCGGGTCACAGTAGAAAAGGTTACTCGCCCACAAATTAACCTTTTTTCTACTCACTCACCCAAGCGTTAGTTATCAAAAGATTTATTGTCTAACACCTAGGCGGGTGGGCGGGTTACAGTAGTAGAAGTAACTTGCTCACAAATTAAACTTTGTTTCTACCCACCCACCCAAGCGTTAGTTATCATGAGATTTATTATCAAACAATTTTCTCATATCTAAATCAAAGCAAACAAAAAGTGGGACAAACAATAGATCCTTTAATAAATAACAGTTGGGCGGGTGGGCAGGTTACAGTAGTAGAAGTAACTCGCCCACAAATTAAACTTTGTTTTTTTAAATAATTTAATAGCTGATTAGCAACATTTGGCATTTTATGAACAAAATTTTACATTTTTTTATCGATTTTGGTTAAATTGGTTTTTTTGAAAATATTTTAGCAAAAGTTTTTAACAGTTTATGGTAAAATTTGGCACATTCTGATAATTTTTTATATAGTTTATGGCTAAATTTTGCTTTTTGACTTAGTTTTAAATTTGTTTGACATTATTTTGATATTTTATAGTCGGATCTTGCTATTTTTGAAATTACATAAATTATTTTAATTTTTTTTTTTTTTTTAAATTTTATGACCGGGTTTTGCCATTTTTGTCTTTTAATATATAGAATTTTGCATTTGTAACAGTTTACAACCAATTTGTATTACTTTCTAACAATATTTTGATGTTTTAAGACCGGATTTTAGTGCTTCTAACAATATTTTTATATTTTATAACAAGACTGTGTTATTTTTGAGATTATATGCAAAATTTTACACTTTTTAACAGTTTAAGACCAAATTTTGGTGTTTTCTGACATTATTCTGATGTTTCAAAATCAAAATTTGTTATTTTTAACATTTTTACAAACAGTACTTTGCACTTTTTAACAGTTAATAACAGAACTAAAATGGGTAAAGCCCAAAACTATATAGCTATGCTTCAGACAATAGGTGGATTGAATAAAATATAATATTACATTTATGATATTATTTATTGATAAAATTAATTAATAAGACAACTTCAAAATATATTTAAAAAATTAGACATTGCCTGCTCAACAGTTTATTAGACTATAGTGCCTAAAAATAGTTCATTTCTCAGTGTTTTTTATAATATTATGATGGTACAGGGTTATTATAAAAGTTTGGGATTATGTTATCATCTAATGTACGGTTGTGCCGCTTTAGTAAAATAGTTCGGTAGTTGTACATAGTTGAAGTTGAATTGTCAAAACAAAGTAAATAGTTTGATGAACATTTTAAAAAGGCGAAACATTTATAGTGATTACATAATCCCAGACATTTATAGAGACCCTGTAGGTCTTATATTAGAATGTGCAACCACTTACCTTTCTCTTCTTTGCTTTATAGTTTTTGTTTTTTTTTTTGCGTTTAACCTTTCAACAGTTTTTGTTTTTTTCTCCGCCATGAAGTATAGCGGTATTACTTGTACAAGTACCTGGTTACTCACCATCAAGTTTGTGACGCACGCTCTGGTTACTATTAGTTTTTTTGCGTGTTTTTAAATTTTTTTAAATTTATTTGGAGCTTCAGATTTTTTGCTAAAACTGGTAACGTATATAATGACCGATTCTGCTGCGGTTGCAAATATATTTTTGTTTGTTTTGCCAGCACTTTCTAGCCTAGACACAATTCTTCTTATTTGGGTAGAAATTTTGTATGCTTTGTTACATATCTTGATCTGGGTACAGAAAGAAAACTTTTTATCAAAATTTACTTTCTTGATGGATTTTTTTGGTGTTTTTCCGTTTTATTTTAAGTAGTATACCCATTTAAATATTTTTTTTTGTCAGCATCATTGTCTTGGTTTTTTGTGGTGTTATTTCTAGATTATTTTCTTTTTACTATTTGCTAATTTTCCTCACTTCTCCGTTTACGACTCTTATCAGGTCTTTCTTATTACCACTATTAAATAGAAAAGGTTTTACTTAGCCTGTGCACAGCTACGCTGGACTTGAAGTAAACATATACAGGCGTTGTTCACGAGCACCGCTGAAACATATCTACAGAAACAGGGTCGCAAGGCAACAAAAAGGGATCTATGAAGTATGAGTATAAGTTCAGGTATATTAATGAATATTATGAAAGTACAGTACAAATACACATTTATAATTTGGGTCTAAGACCAAGTAGCTACAATTATAAATATTTTTATAACAACCGCAAATTTTTGTATAAAATCTCAATACGCAATAGCCGCAACTGGACCGGCATGAAAGTGGGGCAATTGTTCCACGCGACCGCCAATAGGAAAAATTTTAGTAAAGTGGTTAAAACCTTTAGTAATGAAGATGCACCAGAAGAAGAAAATAAAATCTTATTTTAATAGAGTCTGGATTAAGCAGTTGAGCACTCTGCTAACGACCAATTGCAGGTTTGCATGTGTTTACGTGCTAATTACACGGTTTAGTTTACATACTATTAGTGTAGCGTGGTTTTGAATAGACTTTAGTGTGATTTTAGTATTAATTCCTGCAAGACCAATGCCGTGACTTGAACTCTTTATTGTTTTTGTTCATAATCTATCTTTTATTACTTCATTTAGCTGACATTTTCTTTTTTTCTAATTCTTTTACTTTTTTTTTCTGTAGCGGGTTTTGATAGTAATCTTGATCATTGCACAGTATCTTCTGGCGTATTTTTTATTTTTTTTGTTTATTAATTTTACTATGTTTGGTGGCTGTAGGTTTTTTTTTTCTAAATCTAAACTGGTTTTCTAAAAAAATATTTATTTTTTTCAGTTTTTTCTAAAGTCCAGCTACAATTAGTTATTACAGTAATTTTCCTATTGTGTTTGTTAGAAATAGACCTGGGGTATAAAATAGAAGAAAACGGCAAACTCTTACAAACCAGCGCAAGCCACAACCATCTGGTGGTACTACCTAACCTTTGCGGTAGTCCTCCAAACCTACCACTGCCTATACGTCAAAAATAATGGTTAAAACGGGACCGTTATAACCAAAGACCCCTTTGGACCCACATCTACTGGACAAACCATGAGAACAAGTAACCATCGACTACGTAGGCCTAATGAACGTCACTACAACGGAAAATTAATACGCGCTAATGGATGATGGATCTTTGCACCAGGTGAGTCAAAGCGATGCCCGTACTAGCAGTTACATGCAAAGCAACGGTCAGAATTTTTAAGCAACATCTGTTCCATTGGTAAGGTTATCTTATAGCCTTGTTATCAAAAAACGGGACCCAATTTACAAGTCAGCAGTTTAAGAGCACGGTACAACAATGGAAGATCAAACATCACATCACTGCAACGTACCATTTGCAGGCTAATCTGGTTGAACGAAAGCACGCAAAAATATTCGAGCTCTACGACAAGAGCAACTCTACAAGCAATAGGATGAACTGCTGATTCTAGCGGTGTATTAGTATAAACGCCAATCCAACGCAACAAAGGGGAAAACCCCCAGCGAGTTGTTACTGGGGCAGAACCTAGCAGACCCTGGCAGCTGGGACGCACCCCAGAAGAAACTCAAAGACCGGGATTACCGTTTACAACAAGCCAGACAGGGGCAAGCGGCGTACAAAAAACGGCGGTACTTGTCACCGGCTGCGTTCCGCAAGAGGTTGCGGGGGCGGCAGGAACGGCGCGGCGGCTCTCGGAAGGTGTTTTCCGGTGGTCGGAAGTGGTTGTCTAGGTGGTTAGCATTTTCTAAACAAATTAACGTTTCCCTCACACAGAGAGCAACAAACGCGTTTACCCAGAACGCTACTAGGTGGTTTTATGTGGAGCGACGTGTCAGGGCCGTAGCCGCTGTTAGTGGCCGTCCAGAATCTCTGGCGGGGTGTGCAAACACAGAGTGTAATTAAGAGGAGCAATTTTTTCGGAATTCCTGAGGATTGAATCGACTAATTGGTAATGTCAACGGCACCGGTTGGATACCGTTGCCAGGAAGCTGCAGTGACGGTGGTGGATCGGCACAGGGGGTTGTAGACGGTTAAGTTCCGGTATGTATTGACGGGCTTGTGGATCGTGTTCCTGTCTTGTTGGTGGCTTGGCTTTGACTGCTGAAATCTGGAAAAGTCGGATCTTTATAGGAGCTGGAGGAAGATTGGCGCGGGCCACAACAGCTGTGTCAAGAGTTAGGCCGGGCTTGACGGTTGGTGTCTCTGGGATGCAAGCCTCTTGGTTGGCCAGCGGTTGTCTGATGGTGGACGGTTTATTTCCAGTCTTTTCATCGTTGGCGACTCCCGGGGCGGAAGCGTCTGGGCATGGTTGTTTATCTACTTCTACTTCTTTCTCTTCCTCTTCTTCTACCTCGATCGTTTGAGTGTGTGCTGGTGCGGCAATTTTTGGCGGGTCGTAGGTCGTCGCGACTGCTGTTTCTACAGTAACTTCTCTGATAACCACTAGTTGGATGTCGACGGTGTCTGGTTTAAGTTCCGAGACTTCTTCCATCTCCAACGTGGTTTTGTTGATGGTTGCGGTTTGAGTAGGCATGTATGTGCGCATCCAATTCATTTGTTCCGTGAGCTTCGTGATCTTGTTCATGAGGTAGCTTGAGGCTTGAAGTTTGAACTTGGTGCCGCCAGCGTAGCTGGGGTCCATTGTCCAGCACAATAGTTGATCGGCTTCGGCTCTTAGGTGGTAAAGCCGTTTGTAGCTGGTACAGCATGTTATGTTCTACAGTTGCGTATTCAGCTGTTCAATGCTATGGCTTAGATGACATGCCATATCTGTGCACCTAGGTGTCTGGTGCTCGCTGACTAGCGGTGTTTGGCAGATTGGGGTCACAGCCGGTGGTGGACTGACTGGGGTCACAATCGGTCGTTGGTCAACGGTGTTCACGACAGGCGGGTGTTTGATGGTGATGGTGCCATCAGGGTTATAAGATATAATTTCACCGCTCTCAGGCACTGTGAGTTCAGAGTGTTTCTTCAGGTACTTGGCCAGTTCTCGGTAGTCTGCTACATAATGGCGTTTGCAGGTCTGTCTGACCTCGGTTTAACCCTCCAATGAGGGTTCGTGTACGTATCTCTCATTGTTGGCACGGTGTTCTGCCCAGAGTTGTCTTTTGCTTCCTTTGCTGCGTTTTTTTCGCCGGGTCTTCCTCTTTGGTCTACTCTTCTCGGGTTTAGGATTGTAGGTACGTTGTAGCACTATGCTATCAATTGCCCCACGTTGGGCGCCATTTGTGACCGGCTGCGTTTTGCAAGGGGTTGCGGGGGCGGCAGGTCCAAGTCCGGGAGCGGCGCGGCGGCTCTCAGAAGGTGTTCTCCGGTGGTCGGAGGTGGTTGTCTGGGTGGTTAGCATTTTTTAAACGAATTAACGTTTCCCTCAAACACTCTCACACAGAGAGCAACAAACGCGTTCACTCAGAACGCTACTAGGTGGTTTTGTGTGGAGCGACGTGTCAGGGCCGTAGCCGCGTCAGTGGCCGTCCAGAAACTCTGGCGGGGTGTGCAAGTGTGATTGTGAAGAGCAATTCTCCCGAAATTCCTGGGGATTAAATCGACTCCTTGGTGATGTGATGGTGATGTTACACTTTTTCCGCAAGTGATTTAAATTATTTAAAATTTTCAAAAACGTTACTGTATTTGTCAAAAATTACTACCACTAAGGTATACAAACTTTGTAAGTTGGCAAAAATGTAACAAAATTGCCATAAAGTAACAAAAACTTTAAAAGAGTTACAGTAATGTATAAAAATATCATATTTTGGCAAAAAATTATTACTGTCACACAAAAAAGTTACTACATCTGTCAACAGGTCTTAGTAATTCAATCACTGTCAAAAAAAGTTACTAAAATTGTCCAACATAGTGTAATAGTATTACAAGTTAACGCAATCATATCAAACACCTTACATTGCATTATAAATTGTCAAAAAAGTTACTACATTTAGTCAAAAGTTACTAAAACTTTTAAACAGTTACGTATTTAATTAAATCTTATTTTATTATATTAGAGATAACTAAAATTGTCAAAAAAAATCAAGACTACATTCTTGAATTGTTTTAAACTGTTTTGTATAAAAACAGTTGTCAATATTGTGCTAGAACTGTCAAAATATGTTTTAAAACTGTCAAAATTTTAAAACAAAGTGTTAAAACTATCAAATTCTGTTCTAAATCTGTCAAAACTTATCAAAAATTGTCTTGTGTTTTGCTTCCTAAAAATGTTATTATATTGTGTTATTATATTAATGATAAAGGTGGGTAAAACTGTCAAATTGTTAATCAAAATTGTCGAAAAGTTACTAAAATAACATAAAACTCCTAGAATGTTAAAATTGTCAAAATTTGTCAAACTCTACTGTGCCATTTATCAAAATAGTTGCACTAAAACTAGTGTTTTATAACTTAAATTACTCAAACAAGTTACTAAAACTTTTAAAAATACTAAAATTGTATTTTTTTTTTATTTGTGTACAAAAGTCAGCAGCAATTGATCAAAATTGGCAGGTTCTAGTCTAAAACTAATTATAGTTACTAAACCGGAATATCATCCGGGATGTGCAGCGTTAAGTTACGTTAGGTAAAATTGCATTTTATTCTAGTTTGTGTATCTGTAGAGATTATCCACACTTTTCTGCAAATTGCATCCAGTCTTAAGTAAGGTCAAACTAGAAATCAGTTTAGAGTAGTTTAAGTTTAAATTAAAACTTTCTTTTGTCTGCAAACGTTAGCAGTTTTTATTTTGAAGGAGACAATAGTGATACCAATCTCTTGATGACTAACACTTGGGTGAACGGTTGGGTAAAACATTTTAGTTAATAATTACTATCTAATGGTTTGAACTGAAGTCTCCACCCACTCACTTAAGTGTTAGTAATCCAGAAACTTAAAGTTTTTTCTTGATGTTAGATGAGACAATGATGATACCAATCTTTTGATAACCAATACTTGGGTGGGCTACTCCAGTTACTAGTTACCAGCCAGTAGTTGAATTTGGTGTGCCCAAATTCTTCTCTCTGCATGCGTAAGAAGTGTCTATGTCCAAGAAGGCAATGGTGATACTAATATCTTGATAACCAATACTTGGGTGGGTGGTTGGGACACCACAGTTGATGATTAACAGCCAGTAGTCTAAACTAAATATAATTAAAAATTTTTTTTTTTGAAAGCGTTAAAAGTCTCTTTGTTTATAAAGGAGAAGGTGATATCTAATCATTTAATGACCAACAGTTAGGTCACTTGAAATTATAATTACCATTAATGAGTTTAAACTGGGTGCACACCCAACTGGTTAAGAGTTTGTAATAAAAAAAATAAAAGTTTTTTTTTTATTGGAAACATAAAAAGTCTTTCTGTTCAAAGAGAAAGAGGTAATATCAAATCTCATGATAATCAGCACTTACGCAAGTCACTTCAAATTTGATTAAAATTGAGTAGTTTAAACTGAAGTGACCACCCACTTGCCCAAGAGTAAACTGGAAGTTTTTTTAAGCATTAAAAGTCTTTTTGTTTAAGAAAGAGGAGGTGGTATCTCTTAATGATTAACACTTAAAACTTTTTAAATTATGATTTGATCGACTGTAGTCTCCACTCATCCCCACAAGAGTATGTTATCAAAAAATAAAAGTTTTTTCTTTTTGCAAGCAATAGAAGTCTTTATTATTAATCTCTTAACGACCAACACTTTAGTGGGTTTGAACTAAAGACTTGACTCAAGGACAAACAAACATAAACAACAGAATAAAAAAACTAGAACAAAAAATACAAAACCACAATACTTTGTATCTCCTTAATACCCAAAATAAGAAAAAAAAAGATTAATTGGATAAAGATGAATATTTTGGTTTTGTAATTTGATAAACTGGTTTGGATGCCAAGCTAGTCAAAGCAGAAGTCATCAAGATATGCATAATAATGATGTTTTGGAATCTCCGATTTGTTTAATTTGGCTTTTTCTTATAGTCAAGAATTTTATTCTGTTGTGAGTTTTTGGTGTCTAAACTGTGTTTAGGGTTTTCTTGGCGTTCTAAGATGTGTCGTGTAGTGTTCTTCTTGATTGCAGTTTGTGTGGAGTTTTTTGAAGGAGTTTTTTGAGTAGAATATTTTCTAAGTAGCTCCGAGTTGAATTGACAGATTTGATGTCAGGCTCCATAAACGTGTTGTGTATTCTTAAAGTGGTTTAACTAAGATTTTTGAGCCTTGCATAAAATTGGCATAGAAGACACATTTATCGTATGAATTTGATCAAAAATTGTTTCAAAAAACGCATTCAATATCAAAAAATTGATAATAAATAAATTGTTCAATAAAAAAAATTACAAAAATGTTAATTATTTTAATCAAATTAATAAAAATAGTGCGTGATATGGTATGGTAATGCTAAGCCATCACAACAGAATATATAAATAATACAATTCCCAGAAGTTCACTTTGCTTAAAATTGCAAACTACTACAATCAATATAATAATAATTAATCATTTATAATCACTTATATTCAATTAAACAATTTAATACATTGTAAAGTTTGATGTTTTAAATAAAATAAACTCAAATTAGTTTTTTAAAAATCTAATTTTAGTTAGTGAAATTTAACTTGCGCAAATATGTTAAATAAAATAGCACATAAAATTAATCAAAAATTGCGCATAAAGATCACCCCTATTTGCTGCATGAAACATTTGTTAAAAATATCTCAAAACGCTTATTGCGAGAAATTTTTTCATGCGTTAATTGATAACGATATCCATTCCTTTGTTTTGCAAACAAAACTCTAAATTTTATTTATCTCCATAACAGGTGCGCAATAATACCCATACACAAAATTTAGACCCATGCATAAAATATTCCGTATATTCTGATCGATGTAGTGTTTCCGTATACATTTCGAATGCGCATTATATATAGCCCAGGTTTTGTTGCAACTACTACGGCGCTTGTATATGAAAAGCGAGACGGTTGATTTCAGGCAGACTCTGTCCGTCCAGACTTGGCGCGAGACTTTTCAGTCTTCTGCTGAAACGCGCACGGGAGCTAGCGAGAGCGAAACGACGCGAGCGTACTATAGTTTATAAAGTTTTCCGCAAGTTTTATTATTGTTTTCTAGTTTTATCATTGTAATCTGCTTTATTAAGGGGATAATAATATGAGGTATGATTATTTACGTATTTTTTATTTGTTGTGCAAATATGCGTTGATAAATATTTGATATTAATTAATAATGTGGTTGGTGTTTATTAAGGATTTAATGATAATATTTGTTATGGTATAATATTTTGTTGATTTAGTTTTATTAATATTATAAGACCACGACTATATTACTTTAAAATTATTCATGCTATTTACTACTTTATTAGCATTAAAAATTATGCAAATAAATTATTTATCTGTAATGTTATAAATGTTATAGTTCTTAAATTCTTGCACTAGAATGAACATTAAAACATACTATAATCAGTAAAGTTTTTACATATTTGTATAGATAATAACAATTTTTATTGTTTTAAATAAATATCGATTAGCTTCTTCTATTACTATTATTATTAAAATAAATATTCCTTTGGAAATGATACAAAATTTAATAATATAAAATACAATTTTAAATTGAATCAAAATAGAATACAATGGGAAGCTTTGTTGTCATATAATGTAAAAAATATAAACAAATATGTTTTGTGTTTGTAGTAATATTTATTTTAAAAATATTATTTTTATTTTATATGAATTGAATACAAATATTTTTTAATATAATTTTTTAATGGTTAAACAAAAATTTACTATTCTGTTTTGGAAAATTATAAAATTATGCAACAAATGAAAGAATGGTTTTAACAATTCCTCTTTTAGTTTGTTTAAAGCATTTATAATCTATTTTGGATTTTATCTTTTATTTTTCTATACTCTGAAACACCTTAATTTTTTGTTTGCAAAATTTATTTGTTATCTGATGTATGATTAAATTTTATTAATATTTTTTGTTAGTTAGATATGATTCAATTATATATTGAATTGATGCAATGTATTGACTGCATCTATTAAAATAAATCTCCATATTCAGAACAGATTTTTATTAATTGAATATTTTACCTGGGTCAAAATAATCCACATATTCGGGGCTAATCATTATGCACATTATTAGCTAAAGATTTGTTTGTTACTTAACATGATTTTTTATTATTTACATTCTAGCACTAAACAAATATGCTAAAATCCAAAAAATATAACTATTTCATTAAATATTTTGTTTTATGTGAAAAATTATTTAATTTTAATATTTAATGCCCGAATTTTTTTATTTAATGACTGGATTTTATTAGTAAACCAAGTTCAGATTTTGATTAGGTAGCCGGATTTTTAAGTTTAACCAATTTTTGACAAAACAAAGCTGATTTTAACTTATAAAGGACAAATTTTAATATATTTAGAATTGAAACCTTATTCTTAAAGTTTAGATATAACATTTTACAGCCGGATTTTGATATATTTGCTTAGTTTTAGCATTTTATGACCAACATTTTATATTTGTAGTTTAAATTTAAAATATTTTAATGTTTAATGGCCGGATTTTAATATTTAAAAGCCGGATTAAATGTCAACTTTTAATAACTTTTAGCAATTAACTTAAAAATTTATTGTTAATTTATGTAAATCATTATTATTGCGTAAATTGTAAATAAGTTTTATCTTAGAAAAAATAATTTTTAATTCTCAACAAAACATTTAACACTAAAAAGTAGCTTTATGGTTTTTTGTTTTATGACTCATTACGTAACAATTTTTTTTTGGATTTTAAAGCTTGCGCAAATTTAATTATTGTAAAAAAAATACTTATTTTATTTTTGTTTAATATTTAGTAACATACTGTGCTGCTAAATAACAGTTTTGATTTAATTTGTTTTATGGTTTTTAATTTTATGGCTTATTACGTAACATTTTTATCTTTTTTTGGATTTTAGAGCATGCGCAAACTTAATTATTGTAAGAATATGACTATTTTATTATTGTTCAGTATTTAGTACCATGCTGTGGTGCTAAATAATAGTTTCGATTGAATTTATTTTATGGTTTTAAATTTTATGGCTTATTACGTAACATTTTTACCGTTTTTTTGGATTTGAGTGTTTGCACAAACTTAATTACTGTAAAAAAATGACAAATTTATTTTTGTTCAATATTTAGTAACATACTGTGCTGCTAAATAACGGTTTTGATTAAAATTGTTTTATGGTTTTTAATTTTATGGCTTTTTACGTAACATTTTTACCGTTTTTTGAACTTTAAAGCTTGCACAAACTTAATTATTTTAAGAACATAACGATTTTATTATTGTCCAATATTTAGTAACATACTGTGCTGCTAAATAATACTTTTTATTAATATTATTCTATGGTTTTTAATTTTATGGCTTGTTACGTAACATTTTTACCGGTTTTTTTGAACTTTAGAGCTTGAGCAAACTAAATTATTGTAAGAACATGACGAATTTATTATTGTTCAATATTTAGTAACGTCCTGTGTTGCTAAATAACAGTTTTGATTAAAATTGTTCCAAGGTTTTTAATTTTATGGCATATTACGTAACATTTTTACCGTATTTTTGGTTTTTAGAGTTTGCGCAAACTTAATTATTGTAAGAAAATTACGATTTTATTTTTGTTTAATTTGTAGCAACATACTATGCTGCTAAATAACAGTTTTGATTAAAATTGTTCTAAGGTTTTTAATTTGATGGTTTATTACGTAACATTTTTATTGTTTTATGGATTTTAAAGTTTGCGCAAATCTAATTATTGTAAAAAAAATATCATTTTTATTTTTGTTTAGCATTTAGTAACATACTGTGCTACTAAATTTTTTTTATGGTTTTTAATTTTATGTCTTATTACGTAACAGTTTTACCGCTTTTTGGATTTTAGAGTTTGCGCAAACTTATTTATTGTAAGAACATGACAATTTTATTATTGTTCAATACTTAGTAACATACTGTGCTGCTAAATAACAGTTTCGATTAAAATTGCTTTATTGTTTTTAATTTTATAGCTTATTAGTAACGTTTTTACCGTTTTTTGGATTTTAAAGTTTGTGCAAACTTAGTTGTTGTAAGAAAATGACAATTTTATTTTTGTTCAATATTTAGTAACATACTGTGCTGCTAAGTAACAAGTTTTCTTAAACTTGCTTTAATGGTTTTTATATTACTATTGATTACGTAATTTTTTTACCGTTTTTAGGGTTTTAAAGTTTGCACAAACATAGTTATTGTAAAAAATTATTATTTTTATTTTGTTCAATATTTACCAACGTACTGTGCTACTAGATAAAAAGTTTGATTAAAAACGTTTTATAGATTTTGATTTTACAATTTTTTACGTTTTTTTTTTCTGTTTTTAGAACTTTAAAGCTTGCTTACGGTAATTATGTTATAGTAAAAAAATTACAAGTTTTATTGTTGTTTAATGATAAGTAACATACTGTGCTACTAAATAACAACTTTAATTAAAATTGTTTTATAATTTTCTGTTTTACGTAACATATTAACCGCTTTTTTTTAACTAAATAAAAAAAAAAGTTTTATAGGAAATATTGTTTACAGTTTATATGTTAAATTGACAATTTATTTGATAGATCAAATCAAGAGTTTATGTAACAGTTGAGTTTTAACATTTTTTGTTAAACTGATAATTGACTTATGGGCAATTTTATTTCAAACTGCCCAGAGCAGGAGGAAGGTGCGTTGATAAACTTGCTATAGTATTTTTTTTTCTGTTTTTATAACGGTCTTTTATCGGTTTATAAAACTATGAAAACTTAAAAAAAAATTACATTTTTATAATTTTTTTTTTCTAAAAAATTGAAGTTTCAAAAACAATTTAAAATTTCTGAAGCTTTAAAAATGTTTCAAAGTTTTGTGATAATTTACAAACTTTTCTAAACATTTTTAAAGCTTTTTAATTTTTTTTAATACTTATTAAAGCATCAAAAATATTCTGAATGCTCCGGATAAATTTCTAAAGCTCTAAACATGTTTTTCAAACTCTGTGCTCATTTACAAAGCTTTGTGAACATTTTCAAAACTTTATAAACATTTTTTAAGTTTGTTTATGCTTATTAAAGTTTCAGAAACATTTTCAAAGCGCTATATAAATTTCTAAAGCTTTAAAATGTATTTCCAAAATGTTGAAATAGTTTTCAAAGTTTTTTGTAAATTTTGAAAACCTTATAAAAAAATTTAAAATTTATTTTATATTTATTAAAATTTCAAAAACAATTTTGAAATTGCTAAATAAATTCCAAAAGCTCTAAAGATGTTTCTAAAATTTTGTTATAAATGATCAAACTTTTTTAAACATTTTAAAAACTTTATAAACTTTTTTAAAAAGTTTTTTTTATATTTATTAAAGCATCAAAAATATTCTGATAGTTCTAGATACATTTGTATTATTTACAAAGCTTTGTGAACATTTTTAAAGCATTATAAACATGTTTAAAGTTTTGTTTTATATTTATTAAAGCTTTAAAAACATTCTAAAAACGCTATATAATTTTCTTAAGCTTTAAAATGTATTTCCAAAATTTTAAAACAATGTTTTTTAAAAACCCTATAAAAAATTTAAAATTTATTTTATGTTTATTAAAATTTCAAAAACATTTTGAAAGTGCTGAATACATTTCTAAAACTCTAAAAATGTTTTTAAAATGTTGTGATTATTTACAAAATTTTCTAAATATTTTAAAAGCTTTATAAACTTTTTAAAGTGATTTTTATGATTATTAAAGCATCACAAATATTTTGAAAACGTTAGGTATATTTCTAAAGCTCTAAAAATGTTTTTTAAAATTTGTGTTTATTTACAAAGCTTTTTAAACATTTTTAAAATCCAATAAACATTTTTAAAGTTTGATTTATATTTATTAAAGTTTCAGAAACATTCTGAAAGCGTTGGATATAATAATATATTCCATTTTTGTTCTTTATAAAACTTGTTTTTTTTTATGATCACAAAATATACTAAAATTCTAAAACAGTTACAATAAACTACATAGTATGAGTATTTGATGCGGGCGGCATTGAAAATAAATTATTTGAGAGACCTATTGGGCCATTTTGAAGACTTGTATGCTGTAAAGTTCAAAGAATATTTCCAAAAAATTTTATAATAATTTTTAAAGCTTTCTAAACATTCTCTATGTTATACATAAAAAAATTAAGTTTGTTTTATATGTATTGAAACTTCAAAACAATTCAGAAAACGTTTGATAATTTTTTAAACTTTGTGCTCATTTACAAAGCTTTATGAACATTTTTAAAGCTCTATAAATATTTTAAAAGTTAGTTTTATGTTTATTAAAGTTTTTATAATATTATTAAAATATTATTTTGTTTTTTTTTTCTGATTATCATATAAATTTTCTGCTTTTTTGCAAAATATTGTAAAAGATACAAAACTTTTTTTATTATTTCTATCTTAATATATCATTTTCTGTTTTTCAGATTATTAATCATCTTAGAAGAAGCACAATATACTGCACATTTTACTGAATTCTCATAGGTTTCTTTAATTTAGTAAATTATCTCTAAATATTATTGTAAAATTTTAATTAAAGTCACCAAGAACTGAGGTATTTTGGATGAATCTTTTGCATCTTTTACAATATTTAAATTTTTATATTCTATAGATTAACGTTTTACAGTAAAGAATCTTTTTCTTACTTATTTTTCTATCAATTTGAATGAATTCTGTAAACACTTCTTTAAGTACAAATGCAAAATTATGATTTTTCCTTATTTCTGTAACAATTTGAATGAATTCTGTTGCTAAAATGATTTTTTTTTGGTATAATTGCAAGTAAGTATGTATGATTCTTCTTTCCAAAGAGGTTGATACTTTTGTGGCTTTGTGAAGGTCAAATTGAACAAGAATAAAATGTTTTTTTATCTTTTATGGTATAATAGTTGTTTATTAGGTGACCGTGGCTTAATAGTTTAGTGTCAAGACAATCATCTTACATCAACAATTATGCTTAATACTTGTTTTATACACATTTTTTAAACAATTGAAATGAATTCTATTCATTTCTTTTAGTACAAACGTAAAAAAAGTATGATTCTTTGTATTGGCTCATTACCATGCTCTGGAGTGTCCCACCCACCCGCCCAACTGTTTCTTATCAAGAATTTTCTGCGAGCATCAGAAGTCATTTTGTCACAAAAGAAGGTTGTGATCCAACCTCTTGATAACTAACACTTGGGTAGGTGGGTGGGTAGGTCACTCTATTCTAAAGTATTAGCCTCTTACTATGCTCTGGAGTGTCTATTTTACTAAATTTTGTTAACATTTCTTTGAGTATAAACGCAAAAGTGTGATTTATCTTTTGAAATTATACGAAGCTGATTCTTCTCTGGCTTTGGGAAGCCCAAATTGAGCAAAAATCTTATGTAAATGCTTTTTATCTTTTTTGATTTTTTTATTGGAGTGTAATAATTTAGTGCAAAGACTGCTGTGCCGGTAATTTGGGTGATTTTTGCTGCGACAACATAACCTAACCTAACCTAATTGCTTAACATGTTTTGATGCGTTGTTCCCTTTGCAAGCCAATGGCAGGCCAGCAAAGTACTTTAGTAAACTTCTTAGTGGTGTGGTTTGGATTCTATCTTAAACTAAATAGAACTATTATCGTAGATTGCAAGCGAACGCAAAGAGTATTTTCTTGTGATAGAGTAGCAAATCTATTAAATTTGATAAAAATTATAGAGATTACATACAAAACTTTTTTTATTTAGTTAGAATTTAGATTGTTGGTAAATTTTTTCTTGAAACAGGTTCTCTTTTGTTTTTTATATTTGCGGAAAAAAAGGGATAATTTTTTCTTGAAACAGGTTCTCTATTGTTTTTTATATTTGGGGACAAAATGGGTATTTTCTCTCTTTCATAGCATTGTATCATTGCTCATTACTCAGCTCTTAAACCCAGGAATCAGTAGATTTGACTGTAGATATGTAAATACGAGAATCAAAGTGATAAGTGAGAGTATCCAGAATTAGAGCGCTGAGCAATTAGCAAAGGTACAATGCTACGATCGGATCAAAAGTCGTTGTGTCAGGACACTTACTGTTTGTTTATAAACTTTGATGACTTTGATAATAAATATTGGTAAAAATTGTTTTCTTATAATTTTTTTGTACACACTTTTAGAGTTTGACACTTTTATTTTTTGATGACCTTATGACATCTTGTTTTTACATTTTTGTGGTAAATTTTTGAAAAATGTAATTTGTTTGTTTGTAAATGTTTGTTGTAAATTTCATTTTATAACTTATGTCAAAAAATCAATTCCCATTTTTTGAAAATTTTGACAAATTATTTGGAAATGTTTAAAATTAGACTATTGTAAAATGAGATTTTTTAGACGATTAGGTTATTGATTATTGAGTAGTATCATAATAATTTACAACTTGCAACTTTTGTGTGTCTATTCAAACAGTTTTAATAAAACAGTCAATCTTATATAGATCTTCAGTGCAATTCCATTTCAGTTGTCTACAGTAATTTGGAATTTTATTATCTATTCCCTAATTTATACTCCTAATGACCTTTGCTTTGCTTAAGACTTGGTTGAATGCAAATTTTTTATTTTGCTATCTAGCAGTTTGGTTGACCACAGGTGACCAGCAATTGTTACTTTTAAGGTCCATACAAACAGTTTCATTAATTGTCAATATTTGTCTAATTCAGTTTCAGTTTCAAGATATATCATACACAATTTATTGACAATTTTTAAAGTTTTTGAATGTTATATAAACATTTTTAAAGTGTGTTTTATATTTATTGAAACTTTATAAACATTCTGAGAGCGCTAGATAAGTTTTTAAAACCTTAAAAATGTTTTCTAAATTTTGTGCTCATTTACAAAGCTTTGTGAATATTTTCAAAACTCTAGAAACATTTTTAAAGTTTGTTTTATTCTTATTAAAATTTTAGAAACATTCTGAAAGCGCTGGATACATTTTGAAAGCTTTAAAAATGTTTCCAAAACTTGGTGACAACTTTTAAAATTTTCTGAACGTTTTTAAAGTCTTATAAACATTTTTAAAGTTTGTTGAAGCTTTAAAAACATTTTAAAAGCGTTGGATAAATTTTTAAAAATGTTTCTTAAGCTTTGTACCTATTTACAAAGTTTTGTGAACATTTTTAAAGCTTTATGAACATTTTTAGAATTTGTTTTATATTTATTCATTTATAAATTCTCTAAAAGTAATGGGTAAATTTCCAAAACTTTTTTTATTTTTTTAAATTTTTGTGATAATTCTTAAAGCTTTCTAAACATTCTCAATGTTATTTAAACATTTTTTAAATTTATTTTATATTTAAAATAAATTTTTAAATTTTTTTTTTGCTTATTTACAAAGCTTTGTAACCATTTTCAAAGTCTTTTATACATTTTTAAAGTTTGTTTTATATTCATTAAAACTTTAAACACATTCTGATAAATTGGATAAATATATAAAGTTTCAAAAATGTTTCCAAAATTTTGTGATTTTTTTTAAATTTACAAACTTGTTTAAAAAATTACAAAAAAAGTGATTCAAAAAGAATAACAGTATGGTATAATGTAGTATGACATGTCGAATCATTTTGCTGATTCTACTATTTTTGTAGGTAAGTAAACAAAAGAAGTTGGCTCTGGATTTAGTTTTAGATTCGATAAAACTAGTATGAAACTTAAAACTAAGTTTAGTATCAAAGTGAACGCTTAGATATTTATATATTTGGAATGGGTATATTAATTGTTGTTTCATTTGGATTTTAGAAGAGTTTTTGTGAATTTTATGGTGGAGTATTAAGTGTTTAGTTTTGGAAGGATTTGCAGAAACCCGCCATTTATTGAATCACAATTGCGTATTGTTTAGTAACGTTTGTAGTTGTGCAGTATCAATGTTGTGTCGTCGGCATATTGAAGGATTCGATTAAAGTTATGTATATTAGCACAAAAGATGTTACATACAGTGGGAGTCCTTGCGGAACACCCTGTTGTGGACTAAAGGTTTCAGAATATGTGGAACCTATTAGTACCTTTAGTGTTCGATCTTTTAGAAAAAAATAAATTATGTTTATGAGGTTATTGGAAACATTTAAAACAAAAAGTTTAAAAAGAAGACCTTTATGCCAGACAGAGTCAAACGCTTTGTTTATATCCATAAACAAAACGCTTGTTAGATTTTTTTGTGAAGAGACCTTAAGGATAAGTGTTACGCTAACTATCCAGAGACAATTGATGTCTGGAAACACAAAATCGAAGTTGCCATTCATGCGATTGGAGCCCAAACAATCAAAAATGTACTAAAGAATTGGGTTAATCGGATGGGTTACTGTCAAACCAGCCGTACAGTCATTTGAATGATGTTGTGATTCATTCTTAAATGAAAATGTTCAATCTTTCTAATCTAATAAACTCATAGTTTTGAAAAAATATTTATTAATTTTTTATTTATATAAATAATACCATATAGAATTAAATAGAAGTTGCGACTTACATTTTAAATCCTTAGTTAATCCTCTTATCTCAATAAAATAAAAGTAAAACAATTAATCAATACAATCAGATTATTAATCACAATTGATACATATTCTGTAATCCAACATTTGCGGATACTAGAGATTCCAAACAAGCCGATTCCATTCACCTCACATCAACTGCTTATCATTCGAGGGGCGAAATTGTACCCAACAAACACCCCATTTGGATCGGAAGCTCAGAGCAAACGTAATTGGATTGTCCCTTATTGTCAGATTTACACAAAGTGAATAATTATTTGAACAATTAATAAATTGAAAAAGTGATTGGCATAAATATTTTATTGCAAAATTAATCTTACTTGAATCATTACGGTCAAATGATTAAAGTTTTAATTAATCTGTTTAATTAATAATATACAAGTTATAAGTAGCTTTAGTTGTTTTAACATAATGAAATCAAAATATCGCTTTTCATTATGTTTGAGCTACCAGGATATTAAATTAAACTATAATGGATTTAATTAAAACTTGATACTATTCAGCATTATCAAATTTTCAGTTATTATTTGACAATTTCAATACAATTTTGTTCACTTTGAATCAAAAGGGTTTTTCAGAAATCATCATAGAACAAAATATTTTTAGAATAGGCCAAGGAATAACTCTTAAATTTTTGCCGCATGTTTTACCTAACACCTTGTATACTTATATACGTATATAATTATTGCATAAACAACAACTAAAAGACAAAATATAATTATATTTGTTGTCTAATATTGAATCACTTTTTGTATTAAAAATATGCAATCAAAACACTTCATATCATATTTTGAAAAAAACCAAATATGTATTTTTACGTTATTAATACCGTCGTCAAACTGCATACGTTTTATTTCATATTTCCGTTGATATTGGATTTCATTTCACCGTTATGGGAAGCGAACATGAGTATAAGTAAAAACAGTGTGTCAATATAATATGGTAAATCATTTAAAAGTAATTAAAGTTCATAAAAACAGTTTATTATTATAACAATTTAGAAAAACATTATCTGAAAAATATTTACATCCTGTAAGTTAATAGTCCTTCAAGATTTGCTTACAGAATGTCAAAATTGATTGATTGTTTCAAGACATTTTCTTGCTAATTAAAAGCAGGCATCAATCGACGTTTTGTTATGGAAAAGTGTATTAACCTTGATGTTTGATTAAGTAGGGATATACATATTTTCAAAGAAAATGTTATTGACTTGTATTTATCAGGTAAATTAAGGTCAATAAATTTGGTTTAAATCAATAAAAGTAAATTTATTTTTAATTACTTAATATGTTATAAAACGCCATAAAATATTATAATATTTAAAAATTATGAATTTGAAAGCTTTTAAAAAAATAACATAATTTTTATAAAAGCATATATAATATAAAAGTGGAAAATTAAAATAAGCTTTAAAAAAAATAAATAACGTTTATACTTCAAAGAACAAAAGTTTTTTTATTTAGTATGTTGTTGTGTATAATATCAACATTAAACGACAACCACAATTTGTTTTGTTTAATTTTACGTTTGATATTATTATACCTACAAAATATAACAAGTTAAATAAATATTCGATAATGTTATTTGCTGTAAATTATTTATGAAAAATTAATATGGATGTAAGAATAATCCATAAACATTAACTAATTTTGTCCTCAAAAAAGTAATGTATAGATAATTTTGATTTAATAGGATAAATTATCATAAATAATGTACGTCGTAAATAACTCACGTGAGCGTATGCTTTTGGTTTCAATATAATAAATTATAGTTTACTATTCCTTACATTATTTATGAAACTATTATTGTTAAGAAATGTAAGTATTTTATTTCACACATTTATTATTTTGTTACGCAGATAGAAATAATTTAGAAAACCACAACGATGAATGCTTTAATGGAGATACGTGGTAGTAATGAAGGTATACATAGGATCAATACTAATTTTTCAAATTAAAAGTAAAAAAACTGTAATAAAGTCAATACTTAGTTACAATTTTTGTATTTAAAAGTTTTGTTAAGAGATCTTTGTTTAACTTTTTTTTTTTAAATTTTAAAATCTGATTTTTAGGTATTATTTAAAATACTTAAAATACCATTAAATTTAACTAGTGAAATTACACTCGCTAAAACTATCACATTGAAGACTAGATTTAAGCAGTCTGTGAACATTGACTTTGAATATGAAAGTTTATTCCAATGTCGATAGTACGGTTGAAAAAATCTCTCTTAAAAGTTTCGGTCCTACATCTCTGAATTGTCACTGAATATTTTTTAGATTCCTAGCAAGTTTTGTACTACAAGTAAATATTTTTTTAGATGGCTTGTATTTTATTTGAACAATGTATGATCAAATTAATTTGTTTTTGATCAAGCTAATAATAGTTTTTTGTTGTTCATATGTTGATTTCATTTGTTGATAATTATAAATTAATATTTATTTTTTTTGTTTTAGGTGAGCTAATTGTTGTTGCACGTTTAATTAATAGGTAAGTTGAATAGTATATTGAATTTGTTTAAATATATAGTAGTTGATTTTATTATAGGATAAATCTATAATATTAAAATTAAACTCTGAAATCTATATAATAGTTACAAAATATTTTACTTTTTATATTGCAAGAAATCTTCAAAGATTTTGAAAAATAAAATTAAGTTATTTATTATTAAATTTATCAACTCAAAAATAAACACTTTTTTTATGATTACGCACCCTGTAAACTGTCCCTGAAATACATTTTTGATACAACAACAAATAATAAAACTTGATTTTTTTTTTAATCAAAATACTAACATTTGATTTATTTTAAAAACCTTTTTTTTGTTTGTTTTACTTTCTTAAATTTAATAATAATAATTAAAACGATCTACCTTGTATAATTAACAATTAAATAAATGCGTACACTTATCTACTAACACCAACATAATTATAATATAATATTTAGTTTTATTAGAATGTTTAAATGTAATATAATCTACAATAAATTTTCAAATTTTAGATTAATTTTATTAAATTTGCACTAAAATGCAAAATGTTTCCAAATTGAATTGTTTTATGTTTTACATCAACAATTATTTTGCCCAAAACTTATTATTCTAATTTAAACACTATTTAGTCTTAATTATATTACGTTTAAGTAGGGTACTTTCTTCTCATTAATAAATTGCGTTATATTAAACCTGTTCTCTTTATTCTGGAATAAAACAAAACTAATTAATAAATTTTGTTGTACTTTTTTATACATCGTTATCAATTAATGCTTTAATGATAAAAAATTACAAAAAAAATATTTAGTAATAATTTTTGAAATTTTTAAAATTGCAAATTATGGATATTATATTATTAATTGTGAAGTAAACTAAAAATTTTAATGTAATTTTTTGTGCACGATTATCAAACAATGCTTCAATGATAAAAAATTACAAAAAGTTTTTTTTCAATAAAATATATAATAAATAAATTTTTGAAATGGTTCAAATGAAAATTTTAGACATAAACACTAATTCTGAAATAAATCAAAAACTAATTGATGAATTTTGTTGTATTTTTTGTACATGATAAACAATTAATGCATTAATGATAAAAAACACAAAAAAGTCAATTTTTTTCAGTAATAGTTTTTTTTTGAAATTTTTACAGTTGTTTAACTTCAAAATTTGGACACCAATAAATAATTCAAAAATAAAACAAAAACTAATTAAAGAATTTTGTTTTAAATTGTTGTACATGATCATCAACCAATGTTTTAGTAATAAAAATTTACAAGAAAAGCAAATTTTTATTGAGTATTAATTTTTTTTACGTTTCAATTTTGTTTTAAGATTTTTTATGCAGTATTGTGCTTTTAGAATTTGTATTTAGTTAAAAATAAGAATCAGAATTTGTGATCAAGAACTACAGTATGTTTCTATAGAATAGATGTTTGTTAAAAAAATTTAATATCCGATGTTTTTAAAGATTTTTAAGTCCCTTACCTAGTAAATACTATGCACTAAGACTTCTTTTATATGTTTTGTAGTGTGCAATGGTAGTACTACACAAACATACAGGGTCTGCAATTTTACTTAAAACTTAAACCAAACTACTAGAGAAGTTTAATAAGCAGATACTTTGCTGGTTTGTTATTATCCTGCAAAGAAGACGACATTGTCAAAACTTTTGGGCGCAAAATAATATAAGAGGTTTTAAAAAAAAGCGTACAACTTTGTAAAAAACTTTATTTTGTAACTGCCTCTTTCATTGCTTACAAGTAGCTACGCCAGTGTTTGTAACTAATTTTAATTTTCTATGTATTTTTTTTAACATTTTAACAAGAGACTGAATATTTTAAGTTTTTTTTTGTCTCTTAGGACCGCTTTTACAATCGTCGAATAAACTAATCCACAGGTATACCTGGTATAACACGCAATGCATTTTACAAATGCTAAGTTAGTTTATTCTCTACGATAACCTATTGAAACGACAATAGTGCCATAAGTTGTTTTTAAGCAAATTCAGATTGTCTCCTTTATAATGTTATAAAACGTAAATGTGTTTAAATTAGATAGTGACAACAAAAAGACGAAAAATGGAGCAACAAATCCTACTTTTTTCTTTTTTTTTTACGAATATGATTTGTGCGGCGCTTACGAGGTTATGTGCGTTATACTTGGTATAACTACTGCTCCGAGCACCGGATAAGTTAACCCCGGCTTATTCCCTTCTAAACCCTAACTATGCTTTAACTGGGGATTGTAAAAGCGGCCCTTACTCGAAAACTTTAAACTGGGATTATATAAGCCAAGCTCACTACAAGAATCTACACTGAATTGCGCATTTTTAAGACCATGTAATTTGTTTTAGCTCTCTATGTAATTATTTTACATTTTAACGTAGAAAAAAACACGACATTTGCATCGAAAGTGCCACTTTTGGATATTACTCAAAAAACACAAAAATCTAAATTTAATTGCGCAGTTTTAAGCAGTACGCCACTGTTTAAAAAATGAATTTGTTTTGGTTTCTATTCAGAGGCGGTTTTAGAAAAAAAGAGTACAGTTTTGTATCTTTTTTACTTTATTTTATAACTTTTTCTTCTCTAGGTTTTTAAAATAAATGTCAAGTGTTTCCTGTACATTGCCGACCTTTCCTTATAGGTAGCTACATCACTGACTAGACTATTGCCCAGCTGTTGCTTTTGGTATTTTTTTTTTTAAATTTTTTAATTCCTGTGTTTTCTAATGTTATATTAGAAACTACTATTTAGTTCTATGAGAATCTACAAAAGCTACATACTTTATTTTACAGTTTCTGAAAACTATCCAATAACGTATTCTTAAGGTAATTTTAAGGCAATGTTGAGCTTGTTTTAATTTTTTTAAGGTTGTATACGTTTTTTGTATGGCTGAATGATTTTGTGTTTTTTTGTTTTTTGTGTTTTTTAGTACTAGTTTTTGAATTCTTATTGAATTATTTTCTTGAACTTTTTACAAGTTTTTTTAGGTTTCTGAAGCAGCTTTAATATTTACAAAGATTGATTGTTTACTCAGCATATACAAAGTGGGGCGGACTGGAAAGGCGTTTTTGGAACGGGCAGTACAAGCAAAGCAAAAGGGATAAAATTTTGCGGCTGATGTCAATTGATTTAGGAGCACTTTTGTCCCAAAACGTGACACAATCAACAGATGTGTGCAGAGTTTTAAAGTTGTCTTAAAAGTGCAACTACACCAGTTTTTGTAAAAAGAGTGATACAAACAGTCATTTAAGTCCAGAGCGCTTTGTCCAAAAACGAGATGCAGCACTTACAGACTAAGTAGTATTTTGCACTTTTACTTTAACTTTTATAAACTTAGGTTTGTTTTTCAATTGAATGAAGAAGGTTTTGCACAACGCTAGCAGCTTGCTTAAAGAATGCAAATGATTTTTGCTTATGACAATAAACCAGCAATAATTATAAGCGATGAGAATTATTTTTATTTAAACGGTTTTATTAATAATCAAAATTATTAATGTTTGGTGCGCTGTGAGCCGTTTGAAATATGCAATAAGGGGGAAACTATAACTTTAAACTTCAAGTAATATGTTTCTATGTTGGAATACTTTTTGATCCTAAAAATATTTGGTCTGTACCTTTTGGACAATAATCACCAATTTTGAAAAACAACAAAAACTAACCTTATCTAAATTTGTTGTAATTTTTTGGACATGATTATTAATCAATAGTTACACATAGAATTCATAGAAAATCTTGCAGTAGCTCTAGATATTTCCAAAGCGTTTCATAGGGTATGGCATTCTAATTTTGTCAACAAGCTATATTGTATAGGTTTTGATAAAAAAAACTGTAATAGTTTTTCTGACAATTGAACAATTATAGTTAAAATTGAGTTTTAATTTTGACCCTAAAATTATAAATGCTGGTGTTCTTCAAGGTTCTACTTTTTTGCCAACTTAATTTTTAATTTACATTAATAAGTTTTTTCAAATAACTAAAAATTCTATTTATAGTTTTGCAGATGATAGCACTTTTTATACTTCATACTTTCCAAAGAAACCATATTGACAAATATCGTCTTAAAATTTTTAGGTTAGAATCTGTAGCATCTATAAAGAAAGAAAGTTTTTACCGTTTCAAAATTTAAATTTGAGGTATCATCAGTACCAAATATTAAACTAAACAATGAATTCATATTTAAATCTTCATTAATTTATCTTCTATGTATTACAATCTTACATAATCTTCTGTAGAACAACTATGTTGTCAACATAGTTTTCTATCTATAAAACTAGGTTTTTTAATAAATGTAAAGAGTTTTTTACTTTTGTTCAACTTTTGCATATATATAAAACTTAAATTTATTTTTGTATTGAGTATTGTTCTTAAGTATGGGGAAAGGCATTAGAAACTACACTATCTCTTTTAAACTTTTGTCAAAACAAGCTATTTGGATCATCGTCAATTCAAAACTGACTAATGACTTGGATACTTTACAACACAAGCGTAATGTTGCAGATCTTTGCAGTTTTTTTTTTATGTAATTTTGACATTTGAACGAGAAAAAATTTTGTTTTTAGACAGTCTTACTTAAAAACTTTGAATATAAGTCAAGAATCTTCATTAAATTTTGCATCTTTTGAGACTAGTTTTAGCTTTTCATGTAATTTTTTAGAATTTTTTTATCAAAAGTACCATTTTCTGAATTTTAGACAGTTTTTTTAGGTTTTCAAAATAAATGTTGGGAGTTTCTTGTGTTTGTAGGTTTTTCACATTGTGGACTCTTGCTTATAGGTTACTGCACTAACTAGAATATTGCGCTACTGTTGTCTCTGGTATTTTTTTTAGAATTTTTTAATTTTTTTTTCTAGTGTTATTTTAGAAACTACTATCTAGTTTTATGAAATTCTACAAAAACTTTATTTTAAAGTTTTTGGAAACCAATCAATAACGTATTTTTAAGGTGATTTAAGAGTAATTTTTTAAGGATTGTAATTTTTTTCAGTTGTTCTACTTTTAAAGCTTAGAGGTTTTTAAAATTCTTGTATTATTTTTAGGCAGCGTTTCTTAGTATCACTTTTTGAATTCTTATTAATATCTAGCTTCAATTTTTTCAAAGACTGTTTGTTTACTCAGTATATACAGAGTGAGGCGGAATGGAAGAGCGTTTTTGGAACGGGTTTTCTTATTATAGTGCCATACTCGCTACGAGCGTTTGGCGCCTCTCTCGTATGTTTGTGGTGCGCGATAATAGTTCCACACAAACATACGGGACCTACAGTTTAACGTGGAATCCGAACCACATCACTAGAGGGGCTTACTAGGCAAATACTTTGCTGGTTTGCCATTGCCTTGCAAAGGAAACGACCGCATCAAAATATATTCGACAAATTAGATATTGCCGCTGCCGGGAATCGAACCCGGGCTGCCTGCACAACAGTCCTCGCACTAGACCATTGTGCTACGTTGGAACGGGTGTATAATTGACTTAAAAGCGCTTACCGTTTGTTAATTACAATAGTTATTTGGACGAGGAAACATCGTGCATTTGCAATTGAAGTGTATCTAGAATCGTGCAAGTCTGTTATTGGTCGTAACGGTTCAGTTCTGAAACGTGGCATAATCAACAAATGTGTGCAGAATTTTAGAACGACAATTTTGGCAATTAATTCAAAATCTTAAAGGAAGGGTGAGACAAGCAGTAATTCAAAGTCCACAGCGCCGCTCTATTCAAAAACAGCAGCATTTTGAATGAGTAGTTAAACACTTTGCAAAATTTTATACTAAAACTTTTAATTGTACTTTTATAAGCTAATGTTTGTCCAACAACTGAATAAAGTAAATTTTGCACAACTCCAAAAGCTTGCTGAAAGAATGCAAATGATTTTTGCTGATGACAATGAGTTAGTAATAATTATAAGCAATAAAGCATATTTTTATTTAAGCGGTTTTGTTAAGAAACCGAACTATTAATATTGAGAAGCAGAAAACTACCGTAAACTGCATCAACGCTCACTTCACAGTGAGGAAGTCGTTGTTTAGTGCGCTGAAGCCGTTTTGACATATCTTATTTTTTTAAAGATGCAAGAGAGACAACTGTAACTGTGAACTCCAAACAATATGATTTCATGTTAGAATATTTTTTTATCCTAAAATTGCGACAACAAAAAATTAACAAAAAATATTTGGTTTGCAATTTTGTACAATAACTACCAATTTTGAAAAACAATAAAAACTAATCTGTGATTTTTTTTTGTAATTTTTTGTACATGATCAATGCTTTAAAGACAAAAAAATAGAATAAAGTCAAACTTTTGTTCATTAGGTTTTTAAATTTTTTTAATAATGTGTGATTCTGGAGAGTGGCTCAGTGAACTTAAATCTTGGCGCATAAATTGTCGAAAGTATCAGCTTTTGCAGAGGATTTTAAGAATTTGTAGCATTTATTAATTTAGGACATTATTGTAATACTTGATTAATGTCTATGTAACCATAATTACATTTAATTTGAAAGTGTGGATGAACCAGATACTAGGTCTCGTCAGTATCTACAGTGACTCTATTCTCTCAATTATTGGGATTAGTAGTATATATTATTCACACATTGTAGAAGAAAGTCCAATCTGTGTCCTCAAATTTGTAAAAATTTGATGCGATAAATAGTTTCTCCGCAATTAATTTTTAAAAAGTGTTTAATTAGTTTTTTGTTAATTTTTTATTTGTTAAATATAACTTCAAATCTTTAACCAAAAACATAAAGACATAAAATATTGTATGTAGTTCAACATATAAAAAAAGTGATTACTAAAATCTTATCGTTTGGATATTGAGATGGTTAGCGTTTTGTCCCGTAAAAATCAATTTCAATTTAAAAACGGCGCTGTACGTTAATATTTTTGTAAAAAGAAAGGTTTACCGATATTCTCGTAGATTTCATATTTTTCCATAACATTACTACAAAAATAATTTATTTTTCAAAATTAACTTTTAAAAATACACATTTAGCAGCGTTCAGAGAAACTATACACTAAATGTTATAAAAAAAAAAAAATTATAAGAATTTGGTTTATATATTTTTTTAAGCCTTTTTCAAAAGTTTAACAAAAACATCTTTTGTCGCTTGAACCAATTTTGGGCAATTTTACTTTTTGTTTGATAGTTTTTGCGCTTGCGGAACAAATTTAGACTCGATCTATCGGCGCCATTATTATTTTTTCATTCAAACATAAATCCGCCTGGCGTTTATCAAAATTTGACAAAAAAAGTTTTAAACCACACTGTAGTGTGTGTGTGAATATAAAAAAATAATTCATTTTAACGCATTTTACTTATCTACGGCACTACACTAACTATTTTTTATGTTGAATAGTCTTCAAAATTCAAATTTTTAATAATATTTGGTCTATTGTTATTATGAGTACGGCTAAACGTGTATTTGTAAGAGTTTATGTTGAAGAATAGGCTTACTTTTGCAGGTTTTTCAAATAAACAGTACAAATTTATATTTTCTAACTAATTTAAATATGCCAACTTCAGCGGTTAAAAAAAATGCTTTTTTTTGTCCAGTCAACTAAGAACAAAAATGTGATTTTATGGCTTTTGCGGCTTATAATCAGAGCATAGATTTGAATGGGACCAGATTTGAATTCTACGGAAAATTTATGATTCATTCACTAGTAAAATTTTGATTTTAGTTAAAATTGCAATTTTTAAACAAAAAATGTAATAAAGTTAAAAAACTATTTTTTTTTTAAATTATTAAAGCAAGTTTATCGACACCCCCTCCTCCCCCTCCGCTCTGGTCCGTTTGAAATGGAATTATTATTGCATACATACTTTTATAAAATATTGTTTTTAACTATATGATCTAAAACTATATTATTTTTTCTAAATTTTATTATATATGTTGACGATAACGTTAGACGTCTATCTTCACAGTCAGCATGCCTAATTGCAAAATGATAAATTAAATGTTGACAGATAGATGTTACTAAATGTCAATATGGACAGATAACGTTAGACGTCAATCTTCACAGTTCGCATGATGAATTGCAAAATGTTGAAAGAATAGATTGCTTAAAAAATGTTTTTTTTTTTAAATAGAACTAAACATTGATATTTACTGATAAATGTCACGCCAATGTTGACTGATAATTGTTACTAAACATCAATGACAATAAGACGTTATTATTGACAGTTGACATAAACATTTTTTAAAAATTAGTGTTAATTGACATTAAAAGTACATATTTACAGATATATAACGTTAAATGTAAGTGTTGACAGATAACTTTAGACGTCAATCTTAACAGTCTGTTGGCATGCTAAATTGCAAAATGACAGATAAAATGTAAAAAAAAACTTGATTGATTGCTTAAAAAATAGTTGTCTTAAATACTATAAAAGGTTAATTCTGACTCGTTGACAGATGACATTAGACGTTAATCTTGACAGTTGGCAAAACAGTTTTTTCTAAATAGCATTAAAGGGTAATATTGACACATAGATGCCACTAAACTTTAATGTCGACAGATGACGTTAGACGCCAATTTAGAGAATGCCAACTGTCAAAGTTGACGTCTAACGTGAATAAACGTTATTACATGTTGACAGATGACGATTTTTTAAATATTAGTTTTTAGATAATAGCATTAAGAAACATTGACAAATATATGTTATTAAACGTTAATATGGACAGATAACGTTAGACGTCAATTTTGTAAATATTGATAGGTAGATGCTTTGTAACTCTAATCTTGACAGTGGCATGAAGGTTATTTAAAGATGTTTTTTAATAAACGTCAATATTATAATAGATTTTTAATAAAAGGTTTTTGTTTATTGACAATAGAATATTGACAAATAAATATCATGAAACGTCAAGTTTGGCAGATGACACTAAACGTTAATCTTGACGTTTGAAATAAATTATTGTTAACTTGCTTGAAAAATAGTTTTAGTTAAGTGGCATTTAATCAGTAGCATTATTGACAATAAATTTTACTTAATATCAATTGACATATGACGTTAGACGCTAATCTTGATAGTTAGCATAAAAACATTAAAACTTTTCTTTAATTTTTTTTTAAATGCTCTTAAAAGTTAATATTGGCTGATAGATTTTACTAAGAAGCAATGTCAGAGTGGCTTTTTTGGGACACTCTTTATATATTATATTTATCTGTATAATTAAGATTCAAAACCCTAACTGTTACGACATTCAGCTAAGTATATAGATGAATGAAGTATCGCATAAACCACTTTATCATAGTATTGACTCTATATCAAAATATGATTGATCAGACAAACACAACAAAGTGCGTATAGGCTTGTAATTTATTTCATATGTAAATTTTCTTTTGATATAGAAAAATCCTTAAAGAGGCCATAACAATCAATCTGACAAAATTTGTAATGCAGAAATGCAATATATCAAAAAAATAAACAGTTAATTATTTATTATATATTATTAAAAATAAAATCAAATTAATATTAAATCAATATTCATCATTTAACAAACCACATGTAATTTATTCATCATGTAATTAAGTGGATTGTTTACCTAAAACTTCACGTAACAGCATAATGTTTTTCTATTCCGGCAAACAACAACGAAAAAATTACGTAAACCGAGACACGAAATCATGTATGCTAATGAAATTGGAACCCCAACCCTCGGGCACTACGTCGAAAACTTAACTATACAACCAGAGCAATGTTTTAAGTAAATTAAAATCGCATTCATCGGAATATTAAAGTTTGGCATTAACGTAATGCATTATTATATATTCATAAGCACTGATGTAACTGTTTTTTTGTTGACGCATAAATCAACAAATTGTGTCTGTAAGAAGGGTACAGTTAAATCCTAACAAATCAAAAATCTACATCATTTATTAAATTTAAATATAATTCTGTTTGTTTTTTACTTTACCTCTTGAAAGATTTAGAATGATTTTTTAGTCATAACAAAGCAAAAAAATTTACTGAAGCAAAAAATATACAAACAAATTTTGATTAAAATTTGCATTATCATTACAACCTACACATAATAATGATCAATCAATGTTAAATGTTAATACAAAATGAGTAATTAATTAACGTAAAATTATTAATTAAATTAATATAATTAAAATTGATTTGCAAAATAGTTTAATCTAATAAATACTGCTCTACTTTGTTAATTATAATTAAAAATTACGTTTTTATAAAAAAAAAAAAACTTATTAAGCTTTTTCCAGGAAATTTGCATTCCAGCCTCGTGCATTACATTAAAACCACCCACATCTCTCATCCATTATTTCATTTTCTCTCTGTTTTCACACATATAATTAAAATTTATGTTCTAATTAAGTTTTTTTTTTGTAGAAACACGGTTGACTGAAAGAGGCAGATGATATATGCCAACCATATTTCATTCAAAAATTGGAAAAAATAAATGTTTTAAATTCAATTTGCCAACATAAAATTGATGTGTAAGATTTATATGTTGATGGATTTTTTCTCATTATTTTTTTATAATTATGTAACAAGAAGCAATATCAATCCAATTATGATACGATTTCAATTATAACATGAACGGATCTCATTTATCATAAAAATAATGGTTTCATACTGTGGCTTTCTGATGATAGCAATCTGCATGTATTAACAGAAAGCACCGTCAAGGGACAGACAATGTTTCGTTATGTTAATGTTGTAATTAGAATATAGCAAAATTAAATAATCTTGATATATTAGACAGGGTAAAGTGGAGACGACATTTGATATAACGCGATTGTTTATGAGAGTGTCATCCACTTAAAGGCGATATAATTACTACTAAGTAGAGTTTAGATTAGAATAATAAGTTTTTGGCAGAATAATTGCTGTTGTAAAACATAAAACACTTCAATTTGGAAACAGTAGTGTTAGTAATACAATAAAAATTTGCATTTTATCCTAATTTTAATTAAATTAGCACTAATATGCAAATCTAAATCTTATTGAATAACTATTGTAGATTACATTACATTTGAACAGATTAATGGCCGTATTCATAAAACGTTATTAAATATATAATGATTTGTTAAAAATATAACGGAACTTTTAATCATATTTTTGTATTTATAAGTAGTCATTAGCAATTACGTTCAATAAATTTAATGCACTATTTTTGGTCCATTAAAGCGCAACGAATCATTAAACTCACATTTGTTGGACTTGAAAATGTTTAATTATCTGTATTAATTAACAGTATTTAAGGTTATATAGTATAGGTTAACATATTAATAACTTAAAAGTTATTAAATAATTTAACCAATAACAATTTATTTATGAATATCATTATATTTTTAATGTTCATTAAATTATAATAAATCGTTACAAAAATGTTTATAAATAGAGGCATTACAATACTAAATGTTGTCTTTAAGTTAAGGGTAAACTATTTTATTAAAAAAGTCATAAATATATAAACATATTTGTTTGTTACAAACAAAGTTTTGTTATTTGTATCAAGGGTGTTTGGACAACAATTTTATTAACAATTTTTTTTTTCAGAATAATAATAACTACAAATTAAAAGTTATTTTAAAGTTTTTTTCAAAAAAACACTTTTTTATTATTATTTAATTTTTTTATCAGTTTTTTTACTAGAATCTTGAAAACTGTCTTGGTAGTCAACGTGTTATTGTCAAAAACATAATTTTAATTTAAGATTTGAGAGAAAATGTATACAATTATTTTAAAATCCGATTATATATTATTGAAAAGTATAAAACTTTACTCATAAAAAGTTAAAAATAATAAAATCCGTTCAAAAATTATTAAAATATTTTTAGAAAGATCCAAACCCCAGCAAAAAACGGTTAAAAAACACACAATTCTATTTATAAAATTTAAAAATTAACAAAATTTGGCTTTGAAACATCAAAATATTGTCAGAAAACACAAAAATCCAGATCTAAACTGTTAAAAAATTTAAACAAAATATAAAATTTCAAAAATATTAAAAATTGGCTATAAAATATTAAAATATTGTTAAAAACAATAAAATTTGGCTATAAAATTATACTCATAAAATCTTAAAAAATAGCAAAATTCGGCCATAAAGTTGTTGAAAAATTTAAAATTCTACTAATAAAATGATAAAAATAGCAAAATCCGACCTAGAAACATCAAAATATTGTTAAAAAGTATCGAAATAATTATTAGAAACAGAAAAACACCGTCTGCTTAAAAGTGCAAAATTTTATTTGAAAAAGTCAAAAACTGCAAAATCTTGTCTTAAAACATCAAAACATTATCAGAAAGCACAAAAACGGATTATAAACTGTTGAAAAGTGCAACATTATTATCATCAAAAGTCAAAAATATCAAAATCTGGTTATAAAAAATTAAAACTATGTGTAGAAAAAGTTAGTTTATAAATTGATGAAAAGTGCGAACTTTTATTTATAAAAAGTCAAAAACAGCAAACTCCGGCCTCAAAACATCAAAAACTGTTGAAGAATATAAAAAAGTGGTTATTAAAAAACTTGAATCTAAACATTATCTGTTAAAATGTGTAAAATTCTAAATATGAAAACATTAAAATATTGTCAGAAAATAACAAAATCCGGTTATAAACTGTTAAAAAGTGTGAAAATTTGTATTAAATCTTAGAAATAGCAAAATCCGGCAATCAAATTTGTTTTCTGTGCAATTTTTGATGAATCTATTATGTAAATAATTTTTTTGTGTTTTTTTTTGGTATTAAATTAAAACACCTTTACTATGTACTACATCACAAATACATTTAGAAAACTGTAATATGTTTCAACCTTTATATCCATTATCAGACGGTGATACAAACAAGTACAAATATTAAAAAAATACATTTTGTTCATTTTGGCATTTGACAATTGCACAAGTTTATTTAGAAACTATTAACAGCTGTTAGTGCCGTCATTTTGTTCAATTGAAATTTTTACAGTTGTTAAAAGTATTAATTTTTCATTTTTAAATATTATTATTGAAATATTAGTTAAGGCCCTCCCACAATTTTAAAAATAAAAGTACACAATTTTTTTTTTTTTTTTTTTAAATTCAATAATATATTATTGAAAAATGCAAAAACTCAAAAATCAAATATAACAAAATCCGTCTTATATTAAAATAAATATTCTGAAAATTCATAAACAACCAAAATTCTAGTCAAAGACTGTAAAAAATACAAAATTTTATTTATAAAGCCAAAAATAACAAAATCCTGCTTTGAAGCATCAAAATATTGCTAGAAAACACCAAAATCCAGCTTTAAACTGTTAAAAAAAAAAATTATAAAATTTTAAAAATATTAAATACAAAATAAAAAATTGCATTCAAAATCCGGTTATAAAATTGTTGTAAAATGTAAAATTCTATTAATAAAATGTTAAAAATAGCAAAAACCCATGTTTGAAACCAAAATAAGCTTTGAAAAGAGTAATTTTTCAAGAAATTTTTAAAACTGCAAAATCTGGCTATTAAAATATTGTTAGAAATAGCAAAACATTATGACATAAACTGCTAAAAAGTTGAAAGTTCTATTCATAAAATATCAAAAATAGTAAAATCTGACATTAAAACTTTATGATATTGTTAGAAAGCAACAAAATCCGGTCATAAACTGTTGAAAAGTGTGAAAATTTGTATAAAATCTCTCAATGAACACCAAAATTTAGTCATAAACCAACATTTTTTATGAATACAATAAATTTGTAATATTGCAATTATTGATAAATTCTATGATGTAAATAAATTACTTGTAATTTTTTTTGAAAATATTTGTTTTTTGTGCAATATTTAATATTTTTTGCAACTAATGGGTTTTAGAGGCAATTTTATATAAACTTTTTTAATAAATATGTGAACAGCACAATTTTTGATAAAATCTAAAATGTTGATAAATATTTGTTTTTTTTTTGCAAAAATGTATTTTTTTAATTATAGGTTTACTGCGCAATTTTTTGCAACTTGTTTTTGATGAAATCTATGATATTCATAAATTTTTTTTATATCTTTTGTAACAAATATGTTTGTTGTGCTATTTTGAGAATTTTTTGACAACAAATAATTTTTTGCGTTTAATTTTCAATTAGCTCCACAGCTTAAGTTTTAATAAATTTGATGTTAATAGATTTTTTGTATTTTTTTTGCAAAAATTGTGTATTTTGTGCATATCTTAAGATTGTTCTTGTAACAAATTAGTATTTCTGAGCAGTTTTAAATAAACTTTATTAAGTAGTTTGGTTTTCTGCTCTATTTTTGATCAATTTTATGATAAAATTATATTTATTGTGTTTTTTTGCAAAAAATGTGTTTAATGTTTAATTTTTTTTACAACAGGTAAACGCTTCTAAGCAGTTTTTGATTGATGAAAAGTAAAAAGATTTTTGTTTGCAACTTTTGAGATTTTTGATATTATGTAAATAGATTTTTGTATTTTTTTTTTGCAAAAATTAGCAATTTTATATTAACTTTAATTAATAAATAGGTTTACTGCGCAATATTTGATGAATTCTGCAAATAATTTTTTTTAAAGCTTTTTCTGCTTTATTTTGCAACAAATGAGTTTTTAAGCTATTTTACATTAATTTTCCATGATTTTTTTTTTATTGGTTTACTACGCAATTTTTGATAATTTTTTGATTCAGTTGAGTTTTTTTTAACTTTATGCAAAAAAGTGTATTTAGTGCATTTATTGAGATTCTTTAAAAAAAAAAACGATTTTTTTTTTGAGCGGTAACTTAATAAAACAAATCATTTTATTTTTTATAAAAAATAGTTATTTTTTCAATTTTTGAGTTTTTTTTTGCTACAAAACAGTTTTAGATTAATTTTATGTAATAAACAGATTTACTGAAATAATAAAACAATTTACTACGTTTTTTATCACAAATTTATTTTTACGAATACATTATTAGTTTCGACTTTACTAAAGTCATCTACAGATAAAGTTATATAACTTATTTTATCTGTAGAAGGCTTTAGTAAAAATGAATTTGTGATAAAAAACGTAGTAAATTGTTTTATTATTTCATTAACATGAATTATCACGTAGTAGAGGTCACAACCATCAATTATATTAAACAGATTTACTGACTATTTTTTAATAAATTTTATAAAGTCAATAGGTTTACTGTTTTTTTTACACAAATGTGTTTTTGTGCACATTTTGAAATTTTTTTGCGCAATTTTAAATGAATTATATAATGTAAGTAGCTTTTTTGTTTTTTGGTCTGCAACTTTTGAGAACCAGCGATTTGCCGTACAATCTCAGTATCTCTGTTTTTGTCGTACAACACTGTACCTTCTCTCTTTCTCTACTAGTGATCAAACGACTCATTAAACCTCCCCCCTCCCGCGTACGGACATACGTTGTATGTGATAGAGAAACTGAGAATGTACGGTGCTTATACATTGCTTAAAGCAGTATGGAATCTCTAATTATAGAACTCTTTGGCCCACCCACCTACCTACTGGAGTGTTTGTTGTCAAGAAATTTAAAGTTTTTTTTTTCTGCAAGCGTTAAAAGTCTTCTTATGCAAAAGAAAAATAGTAATAAATAATCTTTTAATGACCAATACTTTGTAAGAGGGGTGATGCACTCCAATTTTTAATTACCTGCAAGTAGTTTAAATTGGAGAGTCCACTCGGTGGGTGTTATTTATCAAGAAATTTAAAGTTTCTCCTTCCTGCAACATGTTTTTATGCAAAGAAGAGATGGTGATATTCAATATATTAATAACCAACATTTTGGTAAGTTGAACTTATTTACTCACCTTCTAGCCCAAGTGTTTGTTATCAAGAAATTAGAAGTTTCTTCTATCTGCAAGCGTTAGAAGTTCCTTAGTCAGAGGTGGAGGAGGTGATATCCAATCTCTTGATGACCAACGCTTGAGTAGGTGGGTAGGTAAGTCACTTCAGATAATAATCACCATCGAGTTGTTTAAATTGAAATGCCCAGCTACTTGCTTGAGAGTTTGTTATCAAGAAATTTGAAGTTTCTTTTTTTTGTAAACGTTAAAAATGTTTTTATACAAAAAGGAAATGGTGATATTCAATAAATTGATGACCAACACTTGGGTGGGTGGCTGGTTTACTTTAGATTATGATTACCATTCATTAATTTAAATTGCAGTGCACACTCACCCGGTCGTACACAATTAAAGTAGAGCTGTCAAAACAAAGTAAATACTAAAATGTCACTATTTGTTTGTAATATGTCAAAATATACTGTAAATTAATAAAGGAAGTTTGAAACTTACATTGCGTAACAAACTGTCAAAATATGTTGTTAACTGTCACTATTTGTTTGTAATAAGTGAAAATATGTTGTGAATTGATAAATAAAATTTATACTTTTCAACAAATACAGACAATTGTTTCAGTTTTCACAAATCTTCATCAGTGCATCTTGATTGTACAACTACTTTGCACCACCAATTATTATCTAAGCTGATTTTTAATTACTGAAAGACGCAGAATAACGCGTTAGATTTAAAATAGTTGTAACTGGTTTACTTTGTAGTAATATGGCAATGCTAAATGCGATTAATTTGATTTCTGCATAATTTTTTTAAATTTTTTAGAAAGTGGCAAATTTTTTCTTGAAAAAAAAACAAATTTTATGAAAAAATTAGCATTTCAGAGCTAAGTGTAGAATGAAATCTGCACAAAAAATACATTTTCTTATGAAATTTATCAAAAAGTACTATTGTTACTATTTAATACTAAATTTATATTAAATTACTCTGAATAGCTAATTGCATATGATTTCTATTTTTTTTTTTAATTCACGTTTTTTATACTAAATTTGTATAAAATTGCTCAGAACAACAAAATTGTTACGTGAAGTTTGCACAAAAAACATATTTTTTTATGAACTTTAACAAAGTTTTTTATTTTTATACTAAATTTATGTAAAATTGTTCAGAGAAGCTAATAATTACATAAAATTTGCACAAAAAACATATTTTATTATAAAATTTATCAATATTTTTACAAAATTTGTCGCTTTTTATAGAAATTTCCTCAACAAAATACACTTTTTTTATAAAGTTTATTAAAAGTTACTATTTTTCTACAGTATTTGTATAAAAATATATTTTTTAATGAAATTTTTCTTACAACTTGTTTGACAAAGGTGTCTTAATTCAAATTCATAAAAAATAACCATTTTGTATATTATTTTTTTGTACAAAATTGCTTAAAATAGCTAATTATTGCATGAAATTTGCACAAAAAAATAAATTTTTTTAATTAAATTTATCAAGAAAAAATGTGTTTTATACTAAATTTGTACAAAATTCTTTAAAAAAGCAAATTGTTGCATGAAATCTGTACGAAAACCATACTTTTTCGTAATTTTTATCAAAAATGACCCTTTCTTGTATTCAATATGTATAAAATTGCTCAGAAAAGTTATTTTTATATAAAATTTGCATAAAAAAATGTTTTGTTTTTATGAAATGTATCAAAAATTACACAAAATTGCAATGTTTTTATTCTAAATTTGTATAAAATCTGTCAAAAAAGGTAAATGTTGTACAAAGTTGTATGCTTAAAAAACATATATTTTTATAAAATTTATCAAAAAAGAATGACAGTTTTTTTTTTACAATACGGTTTTAGATTAATTTAATGTAATAAATAGGTTCATCCAACTTTTGTTTATGAATTCTATGATGTAAAAAAGCATGTTTACAGCACGTCGACTTCGTAGTGCTGCAAACGCATTTATGCTTGACTATGACTTATTTGCCGTTCAAATAATTTTTCCTTTCTAGTGCCGGAATTTATCACTTTCCGATCTGTAATGCGATCGGAGAAATGGTTTTTTAAAACGGACATGCAAAAAAAACATTTTGTTAATTATTTCTGCAAAAATGTATTATCGTGCAATTTTTAAGATGCAAAAAATGGGTTTACTGTGCACTTTTGTTTTTCAATTTTTGATAAATTTTATGTTTTTTTTTGTAATTTTGGTTTTTCAAAAATGTGTTTTCTGTAGAATTTTATTCTTTTTTTTTGCAATAAGTACATTTTTCTGAGCAATTTTAGATTAAGCTTACTGCAAATTTTTTTATAAATTGCATGATGTAAATAGATATTGTGTGTTTTTTTTTGCAAAAATGTTGATATTAAACTTTTGAGAGTTTCTAAGCACAAATAAATTTGTTTGAAGGATTTAAAATTGATTTAATGTGTAATAAATGTGGACAAATTTTATTATGTAAATGAATAACATGTGAGTTTATTGAAACAAATTTTATACTATTTATAATTAGATTTTTTTATAAATAGTTTATAAATAAATGTTTTTTATTTTACAATTTTTTAAGCTAATTTTGTCCTAAAAATGAGTTATTTACGCGATGTTTATGATATAAATGTTTTTTTCCGTGCATGTTTGATGTTTGTTGCGTTAATTTTGATAACAATTTTATAGTAAACGTAATTTTTGAACTAATAGGTTGCTAGAATTGTTTTCTGCTCAATATTGTTATGTTATAACAGTAAATTCTGTGCAATTTTTAGTTATTTTAACAAATTTTATTTTATAAATGTGTTTTCTGTGCAAATTTTGATAAAGTTTATGTGGTAAATGTGATTTTTCAACAAATTTTATATTAAAAATAAGTTTCTGATTTAATTTTTATATATTTTTTGTGCAATTTAAAGACTTAAAGGATATTTTATGCTGCAAAAAAGTTTTCTGTTCGATTTTTATGTTATAAATGTTTTTTTGAGAATTTTAAAACAATATTTATGCTTTCATGTTTTTTTTGTGCTAATATCAATCAAGTTTATGTGGTAAACGTGATTTTTGAGCAATTTTTATACTACAAATGGTTTTTAAGCGCAATTTTTATGTTTTTTCTTTGTAATTTTGAGGTTTTCTAAGGAAATCTTATATTTAGGTTTACTACGCAAATTTTGATAAATTTCAAGTTTTGTTTATACATTTTTTTCAGCAGTTTACGGCCGGATTTTAGTGCTTTCTTACCATATTTTAATGATTTGTGACCGGAATTTGCAATTTTTGACATTTTATAAATTTTAATTTTAATTTTTTTTATCATTTTTGGCCGAATTTGTATTCTACCTGAAAATATTTTAATGTTTTATGACCGAATTTAGTTATTTTTAATGATAGAATTTTGCACCTTTTAGTAGTTTATAGCCAAATTTTGTTACTTTTTAACAATCTTTTTTCTATTTTTTAACAGTTTATAGCTTTATTTTGATATTTTTAATATTTAAGTACTAGAATTTCATACTTTTCAACAGTTTATGGCCAGATTTTAGTGCTTTTTGACAATATTTTGTATTAATTTTAAACTTTCTGAATAGAATTTTAGATCTTTCCTATTTTACGCCAAAAATTTTGGAAAACCAAGAGCGGGATTGTGCTCTACAAATTTTTTATAAAATACACTTTTTTGAATACAATTTTTGACTGAATTTAAGCAAAATTGAAGATGTGGGGACGTTTGTCCAAATTAACGCAAAATTACCTTTTTGCAAAAATGTGTTTTTTGTGCAATTCTTTAGATATATCTTGCAACAAATGAGTTTTTAAGCTATTTAACATTCATTTTCCATAATATAATTAATTCTTTTTACAAAATTAGGTTTTTATGCAAAATTGAAATTTTTCTTGCAACAAATTAGTTTTTTTGAGCGATATTAAATTAATTTTAATAACTAATTTGGCTTACTGCTCAATTTTTATTATTATTTTTTTTTTTATAATTTTTGCAACAAATGGGTTCAGTAAGCAATTTTAGATTAATTTTATGTAAAATTCCATAATGTATTTTTTTTTTACAATAATGGTTTTTTTTATGCAAATAGTTTTTCTGAGCAATTTTTAAAATTTTTTTGAGCGGTTTTTAATTAACTTTATATAATAATTAGATTATTGATAAATTTTATTATGTAAATAGATTTTTTTCTGCAATTTTTAATTTTTTTTTGCTATAAATAAGTTTTTCAAAGCAATTTAAAATTAACTTAATGTAATAAATAGGTTTACTGCGCAAATTTTAATTTATTTTTTAATGCAAATAATTTTTTTGTAAATTTTATTTTCGCAATTTTTAAGAATTGCAGCAAGATGGTTTTTCTAAGCAAATTTGTTGCACAAAAGTTATATTTTTTTTACATAATTTAACAAAAGTTATCGTTTTTGTGTACCAAATTTGTATAAAGTAGAAGAAATTTGCACAAAAAAATATTTTTTTATGAAATTTATCAGAAATTACTATTTTTATACTAAATTTGTATAAAATTGCCCAGAAAAGCTAATAGTTACATACAATTTGCACAAAAAAAATATTTTATTAATAAAATTTATCAACATTTTAAAAAACTGCCATTTTTTATATTAAGTTAATTATTGCATAATTTTTTTTGTAATCATTAAAAGTTACTATTTTTCTACAAAATTTGTATAAAAATATATTTATTAATAAAAAAAATTGTTTGTCAAAAGTGACTTAAAAGCATAAAATTTGCATGAAAACTATAGCTTCTTGTGATTTTTAATAAAAATTACAGTTTTTTGTACTAAATTTGTATAAAATCGCTTAGAAAAGCCAATTCTTATATGAAATTTGCATTAAAATTTTTTTTAATGAATTTTATCAAAAATTACAATAAAATGAAATTTTTTTATTCTAATTCTGTATAAAATATCTTAAAACTTACGCTTACTGCGCAATATTGATATTATGTAAGTAGATTTTTTTATTTTTTTGTAGAAAAAAATAAGCAATTTAATATTAACTTTAAATAATAAATAGGTTTACTGCGGAATATTTAATAAATTCTATGATGCAAATAAATTGTATGTATTTTTTTGTTGCAAAAATGCGTTTTTTGTGCAAATTTAGTTTTTTTAATTAACTTTATGTAATCAATAGATTTACTTGAGTTTTTTTGATGAGTTTTAATTGTATACAAAAAATTTTAAATTTGTTTTTGTGCAATTTTTTAGATTTCTTTTGCAACAAATGAGTTTTTAAGCTAATTTACATTTTTTTTCCATGGTATAATTAATTCTTTTATTAAAAAAATACGTTTTTTGAGCAAATTTGAGGTGTTTCTGGCAACAAATTAGTTTTTCTGAGCAATTTTAAATCAATTTTAGTAAATAGTTTGGATTAATAAGTTCACAGCGCAATTGATTGAAGAATTCTACTATGTAAATAGATTTTTGAACAAATATTGCGTTTTTTTGGCATTATTGAGATTTTTTATATGAAATAAGTTTTTCTGAGCAATTGTAGATTTACTTAATGTAATAAATAAGTTTACTGTGCAAATTTTAATTTATTTTTTGATGTAAATAGATTTTTTGTAATTTTTTATTGCAAAAATGAGTTTTTTTAATATTTTAAGAATATTTGCTACAAATGTAAGTAAGCAATTTTAGAATTCTATAATGTAAATAGATTTTTTGTTTTTTTTTACAATAATGTGTTTTTGAAATTTTTTGATACAACTTAGTTTTTCTGAGCAATTTAATATTAGCTTTATTTAATAAATGTGCAATTTTTAATGATTTTTATGATAAAAATAGCTTTTTGTCTGCAACTTTTGAGAATTTTTTTTATGTAATAATTACGTTTATCGTACAATTATTGATAAATCATACCATACTATTATGTAATTTTTGTGTGCATTTTTGAGATTATTTTTTAAGAAATGAATTTTTTTGAGTCATTTTAGTCGAACTTAATGTAATAAATAGGTTTTCTAAGCAAATTTTAATTTATTTTTTAATGCAAATAATTTTTTTTTTCAAATTTTTTCTTTCAAATTTTTTGTGAATTGTTTTGCAACAAACTGGTTTTTCTAAGCAACTTTGTTGCACAAAAATCATATTTTCTTATAAAATTCAAACAAAAGTTACCGTTTTTGTGTACTAAATTTGTATAAAATTGCTTAAACTGGAAAACTTTTACAAGAAATTTACACACAAAAATTATTTTTTTATGAAATTTTTCAAAAACTATAATTTTTATAAAATCGCTCAGAAAAGTTAATAGTTACATAAAATGTACACAAAAAATATTTGTTTTTTGTGCAATTTTTTTATAAATTTTATAAATTTTATATTTTTTTTGTAAAATTGCCATTTTTTATACTAAATTGTAATAAATTGCTCAAAAAATCTAATTGTTGCATGAAATTTGCACACAAAAACATATTTTTTCATAAAATTTATAAAAAGTTACCATTTTTTTTACTAAATCTGTATAAAAACATATTTTTTAATAAAAACAATTTACGATTTGTTTGACAAGGATGACTTTTAATTTAAATTCATAAAAAATACTATTTTTGTACATACATAAATTAGAAGTCACTTCATAATTATTACTTATCTTTGGAATCTTTTGATTTAACTTTATGTTTGCAAATTGTAAACCAAAGTAAACATTTAATAATATATTATCTTGACAAATGTTATCTATCTGTCAGTTATGACTGTTTTTTGGGGTCCACAATTTTGCAAAATAAAACAGCTTTTGCAGTTTATCTACAAAATCAAGTTCATAAAGTTAGAGGTGTAAAAGTGAATTTTAGAAGGATTTGGGCTGTTGGATTGTTTTGTAGAAAGATAGCTACATGTCCACCTTTACAACGCCAACATTGTGTTGCAAGATTTTTGCCTAAAATTACCGAATTTGGAATAATGAGGACTAGAGCAAAGTACTATTTTCAGATGAGTCGCGCTTTTGTCTCAATGGATCAGACGGAATCAGACGAATGTGAAAAAGACGACTTCTATTTGGGTCGGTTATGGGTTGGGCATAAATTTCTACCAAAGCACGCACAGAGTTATTGGTCTTTATAGAGAATGGCTCCTTGACAGCTCTCAGATACATTATGGAAGTTCTCGATGATCATGTCACGCCTTTCATGACAACTATGAGCAAGCGCGGCATTTTCAGGTAAGATAATGCTAGACCTCACGTAACCAGAGTTGTCAGAGATTATCTGGATAAAAAGGAAATTTTGCGGTTTGATTGGCCAATTCTCAGCCCAGACAGGAATTCTATAAAACATGTCTGGGATAAGTTGAAACGACGTATCCAAAAGCACACACCTGTTTCAATAAAATGCTCAGAAGCTAAGACAGTTGCTATTGCAAGAATGGAATAATATCAACCAAAATGTGATCTTTAATTTAATTCAAAGTGTTCCTTGTTGACTTTAAACAGTCATTAATGCAAGGTGGTAACACTAGTTATTAGTAAAAATTTGAGCTTTTTCTGAACTTTAAATTTATGATATTTTTAAAATACACAATAAAAACAATAAATATGCTTTTCAATTTAACATTGAATTTTTAATTTAGTGAGCAAAATACAGTACAATTGTTTACAATTTGCTAACATAATGTTAACACACAAAATTCTAAAACTAAGTCATAATTTTAAAGTGATTGCTATTGTGTAATTGATTAAAATAGCTAATTTTTGCATAAATTTTGCAAAAAAAAAACACTTTTTTATTAAATTTATCAAAAATTACCGTTTTTTTTATACTAATTTTGTATAAATTCGTTGAGAAAAGCAAATTGTTGCATTAAATCTGCACGAAAACAATATTTTCTTATGATTTTTATCAAAAATTATTGTTTCTTGTACTAAATATGAATAAAATTGCTCAAAAAACTTAATTTTTATATAAAATTTGCATAAAAAATGTAGTTTTTTAATTCTTATACAAAATTGTTTTAAAATAGCAAAAAAGTCTAATTTTTTGTATAAAATTTGAACATAAAACTTATTTTTTTATTAAATTCATTAAAAATTAAATAGAATGACATATTTTATACAATAAAATTAGTTAGAAAACTTAATTGATTCATAAATTGTTCTAAAATGACGCAAAAATTCATTTATTGCATGAAGTATGCACAAGAAACATATTTTTTTGTCAAAATTTGTAACAATTAAATTTATATTTATATATTAATAATATTAATTAGCTACTGTAACAATTAAATATACGACAGTTATTCATTTCATCAATATCAATAAAAAATAACATAGATTTTAATAATAATAAATTCCACGAGGAATGTTGTTTTTATTGTTTCCACAAATAAAATTTCACGGTCGCGAAAAAACTGCAAAAACATATCCGCGAAATTCTTATTGTACGCGCTGCAGAGAGTCTTTTCTGTAGCGAACCTCGAAGCAACCCAGTTCGGCGCGGTATTAGCTGCACAAAATAATCTTCACGCACTGTGTGAATCGCGTTGAGGTATAGCAATTATTGCTCTCTGTGTGCAACTCTAATTACCTGTCACGGCAATAGGAATGTTGATGAATCCTGGCCACGACGACATTAGTTGGATTTTAAAGCCGAATTGGATCGAGGAACTGATTAGAACAGATTTAAAAAAAATAGGAACAGACCGCGTGGTATGTACAATGATTTTAACTTTTTAATTATTGTTGTTACAATTTAATTGTTTTAATTATGCGTAATGTGCGAGTATATCAATAATTGTTTTAATTATGTCTAATTTGCGCGTATATAAATTTTAGTATATATTGAGCACGTGTTTCGGTCCCACAAATATTGCTACCCGTTTCTGGAGATCCGGTCTACCGATGATCCAACCCTTAAATACTGTGGAAGTGGATCCTAGATTAATTAAGGAATTAATCCAATAGAGATACAATAATTGTTCCGGAGAAATCCAGCCACGTGGCCGCTCGTTTGGAAGGACCCAAGGACATTCAGCTAAGAGTTTATAATTTATTTCTCACTTTTATTTATAAGATTTGGCGAATAGTTAACTCACGAATTTTTGAATTACTTTCATCACTTGAATATTTTCTTTACCCCCCACAAATACGGTAGCTACCCTATTAGTGCATGTTTAATATTAAGATATATATATACATTCTATTTTGGTTAACCATAGAAATGAATTGAGTTTCGAAATCGAAACTTGGTATAAATTGATAATTTTTGCTTTATATATATCAGATCATACTTTAATTTATATCTTAGTTTTAGTGTGGTGCACGCTACAATTAATTTTGTTTTATAATTATTTTTTTTTATGACGCATTAAATAGTTAAGTTGAGGGATACCAAATCTTTTACTGATTATCCTTTTTTTGTGTACTTTTGTTTTTATCATAGTTTTGCATAATTTCGTGATTTCTCAGCACCGCTGTATGTTTGGATATAATAGTAAATCACGTGGAGCCCTGTTTAAATCCTTTAACTCACGCCCATCTCCACTTAGTCGGCGGGCTATCCAAACACAAGAATTCAGCGAGGTGATACAACTGAATCTGTATTTTGTTGTACCTAATTAAAAACTCTATGTGATCAATTGCAACGTCGCAATTTATTGAAAATTACACAAAATTGTCATATAAAAACACTATATTTGTATAAAATCGCTGAGAAAAGCTACAAAATTGTTTTAAAATTGCAAAAATCCCATTTATTTGCATAAAATTTGCACAAAAAACATTTTTTTTTTAAATTTTATAAAAACTATACAAAATGGCAGTTTTTTACTTTAAAATTGATTAGAAAACCTAATTCTTGGCCAAAATTTTTCTAAAATTATTCAAAAGTCTTATTTTTTTGCATAAAATTTACACAAACAACATTTTTTTATAAAATTTAATAAAACTTATACAAATTACTATTTTTTTATACTAAATTCATTCATTAGTATAAAACTTTAATGTTAAAAAAACAAATTTAGCTTATAGAATAATAGGATGGACAAACGTACAAAACAAACCTTTATAGATTGAAAGCGGTGGCGACATGGTAAGCCTAACCGTCATTAAGTAACTGACATCAAATTACATTAGATGCTTGGATTGGAAAGTTATTAATAAGACAGTTAAAATTGTTGGTTTTATTCCTAAAACCATAAAGCAGGTGTTTTTCAAGGGTCTGCTCTTTTGTCAACTTTATTTTTGATTTAAGTTAATGATCTCAGCTACTACTAACAAGTTTTTTTTTTCGTAAACCTAATCTGGAATAAAACATTGTAAACAATGTATTATGCACTTGCGTTAACATATTTTTCTGTATATTGAATACAATCGTTTTGATGAATTATACATAATAAAAAAATTTGTCAACTTAGATTTTGCCAATTTTTGAACAAAATTGACAAAATTATGTAATAATCAAAGTCAAACCAATCGCATATGCTAAGCACGGCCACATTTTTACAAAGAACAATCAGTCACAACTATTACAAGACCAACCACGTTAATTTGCTTTTCTTAATTATTAAAAACCAGCTTTTTTAAAACTTTATCAAATATGTCAAATATGTCAATTATGTCAGATAAGTCAAATATGTCAAATATGTCAAATATGTCAAATATGTCAAATATGTCAAATATGTCAAATATGTCAAATATGTCAAATATGTCAAATATGTCAAATATGTCAAATATGTCAAATATGTCAAATATGTCACATATGTCAATTATGTCAAATATGTCAAATATGTCAAATATGTCAAATATGTCAAATATGTCAAATATGTCAAATATGTCAAATATGTCAAATATGTCAAATATGTCAAATATGTCAAATATGTCAAATATGTCAAATATGTCAAATATGTCAAATATGTCAAATATGTCAAATATGTCAAATATGTCAAATATGTCAAATATGTCAAATATGTCAAATATGTCAGATATGTCACATATGTCACATATGTCAGATATGTCAAATATGTCAAATATGTCAATTATGTCAAATATGTCAAATATGTCAAATATGTCAAATATGTCAGATATGTCAAATATGACAAATATGTCAAATATGTCAAGTATGTTAAAAATGTCAAATATGAATAAATAAATTATGTTAAATGCAATATAAAAAACCTAATTTACATTATAAAAAGGTTTTTTGGATGTATTGCTCAAATTAAATACTGAATAAACTAATAAACAAAAACATAACCTAAAAGTCTTGCATTTTAAATTTTGCTTTGCAATTGATAAATTGCGTTGCTATTGATACGTCACGGTATTTTTCATTTTGTGATTGACAATTATATTAAAGTATGCAATAAATAACAAAAAAAAAGATTATTATATGTACTTAAGTTTTGACAAAAGTATTATCCAACCTTGATAGTGGGTAGTAATTTTTAGTCTTACTTATTTTGTTGCAATCATTTAATTTTTAATATCTATTAAATCATTAAAATTAATTTAAAATTTGAATGTCAGTATTATAATAATTTAAAAAAAAAATATAACCAAAAGTCTGCAATTTATTAGTTAGTCGAACTCAATTAAGTTCATCCCATTTTATCCAGTCTCTTCATCATCATCCATCACCCTTAAAATAGGATTACTAACAAGAAAAAAATACAAAGAGATATAGATCTTGACGAAATTATGATCCCATTGTAAATTCTCGCCCGAGATCATTATAGCAAATAATTAATTACACCGACATTTTCACCCCAAAATGCAGTAAAGTATGGCCTAACTTGATTGATAGATTGCGTTGCGTTGATTCCACCATACGCAATGAATGGAGCTAAATTAATTTGATTAATTATACATTTTTACAATGATAAAACGTACAATAAAATATAAAATATTCATCTGAGACAAAATATATTATGCCATGCAAGTTTTATTCAGATGAAGCCATTCAGTATAGGACGTTGCACATAAAATTTGTATGTTATTGCTCGTAAAACTAATATTTTATATAGTTGAAGAATCGGGATATCATAAAATATATTCCTTCTGCGTTGTATATCAATTTTGTTTGCACAACTCGACGACGTATGTTTATTTAATTAACTTTTGTTATTTGTTTTAGTTCAATTGAACTGTTTTATGCAAATTTATTTTGATTAATTGTTGCAATGGACTGAGTTTAATTAAAGATAAATAAAATTGTTATCAAAAGGTGAAACTGAATTGTAATATTATTTTACTGAAATTGCGTACTCGACAAATTTGTTTATTTTACATTTCAATCGGTATTATAATATCAAAATATTAATCGATAATTTTGTTAGTTATTTTACAAAATTAAATTAATTAATCAAAAATTAATACTTAATTAAAGTAAACTGAAGACTAAACCAGAACCGAATCAATATTTACTGAAAATATTAATTAGCGGAGGAAATTAAAAATGAAACGTTATCCCTGATTCAATCTTAATATTCATTAAGATTTTTCTACGCGTTACTAATTAATAAAAAACTTTTAATTCTTTCCATATTTAATGGTCCATTAATGTTTAATATTAATTATGACTAATGTTTATAAACTTTAAGGTTGTTTCTAGTAGAGAATATTAAAATATAATGCAATTAAATTACATTTACCGTTTATGCATATTAAGGTTGGAGAATGTTATTTAATAAATAATATTTTAATATGAAATTTAATTTGATATTCAATTGTCTTAACTTTATTAAATTGAAATTTTATTAAATTATTTATGCGGGAAAGTGAAAATACGCTTTATTCAATCAAGAATATTATTTTTAATGAAAATATTTGAACAATCTTATAGAATTAATTTTAATATTTAATTTAATTAAGTTTGTGCCCGGCGCATTCACCACAATTATTAAAAGATTTGAATGAGTTATTTGAAATTACATTTAATTTAATTTATTTTAAATGTGACAATGGCGGAGTAAGAATATATTTGTTTAAACAATTTTAAAATTTAATTTTATAATTAATATTTATAGTGCGTCAACTTTGACTTGGTTGCTCGAGCGTGGAAAGCAAAATTTTTGAGTCACGAGTCTATTAGGTCAAAAAGCATAAAATAGTATTTTCTATATATTTAGTATTGAAGCGTGACTTCAAGCAATAAACATGCCATCCAAAAATACTAAACTAGCGAGACTGTGTCTGAACGGCCGATAAAAGTGAGACGCCAGGTTGATGTCACGCTGTGTAAAAATATGTTTTAGCTTATATTTTATGGGCTAATATTTGTTTCTAAAATATATATAAAACACTCACATATAAATTTTGTACATTTAATTTTAAATACGCGATGTTTTTTTTTTAATTAGTCAAAGTATTCATATTTTAAGGTTAGTTGCTTAAATACTTGGCTCTCATGATAAAAGTTTATATCTTACTCTGCAGTAAACTGTTTGTGAGTTTGTTTAAAACTTTAATTGCCTCGACATATTTACTTCTTATACTCGGAAAGACTTTTTGTTTAAACTAGTTTGGTAATGTTGATAGAGTATAAAATGCTGATTTTATTTTATGCAAATTTTAATATCAGTTTATTATACTGTTTTAATTTAGTCTTAAATAAAAATTAAATTATTATTTAATGTTTGATTTTCAAACAAAGAATAATTTGAAATGTCGGATTTTTATCAAACGAATAATTTTAATAATTTTATAAAGTTGAAGGTATTTATTTACTTAATAATATATACAGTACAGTATATTTTAATTAAAATATATTTTTTCAAATAAAAAGAGGGTTTAAATAATATATTTTCTTAAACTGTTCTCATTTGTAATATTTAACAATTCCTTTAAATGTCACAAATGTTTATGACGCTAAAATTTGCTGAACCTGAAAATTAGATTTAAAAAGCACTGAAGGTATAACGTTTTATTAATAATAAGAATAATAATATTTTATTTACGATATATAAAAAAAACAGAAAAAAAAATACATATATAAAAACAAAATATAAAATTATTTATCAGCACATTTGAATTGACTCTTAAAAGTACATTTTGAAACAAAAAATTAGAAAAACTATTTGCAATTCTACACATTTTACCAATTAAATTATTTAACCCATAATTGGTGGAATATATAATTTCTTTAAATAATGAAGACTAGCTAGTTTGGCAATTATTCTTGGGTACTTGAAATAGAAGAGTTACTTGTAGCTCTTGCCAATCAATCTCAGACATCATAAGTCTACGTAAATATGATAAATCGGCGCCAAATTTTGAATATATTGCAATGCAGTTTGGTTAAAATTGTATTTTTTTGCATAAAATGCCTAATTTGAATGATAATAAACAAAAAAAAATTGTTTTAAATTTTAAGCCAGCAAATAAAAGATAATACAAACAAAAAATTAATAGAGTAGACAGATCATTAATGAAGAATATAAACAGAATTGGTCCATAATGAGATTCTTGAGAAACCCCAGATGAAACAACAATTGGTTGTGATAAAAAGCTATCAATTTTCACACATTAAGTACGATTTTTTAAAAAACGCAACAACAAATTTATGAAAACCCAAACCCCAAAGCTTAGCAATCAAAATTTTATGATTAACGCACGCAAAAGATTGAAAATTATGTGTAAATAGAATCAACTTGAACTTTTGATTGAAAAACATTTAAAATATTATATTTGTAACAAAGAAGAATTGTAAAGGTAGAACGACCCTCATAAGATCATGTTACTGTTTTACTAAAATGTTTTTGCACATCTATTGTATTTGACCAGTTACAATTTGATCAATTAACTTTCTTTATTTATGTGGTTTAAAAAAAGCTTTACCAACCTGTGTGTGGGGCTCACACCCACCAAATCTTAGTTTTTGCTTAGAGTTTTGTACCATATTTTGATATTAACCAAAGCTTTTCTTCAAAATAGGTGCGCCCGGACGCGCATTTTGCGCACCCTAAGTTAGGTTAAGTTAGGTTAGGTTAGGTTAGGTTATCTTTTTTTTTCCACTCTACACTTGGCAGGAGGCCTTAAAACTCACACCATGAATAGTAACACTTGCCCAGCCTCGGAAAAAATACAAATGCTAAGGGAAAAGGCGCCCCTTGGTACGGACGGTCAGCCTACAGACGACTCACGCACTGAAACCGGACCCGACTATGATCTAGACAAACAGAAGAAAGAGGAACAGAACTTATGGGAGGATATCTTTTATTCCTTCACGGGAAGAAGCTCTATGGCTCATTCTCCTCCACGGCAAAGACTACCCAACATCTCCAGCGGAAAAGCCCAGGACCTGGACAACACTGGCGCAAAAGCCACAAATAGAACTGGCGACAACGAGGCGGAAGTAAACGTTGTGGACACTGATAGTAACCCCAAAAAAAAAGGAGGAAAGAGAACATGTCACCAGAGGTTACAAAAGTAGCTTCGGAGAACAAAGAAGTCCTGCACAGGAAAATGCAGGAAATAAACAACAGGATGGGGAAATGTGTGGAAAACCTAAATTTCACCAGGAATACAAGAATCGTCCACAAATAAGTCAAAGAAGTTTCCGAAACTATATACAATCTATGGAAAAATAAAGACCTGGTCCAGAAACAGATAGACAGGGAGAACAAAGAACTTCTGGAGCGAGTGACAGCCCTAGAAGCGCAAGTGGCGGACCTTACCGCTAACCAACAAGCGAAGGCTGTTGACTGTGCAGAAAAGAACACACAGACGCCGGACAAAGCGGCGGAGAAAAGACAGGCATTCATAGAAAGAATAGAGAAGGCAATCACCGATGGAGAGGATCTGTTCGAACTATCGCAAAAGAAGTGACCAGAAGAAAGTTACAAAAAATGTAAAACAATGCAGGGCGATATCCTGACAAACAAGGAAGACGACCTAATTATCATCATGAATTGTCAGGAGGATCAGAATAATGAGGCTATAAAAAAGCTAATTGGGATGTTTCCTCAACTTGAAGTGTTCACTAAAGAAGGGGTAATGGTTCCGGGCAGACCCATCTGCAGCGTAACTAGGAACTACCTAATTACAGGAACTGATCTGACCAAGCAAAACCAAGAGGAACGCTACGTGCACGTGGTCACGTCGGGAACGGCTGCAACGATAGATGAGATGGCAGATCTACGCTTATCGCTGGAGACAATTAAGAAACTGGCCGCACGGAACGGCCGCACAAAAATGGTCTGTGCTGCCACTAGATCAACAAATGTGACCCTGGTCAGGAACATGCTGGAGGTGATTTTCAGAAGCGATGACGTGAGCATCCTCCTACATAGCAACAAAAAAAAAGGATGGAGTAAGTAATAAGATAGATGGAAAGGAAAGGGGTGACAATCGCGAAACGATCACTATTATACCGAAGGTGGGCACCCTCTATGCGAACGTCATTCGCAACATGCGGAAGGACGTAGGAACTGACGGGGTTGCAGTGAACAGAAACTAAAACGGCCAGTGGACACATACAGATCTAAATCAAAAGCAAGAAAGGGGCGTCGACAAAAGCTTTCTCCGACGGGCTTAGGCAGAAGATGAATTACCTGACAGACGTCGAGACGAGACAACGACAACAAACGTTGATACTTTTTGATATTGACAAGTCTCTAACGGATAAAGAAGTGCGAGAGGGAGTGAAGAAAGAGCTCGGAAGCGGCAAAAAGAGTAGGCGCGGTCAAGTTATCGGATAAGATTAATTTAAACGGAGCCAAGCACGCATTTGTCACGGTCACGAACAACGCGTCGCAACTGATCTTGGTCAAAAGGAAAATCGGAAACGGATGGGACCGCTGGAAGGTTAAAGAAATGATGTCTCCGCCCAGATGCTTTAAATGCCGCAGAATCGGGCATAATGCAAACTCATGCAAGGGTGGCGCATAGACCTGCCACAACTGCGGGGATGCAGGTTACAAAATTAAAAACTGCGAAAAATAAAGCGTTTGCTACCTGTGCAATGAAACGGGTTATAGGTCAGAAACCATGAGTTGCCCTATGTACCGGGAATTGGTCCGCAAGATGAGGGAGAAGGGAGCACCCGCACCGACACAATGAAGCTGCTCCAAGTAAATTTAAATAGAGCTAGGAGAGCAATGGATCTGCTTAGGCATACCTGCAATGCCAAAGGCATTGACATTGCTCTCATATCAGAGCCAAACCGCAACATGTCCAAAGGAAGCACTAGGTGGATAACGGACCAGCACGTAGACGCGGCTTTCTATATCCCGCAGAAAGGCCTAAAACCGTCAGGCAAAGGCGTGGGGAACTGCTTTGTATGGGTAGAGACCGATGCGGTGGTGCTGTATTCTTGCTACATCTCACCCAACAAGTCACACGACAGGCTGGAGAACTTTTTAACAGAACTTGGCAGAGACATCAGGCGTCACAATAAAGAAATCATCATAGGCGGCGACTTTAACGCTAAGTCAGCGCTATGGGGCTCACTAACAGAGGACCATAAAGGCAGCATACTGGCAGAATGGATTACTGATAAGGACTACTGCGATTTAAACCAGGAAGAGCGCCAACAACAGCCGTAGACCGGCGTACTGGTGGAGCTGCAAAATTGCTGAAGCAAGAAAAATCTGTGTAAAAACCAGACGAGCGTACACCCGGGCGAACGCAGACGTACAGACTCTATACGGAAGCAACAACTCTATAATATGTATAAAGAACAGAAGGCGGACCTAAAGAAGGCCATTAAGGCGGCAAAGAAAAGCTCTTGGGCCAGTCTGTGCAGAGAAGTTGACATAGACCTCTGGGGCAACGGATATAAAATCGTGACCGGAAAGTTGGGCACTCGCTCCCCAATAACTCTATCAGACGAGGATCAGCTGAGAAAATACTAAAACAGAATGGCCCAGGATAGACATCAACCAGGACGAAATACCACCGTGCACCTATGAAGAAGTAAAGGAAGCCAACCGACGGATGAAAAAAGGCAAAGCTGCAATACCGCCAGAGGTAGTTAAAGAAATGGCCCAAAGGAATACCGATCTGTGCGCAAACCTGTTTACCAGGTTGCTGACCGAGGGATTTTTCCCAGAAAAGTAGAAACTGGCTAAACTGGCCCTAATCGAAAAGCCAGCAAAAGGCGACGGCGCCACAGCATACAGGCCGATATGCTTGCTAAACTCTTCAAACTGGTCATAAACAAGAGGCTGCAAGACGAAATAGAAGGAAGAAGAGGTTTATCCTGCAAACAGTTTGGTTTTAGGCAAGGAAGATCTACGGTCGACTCCATCCAGAGAGTAAAGGCCCTAGCGGAGGAAGCAAAGAAAGATAACGAATTTGCAGTTCTGATCACGTTAGATGTCAAGAATGCCTTCAATTCTGCTCCCTGGAAAAGCAGAATTAAGGAACTGAAGAGAAGGAAAATGAAACCTTTCTTGGTGAGGATGATCTGCTGTTACCTTCTAAAAAGGAGCATTTTGGTTGGCGGAAAGCTAATAGGTATGACTTGCGGGTGCCGCAGGGCTTGGTCCTTGGACTTACACTCTGGAACCTGTATTATAACGGGATTCTCAGGGAAATGATGCCTGAGGGGACGACCCTTGTAGGATATGCTGACGACCTGGCGATGGTGATACGGGGTATATGCAAGGCTATTATTGAAGAGAATGCAGAACTTGCAGTGACTCTCATTGAATTGTGGCTGAACAAGAGAGGACTGGAACTGGCCCCGCATAAAACAGAAGCGGTTGTGCTGGCAGGAGGCAACACACTAAAAAGTGTGACGGTAAGAGTAGGAGGACTGGAGATCACCAGCAAAAAGTGCGCCAATTACTTCGGGGTACTGCTTGGCAAAAACCTGCACATGGGTGCCCACATAGCATAGGCATCAAGCAAGGCGGAGAAAGCGGTGGCAGCGCTTGCTCGACTGATGCTCAACATAGGCGAGGCGAGGGCAGGCAGAAGACTGGCAATCAGCACAGTGGCCAACTCCATTATGCTGTATGGGGCGCCAGTATGGAGTGATTTTGCACAAATACCGAAATACCGGAAGATGCTTGAGAAGGTACAGAGAAAAATGGCGATAAGAGTGGCTAGCGCCCACCGGACCACATCGACCAGGGCCATACAGGTGGTAGCAGGTGCGGTACCTATTCATTTACTGGCGTTAGAAAGGAGGTACGTAACTGGTGCAAAGCAAGAAGCAGATAAGGAGCTGGCCAAAGCAGAAACTCTCAAAAGGTGGGAAGAGGAATGGGGAGAAGTAGGCAAAACGGGTGCGTGGACGCAAAAACTGATCCCAAAAGTCATTCCATGGGTCACTCGGAAACATGGAGACGTCGGGTACTATCTGACCCAGATTCTAACAGGACTTGGATGCTTCCAAGCTTGCCTAAAGAGGATGGGAATCACGGACAACGACATTTGCGTGTATTGTGGAGAAGTGGACACTCCCTAGCACACAATGTTGCAGTGCTACAGGTGGCAGTCCACTAGGAAAAGGTTGGCGGAAGACCTCGCCTTGACACCGAAAACCATGGTCAGGGACATGCTCAAAAGCAAAGATACATGGAGCACAATCCAAAAACTAGCAACTGAAATCATAAGGACCAAAGAGCAGGAAGAGAGGGATAAACAGCTGGTAGCTCAGCAGTAGTGAGTAGAGTGAGTAGTAAATGTTTATGTGTGAACAAATAGAAGGTCAAAAATGGGTAACCTCTGTGAAGTAATACCTCACGGTGATCCAGCACTGGTTGCGACAACCAAGGGGGGCTATTTTCAGTCGGTAGACGTTTGGGAACTCTTTCCAAACGAATCACAGACACAGAGTCTTTTGAAGATTTTTTCCTCTCCTACATAAAAAAAAGGTTAGGTTAGGTTAGGTGGTCCACTAAGCCATGCTTTTTATTCATAATTTTTTTTAATTTCTGGTATTAGGATTTTTGTTCACTTGGCTTTTCCCGTGTCCTTTGTTTATTTATTTTGCTATTTTGCTGTTAGTTTTTCCTGAGTCTCATTTTTTATCTTACTTTTCTTGTGCTGTTTTTTTTCTCTGAGCTCCACCATGAGATCTATTGACAAAACCGCCGAGATTAGCAGAATTGCTTTAGTAAAAACAGTCCTATATCTACTGGAGATTTTTAACGCTACTCTTCATTGTTGTGTTATTAACATTTTCTTATATTTCTCATATTTGAACGCTCTTTCCCATATCTGTGCTCTATCTATATAAGATGACAAAATGGGCCACTGAACATAGCAGCATCTTCTTCTTATATGGCGGTCTATTTATGTTTGGCATAATGTTTTTTAGTGCACTTGTTACTTTTACAGCTTTCATCTTTAATTTTTGAGTTTCGGGTAAACTAGATCCCCAGATATTTTATTGCTTCTTTAGTTTTAATTTTAGTTTTACCAAATTCAATAATCAGTTCCTTGATTCTTCTTCCTTTGTATAGGATAACCACTTTGTTTTTTTTTTGCTATCTTTAGCTCTTTTTTCTCTATATCAATAGCTACCAGATTTTCTTCCGATTTTGAGGTTACAATTATTGCCGTATCATCAGCAAAACAGACCATTTGAACCTCTTCATTTATATTTTTAGCATGTCGTTGTAGTATATGTTCCATAGCAAGGGACCCAGAATGGATCCTTGTAGGTCGCCGCAGGATAGTTGCATGCTTTTCTTCTCTCATATGTATAACTTCCTATCCGGTAGAAAACTATATATCATTCTTTGCATTTCATCTCTGACTCTAATTTTTTTTCAACCAATCCATGGAGACGGTGCCAAAGAAATTTTTTATATTTATTGTTATTAGCAGGCAAATTTTTTTTTCAGTATCTTGCTCATTGCTTCAACAGTAGACTTTTCTTTTATAAAGTTGTATTGGTTTTCTCAAATCTTTTTCTCTACCTCTTTCTTTGGTTTTTTGGATTAGAGATGTTCAAATACTTTGCCAAAACAGTTTTTTAAACACAGCGGTTTGTAGCGGATCGGTTCTTAATTCTTGCTTGGTTTTTCCAGAAGAACAAGTTTTGTCGCTTTCTATCTACTTGGAAATTGTCTCTTTTGCATTTTTACATTCATTATTTTCAGGATAATCTTTGGTATTTAATCGATTGTTTCCTTGACTATTATTGTTGGGATGTTATCCGGGCCCAGGGTTTTGTTCGGTTTGAGCTTCCTTACTGCATCTTTTAGTTTTTTTAGAGTGAATTTTTCTACTTCAGGTATGTATATCCATTTTGTTCCACCTAATTATAGAGCAATTTGGGAATAGTGCTTCTGCTATCTGCTTTTGTCGTGCGTCCGTTAGTGTTACGTTAGAGTTTAATCTGAGTTTTTTGGTCACAATCCTAAAGCCCAAACCCCAAACATCCTTGTCTACGTCGTTGCATAAGTCTTTTTACGCTTTTTTCTTTGCGTCCAGTATATATTTAAATTTGTTCTTTGTTTTCCGATATTCAATCTTTAATTCTTTCTTAAGTTTGGGGGTTGCAGATAGGTTTCTATTTCCTCAGCTGACTTTTCTTTTAACTTTAACACATTGTTTTTTTATTGATCCGAGCTCATTTCATCGCATGCTTTTTGATATGTCAAACAAATTTTGTCGTTAGTCCTATGTCTTTCTACTTTACAGCTGTAGCAGAACGTTTTTTTTACTACGTGACTTTTTTCACCGCAGTTATAGCACACCTTTTCTTTTCTAGTTTTTTTACAGTGTCTGGCCTCGTAGCCAAACTTCAGGCAATTGTAATCTTGCTGAAGATAGAAATTCTTAAATTCTACTTTTTGTCCATCTTACTCTGAACTTACCCTTGCTTATCATCAAGTTAGCCTTATTCACCGGTAAGTTAATTACCGCGTATTTAAGGCTGAACTTGTTTGCTTTGTCTGAAATTTTTATTGTACATTCATTACTGGGTATTTTTACCCCCAGCCCAGTTTGTTTTCTATGGATTTTAGTTTTTTTTTATCCGTCGTTTTGTGTAAGATGACAGATGACAGATGACAGATGACAGATGACAGATGACAGATGACAGATGACAGATGACAGATGACAGATGACAGATGACAGATGACAGATGACAGATGACAGATGACAGATGACAGATGACAGATGACAGATGACAGATGACAGATGACAGATGACAGATGACAGATGACAGATGACAGATGACAGATGACAGATGACAGATGACAGATGACAGATGACAGATGACAGATGACAGATGACAGATGACAGATGACAGATGACAGATGACAGATGACAGATGACAGATGACAGATGACAGATGACAGATGACAGATGACAGATGACAGATGACAGATGACAGATGACAGATGACAGATGACAGATGACAGATGACAGATGACAGATGACAGATGACAGATGACAGATGACAGATGACAGATGACAGATGACAGATGACAGATGACAGATGACAGATGACAGATGACAGATGACAGATGACAGATGACAGATGACAGATGACAGATGACAGATGACAGATGACAGATGACAGATGACAGATGACAGATGACAGATGACAGATGACAGATGACAGATGACAGATGACAGATGACAGATGACAGATGACAGATGACAGATGACAGATGACAGATGACAGATGACAGATGACAGATGACAGATGACAGATGACAGATGACAGATGACAGATGACAGATGACAGATGACAGATGACAGATGACAGATGACAGATGACAGATGACAGATGACAGATGACAGATGACAGATGACAGATGACAGATGACAGATGACAGATGACAGATGACAGATGACAGATGACAGATGACAGATGACAGATGACAGATGACAGATGACAGATGACAGATGACAGATGACAGATGACAGATGACAGATGACAGATGACAGATGACAGATGACAGATGACAGATGACAGATGACAGATGACAGATGACAGATGACAGATGACAGATGACAGATGACAGATGACAGATGACAGATGACAGATGACAGATGACAGATGACAGATGACAGATGACAGATGACAGATGACAGATGACAGATGACAGATGACAGATGACAGATGACAGATGACAGATGACAGATGACAGATGACAGATGACAGATGACAGATGACAGATGACAGATGACAGATGACAGATGACAGATGACAGATGACAGATGACAGATGACAGATGACAGATGACAGATGACAGATGACAGATGACAGATGACAGATGACAGATGACAGATGACAGATGACAGATGACAGATGACAGATGACAGATGACAGATGACAGATGACAGATGACAGATGACAGATGACAGATGACAGATGACAGATGACAGATGACAGATGACAGATGACAGATGACAGATGACAGATGACAGATGACAGATGACAGATGACAGATGACAGATGACAGATGACAGATGACAGATGACAGATGACAGATGACAGATGACAGATGACAGATGACAGATGACAGATGACAGATGACAGATGACAGATGACAGATGACAGATGACAGATGACAGATGACAGATGACAGATGACAGATGACAGATGACAGATGACAGATGACAGATGACAGATGACAGATGACAGATGACAGATGACAGATGACAGATGACAGATGACAGATGACAGATGACAGATGACAGATGACAGATGACAGATGACAGATGACAGATGACAGATGACAGATGACAGATGACAGATGACAGATGACAGATGACAGATGACAGATGACAGATGACAGATGACAGATGACAGATGACAGATGACAGATGACAGATGACAGATGACAGATGACAGATGACAGATGACAGATGACAGATGACAGATGACAGATGACAGATGACAGATGACAGATGACAGATGACAGATGACAGATGACAGATGACAGATGACAGATGACAGATGACAGATGACAGATGACAGATGACAGATGACAGATGACAGATGACAGATGACAGATGACAGATGACAGATGACAGATGACAGATGACAGATGACAGATGACAGATGACAGATGACAGATGACAGATGACAGATGACAGATGACAGATGACAGATGACAGATGACAGATGACAGATGACAGATGACAGATGACAGATGACAGATGACAGATGACAGATGACAGATGACAGATGACAGATGACAGATGACAGATGACAGATGACAGATGACAGATGACAGATGACAGATGACAGATGACAGATGACAGATGACAGATGACAGATGACAGATGACAGATGACAGATGACAGATGACAGATGACAGATGACAGATGACAGATGACAGATGACAGATGACAGATGACAGATGACAGATGACAGATGACAGATGACAGATGACAGATGACAGATGACAGATGACAGATGACAGATGACAGATGACAGATGACAGATGACAGATGACAGATGACAGATGACAGATGACAGATGACAGATGACAGATGACAGATGACAGATGACAGATGACAGATGACAGATGACAGATGACAGATGACAGATGACAGATGACAGATGACAGATGACAGATGACAGATGACAGATGACAGATGACAGATGACAGATGACAGATGACAGATGACAGATGACAGATGACAGATGACAGATGACAGATGACAGATGACAGATGACAGATGACAGATGACAGATGACAGATGACAGATGACAGATGACAGATGACAGATGACAGATGACAGATGACAGATGACAGATGACAGATGACAGATGACAGATGACAGATGACAGATGACAGATGACAGATGACAGATGACAGATGACAGATGACAGATGACAGATGACAGATGACAGATGACAGATGACAGATGACAGATGACAGATGACAGATGACAGATGACAGATGACAGATGACAGATGACAGATGACAGATGACAGATGACAGATGACAGATGACAGATGACAGATGACAGATGACAGATGACAGATGACAGATGACAGATGACAGATGACAGATGACAGATGACAGATGACAGATGACAGATGACAGATGACAGATGACAGATGACAGATGACAGATGACAGATGACAGATGACAGATGACAGATGACAGATGACAGATGACAGATGACAGATGACAGATGACAGATGACAGATGACAGATGACAGATGACAGATGACAGATGACAGATGACAGATGACAGATGACAGATGACAGATGACAGATGACAGATGACAGATGACAGATGACAGATGACAGATGACAGATGACAGATGACAGATGACAGATGACAGATGACAGATGACAGATGACAGATGACAGATGACAGATGACAGATGACAGATGACAGATGACAGATGACAGATGACAGATGACAGATGACAGATGACAGATGACAGATGACAGATGACAGATGACAGATGACAGATGACAGATGACAGATGACAGATGACAGATGACAGATGACAGATGACAGATGACAGATGACAGATGACAGATGACAGATGACAGATGACAGATGACAGATGACAGATGACAGATGACAGATGACAGATGACAGATGACAGATGACAGATGACAGATGACAGATGACAGATGACAGATGACAGATGACAGATGACAGATGACAGATGACAGATGACAGATGACAGATGACAGATGACAGATGACAGATGACAGATGACAGATGACAGATGACAGATGACAGATGACAGATGACAGATGACAGATGACAGATGACAGATGACAGATGACAGATGACAGATGACAGATGACAGATGACAGATGACAGATGACAGATGACAGATGACAGATGACAGATGACAGATGACAGATGACAGATGACAGATGACAGATGACAGATGACAGATGACAGATGACAGATGACAGATGACAGATGACAGATGACAGATGACAGATGACAGATGACAGATGACAGATGACAGATGACAGATGACAGATGACAGATGACAGATGACAGATGACAGATGACAGATGACAGATGACAGATGACAGATGACAGATGACAGATGACAGATGACAGATGACAGATGACAGATGACAGATGACAGATGACAGATGACAGATGACAGATGACAGATGACAGATGACAGATGACAGATGACAGATGACAGATGACAGATGACAGATGACAGATGACAGATGACAGATGACAGATGACAGATGACAGATGACAGATGACAGATGACAGATGACAGATGACAGATGACAGATGACAGATGACAGATGACAGATGACAGATGACAGATGACAGATGACAGATGACAGATGACAGATGACAGATGACAGATGACAGATGACAGATGACAGATGACAGATGACAGATGACAGATGACAGATGACAGATGACAGATGACAGATGACAGATGACAGATGACAGATGACAGATGACAGATGACAGATGACAGATGACAGATGACAGATGACAGATGACAGATGACAGATGACAGATGACAGATGACAGATGACAGATGACAGATGACAGATGACAGATGACAGATGACAGATGACAGATGACAGATGACAGATGACAGATGACAGATGACAGATGACAGATGACAGATGACAGATGACAGATGACAGATGACAGATGACAGATGACAGATGACAGATGACAGATGACAGATGACAGATGACAGATGACAGATGACAGATGACAGATGACAGATGACAGATGACAGATGACAGATGACAGATGACAGATGACAGATGACAGATGACAGATGACAGATGACAGATGACAGATGACAGATGACAGATGACAGATGACAGATGACAGATGACAGATGACAGATGACAGATGACAGATGACAGATGACAGATGACAGATGACAGATGACAGATGACAGATGACAGATGACAGATGACAGATGACAGATGACAGATGACAGATGACAGATGACAGATGACAGATGACAGATGACAGATGACAGATGACAGATGACAGATGACAGATGACAGATGACAGATGACAGATGACAGATGACAGATGACAGATGACAGATGACAGATGACAGATGACAGATGACAGATGACAGATGACAGATGACAGATGACAGATGACAGATGACAGATGACAGATGACAGATGACAGATGACAGATGACAGATGACAGATGACAGATGACAGATGACAGATGACAGATGACAGATGACAGATGACAGATGACAGATGACAGATGACAGATGACAGATGACAGATGACAGATGACAGATGACAGATGACAGATGACAGATGACAGATGACAGATGACAGATGACAGATGACAGATGACAGATGACAGATGACAGATGACAGATGACAGATGACAGATGACAGATGACAGATGACAGATGACAGATGACAGATGACAGATGACAGATGACAGATGACAGATGACAGATGACAGATGACAGATGACAGATGACAGATGACAGATGACAGATGACAGATGACAGATGACAGATGACAGATGACAGATGACAGATGACAGATGACAGATGACAGATGACAGATGACAGATGACAGATGACAGATGACAGATGACAGATGACAGATGACAGATGACAGATGACAGATGACAGATGACAGATGACAGATGACAGATGACAGATGACAGATGACAGATGACAGATGACAGATGACAGATGACAGATGACAGATGACAGATGACAGATGACAGATGACAGATGACAGATGACCGATCCGCGTATTTGCAAAAAGCTAATTGCAAAAAGCTAATCTATTTTTTGGTAGCCTTCTTTGCTTGCGCTTGATTTGTGTAAGTCTTCCGTTGTACACGATATTTAGATAGATTTAGAAAACATGTTAGGAAGCTTTTTCTTGCTGAAAAAATTACAGTAACACTAACTTGCTCCGTGATACAATTTTAATTTGTCACACTTGTTTTAGTAGAGCAAATAATAAGTTGACAGTGTACTACTGCAATTGGCAAACGGTTTTATTTACTTATTTAATAATTTTAAATAAACATAACTAAGTTTTGACATTATAGAACTAAAGACATTTATTCTTCAAACGTCACAAATGCTATAAATATCACAAATATTATAAAAGTAATATTAATCAAATGTCATAAACGTTATAATTGACGCAACAGAATTGGAACATACACATCAAAAAATTTATAAACGTCTCATAGCCGTCATGTCACAAATGTCATAAACATCAAAAATGTTGTAAATATTTTTAAATGTCATTAATTACTTTAAACACTACAAATGTTATGAATGTCAAAATATCACAAACATAAAAAAAACTATTCTAAAAGCTACAAACTTAATGATAAATTGTCATTAAGGTTATAAGCGTCATACGCATCACAAACTAAAAATACGCTAAAAACGTCACAAATGTTATAAACTTTACAAATGTCATAAACGTTACGAATGTAATAAAAGTATTTTTAAATATCATAAATACTACAAACGTTATAAATGTCAAAAACGTCAAAAACGTTATATGTTATAGCTTAATAAACGTCATAAATATCACAAATGTCATTAACATCAAAAATGTTATAAACGTTTTTAAATGTCATAAATGTCTTTAAACGCTACAATTGTTTTAAATGTCACATCTGTCATAAGTCACAAATTTAATAATAGTTAAAACGTATTTAAATGTTACAAATATCATAAACGTTAAAAAAGTCATTTGTACCACAAACAAAAAAATAAACGTTACAAATGTTACAAACGTCATAAATGTTATAAACGTTGTCACAAACGTCATAAAAGTATTTTTAAATGTCATAAATGATACATAAACATAAACGTCATAACTATTATAAGCGTCACACGCATTACCAATGCAAGATATGCTGTAAAGTTACAAATATTTTTCATATATGCCACAAATAGCATAAACGTCACAAATATTATAAAGGCTAAATCAAAAGCTTTACTTCAGTTAAAATGTCTACTATTAAGATTACAATTGTCATAAATGTTATAAAAGTTTAAGGCATAAACGTTAAAAACTTTATTAACGTCATTATTGCCAAGTGGTACAAATGTTATAAACGTTATAAATATCATTAACATTATATTAGTTATAAACTTGATAAAAATTAAAACGTTTATATATGTCATACATATCACAAATGTCATAAAAGTTATAAGCGTTACATGCATCACAAACACAAATGTTACACGTGTTACAAATGTCATAAACGTTATTAAACATTACATGCATCTCATCACAAACTTGAGATAAGTCATAAACGTTACATATGGTATAGCTTTATAAGCGTCAAAAATGTTTTAACCGTTTACAAATGTTTATAAATGTCTTCAAACGTCATGAATGTCACAAATGTCAAAAATGCTACAAATATCATAACGTCACAAGTAAAATAATTGTTGTATAAGTCATAAACGTTATAATGTTACAAACGTTATAAGCGTCACACGCATTACAAACGTCATAAATGTCATCTTAAACGCCTTACAAATCAGAAACATTAAAAAATTAAAATGTCTTCTAATGTTATATGTGCCGCAAATATGTTACATGTATTACAAACGCAAGATACATCATAAACGTCACTTATGAATAAAAATGTTAAATATAAAAAATTTCTACAAAATAAAAGAAGAAAATATTAATAATTTTATAATTGTTAAATGTCATAGATGTCACAAATATTATAAAAGTTACAAATTATATAAAAGTAATAAATATCTTCAAACGTTAAAAATGCCACAAATGTCAAATCATTTGTAAATGTTTTAAATATTACAATTGTTATAAACGTTATAATTGTTGCATACATCACAAACAGAAAAAACGCTATAAACGTTACAAGTTATAAACTTTATAAATGTTACAAACGTTATAAATGCCATAAATCTCATAGACGCCACATAAACCACAAACGTAATAAAAATTAAAATGTTTTAAAAGTCACAACGGTCATAAACGTTACACACGCACACGACATTGACTTCAGATTATATAAAATAACATGATTCATAGAGATACATTTTGAGTTAAGTTTTTAATGTTCACCATTGGCGTCCTAAGTTTATTATTTTATAGTTGTCACTTATGTTATAATTTCATAAATGTCGTAGATTTTACAAATGTTTAATAATATTTTATGTTTTATACTTTAATGACGTTTGCACACTGTATAATAACTATGTATTACTAGATTGTACAAATAAAAATCTATTTATCTATCTATAAATGTCATATATGCCTTAAACGTTACAAATGTTATAAGTGTCACAAATGTCATATATGTCACAAAAGTCATAATCGTCACAAATGTCATAAACGCCACATAAGTCACAACCGTAATATAAATCAAAATGTCTTCAAATGTCATAAACAAACTAAAGGTCACATGTAACATATATTTATAAATGTCATAAATGTTATAGATGTTACAAATGTGTTCAAACATCACAAACGTCGCAAATGTCATAAATGATACAAATGACACAAATATCATAAATGTTATAAATGCCATGTAAGTTACAAACGTGATAAAAGTTAAATTGTTATACGCCATAAACGTTACAAACGTTATAAACTTTACAAATGTTATAAATCCCATAAATATTTTAAGCGACGCAAATGTCATAAATGCCATAAACTAAATGCCATAAACGTCATAAATGGTAAAAATATCAAAAACGTTACAAATTGCATTGTCAATTACAAAAATTTAAATTTTTTCATAAAAAAACTGCATAATTTAAAAATGAAACATTGGGTTCTGATCAAATTTGGAATTATGTTATTGTTAAAAACTGAATCAAATTAAATGAAATCTGTACAATAAAATTTCAAAAATTAAAAAGCAGTAAGTTGAAATTAAAATTTTTAATAACTTTAAAATTATCTCTTAGATAATAATGAAGTTTGAAAATAAAGTGTTTTGATATTATTGCAAAACTGTACCAAATTAATCAAATTAGTACGTTTTAAATAACGCTTTATTATTTTTAAGTTTTAATATTGAACAAATTTTAAACAGTTTTAATTTGTTGACAGGTAAAGAGTAAATAAACAATAAGTAAATACATATTTTTAGTTATTTTAGTTAAGTAGTGATCAATATTACAGCATTCGTTTGTTAATTTATTACCACACTAGTGTAGTAATGAAATGTTAATAAGTTTGTGTGGTAATGATATATTAGTACACTAGTGTGGTAATGAAATATTACGTCAATGTAATTATGGTGTTTTTAAATTTAGTTTAGAAATAAGACTTTATAAATAGACCCACTAGAGTGAACTAATTATTTATTGCTGACGTTTTAATAACTTTGTTAAAAGAAAACGATAATAAATATATTCAACAAAAAAACCGTTTTAGATTTGGATCACAGTTCTCCTATATAAATAGATATCAATTTATTTTTACACTCCATATGTACGTCGTGTTCGATACGCACTATTAGCTTACTGTTATTGGAAAAAACGTCTCTGTGATCCTTCGGCACAAAGTGATGTGCTCGACATCCCCCTCGGCGTAAGACAGATGGAGAAATTTCATTTTTGTTAATATCGGTTCGCATCGATCCAATAATAAAGACACTTTGGCAAATCAAATCACGAGAGCTATTTAGTTTGAAGTATAATATTAAAAAGATTGTGTATTATATTGAATATTACATAACAGAAACGTTAAAATTTGATATGAGATTATATAATATATTGTAAAAGAATTCACGTTTAATTAAGTTTTATATTAGTCGAATATTCTGGTTATATAAATATTGAAACAAAATGAAATTTAAATTATATACGTCTAAATTGAGTTAAATGCTTGTCAGAGAATATAAATAATTTTTTTATATAAACGTTATAGATGCTAAAATTGTGTACATTTTACAATACTTTTGTTATTTTATAATTATTTTTTAATTATGTTATTTTTGAAATTGACATATTTGTAATTTTTATTTAGGTTTCTTACAATATTTAGAAATTGCAAATTTTAGAATAGTTCTATAATCTTTTTAATCCGAAATGTAAATCTTATATTACATACTGTAATTAAGCTTCTGCATAAGTTGTTGTACATTATAACTTTGCTTAATTAATAAGTCGTGCAATATGTTATATATGTTCTGACACGTGTAAGTATAATGTGTAATTAGCAAAGTTTTCCTGTTAGTGTTTGCATGTTTGAAGAAAACGTATTTGGAAAGTGCTATAAATTCTGGTCCGGAAATACGCGTGTACATTTATGCATTAATAAAAACGATTTATAAATAAATAATGTTTTTTTAAATGAAATTATTCATTGTATAATTATGTGCTGATATGTGTACTACGCGTGTTATTTATTATTTATATTGTAGCTTTATTTGTTTGATAAATATTAAATGGGAAAAAATTAATATTAAACTTTTTTTTTAAATTTAATTAATTATAAATTGTTGACTGGTAAAACGTAAACAAACAACGACAAGTAAATAAAAATTATTGAATGAAGTTTATTTTATTGATTTGCTTTTTATAATCTGCTGTTTAAATTAATAATTAAGTAATAAAGTTCTACAGTTTTGTGCTAATTTTTGTATCAAATATTTTTTTATAAAATGTTTTTGTATTTAAACAAAACAATAATTTAAATTTTGATACTCATTGTTTTTATTTCAAGGATCCACATTAAGACCACTAGTGCAATAATCAAATATTATGACACTAGTGTGGTAATAAAATATTACGGCACTATTGTAGAAATAAAATATTACCACACTAGGGTAATAAAATTGATTGGAGTTTTAAAAATCTCTATTACTATATCTGAATTATACGGGTTTGCTTGATGATTGTAGGAAATACATAAACGCAATATATAAAAAAAAAAATTGTTTCTGTACAATAATATATCAAATTAGAAAAACAAAAAAATTATTTCTTTTATTAAAGCAAACTACATAAATAAACAAGATATAAAACGCTTTCATTGTCCTAGAAAAATACATATACCATATTGATGCACAACCACATTTACCGAAGAAAATCAAGATAAATAGTGATGTCAAACATATTTATGTCCTGAAAGTAGGGTAATATGTATAGTAAAATTTTACCCACATCAAACAAATGTTAGACATCCTTATCCAATAGTAATAAGTGAAATTAATTACTATCACGATGTATATTTTTTGAATAGACTTATTTACGACGAAATAAACAATAAGTTACAATAAGACGAGGACTTTTGTGTATAACAATGCGGTCGTACATCATGCCATAATGGAGGGTATTACTTCGTTCGCACCCACGGACAACAGGGATGCCGTTTAACACCCACAACCTTTTACCCTTTATACATGGAGAGCAATGGACGGGAAAAAAATATGCATCCTCGCATAAAAGGATGGCGGAATTTATGCCAATTTATTTTAATAAGTGCTCGGGTCAGTTTTATGCCCACTTATCTTTGCATAAATATCTTATAAAGTTAAGGACAATGTACATCAGTTTTATGTTCAAAATTATTATGTTTACTAAATATTAACATAATAAATTATTCTATTATTTCTATTAAAATGAAATTGTTTGGCATTTCATAATTATTATTAACACTATTATACACTTCTGTACCAATCTCGCTACATTTCGATTAAATTCGATGTACGCTTTCTTTCACTCTTTAGCAGCATCGCGTAAGTTTTTAAAAACAAATCTATATTACTTTAAAATCAATTACATTAAAGTAAAACGTTAATAATAGATTAAATAGCTTGAAGCAGGTTGGAACAGACTTAGGCAGACAGTTCTACTTGATATGTGTTTTTTTGTATTATATCTTTGCTGCTACTTATCCGTCGGATTAACCTTGATCTGGATAGGGAATGGGTCTTGTTTCTATATAACTTATAAGTATAATATTGGAGTTTTGTTTGTGTTCATTGCCAAATCCAATAAAATTAAGATCAATGGCTGCGATTGTGAGTTCAAAATAATTAGGAAATTGTATTTTTTTTGTGTGAATATTTGTTAATTTACTGTTGAATTACTTAAATTATTAATATAAATTTTGATAATTTATACGTTAAATTGGTGATATAATTGACAGTTTTATTTTTAAATTGACACATTTGTCAAGATTAAAGTTTACAGTTTAAATGTTGAATTGCTAATAAATGCGTTGTTATTTGACAAATTGGTAGAATCCATACGACAATAGATACGTTGCTATTTGTTTGGTCTATCTTGTCACAGTTTATTTGACAAGTTTGTAAAGTTAAAAACTCTTTTGTCAAATTAACAGTTAGTTTGTTTGTACAATAGTTGATAGTTGTTTTGATAAATTGACAGTGTATGTCATTTACATATGCCATATGTCATATGTCAAACGTACGTAAAATGTATCTTATAAATTTTGAATAATTGTATACAGTTGGTAGCAATGATATGGAAGCCCATTGTTTTTAAGTTTTATTACACTGTCAATATAATGTAATTCAAAATTATTTGGATTTTAAAACATCTTTAAATTTTAAAGTTATTGCTTTACTTAGTTGAACTCAAGGATTTTATTTAACTTTATACAGTTGGTAGGTATAATATCAAAACATTTATAACGTTTATTACGTTTGTGAGTTAATAAGGAACTTATGACATTTGTGACGTTTGTGAGAATTGTGGCATTTATGACGTTTGAAGACATTTGTGATATCTATGACATATATGACATTTATAAATTTATAAAATATGTGACATTTATAAAATTTATGACATTTGAAGACACTTAAATTTGTATTACGTTTGTGATTTATATGACTTTTATGACATATGTGGGCATTTATAACATTTGTAACATTAAAACACTTTTAACGTTTATAATGCGTGTGACATTTTTAACCTTTATGACATTTCAAAACATTTTAAAGTTAACGTTATTATTTTTTTGACTTAAATGACATTTATAAGTACGACGTTTTTAACATCTGTGACGTTTATGACATTTGTGAAGTTTATAATGTTTCTAACGTTGGAGACTATTTAACTTTTATTACGTTTATATGTTTTTAGGGCGTTCGTGACATTTGTCACGTTAATGACATTAAAAACATTTGTGACGTTTAAAAACATTTTTGATATATAAAGATATTTGTAACATTTTTGACGTTAATGATTTTGGCCACGTTTATGACGTTTGTGACAAGAAATTTGTAGTATAACAAATGTAACATTTGAATGCATGACAACCAATTATAAATTTGAGTATTTTTTTTAACATTAATGATATTTATGACATGTATGTCCTTTATAAAACTTATAACGTTTTTAAAGTTTATGGCGTATCTCTCGTTTGTGGTGCTTGTAACGTTTATAACGTTTATGAGATTTGAAATCATTATAACTTTGTGATTTATATAGTGTTTATGACATTTGTAACGTTAATGACATTTGATGTATTTGTGACATTTTTGATATTTATGAAGTTACAACATATGTAACTTTGTTAGGCTTATAAAGTTTATGACGTTTGTGACATTTGACATTTATAATAATATTAATATTAATAATATTTGTAACATCTATGACATTTATGAAGTTGAATCTTAAGTGACGTTTATGGCATTTTATATACAATTTGTGTGACGTTTATAACGTTTTTGACTTTTAAAACTTTTTAGTTTTATTTGTGACTTATATGGTTTATGATATTTGAAGACATTTATGACATTTGTTTTGAGCCCTAAGCTTGTCTTCAGTTTGATATAAAACTATTGGCTAAACTAAAAGTAGTCGCTTTGGCCTTAATAAAGTGGTAGAACTTTTGGCCTTGGTGGCGCTGAAAGCACCTAACTTGATGGACCAGCTGGTGGCTCAATAGGTGCAAAAGAGCGCAGCTTGATTTCTTCTTCAGTTTTTTGGATTTCTTGCTGTGGACTACGATGATGAATCTCTTCTTTTGGGGCAAAGTTTTTTTGTGGTTGACGACTTTGCTGTCTAGGTAGACCTTTACTGGCTTTGGAAAAACTAGGTTTGACCGGGGTTATGCCTGGCTTTTTAAAAAAAGGTCTGAGCTGGGGCGTCCAAAAGCTGTGGCATTGTTGCAGGCGCTTTTGGTAACGTGGTTGCCGGAATAGTGTGCTTGGAAATGTTAAAAATTGTAGCCGCGTTAGAATTAAAGAAAGGATTAATTAAAAACTTTGACAACTGGACTAACAAAAAGCATGGAAATGTAGACTACTACATTAAACAATTTTTCAGTGGTTACGGATGCTTTAAGACTTACCTTAAACGGTTAAAAAAAGAGGCAAACGATCGGTGCATGTTCTGTAACAAAGAAGATACTCCGCAAAATACGTTTTATCAATGCCAAAAATAGAAAACTCAAAAAGAAAAATTATATGCGGAAGTAGGCTTAAAAATAACACCTGGCAATACTGTAAAGACAATACTCAAAAGGGAAGAGAATGGAAAACCATAAAAAAATACTTACACAAAGTATTGAAATATAAAGAGACTGAAGAAAGAAATTGTCAAAAAACAATCTAACATCTCTGGTAAGCTAGCTTATTAAGACGATTTACACTAAAGATAATAATGATTCCAGGATGGAAATCCGCATCGTGTGAATTAGGGGTTTAGTTAATGAGAGCTCCACACTCAGGATGATAGAGCTTCCCCCATTCACAATAAAAAAAAGTTAGGTTAGGTAAGGAGTAAAGTCTACGTCTAAATTAATTAATTAAATTGAAACATGATTTGTAAAATAATATGGACTTATTGGCATTTATGATTTTTGTAACAATTTTAATTTAATTTGTGACGTTTATTTTTAACGTTAATGTCGTTCCTTTCACTCAGCTTTTATTACATTTGTAATATAAATGAAACTAATGACATTTGTGACGTTTTTGGTATTAGTCACGTTTAAGACATTTGTAACGCTTATAATATTTGAAACGTTAATAGCTCATCTCCTGTTTGTAATGTGTGACGTTTGTAACTTTTATGACGTTTAAAGCTTTTATTGCATATGTCAGTTATATTGTACTTATAACAATTGTGACGTTTATGACATTTGTGGTAGTTGTGACATTTGTGCTATTTATAACATTTGTTACGTTTATGGCGCATTTTTTGTTTGTGATTTTGTGACGTTTATAACGTTTATGTTATTGACATTTAAGCTTTTATTACGTATGTGATTTAAGACATTTCTGACGTTTATTACATATTTGTTATTACTGTCATATATAACATTTGTTACGATTATGAGAAATATCTGGTTTGTAATCTGGTAACGTTTATGATATTATTTTTGGACTAGAAGAAAAAAATTCTTAAAAATTGCAAATGTGTTGAATTCACTCCCACAAACGCTTACCGACTAAACCCTCCCGATGCAGACGTCGGTGCTCAAAAATAGGGTTAACTAAAGTTATTGTTGAGGTTGTTGTTGTTGTTCTAATTGAGCAATGCCAAAAATCTAAAAGGTTCTTGTGACGGTTGCGGTTCTAGTCTAGCAATGCATCAAATATTGGAGCTGGAACTTACTACGTCTATGTTAAGGTTTCAGACTGTCGGGCATTTGTTTGCAAGTTTAACTATTTAGTTGGCTAAAAAACTGGCTAAAGTAGAATCATTTTTATAAAATCTTTGTCACTTGCTTAGAACAACAATTTTGTTGATTGCTTATAAGACTTTACCGTGAGCTTGGCTGTTGCGACTTGTTCTCAGTTTGTGATTAACCAGGCAACCCTTGTAACTAGTAGCTCGCATGTAGCTACATGCTTTGATTCTTTTATTGAATGTACGTTCAAAGCTTTAATGTGCTCTGGCGCATTTTATGCACGAATATAGATTGATGCACCGGGATGCCCTGTGGCCGTATCGCAGAACTCAGTCAGAAACAAGATCTCTCTTTTTTAGCTTTTTGCGGAAATTAAACATACAGGATTTGGAAGGTTTTCCTGTCCTTTCCCATGCGTTTGGTTTAAATTTGTATGTACCGTTAAGCAATGAGCTCAGTCTGCACCATATCAATCTTAATGCAATTGAGTACATTCTTCATGACATACTTCAAAGTCTTTTCAGCCTCTAGTGTAAGTGTATAAAATGTATAGTGTGTTTTACAATGTGCAAACACTGCACAAAAATCCGCAAGCAAAAAATGATGTATGCTGGTTGACTATCCTTTGGTGATTAATGGACTTGGTGGTGCTGAAAACAACTGATTGGGTAAGCCAGCTGATTGTATGTTAGAAAAAGTAATTAAAGAAGACTGACTCGTTTTTTTCTTTAATCTTTTTGCTTTATTTTTGCTTTCTATCAGAATTAATCTTTTTTTTGGACTTTAATTTTTTGGGGGTCTGGGCTATGATTGTTTTTTTTTTAGTTTCTTTGGTTGAGGTTGATGTTGGAGCTTTTGGTCAGGATAGTGGCATGGCTGGGTGGGCTTCACGATGGTTTCTACGTTTAGTTTAATTTTTATTAGAGTTTTATTTTGTTTGCGCTTTATATTTTTGACTAGGTTTTTGTACCCGTCGATTTTTTTCAATCTGCCGGTTCAATCACGTTTGTTACGTTTATAACGTTTGAAAATATTTTAGTTATTATTACATTTGTGACACTTAAAATATTTGTGAGATTTGTGGCATTTATGACGTTATTGACATTTGTGACGTTTATGACATTTGTTTGTGATGCGAGTGACGCTTATAAATTTTTATAACGTTTGTACCATTTATGACGTTTTAACACATTTTAAGTTTTATTATTTTGTGACGTTTATAATATTTGTGACATTTATGACATTTATGAAGTTATAACAAATGTGAAAGTTTATAGCTTATCTCGCGTAAGTGGAGCGTGTGTATAAGTCACTCTACTTACGTTTATGACGTTTGTAATATTTATGTCATTTAAAATCATATATGACATTTCTAACGTTTACGACGTATTTGCCGTTTGTGATGCGTGTGACGCTTATATTGGTTATAACATTTGTAGCATTTATGACATTTAAAAACATTTTAATTTTTATTACGCAAATGTTATAAGATTTGTGACGTTTATGACATTTGTAGCATTTATGACAATTGTGACGTTTAAATACATTTATGATATCTAAAAACATTTTTAAGTAACATTTGTTATATTTATAACTTTGTGACAGTTGTAATATATTTGACGTTAATGGCATATCCCGCATTTGTAGTGAGTATGACATTTTTAACATTTGTTTATAACGTTTATGCCGTATTTTCCGTTTGTAATGCGTATGACGCTTATAACGTTTATGACATTTAAGAACTATTTAACTTTTATTACGTTTATGATTTTTTATTGCGTTTGTGACATTTGTTACGTAAATGACATTTGAAGCATTTAAAGCATATATAACATTTGTGACGTTTAAAAACATTTATGATATAAAATATTTAAAACATATTTGACGTTAATGATTTTGGTCACGTGTATGACGTTTGTCACGTCTGTGACGTATAACATATCTAACGACTATCATGCAGATAACGTTTATAACGTTTATGATGTTTGTCACATTTGTGATATTTATGACATTTATATGGCATTTATAACATTTATGACGTCTATAAAATTTATGAAATTAAAACATATTTAACGTTTATGGCGTTTTTAATTTTTATTTATGACTTATATAGTATTTAAGACATTTGTGACGTTTATGACTAATGCTACAAATTAATGACAATTTACAAAGTTTTTAACATTTTTTTTTAAATATTTGTCATTTATATGTAATTTATATGGCATTTATAACATTTGTGTTTGTGATTCCAATGACATTTATAAAGTTATAGCATCTTGTGATGCGTGTTACGTTTTTAACGTTTTTAACCTAATAAAATCATTTAATGTTAATTATATTTGTTACTTATATAACGTTTACGACATTTATGACGTTTATAACATAACATGTTAATATTGTAACATTTGTAACGTTTGTGGTGTATCTTGCGTTTCTAATATGTGTGACACAACGTTTATGACATTTATTGAAATTTTATTTTGATTTTTCTGACATTTATAAATTTTATAATTTGTAGCATTTTTGACGTTTAATTTTTTGTTTAGTTTTTATTACATTTGCGAGTTTTTTGACATTAATGATATTTGTGACGTTTTTGATTTGTAGTGTTAATGGCGTATCTTCTGATTGTGATGCGTGACGTTTATGACATTTTAAGATATTGTTTTAATTGTAGTATGTACCGCCAAAACAAGTATGTTAGTTGTTTGCGTTTGTGACGTTTATACCACATGAGACATTTGTGACGTTTATAAGCGGTTATAATGTATTAGGCGTAACTCCTGTTTGTATTGCGTGTGACCTTTATAAAGTTTATGATATTTGTAATGTTTGTGGCTTATCTTCTGTATATAATACGTGTAATGCTTATAACTGTTATGACATTAGTAATATTTTGTAACGTAGTTGGCATTTATGGTTTTGGTAACGTTTTTGACGTTTATTATTAATAGCGTATTTCTTGTTTAGCGTTTTTTTACATTTGTGAGTTATTTGAATTTTGTAATGTTTATAACATTTGTAACGTTAATGTCGTATCTTTTGTTTGTGATGCGTTATGATTATAACGTGTATGATATTTGAAGATATTTTAGTTGTTATTGCGTTCGTGACTTATATAGCTCATAAGTCATTTGTAACGTTTATGACTTTTGTGACGTTTATAAACATTTGTAATTATAGCTTTTAAGACATTTGAAGACATTTTACTTTTTATAACGTATGTGAGTTATATTGCACTTATGACATTTGTGTCGTTTATTACATTTGTGGTTGTTTGTTACGTTTGAGACATTTGTGCTGTTTATAACATTTGTTACGTTTATATTGTATATCTTGGTTCTGACTTGTGTGACGTTTATAACCTTTATTATATATGATGACATTTAAGCTTTTATTACAAATGTGATATTTGTGAGTTTATAACATTTGTTACGTATATGGCGTATTTTCCGTTTGTGGTTTAGAGACGTTTATAACTTTTATAATATTTAAAGACATGTAGCTTTTATTACGTTTGATAGTTATAGTGTATCTATGACATTTGTGACGTTTATGACTTTTGTGACATTTGTAATATTTATAACATTTCTAAGATTTATAGCGTATCTCCTGTTTGTAATCTGGTGACGTTTATAACGTTTGTAATTTTAGAAGACATTTTAAGTTTTATTACATAAGTGAGGCATATAGCACTTATGACATTTGTGACGTTTATGACATTTGTGGCAGTAGTGATATTTATATAATTTGTTACGTTTGTGACGAATGTAACGTTTATAACGTTTATGATATATAATGACATTTAAGTTTTTATTACAATGTGGCTTATGACATTTGTTACGTTTATGGCGTATCTCCCGTTTGTAATTTTTTATTTTTTTTTACTAAGAGATGAATCTTTCTAAAGCTTGTCAAATGTCTCGGATTCACTCTCACAAGCGCTTACCAATAAATCTCTCCCAACTAATGATTGCGAAAAGTTTGGTCACTACTGTGATATTGAATTCGTGTCTAACAAATGCTCATTGCGGGTAGTATTAAATAATGCAACTTGGAAGGGTAACTCCAAAATGATGCCAAGCGTAGCGTTCTTCCCAATATGGGTCCGTTACCTCATATAGACATCCAAACACACACATGTCTTTTCTGTGGCTCGGTGTGTCCGACACCTCATTACTTAACGGTATTACGAGGTTATAGATTATATATTAAATAATGCACTTATAGTGCTGCCTTTATATAGCTGAAGATTGGAATTTTTTCATAAAATCTTTGTCACTCGTTTGGATCAAGCGGAGTAGCAGATAGTTTTTAGCTTAGTTTTGCGTCAATTTTGATTTTGCAACTGTTGGAAGTGCTTTTGGGCAGAGTAAAAGTCTGCAGTTGTTGAGCAGGTGCCTTACCGTGGGTTTAGCTGTTGCGGCTTGCTCTCAGTTACTGCTTTTCTTTCAAGAGCAACACGCTCTTGGGGTTTGATGCACAGAACCGTTCTGATGCACCGTCGTGATAGGTGGTGCATGAGGGGAGAGGGGAAGGAAACTTGGAACAAATTGGGGCGTCGCGCTCTCTGTGAAAGGTACATGAGGCGTCAAGCACAGAATTGTTTGGAACCGCCCAGAACAGTGAAAGGAAAGCATCTAGTATGTAATGATTTGGACAGCCCGTCACACGCGGAGCTTGTTGGTACATGCCCGGATTCCTTCTTAAATTTACATTTGAAGCACGCATATAGACCGTTGTGCCAAGATGTCTTGTGGTTATATTGTTGGCAATTGTAACAATGCGCAATGTCTGCGGACTTCCGTTTGTGTTTTACGGTAACGCAAAGCATGCATATTTTAGTAAGAGACAGAATCTTTCTGTTTCTAGTTTTTGGCGGAAACTAAACATACAGCAGTTGAAAGATTTTTCCGTTTTTTTCCATGCGTGTAATTGAAGTTGGTTTGTATTTTTAAGCGTTAAACTCAGTCTGCATCCCATCAGCCTTGTTGCAGTCGGGAACATTCCTGATGACATACTCTAGATTCTTTTCAGCTCCTATTTAGTAAATGTAATGAAACACATTGTGTGTTTTACAATGTGCAATTACTGCACAATAATCCGCATGAGTGCAGGCGGATACCATCAATACGTTTATCAACTTGAACGTTGCCAACAGATTTGTTCTGAATAACCATGGGAAGAAGGCGGCGTGTGCTTGCAATCTCTGTAGATGTTGACGAGTTTATTGAGTTTGAAGAAAGATTCAAGGTGTTAGTAGTTGTAGTAGCAATGTTGTCAACTGCACTTTAGACATTGGTTGGGTTGAGAACTATGTGGCCTTGGTTGGTCTAAAGGCTCTGATTGGATGGGCGCTTGTTTAAAAAAGTAAAGTAATTTTTTCCTCTTCTTCTTCTTTGAGTGTCTATCCTCTATGGATGTTGGCAATTACATTAGTCCACTTTAATCTGTTTACTGCTGTTCTAAATAAAGCCGTTGATGTCATTTTGGTCTATGTTCATATATTTTTTAGCCATGATATTCTGCCGCAACCTGCTAATTTTTCCTTGCAAGATTAGTTGCAGTACATGGTATTTTTTATTCCTTATGATATGTCTAAAGAAACTTATTTTCTTATGTTTGACATTTGTTAGAAAATCAAGTTCTTTTGCAATGCGGTGTAGTACCGTTTTGTTTGTCACGTGATGATCCCATAAAATCCTAACTATTGGACAATAACACTACTCCTCAAAGGCGTTGATGCGTTTGCTCTAGGTTTTGGTAAAGGTCCATGTTTCAGTCCTGTACAGTAGGACTGATAGTACATAGCATCTAAGAACCCTAAGTCAGGTATGTATGCTGAGCAACATGTTACTTAGTATGTCCCTTATCTTGTTGAATGCGCCTCTTGTTTTCTCGAGTTGGCATCTTATTTTCCGAGAGTGATCCTATTTATTATTAAGAGTACATCCTAAGTATGTAATTGTTTTAGTCATTGGTAACGACGTATTGTTGGCAGTGAATCGAAGGTTATCTAAGCGGTTTTTGCTGATGATTAGGATTTGCGTTTTCTTGCAATTTAACTTTATTTTGTTTGCTCACGTTTGTTATGCAGTTTATTAGTCTCTGAAGTTTTTTGGCAGTATCAGCGATTAGAGCAGTGTCGTCTGCATATTTGAGGTTGTTTATTGTTTTGACGTTTATTACTAGACCTTCTTCTACGTTGTCTAGTGCTTTTTTGAATAGCTGTTCTGAATATGTGTTGAACAGCAGTGGTGATAGCACACAACCCTGGCGGAACCCTCTCTTTACTCTAAACTTTTTGGATGTTTTTGTCTTCTACTCGGACTTTTGCTGTAAATAAATCATTCTTCTGGAGGCACGGTTTTGTGGTGAGTGTTGACGTTGCTGTCCTGGTAGAATTCTATTTTTTCTTTTTCTGAGAATGTGGGTTTGTCCGTGGCGGCGGCAGGTTTTTTGAAGGAGGTCTGGGATGGAGTTTTTGCTGGCTTGCTGAGCTGGTCTGTGATTGTTATCATTTTTTGGACTTTTTTGGTGGATGTTGAGGCCAAAGCATTCAATAAGGATGGGAGTTAAATAGGCAGCTCAATCGTAGCGGTTTTCACGCTGGTTTTGAAGTCCTTTTTCACGTTCAGCTTTATCTTTGTTAGCAATTTCTGTTGTTTGCGCCATATTTTTTTGACTTGGTCTTTGTGGACGCCGATTTGCTCTGTTTGTCTTTTCACCCAAGTAGAAGATGTACGTTTCCAAAGCGTTAAGTTTGGTGCCCTGTTTCTTGTATATTTTCAAGCTGCTAGTACATTAGGAGGAGAATTTTGGTACCTCCCAATTTTTGTCGAGTTCCATTTCTGGAAGAGTTTTGAAATTATTAATTAATTTCTCTATTAATTATGGTATTTGAAGACATTTTAGCCTTTATTACAATTTATATAGCACTTATGACGTTTATGACGTTTATGACATTTATGATATTTATGACATTTATGGCATGTATGACATTTATGACATTTATGACATTTATGACATTTATGACATTTATGACATTTATGACATTTATGACATTTATGACATTTATGACATTTATGACATTTATAACATTTATAACATTTTTGACATTTATGACATTAATGACATTTATGACATTTATGACATTTATGACATTTATAACATTAATGACATTAATGACATTAATAACATTTATGACATTTATGACATTTATGACATTTATGACATTTATGACATTTATGACATTTATGACATTTATGACATTTATGACATTTATGACATATGTAATATTTATGAAACATTTTAACTTTTTATACGTTTATAACTTATATAGCATTTATAATTTTTGTAACGTTTATGATATTTGTGGCAATTAGGACATTATTTGTAACGTTAATAGCGTATTACTCGTTTAGTTTTTATTACGTTTGAGATTTATATAGCACTAATGACATTTGTAACGCTCTTCACATGTGTCACGTTTATGACATTTGGACGTTTATAACATTTGTAACGTTTTTGGCATATTTTTTGTTTGTGCGTGTGACGTTTAAAACGTTTATGACGTTTGAAGACATTTTAGTTATTATTACGTTTGTGATTTATATGCTTTATGACATTTGTGATATTTATGACATTAGTGACGTATATAACATTTATATTTCTTGTTTGTAATGCGTGTGACGTTTATAACGTTTAAAATGTTTAAAGACATTTGCGACGTTTCTAACATTTGTAACGCTTAAGGCATATCTCCCGTATGTGATACGAGTGACGTTTATAACGTTTGACACTTTTTGTTTTATTATTTTTACACAGTTTGTGACGTTTGTGACATTTATCACTTTGTAATGTTTATGACAAAACACTTTGTTGGAAATACAATTTCTATTTCATAATTGTGAAGCATCAAAAAAATTACTACAAATTTGCATTATGATATATTAACTATCTTTTGACAAAAAAACCTAAACTCACTTGTATCAATAAACTGCCAACTCTTAATTTAACAAAAAAACTATCTAACAAATTTGTTGAAAACCAGTTATTTTGAACTGTCAACATTATTTCAAACAAATTTGTCATGTAATATTGTCAACTGTTTCACAATTTTGTTATATAAATTGTGAACTTTATTGTTGACGAACTTTTACAAATCAACTTTCAAATATTTGACATAATAACTAATTAACTGTCAATTTTTTGAGACGACATAAACTGTCTGACATATAAGCTGTCATCTTTTTTCTGGAAATTAACCAATTAACATTTTTTGGAAGCTTCAAAATGTTTTTCACTTGCATCTCTTTATAGATAAGCCGGCCCTGTGAAGACAATGAATGGAGATTCAGTATTATCAACACAGATCTATTGACTAATAAAAGTACAACTTTGACAACAAAATTGTAAATACCTAACTCAATATACTTTGGTAACTTTTTTTAAAACTCAAATAATAAATAACTATTTTTAAGAACTTTCAACTTACAATCCCGTTTATTGGTTATACATTCAGTATCATGCGGTTTTATCACTTGTTTTCTCTATACTACTTCTATAAAGAATATTATAATCGATTGGGCTTCCAGCTACAAAGTAACTCGCACGATTTTATTATTCCGCACGGTATTTATATGTAAACCGACAGGCACTTTGCGCTGCTCTCCATAAACCGTTCAGCATGTGGTAGAATAAGATTCGAAAATGCTCTTAAACCACGCTACGTTCTAATACCATTTATGTGTCAATCAATACATATCGGCTGAAACTTATCAACGTGATTGCCTCATATAACATTAATAGCGGAAGGCAAGCAAACTTAAATTAATTTATTTTTATCTCACAGCAAAAAGTTATAATATGTAAATTTTCGATTAATCCAAACAACGCCACAGTCTAGCCAGAATATCAATAATATATAATTAATGTAAACCTAAACCTTAATACCCCTATACATGCCGGAATGATCAATTACTGTACATATGTAATCACCTTAATAATTTGCATATTCCGAATTCCCACACGTGCAGATGCGTACGTCAATTAATTACGCCTATCGATTATATGCTCCCAGTATATATTTTAATTAAAAAATTAGATTATTTTCAATATTTTGAGCTAATAAATTACAATTATATTAAGAAAAATGAATACAGCTTTTTCCTCTTAGTAAGTAGTTCAAGTAAATTAATTATCAAAGTGGGCCGATAATTTAGTGAGTTTGAAAAGGGGAATCTTGTGTATCGTCTTATAATTAAGATAGATTGATAGAGTTGTTTGTTAATTATTGATTTTATTCTTTTGCTTAGAGTTTTAATGCTTTTTATTAAGATTGTTAAAGGGCGTTTTAGAGTAAACTGATATAACGCAATATCAAATAAATAAGAAATTTTGCCATGATTTAGTAATGTTTACAGAATTTAAATTTTAAAATGCATCAACAGTACATACACTAAATGTACAAAACTGCAGTGAAACCATTTACAACAAAAGCACTTTTGTTAAATCGATTAACTATTTTGTGCTGGAAGGCAGTTAAGATAATATTCAAAAAAATACTTCCAAAAGTTTGAGTTCAATAAGAACGCTTTTGTTGTATCTGCTTATAATATTTTATAATTTGCAAACCGATTATGTTTAGCTTAATTTGTAAAAAGTTAATTGAACCCTGAGGTTATATTAAGCCAACACTGTAAAGAATATTTAATATATTTCTCACAAATACTACACAAAGAGGTAATATTTCATCCTGTTTCTGATATAATATAAGCATGTTTACATATATCATAAGAAAATTACATTGCAAAAAAAATGAAGAAGAAAAACGTGACATACTTTCTCACCTCTCTAGTGTACTAGAGAAATGTAGATATATCACGTCGGAAAACCGTAATAGATTACTACGCAGCGGTGCAGCAACGTCAACAACGTCGGATCTCTAATTTCAATACCTTGATTCAATTACTGAAATAATTTATTTTCCAATAATTTCGCTACTGATTTAGTAAACATTTTGATTATATCATTAATTATATTTTATTAATGTATAAAATTTAAAAAAAAACATTAATATTTATAAATTATAATTACAATGACATACATTAATTCTATAAATGAACCTTAATTATTACTAATGTTCATTGTTAGATTTATATTTTTGTTTTTCTACAATTTCATGTGTAATTATAGAAACGGCTTTTCAACAAATTTGTAATTAAACATTAATTGAAGTTGACGTGTATTAAGTTTGTTTGAACATATTTTTAATTAAAGGTTTGCGAATAGTGTCGTAAAATCATGTCCTTCCTGAATTGAACTAGTGTACAAGTTGATTAAATGTTTACCAACTCTTCGTAGCTATCTATTTGAAACGGGAAACCAGTAAATACTCCATGGCTTTGATATTGGCTAGTCATCAATGGAAGTTGAAAGAACCATGTTTTATTTACAGTTTCAAATATATAAACATAGCAAAAAACATTTAATTTGATTTTATAAAATAATGTTATTTAATGATATTTTATTATATTTATGAAATTATTATATTTTAGGAATTAATTTATTAAATGCACATACGATTTGAAATAATTAACCACAGCATTGTGGTTAATTACACGAAGCTTTGAAATCAAAACCACATAAACTGAACTAAATGGTGAATGTTATATTAACTTTTTAACAAACGGGTTATGTTCGAGTACATATTGTGATATTCATATGGGAATGTAGACATGATTGGTTCTATGATAAACGACTTCTCGAGCATCCAATTTGTTATAAAGCTGTATTCAAACATAAAAAAAATGTATTGTGATAAAGCAATTTTATTTTTTACATATTTTATACTATTGAATGGTACAGAAGAGGATATGTATTGATCCGATGATAGTATTATAAGTTCAGTTGAAAAGACTTTGCAAAATTTATGAAATATTAAAATATTTTATGTCATTTATTTTTCAACTCAAAAAAAACGTTGATTATGCCAAATTAATTCCATTTTGTAATCGAATATGCATTATTTTAATAAGCAGAAATCAGATGGACATTAGAAGTTCAACAATATTTTAAATTATTTATAATGTCACCAAAAATTACAATATTTCATTAAATTAATGCACATTTACCGATTCGTAAATCTTCGTGCAAATTCGTATAAATTTTAATGGCCGCTACATAATTAAGTCCCGTTCACAACATATTTAATTATAATTAAGACCAGTTCAGATAACTTTAATTTATTTAATTATATTAAAATGACGGTGCTAACGGTTTTATGGGTAAAGTATTGGTGACAAAAATTAAGATAGTGCTAGTAAGTTAAATTAATAACAATTTTAACAAATAATAATATTAATAGTTTACAGCTGCTTGATAAACTAAATAATGTTTGGATAAATTCAGTGACAAATTACAATGTGTCTGTGGAGACATCTTAATTTGTCAAATGTTGATGCCAATTGATGCTTAATAAATTTGACCTTGTATACTACATGTTAGATTTGATTAGAGTTGAATACCAGGAAGTTTGAGACCGTAAAGCTCATGTATCTTGTTTTTAAGATGAATTTTAGGGGATGATTAAAAATAGGAGATTTTATAGGCTGTGGCACTTTAAGTTGATATTTGGTTGATTGGTCTGCTATAGAAGTATTTTTCTTTGTCTGGCTCAACAAATTTTGAGCAAACCACAATATTTGCAAAGGCTTTGGTGTACTGGCGCAACAAAGGAATGTCAAGGTTTTTTGTTGTTTCTGACGTACTATGAGGTTTCCACAATTCAACGCAAGGTTAGACTTTGAAATGCTTTAAGACAATTGAAGTGAGTGTTTGCAGCCGTTTTTTAGACTGGAGATACAAACGTAATTTAAGATCTGATCCGGATGTAAAACATAATTAAGAAATTCTGCGTTTTAAATATAAAACTATTACCTTTATAAGATGCAGAGGAAATTTGAGCCTGTAATTTTAGTAGTAGACATTTGTGCTAGATCTTATTGAAAGCTTTTTTAACGTAAAAAAAACTACCATGTGGTTTTTATCAATTTAAAACCTTTGACAATGTGGTCCGTCCACGTTGATAAAAAGCAAAGTACGTCAAAATCCATGTTAATGGGCATAAAAAAAAGAGTTAGCTTTGCATGTTTTTAAATTAATTATTTTCAAAATTACCTTTCCTATGACCTCACTTAAGGATCACAGAATGTTGTTGGATGTTGATTACCTGCAAGTTTTTGGAAAGTAGAATTGCATTAACAATTTTAATAAGAGCCGTTATTGCTTTGTGTAAGAAGAATTTTAAAGCTTTGTTAGGAATTCTGTCAGGGTTTGTCACAGATTGAGATTTAAAATTTGATATAACTTTTTCAATTTTAGAAGGTCGAACGCTGTTTAGTATTTTCCAAAAAGTAATTGATTTTTTTGTAAATACTTTTGAGGGTCTCCAGCAGATCAGTGTCCTTTATCATTGAGGAAGAACTTACACATTAGATTTTTATCTTATGTGGTTGATTTTAAAGTTTCTTGCTAGCACTGATTTTTATTATCATATGGCCGTTAGAAAAAGCATTAATTAAGGATCTTGCAATCTTTAGGGTGGCAATGCTTTTGCTTTTGATGTTTGGCAATTTTTTTTACAAACTAACGTCTATTGTGTGCAAAATAACCTTAGAGGATTATTAGCGCAAGCCTGATGGGTTTTAATTGTTTTTGTGTGGCAAATTTGTTAAAAAATTGATTTCTTTAATTTTTTCAACCGATTTTACTAAGGCTAGTTTGACTTAACAAGTTGACGTCATTCAGTCAAGGACGTTTTTTTGGTAACCAACAAAACTGTATTGCGTGGATTCTACTAGACCCAACACTTGATAGTTTTTTAACTTAACGTAGTCTTGCAATAAATGATCTGGTCGTGGCATCGTTTTACACAAGCAATTAAAATTTCCAGCAATTATGGTAAAAAAAAAAACGTTGAGAAAACCGTTTTGATAAGATAAGTTAGGTTGATAAACTTAGATGCAAGTTTGAAAGTATTCAGCCAAGGCACTTTTGCAACAATTGCATTTTTTTTCCAGCGTGATAGTGTCAGGAGTATTTATTTTGCAATGATACAGCAATCTTCTTGCAAAGATCACTGTTTTCAGCCTGGTTAACCTCTAATGTTTAGCATGTCACCAATCGGTTGATGTCTCAACAACTACAGCAGACCAGAGTTGCTTTGCTTTGAAGCATTTTTTGACGGTGCGGTTGTAAAATTGGCATTTCTGACATTAAGCAATGCCACCTCTTTGTTTTTTTGCTTTCACTTTAACTGCCTGTAAGCTCCATGATTAGTTGTGTTTTTTGCTTTTTTTAAAAGTTGCAACCAAATTTGTTTCTCGATGTATGTTGGATGGAGTAAAACCAAGCAATTCCAGTTTTTATCTCGTTTTTGTTGTTTTCAGTTAGGTAAAAAAGCATATGCAACAAAAGTTGATTCAATAAAAATTTTGACTGTATTGGATTTAAGGAAAGAAGTTGTCTTTTTATGGTTGGCGTTTGTAGCCGGAATGACCCAATAACTATTTTGAGTGTTTGAGCCGAGAAAATTGATATTTTGGTATTGAAATATTGTGAGTAACACGGAAACAGGTACTTTATCAGCTTGAACAAATGCCGGTAGGCAGGAGAAATTCGTGGGAGTCAGGTGGGGTTGTTGTCACCGGCGAGATCTAAGTTCGTAACCGCGGGCTTGTATCTCGGTTTTTTGTTTTTTTTTATTGGAGGGGGCGGACATTTTATTTATTATTTTACAATTAATTGTAGAAATTTTGACATTTTGATCATAAAATATAACCTAAAAATAACTGACATTTAATCTGTTACTTTGCAATTGACAGTTTACAATATTAAGTCACCTAACCTAACTTAACCTACAAAATTATGTCATCAAATTTGTTGTTTTTTTTGCTGTGCATTTTTTATATAAAAACTAGAAGTAATTTATTTTTAATTAGTTATTTTGTATTTGACAGTTTTGGAAATTTTGACATTTTGACATTTTTCCTGTCACATAACTTTTTATTATTTATACCTAATCTGTTATTTTGCAGAGGACGTTTTTGAAAATGTTGAAATTTTTACCATAAAACGTAACCTAAAACTACTTACTTTTAGTTTTTTATTTTGCGACGACAGTTAATGTCATTTTCCAATGATAGGTTGTTAAAGATTGACATTCTTATTATAGAATCTAACCTAAAAATAATTAATTTTTAATTTGTCGTTTTGTAATTGACATTTTTAGGAATAATGTCATTTTTATCATGCAACCTAAAACTAATTTTCATCTATCATTTTGCATTTTTATCATGTTACACAACTTACCAAAATTATTACATCTAATTTGTCAAAATACACATTTTTATTATGTCACATAACCTAAAAAATATGACATTTATTTAGTCTAATTTAAGTTGACATTTGTAAAAAATTGACAACTTTACCATGTTGCATAATCTAAAAATAATTAATATTTAAGTTATTTTTTTGCAATTGACAGTTGTTAATATTATTAAATCTTAACCTGAAAAATAATGACATTTGTTTAATTTTTTTAACATCTGTGGAAATATTGACTATATTATTATTATATACATTACATAAAAATAATTGACATATTATTTGTCACTTTGCAATTGACAGATGTAAAATTTACTATATATTATGCTACATAACCTACAAATTAATGACATTTGTTAAGGTTTTTTGAAGTTAACATCTATAAAAGTATTGATTTTTATTATTTAAAAATAATCGACATGTTATCTATGAAGTTAACATCTGTGATAATATTGACATATTTAATATGTCGCATAATTTTTTTTTTATTATGTTACATAACTTACAAAATATTGACATTTATTTAATTTTTTTGTAGTTGACATTTGTAAAAATATTAACATTTTTATTAGATCACATTACCAAAAAGTAATTGATTCATAATCTGTCACTTTGTGATTGATAGTTATTGAAGTATTGACATTAATAGTAAATGAATGGGTGTACTTTACGCACCTTCCACTACTTTTTTTGCGCACTTTTATAAATTTTTTTTATCAATAAAGTTCTCACAGTCATATTGTAAACTTTCATAAGTTACTTAGCCATGACCTTAAAAAAGTAGACGTGGGGACGGTTATTCAATCTTGAAGAAAGAGGACCTACAGTTTTTAAGTGGATTCCGAACCTCTGGAGAGAATTTATCACTCCATCAGAGAAGGTTTTAGCTGTAAAACCCCACGCTGGCAAGGCAACTTAGGGAGTAAGAGAGCAGATAGAATGTGAAAAGTGTATGACGGTATGTGGGAATCGAACCCACGATCTTCGGTACAGCGGCCGGATGCCTAGACCACTGCGCCAAGTTCTCTCTAAAATACTGACATTTAATTAGTCTAGTTGACATCTTTGAAAATATTGTTATTTTTATTGTGTCACATAACCTAAAAAAAAATGATTTTTTATCTGTCAATTTGCAATTGACAGTTGTTAAAATATTGACATTTTTTATGATGTTACATAACCTGCACAATATTGACATTTAAACTGTCTTTAAAGTTGACATCTGTAAAATTATTGACATATTTATTGTGTCACACAACCTAAACACAATTGACATCTAATCTGTTTGATTGACAGTTGTTAAAATATTAACATTTTTTATGATTTTACATAACCTACAAAATATTGATATTTAATCAGTTTGACATTTGTGAAAATATTGATATATTTACTGTGTCGCATAACCTAAAAACAATTGACATCAAATCAATTGCTTTTCAAAAAATAGTTAAAATAATAACATTTTTATTATGTTACATAACCTACATAAAATTGGCACTTAATCAGTAGTGACATGTGTATTAATAAAAACATATTTTTTGTTACATAATTTAAAAATAATTTATTTGACAATTATTAAACTATTGACATTTTTTATCATGGTACAAAACCTACAAAATATTGACTGTGTCACATAACCTAAAAACAATTGACATTTAATCTGTCACAGATGTGACATTATTGTCAAATCACATAATCTAATACTATTAACTCTTAATCTGTCATTCTGTAGTTAAAAGTTTTGAAAATTTTAACATTTTATCATCTAACATAACCTTAAAAACATTTTTATCAAGTCGCATAATTTAAAAAATAATTCACATTTAATCTTTTAATTTGCAATTGACAGTTGTAAATTTATTATGTTTTTATTGTTTTACATAACTTAAAATATAAATAATTTATCATTTTGAGGTACTTAGATTATTATTTATAACCTAAAATAATATTTACGTTTTTGCAGTTAAAACTTAAAAATTACATAATATTATTTAAAAGTTACTCGTTAGACAATTTTATTGTTAAAAATGCAATTAGTATGTTTAGAAGTTTACATAACTTAAAACACATAATTTGCTTCGACAAAAAGTAACGTTCTAATATGAAAATAAATTTGATAGCACTTAATTTGTTGTTTTGCAATTATTGTGATACAAGACGCACGTAACCTAGAAATATTGACATTTGTTGCTTTGTAATTGTCAATCATAAAAGAAAAAATTTAAGATTACTACATAACGGCAATCAGATTATCTAAAAAGTGTTGACAGAAAAACTTTACAATTTAATTAACAGTTACGGAAAAATTGATATTTTTGTCATGTTTTATATGATTATAAATGATTGACACTCAATCTGTCACATCGGTTGCATAAATATTAATATTTTGTCATGTTTTATATATAATATAATATAATATTGACACTCTGTGCGAAAATTTTTATATTTTTAACCTAAAAAATATTGACATTAAACCTGATAAAAACATTCAAATAACCTAAAAGTATTAACATTTACTCTGTTGGTTCACAATTGTTATAGAAATATTGACATTGTTGTCAAGTCTATAACTTAAACGATATATGCTTAAATAATTTTTAATAAACGTCAACTGCAAATTCATTATTTTTTAGGTTATGCAGATAATCTAAAAAAAGCAAAAGTCAATATTTTTTTTAATTTAGGTTGGGTTAGGTTAGGTTAGGTTAACCGTTTTGTACTTGACATTTATAAGAAAAAAATACGTGGTCACGCTTACAAGCAGGACTGTGCAATGATTTTGCCTGTGGCAGTGGGTGCAATGCCTTGAGGTATGATGTTAATTGTTATTGGTGGAAGTTGCACAAGATGAGGAATGCAAGGGAGGAATATCTGTTATGGGGTTTGCCGGAATTAGCGAGCGTTGTCTACGTGAAATTATTAGCTGGAGGTTTAGAGGAGATGAAATTACAATTTGTTTGAGTGCCAGCAATGGCTTTTTAAAAGATGTTAACCTAAATTAACCTCTAAAATCTATTTTTAAAATTTAATTTAGATATGTTTGCTATTATTTTTTTATATTGTTAGTATTTGGTATTATTTTATTAAAATCTTGTCAAGCAATATGATATTCTAAATAAATAAATTTACCATTTTAATTTATTATAATACAATTAATTATAATAATTAAAAAAAAAACGTTTTCATCATTTATATAAACATATTTTTGTTGATAGGTTTTAAGTTGGCAACGCCCCTGGTTTGTGTTATCAGTGACACCGTCTTCAAAAAGTAGTACCATGTTTTACTTATTAGTTTTAACAACAATTTGCTATAAATTGATTTCCAACCAACATATGACTGAATTCTTTTACTAAAACACTTATAGTGTTAACTAGTACATAAGTAATAAGTTGATTGTAAATTTGCTGTGATGTGGTGGCGTATGAATCCAGTACCTCGTCAGTAAGTATTCTTATGTTAAAGCGTGCGCGTCGTAATACTTTATCCGGTTGATATATTGTGTTTTAGGAAAAATTATAAACAATTTTGAGTGAATTGATAGGACAAATGTGTATTGTGAGTTGTGTGTGATAATTTCATAAACTATTTAGGCGTTTTATACGGATGCTGTTTGAGGGCAATGACCTACATTTGCAATGTAAGTTTAATATTGATATTTTATTAAAATTGTTAAATTTATTGTATTGTTAGTATAACAATAATATTATACATAACAATTTCTTGTTAACAAACTGTTGAGTGAGTGAGTGAGCATATTTCTGTTTAAATTACTCTATGGTAATTATGGTTTAGAGTAACTCATTTGCATGTTCAAGTATTTGTTTAGAAATCAATTTTTTCTCCTCTAAAAAGGAGTAACTTTTATTGCCGGCTGCATTCTTCTAGGTGGCAAGGAAAGTTGCTCGGCAAAGGAGGCTATCTGATTCGGTATGAGCTTGTTTTTTTATATTGGTTCTAATTTGTGTCTACTTTGGTGGAGGTACAAACAAGTACGGGGTTGCAATAATAATAATAATAATAATAATAACAATAATAATAATAATAATAATAATAATAATAATAATTTATTAGTGCCAATTACAAACAATATTAGATAAGTTTTCTGGTTTGAATTAACAAGTAAAATATACAATAAAATACACAGTGATTTATACCAGGAGACAAAAAATAATAATTTGTGTTAGAGATTAGATTTTAAACAAAAAACACAAAATAATTTTTTTTTATTGATCTTCGTTTTGGAGTTATTAAAGTTTAAACTTTTGAAAGATATAATATTGGAAATAAAACGCAAAACAATCCTTTTTAGTTATTTTTTGGACAATTTTATATTTCTTTTTTTTTAATAATCTTATCATGTGGGAAAAGAAAGTCACTATAAATTTAAAACTGTTTTTTAGAGTATTTTTTATTAATTTATCTTTCTTAACACAGAGGCCGCATTTACTTCCGGTTTTTACCATTCTCTTTAAAATGCTTGCCCCCAAGCTGGTATTGTTTTTATTTATTTAGTTTGACAATTACCTACTTTTTCCACCACTTAAAGTGCAAATACAAGTTTTTCGACTGTTATTTGTTGTTTTTTGGATAAAGTTTTGTTTTCAAATGCGCATTTTATGACAAAAAAATGACCTCGTAATGTTACCAAGGCCGGAGTTATTTTTTTTAACAAAATTTTTGACAGAAGGAGGTCGCGGTCTAAACCAAATTGTTTAGAAATTAATAAACTTTCTCTTCCAAAAAATATTTCAGTGACAAGTCAAAATATTAAATAAGTTTAGAAAATTTGATCTTGGTACAAATCACAATAAAAATTTAAAAAATAAAATAAAGATACGATACAAAGTATAAATAAAAATTACTGCCAATAAGTAATAGCTTTGGACTATCTGGAAGAGTTTATTGTTTGGTGGTTGACATTACTGTAAAGGTGATTATAATAGAATCTGCAGTTTGGTTGTAGATGTAATCATCTGGTGACACCTGTCTATAAGGTTACCAAAGTAATGTTTGTTCTTATGTTGTTTTGCTTGGCTCTCAGACTTGTCTAACTTACTTTTTTATGGATTGCAAAAGAATCTTTAAAAAAACTTATATGTTTATATGTGTTGGATATACTCTTACGGGTGCCTACCCCTTTTACTTCTTGCAAGCGTTGAGGGTGCTTTGGGGAGAAGCGGAATGGTCGTGGAATGAGGTTAAAAAAATTGGCTTGCTTTTAGCTTGAGATAAGCACTTGACGCATACGTAGACTTGCGTTTAATCTCAACGTTCACAGTGAGTTTACACAACAAAAGACATAATTTCTTTGTGCGTTCTAACTTATTTTAGAGTCATTTTGGATACGTTAATGATTTTACAATAAATGATTGCAGCTTGGAAATCTGCATGAAATTTTGATAGGCAACGTAAGCCCTCTGTGAGTGTTAACGGATTTGGGGAGTTTGTTGATAAACTTAAGAACTTATTGGTTATTTCAAAAACGGACGCTTTGGCTTGAATTGCAGGCCAGGTTTTGGACCCATTAGTCTTTTTAGTTGAGGATTTAGATAGCGTTGAAGGCACCTGACTAGCTGGACTCATCAACCGGTCTGTTAAGATTAGAAACTAAAAAAAACTCACCATGTTCCTTTTTCTATTTCTTGGACTTAGAATGAACCACAATAATATATTGCTTCTTTTAGAACGGGATTTTTTTGTGGGCAGCAGTTTTGCTGAGCGGCTGGGTTTCTATCGGTTCTTTGTTTTTGGAGTGGCTGGATTTGCAAACTTTTTGAGGAAAGACTGAGGTATTTCTGCATAAGCTAGTAAAGACTATAGATTTAAAATATTTGCAAAAGAAGTTGGGGTTAGAGTTTTTGGTAACAAAGTTGGCTGATTGGATAGCCTACCAATTAGCAAAATTATGGCCGCGTTAGAGGCAGCATTGACCTATTATTATTTTTAAATAAAAACCTAGATAGCGTTAAAGGTATTCAGTTTGCTGGATTCATCAATCAGTCTGTTAAAATTAGAAACTAAAGAAAACTCACCATGTTCCTTTTTCTATTTTTTGGATTTCTTGGAATAAACTACAATAAGATATGGCTCTCTTTGGATTTCCATTGGCTTTTTGTTTTTGGAGTGGCTGAATTTGCAAGCCTTTTAAGAAAAGGTTGAGGTATTTCTGCATATGACAAGGTTCTTTAAGATTTTTGCAAAAGAAGAGTTTTTGGTAACAAAGTTGGCTGGTTGGATAGCCTACCAATTAGCAAAATTATGGCCGCGTTGGAGGCAGCATTGCTTTTTTAAATTTTTTGTCAAATGTTTTTGCGCAGGCCAAAAAGAGCTTTGGTGAAATTGTACCTGCTTTGCTTGATGTTAACGACAACAATGTCGATCCATTTACACTTGTCTTTAGTTATTCTTATGACGTATTTTTCTAAGCTGTATATTTTCTCGTAATGTTTCTTTAAGTAGATTTTTACTTTCTAAACAATAAAGTAGAAGAAACTTAGGATCTGGTTATTTGACTGATTTGCAAGCGTGCTAGTCAAGTATCTTTAGAAGTGAGGGAAATCACTTCCATTCTCTTGATAATAAACACTCGAACAGGTAATTAATGGTAGTGACACACTTATCATATCATATGTTTGTTGTTAAAAAAATAACTTGATACAGCTGCTAGGTGGCGCTGACAACCATAACACCAGCCTACTCGGCAAATTGTTTTACCAACTTTGCGCCACCGAGGCGCATACAAAAAATTTGTAGTAAAATTTTGCAGTCAGTCTCGTTTCAGCAACCAACGAAGACACATTAATTGTTAAAGACAGAAAATCTGTCCTAATCATCTCTGCATCGCTGCAACTGCTTTCAACAAATTCTCTACGGAGTGAATACGTTGACGCGACAAACTCCGCCGAGTCAAAAGACAACCAAACA